>JABSTQ010010120.1:0-600000 GCA_013358835.2 Ixodes persulcatus
TTTGTCGTTGTCAGTCGCGAACCACATCCTAAAAACGAACGACGTTCGCGAGCATTGAGAGTTTTGTCGGCACCGTGATCAAATGGTTCGATATACATTTATTACTTAGATTAACCGAATTTCAGCTGTGGGTCTCCCACTCTGCATGATGGACAGAGAAAGCAAAAGCACAAGTTAACCATGTCAAATACCCTAGAAGGCAACCTTCCGAGCCTTCAACATCGCAAATTGGGCTACGGCTTGCGACATATCCAGGCTAGACGCTATCCTGTTTTCAATGGACAAAATTGCCAATGACGACAGCCTGTCATCTGCCATGGTTGATCTTAAGTATGTCTTAATGAGCTTTATTTTGAGAAAATCCTCTCAGCGGTGGCCACTGACACTGGCAAAGTGAGGAGGATTTTCAATAACAGCCACATATAAAAGAAGTTGTCACGTAGATGGTTGTCGAGAATGAACTGGAGGACGTCATGGGGAGCACTGCATCCAGGGGGCAGCAGGCTGCATAGGTAGATCAGCTCCTCGCAGAGATCTGTACCGTCAATATCTGCACTTTCTAGGTGTCTCAGTGCATGGTCAAGGCCTTGGCATAGTTTAAAGAAGTTCTTCCTTGTCGGGAAGTCGGGTGAGGTCGTAAAAGACCCCCCAGAGGCTCACGTGCTGCTCCAACTGCGCGAAGCGTTCTTCAATCGACATCTTTACGGTTTCAATCAACTCGTGGAACTCTCGCTTCAATTTTGTGTCGACGTCATCAACCTCGTCTTGGCACTCTTAACTAAATTGGCGTTTTTTCCACCGCAGTCGAGGGTTTCATCACTCTTTCAACACCCATACTCTCGGCAAGACCGTTCGCAGTTGCATGTGCAGTTTCGTACCCGACATCGCGATAATTGTCGATGTAATCGCTGCATGCTTTCAGCAGCTGGGTGGTTGCTACGATGTCCTTCGTTTTGCATTGCATGTTCTTGCTTACAACAATAACTTGACAACGAATGTCGTACCACACAACAATGGAAACGAGAAACTTAAGGTCCGTGGGCTGCCCTGCAAGAGTTCGAGCTTCATGTCGGACGCCAGGGTCTGCCTGCTGTGATTCGGCCATTCTTGCGCAACATCATAAATTTAGCGGTTTTCGGGATTCTTGTGGCGGGTTTCTGAATTTTGAGTTGGCAACACTGATGGCATTGCGAGTACGGAGTCGTCGGCACGTGGTCGCTCACACACACACAAAAAAGGAAGAAGTGCGGATCTAAGGAGGCATCGGTTCGTTTAGCCTACTGCATGCTAGAGACTCTAGGGCGGGTGTTTCCCAAAGCGCACAGCTCGAATGCCGGGAGGAATCGGGTTTAACCTCCGTTCAGGCCTCCTGAGCGAAGGCAAGCTTCGGCTCAGAATAACTTGGCAAAGGGCGATACATTTTCTGCGAGCCAATCAGAGCCTCCGAGCGAAGCACGTGATAACTAAGAGCAAAAATTCGTTCCAATAGTATTTCGTCACGTGACTGGCTCCGACACACAGATCTGCTCGCCGATGAGCTTGGCGCCACCGTTTGGTAAGTTGCGCTAAGAGTGCGGCATGCTCGCTCCATCGCTTTTTGCGAGTCAGGTTTTGCTCCGCTACTCCGCTCGTAATTTGAGAGCTGTGCAGAGGTGATCGCTTGCCTAGTCGTTCGTGATTCATTCCATGGCGCTTTGAATCTGATGGAGAAGAGGTTTTCTATAGTAAAACATCCGGAGGTAGCTGCGAGTTGATGGACGCCAGTTGATGGACAAGCGGAGAAGCGGTTCGTACGGGCGACGAGTCTTGGTCCTACCCGGTTGCAGGTGTGTGAACAGCGCCTACAGAACGGGTTGGTGGCGCGGAGCAGATTCATCAACAGTCGCGACGAGTGCAAGCACCGCATATAAACATGATGGCTGGGGATAGCTTTCTTTATTAGCGGTGCAAAGATGTCGGAAATGCTTCGAGATCATCTGCCTGCTCTTTGACGTTCGCGGTCTTTCCCGGGTTTGGCAGGACTAGTAAACCCAGTGAGCCGAATCTGACGAAGTTCATTGAGTGGTATTAATAAAACAGACTGTCTCTTCACACTGTGCGTACTTCATATCATGTTGCGAATCGCTTGGTATTCCCGGTGCAGATGACAAGGTTTGGCGAAATTCTCGTGAGTCAATACGTCACAGGTTTCGCACGTCAAACTCCACGTGTGAACAGGCCGATTTCGCGAAATCTTGGTTTCGCTAAACTGTGGCGCGTTGAAAAGATGCATCGTGTGAATAAGCCTTTAGACTTCCTTGGAATTTGGTTCATGCAGAGCCAATATTCCTTTGCAGTCAAAATGGTTCAAGAGGATAGCCATCTTTTGTTTTGAAGTTATGGAAGTGGACTGAATGGTACTGTTAGGACAAACTTCGGTCCCCTGACTTTCTAGAATTGAACTGGGTTTACATTTGTCTGTTAGAATTTTTAATAAAGCAGTTGTTCCTTTTCGCCTCTTTTATTTTTTTTTCTCTTTCATTTTGCAACTGTGATGTGATCAAGCCGAGGGCCGCAGTTATTCCCAAATGAAGCAGCAGCAGTGTGTTCCCAGCTTGCGTCACTTCAATTCATTTCAAGGCATGCCACGAAATGAATGCCCCTGTTCATACACCGTTGGAAGTGGGACTGACTTCAAAATGCAGTTCGACACAGTGTTTGAGCGGTATGGGACGTGTGTTGAATGACCTATGCGGTTGTCACGGGTTCGTGGTTGGTCAACCCGAAACGCTCCAAGTCCCACTTCCTTCTTCTCGTCTTCCTCTTCCCATTGGTTTGAAGCTCGGCCGGCATTAGTCTCATCCGAGCTTATGCCTTTGGCGCTCAGGTAAACATGTGCGAGGATTGCAATTGAACCCCTCCCTCCCCCCGAACCACCCTTAAACAGAACAAAATGACAAAAAGACGAAATTTGTGACAGCAGTGTTCGAGAGAAACTGTCGACTTTTAATTACCCTGCCTGAAACTTTGCAAACATTTCAGTGTGGCTGCAGCTGTGAAGGTGAGGTGGATCCAATATGAAAAGTGGACCCTGAAGCGACGCCTTCAGGCTGCCGAAAATAATTATGGTAAGTTAGAAATTAACCCACTAGTGTACTTCCTAAATATTTGGGTCGGATGTCGATTAAAAAATTTTAACCCAGTTAATTTGTCACATTAATTTTCAGGCATAATATTTTGAAAATAATGAAACTGCAGATGTTCCAAACTGGCTGAGGTAAAGCAGCCTTGCAGTGCACCACGGTTTAGACTGAACATACTTTTCTGTAGCGTCCACAAGGTGTAGCTCTTACATTGAAGTTTTATGAGCTAGTTTCTTCAATGTTTGAACTTTCAGCGTGCCAGCTGGGTAGTGTGTAATTGTGTTTTTATAGCGCAAGCAATATGTTAATCCTGGCGGCAAAAAATTGACTAGCAGTTGACATGGTTGGACAACGGTGTGCATGCTTGCTTTCTCCGAAGCGGCCAATGAAGCGAAATAACAGCATGTGCAGATTGTCCATGCATTTAATTTTTTTGTTGTTGTTTGTTTCAGGCTACATGTGCTCCCAGTACAAGGGGGGTGGCCCTCCAGGCGCTGACGACCAGCATGTCGTCTCTGTTGTGCTGTCGAGAGAAATTTAAAGGGTAAATATTGCAGCTGCAGTTTTTTCTATTCTGTCCCTGCTACACTTCCTGCGAATTTCCCTGCATGCTTGGTCTTTTTGTTTTCATGGTATACTGTAAACTTTTGTTATAGTCCGTTGCCACTATAGAATAGCAGAAGCCCCTCCCACAATTCTTTTTGCTCGCCATGATTGGCGGCGTACCAACTTGTTTTTGAGCGGGGGGGGGGGGGGGGGGGGGGAAGGGGTCAAACCAGACCCCCCCCCCCCCCCCCCCCCCCCCGGGTTGCACATTTTTACTAGTGATGGGCCGAACTTTTGCCGAATCTTGGGATTCGGCGGAGCCGAACGTTTGCCGCACTTTTCTGAAGATTCGGCAAAAGATTCGGCAAAAATACACCGTTACCAGACTTAACGTTGATATTTAGTTTTTTCTGACAAAAAAGAAAGCAAAAGGTTTCATTTTTTAACTTAAAGGGCCTCTGACACGCCAAAAAAAATATTTTTTTTTTCACGCTAAACGTTGCAATGGCATATCAGGACATTACAAAAAAATTGTTTCACTATAGAGTTGCGTAGTTTTTTTATAAAAAATAGAAATACGAGGCCCAATTCAAAGTTCCCGCCGTGCACTGTGACGTAACAGTGTACCGCAAGGTGTCGGGGCGGTCAGAAAGGAGGCATCGAGCTACGTCACTAAAAGTGGGTTAACCGGAAGTCGCGTGAGTTTCACTCCTCGTGCTCTCCGCGACCGTGCCTAAGAATTTTTTTTCTTTTTATTATTCTGCTCTTCGTACGAGCGATCGTAGAAAACGAAGTTTCAGTTCCACTAGCTCTTTATCCCTGCACCGTTGGTTAGTTTGCGTGCTGTAAAATTTGAGGACGAAGAGTCAGTGGATCGACGTGATGGAGGTCAATGATGAAAGCGTTGCGAGTACAAGCCAGTGTACGAGTGCATGCCGTCAGTCCGATAATACAGGGCTATACTGGGCGCAAAACAAGCTATCAAGTTTTGGAAAAAAAAAATTAGAACGCTCGCAGAAATTAGGATTGCTAGCATACGACACGCCCGATCGCATTGCTGAAGGTTGAGACACCGAGGTCGTTGAATCATCGGATACTCTCCAGGCTGTAGATGCCTGCCGTCTAAAGAATACGAACTGGTGAGTGTACCAAGTACAAGTAAACGTCGAGCACAAAGTACGTATTTTGTCTAGAGCATGAGTAGAACTTGTTTACTGGGTGCTCATGCGGCCGATGTATGTCTCTCAGAAATGCATGCAGTGTGATCTCTTCTTCAGTAGCTGAAATACCGGGACAGTCCCTCACACAGCACCTTCTAGGCACCTTTACAGCAACATTAAGCGATGAAAAGCAAATAAAAGAAACCTTGTCTGCTTGGATCGCTCGTGGAGGTGCGGAGAATAACAAAAATATTAAAAAAATATTACACGCGCTCGCGGTAAGCACGAGGAGGGATACAACTCACGTGACTTCCGGCGATGCCTCCCTTCTGACCGCCCCGACACCTTGCGGTACACTGTTACGTCACAGTGCACGGCGGGAACTTTGAATTGGGCCTCGTATTTCTATTTTTTATAAAAAAAAACTACGCAACTCTATAGTGAAACAATTTTTTTGTAATGTCCTGATATGCCATTGCAACGTTTAGCATGAAAAAAAAATATTTTTTTTTGGCGTGTCAGAGGCCCTTTAAATACAACATGTAGTGCCCATTGACACAGTTATTACCAAATAAGGTGATATTCTACAAGATAATTGTATCGGCGTCGCTTTTGGTGTTTACTGGCAATTTTAGTGTCTGCTTGCAGAAAGTGGCGTGGTAACGAGTTTGGGTAGTAGCCGGCGCAGTCACGAATCGCGCTACGAGAGTTTTAGTTATGGGGCTTCATCAGCGCACGCCTGCAAGTGTGTTTACATTGTTAAAATAAAGGCAATCACTGCGTTCTTACTTCCTCTGGGAGCCACGGTCTCGTGCGCGAAAACGAATGCAACGGTTGCTGAGCCTTCACCAGAACAGATAACAATATTATTGTAAATATGCATGTTTTTGATTTGAGTCACTTGACGTCAGCTTTGCATGAAAGTGTGCGTCCCATATTCGCAACGTGCCGTTTTTAACCTTTAAAATGCCTGTTTCCGATCTTAGGACACACACAGACGTTTTGGAAGGTGAGAAGAGTTAGGAATGTCGGATGTGCAACGTCGAGCATGATAGTTCTGTGTACGGTTTTATGAAGATACATGAACATTGTGAAATAACGCTAACTAAAATGCAATATTATTTTGTTTTGGCACAAACTACTTGTGAGCATAAAACAGGATTGTTAGAATAATAACAATAATAATAATATTTTTTTTTCGCGCGTTCTGTAAGGGGCCCATGTGCTGGTGTGCGGGGCAAGGCAGATGAGTGAAAACCCTTACGCAGAGCGCCTGCCAGTCCGCCACCACATGTGAAAAAACAAAACATATATATATATATATATATATATATATATGTACAGAATATACACACTACAGAAAGTACATAAAAAAGAAAGAAAAGAGGAAGGAAAACATGTATCACATTATGACGAGAATGCCAGCTGCATCCCATACATCCTGGCCAGCTCTCGTGACTCTGCCCGTTTGACAGCAATGGGCTGCGCACACTGAGCGTAATTTTCAGTTGCCAGTCGATGTTTCAACTACCTCGTTGCATCAATGGAAACGTCAAATTAAGATCACGTTATCCAGAATGCACCGCATCATTTGTCACTTGCGCAGTGGACTGCGTAAATTACTGGTCGATCTTCTATTCTTGAGGCAGAGAATATTGAAGAGAACCACACTCGCAAAGGCTCACAAACGCACAGTTACCGTGTTGCCTACTCCGCACCTCGCCGTAACGGCTGGTTGTACACTGTACGATGGTAACCACACGACTGCTCGGCGTCCATTTGCAATCCATGGCCCTATCGTGTTCGCGCGCGTGCGCAGACATTTGCCGAATTAACTTTCCTTCAAAATTTCGGCATGTGCCGAACTTTGCCGAATCTGAAGTGCGGCAAATTCGGTCCATCACTAATTTTTATGGCGCAGACGAGTGACCCCCTATAGACCTTTCCAATGTTTACAAAATCACAGTCCAGCGTGCGATCTTCACAGCCCAGCACGTGCGTGTTCGTCGCTTCGGAAAGCGAGCAAAACACGCGCCATACGCACGAACGCTCAAAATGGCACCGGCCACAAGCTCGTTTTTGGAAAGGTCTATACTCGCGATCAGCTTTCTGCGGCAATGCAGTCAATGCTAGGGGAGAGGGTGCACCAACCGCTGTACTGTACACACGCTTTCCTCCACTCTTCGGAAAAACTGACCGCGAGTATTAGCCCCGTGCGCGACCGAAAGCGTCGCTGTGGTCGGCCTTCCACGATTGGCCGAACGCTGACTATGACGTCGGAAAGGGGATTTATCATCGACGGAAATAAGAGGAATGAAAGAACTTTAATTTTGACGGTGTTGGCAGTGTTCCTTTGAGAGCGCAATGATTTCAAGCTTCCACCATGCTAATAACAAACACCATCGAACTTGTTGTTTGCAAGTTAATGACGTCACAAGGGGGAACCACAGGAGGGCGCCACCAAAACATCTCGCCGCTATAATAGCAACGACGCTGACGCCGGATTGGCTGCTCGGCAACGCTCGGGAACTTAAATTTCAGATTCGGACGGCGCGTGTACACTCGAAGGGCGTTAACCCACCACCCCGCCTGCGTTCACACCGCTTCGCGGCGGCAGTATGCGGCTACTAATTACAAAACTATTAACCCACTTAGGGCCCCCCCCCCCCCCGTACACGCCGCTTTGCGGCGTCTAGCCGGCAACCCAAGCCTCGCTGTCCCCCACGAACCTCCGTAAATAGAATCCCATACCATTTAGTTCAGCGAAGTTTCGTCGACAACATTCGTTTGTTTCAGTGTTAATCGCAAAAAAAGAAATGTCGTAAATATCGCCAAATGCCTCGACAAAACAAAATGTTCGAGAAAAAAAAAAATAGAAGAAGTAAGAGAGTCCTAGCGGGCACCCATGCATTTTTATGGGAAGGACTCTGCATCATATTTTGAACCGAGAAAATGACCCCACGAACGGGAAAGCACGGGCCTTCTGCTACAAAATTAACCGGACCAAACTTTGTTTTCAAGATCAGACCGGAAAAAGTCGACTCCTGTCTTATAAACGGCGAGTAACAGAAATCCTGTGCTAGTCTCGCCACGTTGGGAAGCTAAAGCTATGACCCCCATCTTGATTTCTTTGGGAGGCACTCACTTGATCGAATGACGTTTTAGCGAACGCCCACGTTTCACCGAATGACACTTTAGCGAATAGTCGGACGCCGCGAAGCGTCGTTTTCGGGTGGGCCAAATGGGTTCACAATTTTGTAATGAGCCGCCGTAGACTGTCGCCGCGAAGCGGCGTAAGCGCAGCGCGGCGGATGGGTTAACGCGCGCCCCCGTTATTCGCTAAAACGTCGATTCGCTCAAATGTCGCTGTTCGCTAAAACGTCATTCGCTCATGTGATATGGACCCGATTTCTTTAAGGCTGTTCTCACATCTGGTATTTTCACTGTTCTATGGCCAAAAGTGAGTGGCAGGTCGCCATAGGTTTCCAGAAGAAAGCGGTCGCATATATATGCAGAAATTTCTAGCAAGTTCGTAGCGCAGTGGCGCTTCGTCGCAACCGAGGAAAAACTCTACGGTACTGTTGGTGCAAAACATTAAGCCCCATGACTAGCAGCAACTTAATCGTGGATATACTGCACCATACGGCGTTTATTTGAGCTCTACTCCACACAAAAAATTACAGGGGCACTTAGGTATCCCTTTGTGGATTGAATGCAAAAGCATTGCCATTCCTAACGACACTTCCTTTTTTTTTTTCTCTATTGTTAGGAATGGCAATGCTTTCGCATTCAATCCACGTAGGGAGACCTAAATGCCCCTGTAATATTTTTTTTTTACATTACATCGTATGGCGTCACACATCATGGTAAGCCGTCGCTAGGGCGGGAACAGTCACCGACTGGAGTGTTTTGGTTTTACCCAGGCCGAATATTTGCAACCACCGGAGTTTTCCGGTTGTAACCAATTTAGTATTTTCGTCACCGGCGGATGTTTATCAACTCAGAATATTAAAGTTCGTCCTAAAAATGTAAACGACTTCATTTTCGCGAGGACCTAATTTTCGCGAATCGCCTACAATTCGCGAAAATCAGGTCCCGCGAACAATTCCGGTAAAATGTTCCTACCGCATCGCGAAAATTAGAACCCGCGAATTATTCCAAAACTTCAGCTTTGACCTAAATCGCGATATATTGAGCCCGCGAAAAATAATTTGTTTACAGTATGTTTTTTTTTTTTCTTGGTGAATAGAGGTGATCTGTTGAGTTCAAAACTTCGCATTATCAAAATAACAAACATCGAAATGCTGAACACCGGATAATGAAGTTGATACAAGGCCAAAGCGCCGGAAGGCAACCCTGAACTGCAACAATATTTATTTACTTCGACTTCGAAACGAATTTTTGTAAGGGAAACTGGACTAGGGCAAGAAAGAAGGGAGAATGGAAGGGCCGGGAAGGGAAAGGTAGCTCGGAAGAATAGAGTGAGGAGAATAGGGAGTTTTTTTTTTCAGCAGATCGTTTCCGCAACCCACTAAGCGCCAGTTTAGCTCTGCGTCATCTGCCACGAAACCTTGAACTATGCAGAAAAGACTGGAGGCGTGCATGCTCAGTTGCGGCGCCTTCTTTGGGCCCGGGATACCGATACGGAGGAGAAAAGCGGCCTGCTAAATCTCGCTATCTCCAAAGCTGACTGGTAACGTCACGCAGAGGAAACGGCGGCCAAACGTTTTGGGCGTAGAGAATCAACCTCCTTTCGAGATACGCTCATGAAGGTGGTGCATATGTTATGTTTGCAGCGACGCGCCTCAATCGCAATTCCTTTCAAACCCTGACCCACGCAAAAGATAATCTACAACGCGGTCAAAAGCGATGTCTTGGGCACCCCGATAAGTCGTTTTTGTTCGCACTGCGGATTATCGGTTTCCCGAAGTTAGCACAAAGAAACTCAAAGTGGGGAGTTTCTGTGTGCCTAACAGAAAACGAAGCACCCTAAACATTCCATAGCTTCGCTTAGTGAAGTGGCCTACTAATCCTTGGGGTCTCGTGCCTGTTCTGAAAACGGGGAAAAAAAAAAAAAAAGAAACTCTTGAACGTTTTTGTTTAGACCTAAGTGACACACCCAACCCCTTTCGTAACAAGAGTCGTAACAAACTAGGAAGAGCGGAGAGAGAAAAAATGCCCTCCCCCTCTCACCCCGCACGTCGTCTGCTCTGTCGAGTGGACTGTGGGCCAAAAGAAAGAAGGTAGGAAGTAAAAAGCCTGATTTTCGGTACGAAAATCTGAAAATACGGCGGACTATTTCGTACACCCTTCCCTTCGAAGCTCTCTGCTTTTTCACTCCGATACATCCGCGGTATCCAAAGCGCGTCACCCGGCCCAAACGACACACCGGACCTCATTTATTCCCTTCACCCCTAAGCTGACAGTGCGGTGAAAGCTATGCGCTTGCCGGACCAATCAGCCGCCTCCCTTTCATCACCTGAACTCATTCTCCGCGCGTGGGTATGCGCGAGGGAGCGTGATCACGTGGCAAAAGGGTGGCTGGCCCAACGAGCACGTAGCTTCCACAGCACTGTAAGCTTATGGGGTGAACGGGGTGGGAAAAGCAACTTTTGTCCGAGGTTTGAGCGACGGTCTAGGGGGAGAATGGCAGTGTCCGGGTACACAAACGAGGGTCCGAGCAAGAGTGGAGTAACTCCTTTCCGTCTTGAACTGTTTGGTGCAATATGCACGATTTATGAGTTGAGGAGGAAAGCTAAGGAAAAAGTTGAAAAATCATTTCATGACCCCTTTAAAGGGAACACTGAACTCTCCAAAATAGTTTGAAGTGCCTGAATTGGACACGTATGTCACAAAAATAAGGTTTCCACAAACAACTTCTTTAACTAAACGATTACGATGCGAATGAAAGAATCCGAAATTAAGACCTATACCTTGATATCTAATCCAAAATAGAGGTTAGTTTCGGTTTTGGTCCACAATTAAAACGTGCCTCCTGGCGTAAATATTACGCTAAACACCGTTTTTGTTTTCAGTATAAAGAGGTGACCTGCGCTCATAACACCCTAGCTTCCTCGCCATTGACTCATGGAGGATAAACCACGATTCTAGGAACTTCCGTCCCAAGGTCGACGCACAGTTGAAATCCAAAGCACGACCCGTTGTCAAGAAATGATTGACCAGGTCGGACTTCGCCCATGTCTTCTGCGACCCTGCAGAAGGGGGCTTCTTCGTCCCGTCCCGTCTCACCAATGCAAGTGGCGTCGCAGTAGACATTTAATTACCCCCCCCCCCCCCAAAAAAAAAAAAAAAAAAAGAAGAAAAAAAAAAGAAAAAAAAAAGGACAAGTTTGCTGTGTACGGTGGCAAAGACTCAACGCTTCGCTGAAATAAGCAAATTACACTAACAATGAGAGGGACAGGACAGAGCGTCTTCTACCCAGAGCAGGATGTTTCGGTGGCACCCTCGTTCGGTTACCTTTCGTGACGTCATTGCCTTGTGAACAACAAGTTCGAGGGTGTTTGTAATGGGCATGGTGGAAGCCTAAAATCTGAGCGCTCTCAAAGCAACACTGCCAACACCGTCGAAATTTAAGTTCTTACATTCCTCTTATTTCCGTCGATGAGAAATCCTTTGCTGACGTCATAGTCGGCATTCGGCCAATTGCGGTGGGCCGACTGGGCTGATTGGGCCGACCACAGCGACGCTTTCGTTCGCTCACGTCGCCAATACTCCGTTTCACCCTATGTGGGAGTCCAAAAAGCGCAACATAGCCCCCCTGGGCACGAGTGCAGTGAAACGAACTCGCTATTAGGGATTTTGTAATACCCATTGCACGCGTGCTCTGGAAAACGAAACAAAACAAAACAAAAACATCAACAAAATGCCGTTGTAGGCGGCTATACTTCGTCTCACCTTAGTATGGACTATTGTTAGCCGCGCGTGCTAAAAGCGCGAGCTAGTCGCTTTGAATGAAGCCGCGGCGGCTGCACGAGCGCTCGTGCAGCAAGTGCTCTAGTCAAGGCAGTAAAGGCTGGCCGCTCGCGCTAGCACAGCCTTCGCGGTTAGTCCATGCTAGGGTGAGACGAAGTATAGACCTTTTTCGCATAACCTCAAACCAGCCAGTAACTGACGTACCCTCGACCTGGTGCATTTTTGGATTGCCCGCTGACACAGGGTATGCAACCGCCAAGGGTATGGGCGAAAAGGCTTAAAAACGGACTTCGTGCATGAGTTAGTTCCGAGTGCTCCTTTTTACCGTGCTGCAATTTCCGAACATCTACGGTTGTCTGGCTACCACTGCGTGGTCGTGGGATGGATAAATAATTTTAAAAAGCATAAGAGCAATAGCAGAAAGTGTGCCATGAGCACAAGAAGCTGCAGCGCGAGTGTGGCTGCAATGTTATCGAGCTTCGCATTTTTCCCAAGAATCTTTATTTATGAAGTCAGTCGATTGCGAGCTTGAATCGCGAGAGATTCGTATCAGACTCAACGTCACGTTTAAGCTCACGACCACTTCGTCTACGAGAAGAGGACCGCTTTTAATTCCCGGTGCAGGTGGTCCAATTAGGTTATTACTGCAAGCCCCATGGTATGTGAAAAGTATGAAAAAGTCTACATGTCATCACTCAAGATGGAGCTATCAAATGCCGAGAACTTACCTGCATAGACTACATTAAACTGCTCATATATACTTCGCTGTGGAAACTCAATCAAAACACCCCACCGTCTTCGTCCTCGTTCTCTCGAGGAGGCAAGGGGGTGGCCTGTGAGTAGCCAGCTGGATTCAACCGGACAAGCTCCAACTTTAGCTCCAACCAAGTTATTGCAGCCCACCATAGCCAAGTCTAGCCAAGTTCCCCCCACACCCACACCGTTGCCTACCCAGATAGCTGTGCTGCCAGACCTAGCCGGTATTTCTTTTTCTAAGCCGCTAGACGGCGTCGTCGGCGCCGCAATTTTCAAGATGGCGGCGCCGTTAAAGAAAAGGTCTTGAGGGAGACACGCTTTCACGCGTCCCGGGATAAAAAACAAAAAAACAAAAAAAAAAACTCGCTTAAAGGGCCCATGAAACGAATTTTGGGTTGGGATGAATGATTTTAAATTGGGACTTTACTAATCGCATATCGTTAAGTTGGCCAAAAGAAAGAGGCTAGAAAGTCAAAAGCCAGCTTTTCTGTACGAACATTTGAAAATATAGCGGACTATTTTGTACCTTCTTGCCTTCGAAAGCTCTCCGCCTTTTCACTATGATACATCCGCGGTTCCAAAATCGCGTCACCGGCGCCAAACTGACGTCAGCAGAGCCCAGCTCACGCATTGGACACGAGAATCGCGTCACTCGGACGTATGCGCTCGTCAACAATCAATCCGTCGACGAATATTTGGATTCGCGTTCGTGGCCAATGAGGGCCCTGACGGAACTTATTGTCACTGGGGAATGACAAGTTCTATGGTGTGCATAAAAAGCACGGTGGAAGCTAGGAGTCATCGCACCGGTGCCGAAGGAATGTCACGACCACGTGATTTCACAATTCGCATTTGAGTTGAGGATTAAAGCTAAGGAGGAAGAAGTAGGAAAATCGTTTCATGACCCCTTTAAGACATTTAATACCCCTGTCAGACGGGAAAGTGATGTCATTTTGATCGAATGTCATTCACCGCTTGGCGCATCAGCTTGTGATCCAGGTTCTGCACGTGGCGCGTGCACGCGCAGCGTGGCGTATTAAAGGGAAGCTGAAGCGGTTTTAAATATGAGAAAAAACACCTGAGCCTAGTTAATCAGATCTCAATCATCACGAATATCGTATTCGTTTGGTCATTTTCTGCGCGGATTAACCGGAAAAGCGCCTTCAAAGTGGCGCCGAAGCCACGCCTCTCCGAAGCAGAGGGAAAGGGGAGAGAGGAGGAAGCCCGTCAGCCGGCGTCACAAAAGGACCGGCTGGAGGACCCCGCCGCGGCTGGCCGCGCTTTCCTCGTAGGCTGCTCTAGTGTCTTTTCGAGCCATCGTCGTTCTCTGCATAGCGCTTGCTTTTATCCGTTGACCGGTCATGCTATTGACTCAATCGCCTGACGTGTTGATTGTTCTCTTGTTTGTTCACGGGTTTGCAGAATTCTCGTGGTACCGAACTAACTGACTCGTGCTGTTGCGCGATGCCGTACTCATGTGTAGCCGCCAGCTTTTACGAACAGCGCTCGTCGCAGTTGTTCTTCCCGCTTACCGTCTTTTTCACTTCGTCACCGAGATTTTAAAGGGGTGGGTGGGTTTGAGCAACTAAACCTTTTTTGTTCGAAACGTGTTTCGGACGGCGCGTATGAAAACTGTGTACGTATGGGTTTGGGTCTGAAGAAGGCTCGCCTGAACCCGACACTCTGCCGACCATCTTTGAAGGTAAGAAGGCAATTCAGCGCACTAAAAATCAGAAACAAAGAGGAAACGTAACTAGGTAGGAATTGTAGGTCGACTGTTCTAGAAAAAAGCTATTACGTTATTAGAATTGTGCAATGTGCTAGAAAAGCCGCGATCATTTAACCCAACAGCGGGTTTCCACTGGCTCTCTCGCGTTAACCGCTTATATTAGTGTTTTAGTGTTGGTTTCTTATATTGTTGAAGTGACCATATTTTCCGGACCGACTCCAGGAAACAAAAGAAAACAACCTTGGGTAGCGCAAGATTATTTTATTTTGCTTTTAATCTACTCGGCTACCCAGAAGGGCTTGCTCTAATAAATGGTCATGCAATTCATAATGCGACTTTCACGGTGCAGCTTGTTTTAGCATAAACTTTTTTTTTACAGTTGCTGGCATTATTTGGGGTAACATATTTCTTAAACGTAAACATAAATTTTGCTAAATTTTCCTTCCAAAGGTTCATATTCCCTTCAGGAGAGGTTTTTGGAAATACAAAGCATGTGACCTTCTGTTCTGAATTGAGTTCTTTTTTTACAAGTTACGCAGTGTTTTCCGTATAACGTTTGTGTCATGCAACAATTCTTTGTGCTGTAGAAATGCGATCGGACGATGATTATGCTTGGTGGTGGTGTGATGCAGTCAACAAATCTTGGTAAAAGTATGCGAATGTAGAGGCCCAGGAAGCTTTCACGATTTCGGTATCAAATTAAGGGCTGTCGGGCACACATCTCCGCTTTTTCTAAAACTATTATGGCGTAATAGTTTGTGGCAAACAAACTAAACGCAGCAGAGGGTACCGCTATCACAAGGATGGACCTTCTGCGCAGTTATTCGCATAGTGCGCAAGGACATGGCGGTGGCAGAACGGCGACCCTGTCTTATCACCCGTCTCATTTCAGGGAAGCTCTCCCGTCGCCTGAAGCCGATTATACTATCCCTTCAAACCACTTCAGCCTTGATGAACAATGCAGCCTGCACACTCACGCGTCCAGCAGCTGGCAAGCACGAAGGACGATGTTTGCAGAATTTTTGTCCTCTGACGACCGTTTTGGGGAGGGTCACGCTAATCCGGCTTGAGCCGTCCCGTCAATAACACTCCGTTTATTGTCAACGTCAAATAGCAGTCAGTACGTTCCTGAAGGTATGAAGCCGGCCATGTCGCGTCCGCTCAAGCAGTTCCTCGTATCTGCGTTTATTACGACGGGGGGTCATTTTCCTACTTTGCCAAGGGCTGGAACGCGTACTTTATCACGTCGAGGGTCGTCTGGAAACATTCCTCTTTCGGATCCACCGAAAGATTTCGAAAAATCAGAAGCCGAACCCGATTTTCAAGAGCAGAATACCCGGCGCCTGGCTACTTCCGCAAGCGACGGAGCAAACGAGAATCGGGATGGTCCTTTTATGACGTAGTGGCGCGTCACGCGTCACTAGCCAATGGCGTGCCGCTGCGGCGATCGCTTCTGGTTTCTTCGCTTTTTTTCGCGTTTAGGGATTATTTTGGGTCAAACGGTTGTGATATTTGGACTCAGCAGGCACAGACACGTCAGAATCAACCATTAACTCATTTTTTTCGAAAAGCTCTTCAGCTTCCCTTTAAAGGCGCGGATTGACCGAGCTGTAATGTCATTTTACTTAAATGTCTTACGTGTAGGAATGCGAAACACGCAGTGCATTTTTACAAGCAGGGCGCCAAGTCTTCGCGTACGGCGCGCCGGCGGCGACATGCTGCTCCCCACTGCGCAGGCGCGGCGAACCCCCGCCGGCCTCACGACGGCTTCCGTGACAAAGCATCTGCGTTGCTGTGCTTTTTTTTTTTATGTTTGATTTCTGGGCAGATTTCTGAGGCGCGTCCGCTTTTACCTCGAGCACCCCGCCGGCTACCGTGACGAAGCATCTGCGTGGCTGTGCTATCCTTTACGTTTCAGTTCTGAGGCGTGTGCTTGATGTCGTATTGGTTTTATGGGCATCTTTCAGCAGAGCCGTATCTGCTTTCAGGGACAACGTCCATGGGACGAACATGCTGCGAATAACCGACGAATTTTGCCCGGCGGCTTTTGCTCTGCGCGTTGAATCAACACAGTGGCTGCTACGTCGCGCGCAAAGCGAGCGTGCCGTCGGGCGGCGTTCGCCAGTTATTCGTCACATAATTCGTTCCATGGAGTTCAGCCTTTAGGCTTTCGCCTTAAAAATAAACAGAAGCGTTCGGAACAAAATGGTCAGATGTCCAATTCATTTGGAGTTGTGTGACTGTCCTACGTCCCTTCTTTTCCCCGGCTAGAGGGTTACCATGCTTTAGTTACAGGTGTCTATTTTGTTCCGACCGCTTTTCTTCTTGCACCCGACGGTGCATGAACGCAACGCTGATGCCCGACTTCGCCGTCACGAGTCGCAGCACACTCTAAAAAAGGTTTGTGCGTCTACTTCCACGCACAACACTCGGAGAGCCAATCACCGCAACTTACGGAGGCAGCTCAGCAGATGACAATGCCGAAACATATGTTTAGACCAAAAAACGCAGTCCGAGTTGCGACATTAAGCAATGCAAAACGTCACGCTTGCTTTTTTGGTCTAAACATATGTTTCGGCAGAGTCATTCGCTGAGCTGCCTCCATAAGTTGCGGTGATTGACTCTCCGAGTGTTGTGCGGGAAAGCAGACGCACGGGCTTTTTTTAGAGTGCAGATCCGCTCAATATACTTTTTTTCTTCTGCTCAATCGTTTTTTGATGTGCGCGCAGTCCGCTGGGACTCTGCTCGAGTGTGTAGCCTCGGCTAATGCCTAAACACCATTTTACCGCAAAAGTCACGTACTGAGTGAGGCAGCGTGACACGCGCTGGCCCACTCAGTGCAACAAAGGCAACATAGCTCTATGCGAGGTGTGCTTGCCTGTACTTCACTTCTGAAGCTGGCCAAGTTGACACAGCAAACATGCACATAAATGTTTGCCCAGGCCGACCCAGGTTGCTCACATGCACGAGCACGAATTGGAGGATAGGAACGCATGTGCAGCCCTGATCCAAAATATTAATTACGGCAAAATAATCTTTGGCATCATGCTGACATTTGCAATTGACACTAGTTTATTTTGTTGTGTGCATGGTGATAATTTTAAGGAACAGTTAGCAAGGCAGTTTGCAATCTGAGATGCAGATAACAGCTCATTTCATAGAGGCACTGCCCTATCCACTCATCCTTTCAGAAACATTGTGTTTGCACTCTCCACTAGGAGTCATTTGCACTTTGGCAAATGACTCCAGTGGAGATATTTGCTATCACTATACATTTGGGAGCTTCAAGAAACCTCCACACTTACTACTTGTTGAGAATCTCATGCGCTGTGGAAGTTTATGACTCTTAAGTTCATAAAAATCGGAGCTCACGAAAGTTGAAAACATCCTCATCATCGTGATTATTGGCGGTACAGCAGACCAGCTTTCTTTTGTCGTATTTTATTTCTGCACACTTTGTTGTCGATGGTTTTGATTTTAAATATGACAATGGGCAAACTCTGGGTAACTTCTTTGTACAATGTTCTGGTTCGTCCAAGAGGGTCCCCTATCTCGTGAAGGCGCGAGGATGTCTGTCCAGCACCGAACCATCCCGACGAACACGGAGAGCGATGCTTGTCGAGATGAATCTATGTAAAAAAAAAAAAAAAAAAAAAAGAAAAGCAGCATGTTTGCAAATGGCACCAATACCAAGTCGACGAAGAGGTTTCATGAAGGGCACGGCTCTTAAATCACCATTGTTTTAGATGAAACACTTAGAAACATAAAAAAAAAATGAAGGTTCTGAGAAAACCTTAAACGTTGAGCAACTCACCTCGAGTCCATGGCCTTTGCCCTAGGGTCCATCCAGTGGGCGTGATGAGTGGGCATCATGGCACCCCTGATACCTCGGACAAAACGGTCGCTGCCCACCGAGCTGCCGGGCATGGCTGCCATGCCATAGGGGTCTCCAACTCTGCTCCTCGGCGAAGAGCGGGGTTCCATCAAGCTGGGTTTGCGGTTGAAAACAAAGCGTTTGTGACTGGGGATTTAGACAGGAACTGAACAATGACTAAAAGGTATTTCTCCCATTCAGTGTAAAGGGGAAATGTCATGTATGTGGCAGTATGTTTGCCGAATCTCGATAATTCGAACTTGAAGGGGCCTGAAAATTTGCTCGAATTAAACAGAGTTTGAATTAAAGGAAGCTTATTGAATGGAGGACTTATGTGCAGCACTGCATTAGGTGGGGCATGTGCACTGAACCAACACATGAATGATGAGTTCCAGAACATTTATTTACTAGAACAGGGCACATTACAAACGGAAGTAATCGGTGATGCACGCCTGCACGCGTTTCTTCTGCCGCGACTCAAAAAACATCGCTTGGAGCTTGCTGACTAGCTCCAACGCGGCATTCATATTCTCCTGGCAAGAGAATGCAGATGATACCTTCCTAAAGTTGACATAAGATGTTCAATTCTCGTAGCTTAAATGAACATTCAAAGAGAATCACTCCGATAACTGAAACTTGTGTTCATCAAGCTTCATAGGAACAAACGTAAACCACATGGTCCCTCAGGAACAATGTTAGCGAACAGCAGAAGTAAAACGTCTGCCGTCTCCTTGAAAAGCCCGATTCACACAATTTGATTTTACTTTTGATTTCGAAGCTGCGGTGTCGAGCACCGCAGCTTTCACCACGTATGTTTTGCCACACGAGCCATGTCGCAACTGCGAAGTCAAAAGTAAAAACACAAAATGTGAATCGGGCATTGCGGCACCATTTCATGGCGTGGTATTGCCCGGGCATTCTCACACGTGATTGCATCCACCCGAGCGTCTTGTAATCACAAACGCTCGATGCACAACGTAAATGCACAAACAAATGCGCACCGACAGAAACGACCTGCCTGGCTCCGGCGCCGACCGTTGTCGGTTTTATTACGCACTACCCTCGCTTCACGGTAAAAAAACGAAAAACGACACAACGCCACGATGTGCGGCGGTCACTAATTGAACCCATTGTAGGGCTTCGAGGCGCCTTCAATGGTATTTCACCAAACTCCATTGCTGCATTAAGCGTGAGACATATGCGCGATAAAGCTATCCGATACGACACACAAACCTTCGGAGAAATGGCCGCTCCGACATGCCGCACACGACAGTCCAAGACACATGCTTGCTACCTTGCTTCCGACGAGTCTTTCCGTTCAGCTCCGCCCAGTTCCGGTATGCCTACAAGGAGGCTATGCCACCATGCATCAGCACCTTAATGTTGCCCAATTCCGCTTTGTTGTAATATTCCAGTTTTAAAACAAACGAATTTTATTACATCCCATTAAAGTGCAACTGTCTGAAGATTTTACGTAAGGTTCATTTTTTGCTCAACATTACCTAATCACAACGAACCGCAGCAGACCTCAGGAGTCATCCCAGCGAAGAGAGTAATGCGGACATATCATGTGACTGCCCCGCGCATTGCTCTCTCTCTCTCCGGAAGGTCATGTGACACTCAAGACGGCATTGGAACGGCTTGTAGCGCCCTGGAGTACATTCGGGACTCGACGGTCTCGATTGGTCCCAAAGGGCCGGCTTGCTATGAATCCACGAAATCAGCAGCCCGTTTTGTGCGCGCAGGAGAACTCCATGGCGTCCATTGCCTTCACGACAACTCGCGTGACGCACCGCTTACATCCGCTTCCCCGGACCAGCACCTCCTCTCCCGATCGGGCCGATTTTCACGTGACACGACGTTCGCGTTGGCTGCGGCTGTCCAACAGTCGGACTGCCGTGCGGCGAATATCTGGCGAGTTGGTCGCATGCCGGAGCCAGACGGAGCCTTGATCCTACGCTCCGGTGCGACCAAACTTGCCATATCCAACAGTTTGTATACGTCGGATCGCAGTTCTGACGCGCCCATGTCTCACGCTTTATCCCGGCACTGCATCCGCAGCATTCAAGGTCACCACATGATCGGTTGTCATGGTTACTTGCAACAGGAGACGGGAGTAGAGTGCCTGGATTGTAGACAGGGTCCATCTCAAACCATGGGGAGCTTTTGCAATATAACGGCGGACGCCTCCCGCGTTGATTGGTTGCAAGTGCGCATGCACAGCATTGTCACGTGGCGAGGAAAGCGGGCGGAAAGGCGGAGACGCTCGCAGACGATTAACGAGTTCGTCCCCTCCTCACAGCTCGTGTTGCAAATGCAGCCCATCAACCACGTGACCCTGATGGAGCAGTTGGACACTCTGTAATACAGGCTCTCAAGACGGGCACAGCAGCCGGCACGCGGTTGCACTGCGGGGTTGGGGGCGCCGCCACGCGAGTTGGCGCACTGCCGAGAGCATGGTCGGCGGCGCGGTATGTTAGACTTAAATGTTGCAAACGCTTACGCGTTCGAATTACTGGATGTTTTCGCACATTCATATACACATACTTTTGACAGGACCACAGTGTCAGTTCAAATAAACCGGAAGTTCGAATTAACGAGATTCGACTGTCGTGGGAAACAGAAAGTTAATGTTTATCTGCTGTTCCTCTCGTCAAATGGGTTACCTCCTTCGAGCAAGATCTTCGGATCAGTAAGGTTTGCCTCTTTTTTTATTTTAACAACAATTAACGCTGAAACAGTCAGTGTTCTAGGCCGAAATAAATAAATGACATAATCCTTCAAAATCTCTGTACTAGCACCAAAAACAAGACAAGCCTTCAAGCATCCAGCGAGCACTTCTAATAGTGAGGGCATGCAGAGATCTGGGTGAAACAGCGTGTTTCATCAAGTCAGCAATTAGGGCAATTAGCGAGAGCAAATGTCTATTTGTGACGTTTTTTATATTTTCACAACTCGCATAAAAAATATGCATACTTGCACCGATTTGTTTTTGCCTTCATAATCTGCTGGAAGTTCGTCTCTGCGAAGATGGATGAATATCAATATATTTACTTTTCTGCAAGCATGAATGACAGATATCCTTGGAAGCTCTTATTGCATGCTTCCAGAAAAACACTCAAACACTTTAATTGTAAATGGAGAGTTTAAGAAAGAAAAGTAGATAGAATAACTCCAGCACAAAACTTTGAAACGTGAGCAAGATGCAACTCTAACACACCTGGCCCTCCCAAAAGCCTGTTGTGGGTCTGCAGGTCCCCCTGTCAGTGGAACCACATTGGAGGCTCCCAAGAGAGGCTTGGGCACCACGCTGCTACCTCGTCCATCACTCCAGGCGGGAATCGCTCGCAGGACCATGGAGTTGCTGCGGGCACCGCCCATGGCGAATGGGGCTGGAGGAAGGCAGGGACAAAATGATTCCACACTCCAGTACGGACACACAATGGCCCCAATTACAAAAATAGTGCTGTTATGTTTGGTTGTGCTTTAATAGGTAAAAAAAGGCAACACATGATTATAAATTTGGATTTCTTAGGATGCTTAGCGCGTGCAGGTTAAGTTTAACCATAAAACGATGATCTTAGAATCCACTTTAGTGCCCCTACAATGCGAGACAGTTACTCCCTCATTGACAACGCAGTCACAATTCTAACGTACCGGGTCGATATATACTTAACTCCTGGATGTCAATAAAATAATTTGGCACCAATTCTACCCAACAGGCAATATTTTTGGAAATAAACACACACCAAATAGCACAAACCTACAGTGTGCAGGGTCAGTTGCGTAGATGCACATACACCATCAGTCTTTCCTGGATTTTGCATGGAAGCTACCAGATTCCAATGTTGATGTTAATGTCAAAAATTTTTCAATACTTTTTCAGTGTACCAAAAGTAAAAAAATAAATAAAATATACTGTGCTTTTTAAATATGATCTGGCACAATGACACAAACACTGGAAGGTAACAAGCATGATGAAACTGACGTGCGCCGAAGTCTCGGCCATCCATGCGCGACGGTTCCCTGCGTCCATACAGCCCGGGCGGGGAGAAGAAGCGGCCTGCACCGCCGCGGTTCGGCATGGGACGCCCCGCATCAAACACAGCAACTTCGCCAACCACGTCGCTGCGGCCACGTCCGTGAACGCTCACAACCTCCTGCAGCCAGAACGGTTTGCACAAACATTGGTACAAAACAATGACAACAAAAAGTATACTCGGAATCATAAACAAACGCTCACACAACACTCCATCAGTCATATCAAACTTCCTTGCAGGTAGCGTATTTATCCGATTCTAACATACACCCAGTCATTACACTCAAGGATAATGATTATAGCATGGCCCAGATTTCGGTGTCGTATCTGAATGTAACATGCAAAAAATTTCTAGGTATAATTTGTTTTTTTAATTACAGTTGTTGATTGATTTTTTACAGCGGAGCTGTTAAGGGCTAGGTTCCCCAGGATCGTGTCCGTGTATGTCGCCACAAACCTACCTGGACAGCTACCGCCATCTATAAGCGACGGCGGCAAGCACACAACCAGTATGGTTTCCGCCGTCGCTCGTAGATGGCGGCAACCTTTCCAGCTATAATAGAAGAATGGATAGTTGGGCGCGTTGGTGGGAATTCATCGTAGGAAACAGCGCGAAAAACAGACAACGACGAAGAAGCACACAGTGTATCGAGTACAGCTTTGCTGGTCTTCCTTCTTCACGAGAGTGGAAAGGCTGAACGATTTTGAACTCAAAGGGGACCCCGAAATTGTCCAAATAATCAAGCGCTCCGAAAAATCGGTTTCAGCCAAAATATCAAACTTTTGCGCATATTCCGCAGTGTATTGGCCACTTTCCACTTGCTTGATGTCAATTTTAAGTTCTCATGTAACTTCTGCTTTATATTGTTCATTTTTCACTTGTTTGTTGATCTGTTTGATCACGGTGCTCCGCTTTGTCGGCGCCTTCGTTGGCACAAACAGCGAAGTTGAAGTTGGCGCCATTTGGCACTATTTGGAGACAATGTTTAGTCCACCAAGCTCGCTTCAATACTAAGCCTATCGAAAAAAAAACTTCGTGCTCAAAGACCACAAGAATGGCAGACGGTTGCTCTTCTTGCGGTCGCACTCGAAAAACATGGACCACGAGAAGAACTGGGAGAACCATAAGAATGGGCAGACGGTGGCCATGTTGGCTATAGCAGAACTGGAAAACCCGATTATAGCCTCAACCCAGCTTGTTTATTGAGTAGGATGTGTTATCAAAACTATAAAGCGGAAAAAAAAAAAAAAAAAAATGGTGGAGACTAAGCTTGCGGTGCTATCGCAGCGGCTGTTTTGTGGCTGTAAACTGAGGAAATCACGCAAATTCTGTCAGAAATATCGAGCAATAAGCTTTATGGCGTCCAAAATTTCGGTCAATGTTATACATTAACTCCATGGGGCGAGTGACGGTTCGGCACAACCATCCGAAAAATCAGTCGGCGACTGTAAGTACATGTTATAATTGGGTAAGTATGGCATGTGCTGTTTGTCACAACACCGCCCCTTACCGAAGTTATCCAAGGTCTGAATAATTCAGATAGATGATCCAGCCAGCTTTTTCCGTAGCATAAACCTTTGTTTGCCAGATGCAGAATAAAGGGGTGTCCAAACAGGATACTTCAGACGCGTGAAGCAACACTTCTCCGCCATATGAAGTGAGAGTTGAAGTCGGGCAGTCTGTCGTCTGTTTGGACATCCACCAGGCAAACACCACGGCTTTCCTCCTCGCCTCCTCTGCTTTTCTTTGATGTCGGTGCTCGTCAGACTTGACGTCACACACCACCCGCCAATGGTGTGCCTGTTGCCTGTTCATCTACCTGTTCTGCCGCACCCTCATTTTCCCGTTTTCGGGACTTCAACAGCAGCGGAAGCCTTGAGTGATTGACTGAGAGCTAACAGTGAATGTGAGTGGCTTACCAGACCCACATGATGATCATGCTTTAGGCCTCAGTGAAGGACACAAGCAGACGTTGGTGGAGGAAAGCTCCCCCCCCCCCCCTTGTCAAAAAAAACCAGACAGAAGCGGATCGCCGCACTTCATATGGCAGAGAAGTGTCGCTTCACACATTCTTGAAGTGTACTGTTTGGACAGCCCTTAGGCAGTACACAAAGTTACAACTGAAGGTTCTCATAACATACATATTTATTTAATCTAACTGACTGCGCAACAAGGTCCTCCTAAACTTAGAAGAGCAACTTCTATGCACTAGCTTTACGCCACAACCACAAGCTCGGACACGTTGCCCCATTTTACGAGTCCGACATCTTCCGAACAACTGATGTGAAACTTTTTGGGAGCTCCATGTGAGCTGCCAAACCAGACCTTGATGGGCCTCTTGGCAACACCCGTGGCCAGGGGGTGCTGGTGAGATTCCAAAGCCAGGAAGTCGTCCACGTGCATAGAGGGGGGTCGACTTGTGTTGGGGGGTCGCGATCGGAATGGGTCGTTGGCTCTTGACGTGTGCCCCATGCCCCCTCGGGAGAAGCCCCTGCCCCTCATGGGGGCAACTGCAAAGAAAAGTGCATCCGCTTATGCCCTCATTCTTCTTCGGGGGGAAAAAGGTAGCGGAGAAATCTTTGAAATGGCACAAGCGAAGGAGAAGATACTCGCAAGCCAGCCTACATTCATCACATATACAGCATTACCTCCAAAACTATACCGCAGGTTTGGGACTAAGCTCTACTAAACAACTAAGCTCCGCTTTTTTTTTTTTTGGTATGTGTTTTGCAATGGCGGTGTCCATCCATACATGCTTTTGCAATGTTTTCACCAATATCTCTTAGGAACTGTTCTGTGATCTTGTGTGGACCTTACTGACTTTTTTCTGTTTGTACTTCCTGCTTGGATCATCCGTTGGCTTGCAGTTTGAACTCAATAAATAAATAAATAGAGCAGAGCTCAATAATTTATTCTTTACATACAAGAATGATATGCCTTTCCAATTGACATAGTAACCTAATTGCAATATGTTAATTACTGTTTGCATTAACCTTACTAATCAGTATTAGGACATAGCATGGTATACTGGGGCTCAGACTGGTTGACTCTGTATACTGTCCCTATAATGATTAAACACTAATCACAAAATCTTGTTCCTCACTCTGTATAGTGTCCCTATATCGATTAAACACTAATCACAAAATCCTAATATTCCTATCTCCAAATCAAGATGAAAGATTGATATAAGGCTGAGAGAGTCAAGCTTGCAAAAGTTTGAAACCAATAAAACTCAAAAAAAAAGAAAAAAAAAAGAAACCCAGTTGGCAAATACTTACTGAAGGGCTTCTTAGTGGTAGGTTCCATGGCTTCCGCACCGAGCATCAACTTGCGCTTGTTCACACTGCATACCAAAAAAATATAATGTATGAGCACAGCAAGTGAAAGAAGTGGACAGAAAAGATAAACAAAGGAAACAACACTCACAGTGGAGATTTGGAGCTGCCCGTTTCCTCTTCCCCGGAAAGGATAAGCTTTTCTAGCTCACTCTTGAGATTGAAGTCTGGTAGAGTCCGCTCCATCATGGACGCGAGGTCCACTTCAACCTATTGCAAGCAAAGTAGATGAAGTGTTTTTATGCGACAATATAGCGAATAAGGACACGAGATAGAGCAAACAATGACAAAGCAGGCCAACAAACCTGTTCAGGTTCCTGTTCAGAGTCGTCGACAGCTGCAGACAGCCAGAAAGAAGGACTGAGCCGCTCCTCGTCAATCTCACCGAGCAAGTAAACCGTCCGCAAACCAAACTGGGCCGAGAGGCCGTCCTGAGCTGGCAGCATCGGTTCCAGCATCTCTGGATGCAAACAAAAGACAAGAACAAAAAATACAAGAGGTCAGCTGAAACTAAATTCAGTCTTGCTAGCAAGAAAACAAAAGTTTGAATAAAGCAGCTCTCAAGCTAATTATTGTTCAAATTGTTAACCAACTAAGAAGCAACTAAAGTTAATGGTCACCTCATAATCATACAGGTCTACTCTGAACCTCGTACAAGATAAAGCTTTACTTGCTTCTGTTTTGTTATTGCCTCTTATAATTGTGTTTCCTTGCATACCTGTTCTTTTGCACTGGCAGTGCAAAAAAACGAAGAAAAGGTAAAATTAATGCATTAAGCAATAGCAAAACCTGTAGTTAACGTAGCCCATATTTCACAAAACCAAGAAGTCAAAGGGATTAGTTTTTTTTTTTTTTTTCACATTTATTACTTTGAAACTTACTTCTAAAACATATATGATCGACAATGGAAGGTGCTGCTCTTTAACTCAGAAAAAAAAAAAAAAAAAAAAAAAGTGCCTGAAACTACGTTTTAGTAGGTATGAAAAAATGAAAGCCGTTTACAACTCCCTGTAACGCCGAATGAGAGCGCAGCTCTTGAGGAGGAAGAGGGGAAGGTACGGAGAGGAGGCTATGCGCCTCCTCCTCTCCTGCTCGCCTCCCATTTGAGGGAAAATTTTCCGCTAAACTTAGCGGGGAAACTTTTCGCTAAATCCAGCGGGAAAATTTTTTCCGCTAAATTTAGCGGAAAAATTTTCCCGCTAGATTTAGCGGGGAATATTTTCCGCTAAATTTAAAGGGAAAATTTTTCCGCTCAATTTAGCGGGGAAATTTGTCCGCTAGATTTAGCAGGGAAATTTTTCTGCTAGATTTAGCGCGGAAATTTTTCCGCTAGATTTAGCGGGAGAAATTTTTCCGCTAGATTTAGCGGGAAAATTTTCCGCTAAATTTAGCGGGGAAATTTACCCATAATGCACCGCGCGGTTACGCCGACGGCGACGGTGACGCCGCTCAAGCCGGAAACGGGCGCCTAAGAGCTGCGCTCTAAAAGTGTATGAAGCGTATGAGAAAAAGCAGTCACCCCTGTCGGAGCTAGATGCGGCTCGGCCCAAGTACTCCAACTGGCTTGCAATGCTTGCCAGCAAGCTCTCCAGTGCCTCTTCTTCTCTGGAGCACTCCTTCAGAATAAAATAACATAAATTGTCATGAAAACATCCTGTGTAGAATCGCTTGCGAAAAATAATGATATTGCGACATTAGTATTTTTTCCCAGCACCTACACAAAGGCACTCAGGTTTCTCAGAAAATTTAATAAATAATTATTGCCTCTTAGTTCCACCTAGTAATTACCAACTCACAAATCCACAAACAAAAGGAGCTTCTCAAGAGCAGCTGCACACTTACATGCAAGAATGCCCTGGAAATGTATGCTAAACGAACAACAAGCAAACAAGTTACAATCACTGTCCAAGTAGTTTTGTTAAATGCTAGGCGATAATTTCTATACGCAGTTCAGCTTCTATGATTTATGTGAAAACTGTCTACACCCACAAATAATGAACTACAACACCCCATCTGGCGTTTTACTACAAATATACAGTCACTAAAATCCTATTTATATCTAAATTTGTCAAATACAGTGCTATCCACATAAAACAATACCAGATATAACGATGTACCGCTTATATCGATCAGTTTCTAGAGGATCACGCATTTTAGGGGCGAAGCTCCTTAGGGGCTAGCCATGTCCGTATGCCCGTCCGGCGTCCGTATGCCCGTCCGGCGTCCGGTGCTCGTGCTCCTGCTCGTGAGCTCACGTGCTCGTGTAAGAAAAAAAAAAAAAAGATAAAAAAAACACACAAAAGATGAAAAGATGATGAAAAATATGTTTGCGCAGTCGACAGGATTAGAATCTGTGTGGGGAGACCCCAATGGATTTCTAGTCCATCGCCTTAACCACTCGGCCACGACTGCGGGACGAGTAGGGGGCTCTGAGATGATGTAATAACTCAAGAGCTGGGGATGTCATGGATGAAACGTTGCATGTAGCCGCTCAACGTCTATACAGGAGAGGGCGCTGCGGTCAAATGCGTATATAATCGCATTAAACTTTGCATGCATTGGCTGAACGTTTATAGACGAGAGGGCGCTGCGGTCAAATGCTCAAATGCGTATATAACCACGTTCCATACCACACATTCTCTTTCCGACATGGATGAAAACGAACGAAAGGCTCGGCATGCTGCGACTCAGCGTCTACGCAGACAAGCACCACCAGAGCTTCGCCCCAATCAACATCATTCACCACGTGGAGATGCGGTCAATTTTTTGCATGGGTTATCCAGTCCAGATAAAACAATAATCGGTTATAACTATAGCATTTTCCGATTTTCTTAATATTGTTATAAGTGGATTGCACTGTAGTTCAGAGACTGGAGCCTAAACTTTGAGTTTAAATCCTAGTTAGGACCAGACTGGTTCTAAAGACTGACAAATGCGCCAAATAGGCATGCTGGTCTGTATATGCTCATATTGTTTGTGATAGCACATCCAGTCACATCAGCCCATACACACTACTACATAGCTGGTCTATCATCCAAGGCTATCAACTTGTGCTATATTAGCTTTTGCTCCGGTCAAGCCAAAGCAACATCAGTCTTAGAAGGAAACCTTTTCACCAGGGCACCGGTATACCTGTTTTATATACCGTATTTACTCGCACAATGAACGCACTCGCGTAATAAACGCACCCCCCAAGTCGGCCCTCAAAATTTTGACTTTTTTTTTTACTCGCGTAATAAACGCACCCCCAACTCGGACGTAAAAATTTTGACCCCCTCCCCCCACGCGCGCGAAATGAAGGCACTTTTCTATCCTGGTGCAGCGAGGTCGCGAAGGGATGGACAAAGCGCCTCGCAAAAGGCGCTAAAAAATAAAAAAAAAAAGATCCAAGAGAAAAAAAAAACATGGAGAGGAGCTTTTTTTTTCTTTTTGCACAGCGCAGTTTGGATTTTGGGTCGCGCGCCGCACGCAAGGAGATAAGAAAGAGAAAAAGAAGCATAATGAAGGCATCCTGCCTTCGCCCCCTCCTCGCACTTTGGAAAGAGAAGCGAGAAGCCCTCGAAGTGAACGCACTTTTCTATCCTGGTGAGCGAGGTCGCGAATGCATGGGCGTGGGCAAACGAAAGAGCTCGCGAAAAGCGGCAAAAAAAAAAAAAAAAAAAAAAACCCACGGAACCAAGAGAAAAGAAAAAAACATAAAGAGGAGCTTTTTTTTTTCCTTTTTTTTTTGCACAGAGCAGTTTGGTCCGGAGGTCGCGCGTCGCGCGCAAGGAGATAAGAAAAGCGGAAGCGTAGGCAAACAAAACAACTTGCGAAAGGCGGGGGAAAAAACAAACAAACACGGAAGCAAAAAAAGAACAGAGGAGCATTTTTTTTTTTGCGCATTGCAGTTTGGTTTTGGAGTCGCGCGCTGCGCGCAAAGAATAAGAAGTTACGTGGATTTTTCCGGATTTACAGGTCCGTTGATTATGCGAGTAAATACGGACGCAAAAATTTTACTTCGCGTAATGAACGCCCCCCCTAACTTTGCATCGATTTTTCGGGAAAAAAAGTGCGTTCATTCTGCGAGTAAATACGGTAAGCATCATTTACAGTCTAAGCTCATTACAACAGACCTGGTTACAACAGACATTTGGATATAACATACCGATTTGTGAAGTTCGGTTGGTTTTCCTCTCTGCACCACTGACTCAACTTCATACCTGCATACCACATACTCCTTTCACAACAGACCGAAATCTTGGTCAAAATCAAGGTCTGATACAACGAGCTTAGACTGTACTAGTATTGGTAATACCATTTTATACCATCGCTCAGATTTACTCTGTTCTTATCCTTTTTTATTTAAAGTTTACTACAAGACGTCGACAGAACATCTACGTAACGAAGCCAGTTTTATCTGATAAAATGTTTACCACATTCATAGCCCAACTATGCTGGCACAGCTTGTGTGTAACCGAGTGATTACTAAGGAGTACTGCAGTTCAACTTCCCTATATGAAAGTTTCACATGAAGAACCCCTTTCAATCAGGTGCAGCGAACGCGGGACTCACGCCAAGCAGCTTCTCGAGCCGCAACAGTGGGTGACATTCGAGGTGTGTCTTGCCCTTCCAGTTGATGAGAGAAGCGAGTTCCCCGGGCCCCAGCCGAAGACTGCGTAGCTGTCCAAGCGGACCTTCTTCTTCGGGCACGCACAGCAACCACATCAGCTCGAGGCACGCCGACAATGTTGACAGGGAGTCTGCATTGTCCTTGTCAAAGGTTGCGCTCAGACGGTCCAGCAGAAGGCACAGGCTCTCCGGTTCCCTCTCCAGGGCCCTGGGAAGAGGAGCCAAAGCACGTCCTCACTCTATCCAGCCAGACTCCCTTTCCAAGCGAAATTGTATTCTTAGCTAAGCTAATTCTGGTTTAGCCTTGAAAATGTGAGAAGCGTGCAAGGTCGAAGAGAGTTGGCCGGCTGTCAAATGACCTGCGCCGAGAGCCCTGCCGACCACACAACGCAACAAAAGAAAACAACAACAAAGAACAATGAAAGAAGACCACAAAAAAACAAAATCAGAAGAGGCAGGAGAGAGGACTCCGAAACGCTCCGAGAAGACTTTGCCACCTGTGAAAGCTCTAAAAACAAAAAATTACGGGGGGAAACTAAAAGGGCCACTGAAAAGAAAAAAAAAAAATGTTTTTTTAAAAGAGTCTGGTTGGAACACGTGTGTCAAAAAATGAATTTTACGCGAAAATAAAAATTTTTTAGAGCAATTTTGACGGCGCGAGACGCGATTTAGTCGGTAGTCACCTCCTTTCCACTTGTTTTCTCTCTCGGCATTTTGGGCGCACGGAGAAAAGGTGGATTGGCTTGGCCATCAGGTTGAGGTGGAGAGAGTGCATGACCATCTCGGTGAGGTGGAAAGAGTATACAACCCTTCCGTGACATCTCAGACTTTGCGCGCAGAATTTAAAATAAATCTCGCGCCGTCAATATTGCTTTAAAAATATTTTTCATGTAAAATTCATTTCTTGTCATGCGTGTCCAAACCAGACTGTTTAAAAAAATTTTTCTTTTTTTCTTTTCAGTGGTTTTTTAAGACTGCTTACGTGTAGGAAGGCGAAAGCATTATAGTCTTGTAGGAGAATGTTTTCGAGTAATGTTTCTACAAGTATTAAAGTTTAGGACGACGTACAGGACGAGGTCCTAGAGATCGGCGACATCAAGGACGCCGCCGAAAATGACCTCTCTGACGACGTCTAGGACAACTTCTAGGACGACCTTAAGGACGCCGCCTAGAAGACGAGGTTTAGGACGACGTCAAGAACGACGTCTAGGACGACCTCAAGGACGACGTCTAGGACAATGTGAAGAACGACGTTGAGAACGAACCCTAGGACGACCTCAAGGACGACACCAAGGACGGCGTCGTCCTTGAGCATACGATTGAGCGATGCGTGCTTGATGACACGTTTTTATGGCCATCTTTAGGGCACAACAATGTTGCTTTTTCGCACTACGGGACAACTAAGGCTTTCACCTTAATAATAAAATGAAAATGTTACAAAAGGAAGTTGCGGAAATGCCGGCACGGTGTCGTATGCCTGGAAGGCTGACTGAAGTTAGCATCTGCTATAAAACACAATTTTTCAGAAGACGGTTCGATTGAAAAATTGAAATAAAACTGAAAATACATATATTTCTTTTTGATGAGCTATCCTCACAGATTTTACTACCATTGCTCGCTCACAGCTGCACAAATTAGGAAATGAGGTCTTTTGGGACCAGCAAACCAAACTGGTAGCAAAAATGAGAACTCGAACGACTGCCATTTATTGAGCCAACTCTCTCACTATTTCTAGAACAAACCTGCACTTCCAGACTTTTCTGGGCTGGTAGAAGTAATTCAATATCCCTTTGTTGCCAAAAAATCCGACACAATACCCTTGGTGAAGCGTGCATATTATGCGCCATTACCAATCCAGAAATGCATAGCTGGCCTGCCATTTGACATACGATAGCACGCCACACAACGCAAAACAGGGGTTGTGGAACGGGGTCTTATAGTCTAGCATTTCATCATTCCAGCTAAATCGTGTAAGGTTAAGGAGCCTTTAACTGCCTCTTTTAAGCTTATGTGACCTCTTAAAGAAAGGTTATGTAACAAAAATAAATTTTAGACTACACGCAATGCAAACGCTTAGGTAATATGAGCAGCAACATCCAATTTTCGGGTTGCACTTTTTTTTACTGAAAATAATGCATGTGGCATCACATGCATTATTTTGAGCCACATAAAATATGCCGAGATCTTGCAAATAATTTATTATTGCATTAGTTCTACTTAGTGGTTTTGGTTTCGATTGTTGGGAGCTGGGATCTCGGGACTATTCCATAGACCAGGCAGCGCAGCTATGACGGCGTTCCCGTAAGCCTAAAAAAACTAATGTGGTGGCATTATTTACAGTATCTTGACATATTCAATGTTGTGTTCCAGAATTAGCAATGCCACACACATGACATTATTTAGATTTAAAAAGAAAATAATTATTTCAAACAGGTACTACTGTAAATGACTCTGTGCGGGCTCAATATTTCCCAAATTTTGCAGGACGTGGCTTTCAAGAATATCTTGCGGGCCTGAAATATCGCGATTAGGAATGGTATGCTATGTATTAGTTATTACAGGGGTGGAACTCATGAAATGTACTTGGGAGCAGCCACGGGAGCAGCTGAAACTGCTGTTTTGGAGCAGGCTGGGAGCAGCTAAAACTACATTCTGGAGCAGGCTAGGAGCAGCTCAAATCCGTTTTCAGTGCACTTCAGCTTCTGTCTTAGACGAGCACGGCAGCAATTTCAATTGTGCTTAGCAGCACAGATGAGCATGAGTGGTTAGGAACCTAGGTATAGATGAGATAACAGTGGAACAGATGCGAAAACTTGGCCTTAGTGAGAACCAAAAAGCAAGTACCATATGTTTCTGAAGATAGTGTCCTTGATATTTTCTGAGTGTCTTTCAGCTGCTCAAAATGCAAACGCGGCACTGTTTATAGCACGACGCACACATGCTCGACATAGTAATTATATGTGCGAACGACGTGACGTCCGTAAGCAATGGACGTGCAGTTCCGCGGAGGAACAGGGCCACAAATTTTGAGTTTATCCTTTTGTACAACTCAATATCGAAGCATCAGACTGCGATTAACGGAGTTATCATATTCGAAGCGATGAGCCAGAGCAAGATTAAAGTACGCCGAGAAGAGCTACCCCTCGCGTGAGAGCTGCTGGCCGGCAAGGATTCGGATCGCACAGCGTTTCAGTTCAATGAAATCACGATTTATCTTGCAGGAATGCGGTTCTAACTTCTAACGATGAAGCACTAAAAGGAATATTTCGCTAATGTGCTTTCAACTGGCTGACGTCCGGAACCCGGGCCGCAGACCCTCAGGCTGACCTCACCTCGGCCGACTTGCTTAACAACTTATGGTTGAACAATAACAATGCATTCGCAGGTGATCTAGCGCAACCCGACCCCCGAATTTCTTCGCGTGCTTCCGACTCGGGATACACAGGAAAAATAAACGGAACAAAAAATTGCGAAGCCGACCAAGCTAAACGCGGTCATTGTTGCCAATCGAGTCGATAAAAACCGAAACCAAGACAAAAAAAAAAAATATATTTTGGCGCACGTTGTGCGATTTGGAGCACAATGGCGCGAAGTCTTGGCTGTGGCGCAGTTTCCGCAAAATGGCGCAGGATGGCGCAGACAAATGCGTCTGGCGCGAAATGGCGCAAATGGCGCAGCCGTTCCACCCCTGTATTACGGGGTGATGTGTTTGCATGATGCATATTTTGCTATATTTTGTAAATTGCAAAGCTTGTAAAATCTAGGTCCTCGCAAAATTAAGTCATTTACAGTATTGTAACAAACAGCCTTTTGCGTCACATGACGCGAGTCTCCGTAAAGACAACTGCACGCTTCTAGTTTTTGAACTCGAAAAATTAAAGGGACAATTGAAGGCTATCTTGAAAAAGGAGAGGGGGCAGGCGAGGTTACAAGGGGGGAAACTAACGTCTTGATGCAGAAGAAGCCGAAGTCGTGCTCAGTGAGCATCACCAGCACTCGGACAGCAAGCAGGACCGAGCTGTAGCTGTGGGATGCAGTTCCAATGTGGTGCACGAGTGCCGAGCAGATTGCCTGCAACTGCTCCTTCGGCGGCACCGAGTTTGCCAGCTAAAACAAACAAAAATGTTTGCAACTCCATCATTGTCTAATTCTCGCTGCAACGTGCACAAAAGCATCAGGGAACCATGTATACCTTTTTCAAGAGGACAGCTAAGTCCGGCTTTTCTTCCGCACTTCCTTTGGCAGATTCGTTTGCCTGCGAGGAATGACAATTTTAAAACAAAGTATTCCGCAGCTATCTAAATTTCACAATGGGCCTTCCAAACTGCTGCCCCAATCCCGTGACAGACAGTACGGACGAAGGCCAGAGAGGCGAGTCGTCTGCCATAGACGTTTTTCGTTTACTCTCGTCCCCAGCCACCCGGTAGACATATATCTGGTATGCGCGACGAAAAAATAATAAAACATTTCATCCGGCAAATAGTAAAGAAATTAGAGGTGACGCAAAACAAGAATGGGTGAAGGTTACGCTTGCATTGGCATGACGACGGCAAAAACACTGTTTTCACCCATACTGGAAGTGACGACATTCAAGATGGCAGCGCCCTTGTGGAAAAGGGGTATGAATTCTATGCAAACAAGCACAGCTGCCAACCGATCATTCGGATTGGATGGAGATTGCACAAAAGTATGAATAATCGGGCAGCCTGAAAAACCACATTGGCTTATGTAGGGATTTATATCTGCAAGCGGGATCTCTGACTTAATAAAGTTTATTGATTAAATGACTGAACAAATGTTTCAGAAGCCAAAATATTAAATTCCCATAAAACTTTCGCTTTGCACTGGCCGCTGTTCATTAGTTTGATAATTACAGGTCTCTTTTATGTATTTTGTCGGAAATGTTCGTTGGTGCCGATTGTGATCTGCAGCCACAAAAATAATAAAAAAAACCAAAAAACATGTAAACATGAATTGCATTCGCTCTGGTCACTCCTGACTGTACCACAGTGTAAATCCTCAGATGCAGATTGTCCCTTCCCCCTTCCCTTCCCTCAAGCTAGGGCCAGTCGTCATTGCTTCCAATTCCCAGCACCAACATCACTTGTAGAATGGATCAATAAAATGCCTTTTCACTCACTCACTCACTCTGGTTACCTTTGAATGTATTTCTGAATTACATTTGTCAAGGAACCGACTCAAATTTCAACAGGAATATAATAAAACAAATACAACTGTGGCCACACGGCACTCTGTGAATGTCTACCGTAATATCCAGAGTCATTGCCCACCCCCTGCTGCCTGAAATTAATTAAAAAAGTGGGGTGGGCCATGTCTTGGTGGGTCAGCACCAAAGGATTAGAAAAAGCTGAAAAAACGCCCAGTTTTCTGTACATATCTAGCGCGGCTGTACAAAAGATACATTAAACTCAAAACTCAAATTAGTTATATTGTTCTATGCAAGAAATGCTCATGAAATGATGATGATTGGGGTTTTATGGCGCACAAGCAACTTAGGCCATATTGCGCCAGACAAAACATGCTCATGAAAGAATGTTTTACTATCGCAAAGTCCGTTGCTGGCACACGCGCGATGAACACAGCCGATTGGCATACAGTACGAACGTTTGTTGCGTGACAGTAAGTTTCTAACACCGCCATGTTCTCCTCAATGGTAAAAAAAAGAAAAGAGCCAGCAAGAAAGTAGGAAAAACCAACCAGCCAGCGGGTGAAAGAAGCGACAAAGCAATGCCAGGGAAGCGGGAAAACCGGGGATCGCGTTGGCAAATACTTTGGCGTCGGGCCAAGTTCGGCAACTTGTAAATCACAAGAGGCTCTTATGCAACTTTCTTGTTTGGCGCATACATGCGTCGTCCATGCGCGGCGTGCTATCAACGCGGGTTGAGGCGGCATTGCTGCGTCGCATCGACTGCACCACGAACACGGAGATTGAAAAGGGACGCTTTACGAACGCCTGAGTGCAGGGTTTCAGCCAATCTTTATTTACACGTTGGCTCTGTCTCAACCATTGCACAACCTTACGAACCGTGGTTGCGACGTTCCGGGAGAAGGAGTGGGTTCGCGGTGACCTTATTTCGGTGGAGACGAACTTTGACCTTACACTCTGCGGTTACATTTCAGGATACGGGGCGTTCGCTGACCAGTGCTTGTGTTATCTTTCCGATTTTTTTTTTCTCTTTTTTTTTCAAACAAACTTTTTTGAAAGCAAGGCAAAATTTTATTGTTTATTGTTTTCCTTTCGCACGCATACTCCGACTTCGGAGCCGCAGATATCGGGGAGGAAATGCGTAAACAAAGTAAAGTGTCTTTCCCTCCTTCGTTTTACTTTGTCACGGACGTCCTCCAACCGTAAAGTCCGCGCGCCACGTCATTCGGGTAGGATGAATGTTCGTTGAGCACGGAGACTGCATTGGGGTATCCGCAGGGGTGGGCGATCACTCTGGTTTTTTTTTTGGAAATGATATTCATCCAAAAAGTGGGGGGGCGATGACTCGGCATATTACGATAAGTTCACAAAGGTAACATTGCGAAATGCTTTATGTCACATCTTGTTTCCAGGCTTCATGCAAATTATAAGGAAAGGGATAAGCTGAATAGACAAGCATTCCAGACAAAATATGAGTACTAAATTTTAGGGTTGTGCGAATATTCGGAATTTCAAATGGTAGTTTCGAATAATACACTATTCGATATTCGCTTCGAGAAGAACTGCACTATTCGCGTTTTTCGAAGTGTTGATTGCGTCGGGTTAGCCCCGTTGAGTGCGCTTCTTAGCGAGCACCGGAGCACTGCGGAGAAGCCATACCCGCAAAAGCGAGCTCCGCGGGTGTTGCTTTTCTGCATTCATTGATGCTTGGTAAGAAGCACACTCAACGGGGTAACCTGCCACGATAAACACTTGGAAAAGTATGAATATCGCCATTGCGTGCTTAGAAGAAAAGCATACATTCAAAGCGGGATGGTGCACGCGTGCCGTCTGCATTTGAAAATAAATGGAAACTTTGTGAGTGTACTTGGAATGAAGAGCGTGCTGGTAGGGGTAAAATATAAATAAGGGAAGGACATAAAAGACGAGGACGGACACACGTCGTGTCCGTCCTCGTCTTTTATGTCCTTCCCTTATTTATATTTTGTGAGTGTGTATATCTACATTGTAGTAAAAGTTTCAAAATTAAACTTACTGTTATGCAAGAGTATATTATGTTGGGCAGAGATGGCCTTACAGCCTGCATTCATCATGCGCGATTCATTCTCTCTTAACCCGAGATTAAAGAAAGGATATTTTATATAGCAAGATTTGTAAATTCACTCAATTGGGTATAGTTGGCCATCTCTATAGGATTCATTTTGTACCCCATACTAAAATTGCATATTTTAGTATGGGGTACAACAACGCTCACAAACTACAATAAGATTCTTAAATTACAGAAGAAAATTTTGCGGTTATTTGAAAGCTACACGGGAAATATGCAAGACCTTCCAACTGAGCTACTTTTTAGAAAACACGGTATACTCAAGGCTAACCAAATTTATGATTTTAAGTTAATGCAACTAATCAAAACTGAGAAACTTTATCAAACTACAAGTGATGTAGTGCTTAGATACACCTTTCGGCACTATTTAAGACGACCTCCAGAGATTCGAACAAATTACGGAAAGCAAACTAAAGATTATCAGGTGACCAAATTTTTAAATTCAATTCGGACCTTCGTGGATTTTAATACCTCCTTTTCTAAATTTAAGAAAGAGCTGAGGACACTTTTGGTGGGCAGTGACACTGTTTTATAGCCATTTTTATACATGTACAAATTGATGGTTTTTGTCTCTGAACTTGTGAAAAAGTTTTTTTCATAATCTATATCACTAGTTGCGATCCTCTCTTGATGATGTGTTATAAAGCCATGACATTATTTGTATCGCTAATGTTTACAGCTGCACGAGTGTATAGTATGCTGTGTACCGTATGTACGAACTGCAAAGGGGACAGAGACCTTCGTTAGGCATTTTCTGCCTTTAGTCTCTGTTCCCCTTTCGGTTGATCCGAAAGAAATAAAGACTTCAATTCAATTCAAATCTGTCGTTTACTTGCCATCCCAAGACATCAGACCTTCTTAGTTCACAGTTCATATATATAGATAGATTAAACTAAGCTTGTAAATGAACAAGTGGAACAACTTTCACAAGTTTAGCTGGGTTTTCATCTAAGCATTACGCAATGGTAGTGAAAGGTGCGGAAAAACTATTTGATATTCGATTCGAAAATATTCGGCCAAAACCACTATTCGCTTCAAACTCAAAATCCACTATTCGCACAAGACTACTAAATTTTATTAAAAATCCAAATGCAAAACTATAGATGACTGCAAGCAGGGCACCTGGCCGTTGCCACGTGTCTGCTCATGCGAGCTAGCACGTGTAATTGCAAGCCCGGAAAAAAACTACCTTCACACGCATGCTGCACCTCCTTGCACGCATGGGGCAACAGCTGAGGCGCCATGCTTGAAGTTGTCTATACTGTGTCAAGTGTATTCTTCAAATTGGGCAGGCATGAAAAAAAAACAACAAAAAAAAACTATAGTGAACAGAACGTAAAGGCGCAAGTGAGCTGGTGAATACTGAACATTTTGAAGCAACCCAAGACCAAGGAATACGAAAGGTGAGATGAAGAGAAAAGAAATAGAACATCTCAAACACAGCTAAAATTTTATTGCAGACAGAACCCTTTATGTAAGGGTTGAACAAACTGAAAGAAGAGGAAAGACCCTTCCCCACTCACATTACTCTTGTCTGACACAAAGGGTTTCATTCCTTTGGACAGAAGCCTTATATAAAGGTTCTGTCCACACTAAAATTTTAGCTGGGTTTGAGACCTTCTCTAAGTGTCACCTTTCGCATCCCTCACTCTCGGGTTGCTTCAAAACTATAGTCTTCGAACTGGAGTAGTAACCAAAATAAACTCACCTGTGTTGTTGACATTCCAGACAAATTTTCTTCAATCGGGGTGAGGGCAATATCAGGGTCACAGAGTGCCTGGACAACCGACTGCACATACAGAGACAAACAACAACCTACTTTTGGAACACATTCCATACTTGATAAGCAAACACTACCAGCAAGCTAAGCCGAGGCAGAAGAGTGCTAGGTAGTAGTACGCTCTAGCCTGGTTATAATGAACTCACTTATAGCAAAATGGTGGTTGAAATGACAAGAATCTGATTTCCCATTTCCATTTATGCATCTTCAATGCAAGTTGAGTCTAGTTTTAACGAGATGGTTCATAAGCCAAAAATAGTGGCGCATCACCAGCAACCAATAGGAACACGAGCGACATGATGAATCAGTGGCAGTACTTGGAAAGCTGGAATAGAATAGAATACTGTAAACGACTAAATTTTCGCAAAGACCTAATTTTCGCGAATTTTGCAAATCGCCTACAATTCGCGAAAAATATGTCCCGCGAACAATTCGGACAATATGTGAACGCTATGGAAGCTACACTCGATTCACGAAAATTAGAACCCGCGAATAATTTCAAATTTTCAGCTTTGGCCCGATTTGCAAATATTTGAGCCCGCGAAAATGAAGTCGTTTACAGTATCCAGCAGTTTATTGTGCCCTAGCATTGTGCACCCTCTGTTTTGCACATAATTATTTGTTAGCGCAGATCCGTGCCTTCAGGTGGTGCAACCAGTTTTTCTTTTCTTTTTTTTCCTTCCACATGCACATCTGCGCAGATGCATTTGTTTCCTAACTTTTGTTTTGTTTGCACTTCATCTGCTTAGTTTCAAAGAGATTCGACAGAGTAACATTAGTTTTGTTTGCTTGCGGACATCCGCTTGGTTTCATAAAGATCATAGTATAAGCAAGGTGGGAGATATACGCAAGAGTGAAAAAGAGCCAAAGGAAGTTAGTAACTGCATTAACTTTGTCAACAACTAAGGCCAATGAGAAAGCAGAGTCGCTGCAATTGTTTGTCCTCCTTCGATGACATGCAACTGGAGCACACTGTGCAACTCAAACCCATCAGGTAATGTTTAGTAAAACAACTCAAGCAAAAAAAAAAAAAAAAAAAAAAAAAAAAGAGCCAATGAATTTTTGCGAGCTCTTCCCCGTTGCTGCATTTTCTATACAGATACTGTCACGTGCTTTGTAGCCATAATTCTACACCTCCGATATGCAACATGGTAGAATTCATTACTAGTACCTCACTACCGGTCTCCAATTAAAGTGTTCAAGTTAGTAACAATTAGTTTTACAAACTTAATCTAACACCATCTATCTGAATCCATGCGGTACTCACCAAGATGCACTCTTGAGTATGAATGTGAGAGAGCTCATCGCTGGAAAGGTTCAGCAGTCCGAGCAGGTAGGTGAACAGCTCCCCATACTTGGGGCTGGAAGGAAAAACGAGAGAATTCCAGCCATGCACACACTACACAACTAAAGGCTACCTGACTCTGACTTGCAATCGCCCGGAACTTCATCGAGAGCTGGCTCTCTACAATACTAATATCCCCGACAGGATGAGGACGGCACGACATCTCTTTCAAATGCCCAACCTCCAGCGCACGCTCACTGCCTTCCACTGTGCTTTGGCTGTGCGCGCACGCTCGAGACTCGCGAGACGTCGAAGCATTATTGAAGGTCGAAGTCAAATTTAAGGGTTTTATGAACCAACCAACAAAGGGCAATCTGGCACGCCCCAGCAAAGAATTGAGGATTAATTTCAACCACCCGGGGACCTTTTAAAGTGCAACCGAAATATTGGTTACATGGCCGCCTTCTCTGCAATAAGCCTCTTTCAGATTGCTGGTACCTTGACTGGGATTTCAACCCGCCACTTGGGGATCCGTAGGCCAGAGCTCTGCCTCGGAGCCGTTGAGGCGACATTATTTTCATTTAAAGGAGCTGTGCAACAGTTTCAGTGCTTTGCATAAATAATTGGGGGTTAGTGTCTCGACCTTTCTGAGTAAAGAACAAAAATCCGCTTTTGCCTGCATGCCCTAGTTTTTATTTTAAAAATGGACAAAGAGTGAGGTTTTCGGCACCCCTCAACTCCTTCACCATCTTCCGAGTCACGTGCGCTGTGACGTCAATGGGGTTTGCGCGGGGTTCCGGTGAAGCTCTCTCTCTAGAGCTATCAGTGAGCGGCGAGAACTCATCCGCTTGCGACCGCGTGACCATGTGCTGGCGGGCGCATCGCGAACAATATGATGAAAGGAGGAAAGTCTCCTCCGGGTCCGGCCATACCCATCTGGCTCTGTCCCCCTCCCCCTTCGGCTTCTGGCGGCTGTTCGCGGTAGCAGAAAGAGCTGACGGTTTTGTGGACCTAGGATAGATGGCGCCACTAAAACTCCGTATAATAAACGTTTTGTCGATGATACCAGGTTTTTGACGCATTTATATTTATGTTGGAACGACAAGATTTATAGAAAAGTTACCTTTTATCGAGCAGGTATTCGCACAACTTAATATCTTTCTAAAAGAACCCCCATTGACGTCACGCCGCGTGTTTCTCATGGCCGCCGCTCGCGGCTGTAGGTCGGGGAATATTCTAATCTTTGCCTCGCGATTACGCGGCGGAATCACAACATTTCGAAGGAAGGAGGTGTGCTTTCTGTTCTTTGTGACAAGGTGAACAGTGTCAAAAATAGAAGATGCCAATTCTTTCAACGTTAAAATTGTTGCACAGCTTCTTTAAGGTAGGAAGCTTGTGCTGAAACCGGGCCAACCGAAGGATCTCCCTCCTTTTGTCGGCGACCATAAGAGAAAACACACTCGGTGGACATTGAATCCCACATCACTTTAGGGCCCGCCAAAACTCCCTCATAGTTTCAGGTCTTCCTTTCTTCACCCGTTGGCAGAGAAGGAAACGGGGATTTCTGTCGGTGTCCTCGAGAGTGACGACACTCACCTGCCCTTGAGGGCGTGCAGGACGGCCACCTTGAAGGGACCGTGGCTGACCAGGAAGCAGAACTGGTCTAGCAGCACAAGGATTGTGCTACTGGATGGCAGCAGCTTGGGTACGGGAGGGAGGACAGTCGCCGGAGCCGCAAGACTGGCAGTGCCGCGGATGTCGTCGCCCACGATTGTGGTCCGATGCGGGTCCACCATCGGCACAGGGGGAGAGGACCCAGGGAAAGGGGGCTCGGCCAGGGAAGAGTGGAGCATGTCCAGGAGGGCACGGGCCACCACGGACGCGGACGGGGCGGCAAGGTCCGACAGCTGGATGCACACCCGACGGAACAGCTGCTGCACCGTCGGACAGGTCGAGTCTGTCCGCAGAAGGGGTAGATGACACCAGTAGAATTAGTATCACCATAGCAGTATGGGACTGCTCTATGTTTGTTCTTCTAAAGAGAGAACAGCATCAAGGTATGTACCGTAAAATACCGGGCAAGCGCCCACTCAAAATTTAGAGATGATCGCGAAAAATAGGGGATGGGTGCTTGTCCAGTCATCAATTTTACATATAAATGTACTGTGCGTATTTCCTTAGATCTTACAAATTTGGGTGTGGGCGCTTAATGTGGAATGGGTGGATGCGCGGAATTCTACGGTAGTTGGGCGGGTCACTGCGTGATGAGAATAAATAAAACTGTGCAAAAAGGACATGGGGACAAGCGGAAGACAGATACAAATCCAGTGCTGCATCTGTGTATCTCTTCCACTTGTCTCTGTTTTTTTTTAATTGTTTTATTTATAGCACAGTATAAATCAATGTTTACACTGGAACCGCTAAAATAACTAGGCTTTTGGCAATTCTGTGTTTATCAAGAAACACCAATAGGGGATGCCGAATAATATTTTTCCAGCACCGTGGCAAAACATAAGCTCCAAAAATTCGAGTGACTGCTTGGGATTCAATTTTATTTCATTCCTGATATCCTGTAAGCAAGCCCTGCAACGTCAATATGAATGTACACCAGTCGTAATACTGTATTTCTGAGGATATGTGATCAGAAGTCTCAAGCAACCCAGTGAAAAAAGATAAATATTTTATGTTGCACTTTTACTCGTTTTTGTGCACGGCTATTTGATTCTTTAACTGATTTTAGGTGTTGGAATTGCACTTATACAGACTAGAGACCGATGAATGCCAATTTTATTTTGGTGAAATAAACACTGAAAGTCAGAACTCCTAATTAGAACTAACTCCTGTTGTAGTCAACTCCTATTAATGCAGCAACTTTAATTTCTACCAAAAAAGGCCATTAATAGAATTTAAAAGAACAAAACAATGATGCCCAGCATTTGTCAGAACATCAGTCTCTAACTTTTAGTGGCCAAACCACGGCTTGCGAGCTTCATGTGGCTCTTCAGGGTCCCAAATGTGGCCCGGAGCTCCCTGGTAAACCTCTCCCCCCTCCCCTCTCCCTCTCTCTCTCTCTCTCTCTCTCTCCCTCCCTCCCTCCCTCCTTCTCAGACCAGATCAAGATAAGACATAGAAAAATGGGCAGGTTATGTTTTGTCAGCTTTCTGCCATCATATCATCGGACAATGTCCTCGTTTTACGAATGAATGGGGACTGGCAATAAACCAACATACTGAGCAATCGCTTTATAAGTGCAATTAGCCATGGCCACCAACTGAGAAGAAAAAACAAAAATGTCTAGAAAGTGCCACACCCTCTTTATTGCGGCTCTTCATTTAAAATTGTTCCATTTTATGGCTCTTCGATTATGACCGTCTGGCCACCCCTGGTCTATTAACATATACCCTAACCATTATGGAGGAGTGCTTTTCCCCTTGGCACATGGTTGCACTATGGCAAAGCAAGATACAGAAAATTGCAATGTCTATTGCACAATTGTGGCTTCTCCACAATTCACCAGTGCACTGTGAAGAGAGCATCAATAAAATTACTACAGTTAACTAGCCTGTTCAAACAGACATAAACGACGAGAAATCTTGCAGAACTTTTAAGTACTGTCAGTGTTTAATACAAAGATCAAATTCAATTGTATGTTAATGGGATAATTGAAAGTTTTGAAAATTTCCACAAGCCTACCATGGTGTGGCGGGGCCCGAACTAGTTTCAATATTGAGGAAGTAAAATCTACTTTTTGCACAACGTTGGCACAAATTTCCCACACATTGGTGAAATGTAACATGAAGTTACAGGCCAAGTACCTTGGAACAGTTTGGCGCAGCAATCATATCACTAGCTATACAAATCCTTCATATCATGCAATGTCAGCAGAGTGCATGAAATGCTTGAACGACAATCAGTTCATGCAAACATAGTCAAAATAAGCATAATTTAAACAAACTCGACGAAAAACAACAGGTATCAAACATATGTTGATTTGTTCCACTCACAGCTCAATGTGCCAACAATTTCCTGGATGTCGGCACTCAAGGAGTGAAGATAGGCGCTCCACAGTTTACGGCTGTTGACCACCTTGGGAAGGTCATCGCTGCTCAAAGGCTGCATGAAAGAACAGTGGCTGCCGACTTATGATGGCCCTACCTCAAATCCAGCACGTGAGCTGCCTCCCTTATGTGCGACTTAGAGAAGGGCTTATAAGATGAAATAACACCTACCTCCCTAATCTGAAGCGGCAAAGGCAGAGGAAGCAGCTCCGACAGAACTGTCAGTCCAGTGACAAATGTGTAGGGTGCCCGCAGGGTATACTTGAGCACCTCAGAGATCATCTGTGTCCAGAGGCTCTTGTTCAGAGCTGGGGAACAGAGTCAAAAATAAGTTTTTACTCAAGGCATTTTTCTGCTATGTTTGTGCTTGTGTCATAAGGTGTATGCTTGGGACTAACCTTCTTCTGTTTCGGCAGAGCTCAGGTGTGGCTGGGTGTACGTCAGCAAGGTCTCCACAATTTCCACTTGAACCTGGACAACAAAGAGAATGAAAAGACCATGACAACCTACCCAATTTGAGACTGAATATATCAACCCTTGCCAAAAAAAACAGAATGCCACAGGAAATATAGCTGAAAAGGGGCTGGAACGTCCTCTGTTACTATGTAATGAAAAGCATGAGAGCTAGCTCGAACCTTCCCTAGCGCCCACTTTAATAGTCCCTAGGCAACCTTCTATTAAAGGCTGGTTGACTCTAAAAAAGCAACACTAGGATTGTCAGTTCTAAACGCCCAACAATATTAAACTAAAGTTTGTGGACTCAAGCTGAAAAGCAGTACATCATGCAGCACAGGCCACTGAAATCATATTCAAAAGAAACAAAAAGCAGGAGGAAAAGCCCTAGATCTGTTGAGACCAGGCACCTCAATAGCATTGAAATTATGGAGGATAACTTGCCTTCAGTGCCAAGCTACGCAGTGGTGAGGATGCAGGGATCATTCCCAGCAGTGTGAAGGTCTGCAGTAGCACTGGCACAGCTGTGACGTCTTTGAACTGCGCAGAAACCAGAAAGTTCATACATTCACAACACAAGGTGGCATTGTGTATTTCTTATCCATTTATTTTATTTGAAACATACAACTACAGGCTAGATTTGTTGGTCCAAGCCAGAATGAGTAATGAAAGAGAAAAGAAAAAAATAAGAAGTAAACATTGACCATACAAATAGTCTTAAAGAAATGAAGATTGGATACCAGTTAATTGATATCAGTTAATTGGATGAACAAAAACACAAAAAAAGCTCATATACCTATATACAAAAAAAAAAAACAACAACAACAGAAGTATACCTCAGTGCAAACAATGTGTAAGAAAAACAAATCTCAAACAATTAACTTGTATAATTTAAGGGGGACACTGGCTAGAGATTTAACTTCTGAACTACTCAAGTGATCGGAATGAAATTTGCAGGGGACATTTAACATCAGATGTAGGCATATTGCACAACCTTCAGCTCTCTCGGACAATTTTACATACCTGCATAAGAAGATGTGTCACTCTTTGTTAAGAAACCTACAATATGCAAATGAAGCTATTAAAGCACCATTTTGACTACTTGAATATAAAGTAAGAGATGTGGGACTTAGGGCTATCTAGTTTTTATAATTCAAATGTAAATACTAGTATTTCAGGAAGAGTTATTACCTCAAAATATAAAAGCATATCTGTCCTATGTCAATTTTTAAGTACATATTTTTTTTCTCAATGAGTACTTCAACTTAAAATAAAGTAAAGGGTCATGCTAACGGATTCCCCAAGAATACACCAATGGATCTTCCTGCAATTTTTTTCACCCCTTTTCTGTACTTTGCCTGTCAGAGTATGTCGACACCCTTGGATACGGTCATCCATACCACTCGTGGAAAGAACCACATCCATACCACTCGTGGAGGGAACCACATCCGCATCCATCATTTTAACTACACACACACATCACAGTTCCACCATACCGCTACTACGGAAATCCAGAGCGAAGAACAACCGGCGACGGCAGAGAGGCAACTGAGCATGTCCGCAATCCACCGCACCGTGGCACAACACCTCCCAGATAACAAAGCCCTAGTGCTAAATGAGATGGCGCCATCGGAGAAGGCCAACGCTGGGCACAGATTGGACACGATGATTGCGATAACGTTCGGCTAAAACTTGACTCGATTCTGAGCGCTGACACAGCACTCGTTTCCAATCTGTGCCCAGCGCTAGCCTTCTCTGTTGACGCCATCTTATTCAGCACTACAACTTTGTTATTTAGGAGTTGTTACGTGGCACCTCCTCCTCTCTGGCTCCGCGCCAGCTGTGCGCGTGACTTTGCCGAAAATGAAAAGGCTCGTTTTGACGAAAACTCGGCGGTGTCTGTCAGTTTGTCAGCGCCGGAAAGAGAGGGAGAGGTTGATGCGTGCCCACGTCAGCGCTTCGGACTAATGGGAGCGTTGCACACGACAACTGACAAACAAAAGACACCGCCGGGTTTTCGTCAAAACGAGCAGTTCTAATGCTACCGCATTAAAAAAGAGATACTAATATGAGATGCTAAAAAGATATGAATGCAAGGCAAATGAAGGACAGATATGGCTGTTTGAGAGCACATACCACATGCCGGTCAAGAACAACCAACGCAAGAAAGATCACTAAAGTGCACTAACCTCCGTGCCTCTGCAGGAGATCAGGTAGCCCAGCATAAACTGGAGAAGGTTCACCACTGGCTTTACAGTAGCCACTACTAGGGCTCCCTGCTGACCGACAAGCGAAGCCGGTCCATGGTAAGGCTTCAAATACTCCTCCGAAATTTTCTGTTGTCGAGGGATAAAAAAAGAATTAACAGTCACCTGCCGCGTTATAACTATTACCGAACACTGAAATAAATTTTTAAATTTTAAATAGCCAGCACAGATTGGCAAAATGCTGCATGCAAGACAACTGGCAAGTCATTGTTGATGGAGCTCAATTCAATAAGTTCTTCCTTCTTGCACCATATGAAAAAGTAGGCCCATGGAGTTTAAAAAGTGCACGAACGGACGACCCACTGAAACGTGCGTTCTCAAAAACAAAATGTTTGCTCAATTGGGTCTCACCTGAAGGATAGTCAGGAAACAGGAGAGTCCATCATTCGCAAAAATCTGCATGATTACATACTTGTACTTGAGCTCCTCTTCGTCATCTACAGAGAAAACCAAACAGGTACTTACATTGCAAATTCTGTTCTCACTTATCCTGCCTAGTAACAACCACTCTGAATGGCTGTTTGCTCCCTATATCAGAGCTTCTCGAACTTCGCACTATAGCTTCCCCTACAAAGATGACACCGATGTCGTACAGAGATGTAACCCACTTTGTACAGGTACATATTTGCTACCAGGACACGTCCTACGAATTTGGCCGCAACAAGGGAGGAAGTAGTCAAATGCAATTGTCAGTCAGCACATCAAAGCAAGAGCATGCAGCACAAGAACACAGGACAGCAACAAGCAAGGAAAAGTTTAGATATCTGTCTCATGACACACTATGGGAGGTGTTCTGCACCAAAATCATTGATAAGCATGATCTTGGTCTGTTGCAAGTATATGCAGAATGCTCAGTACTATTGAATACCCTTTGATTTTGACTATACTGCCATGTGCCTGACCGAGAAGAAATGCTTATCTGTACATCTAGAAGATTTGTGTTTACTCTTACTCCGAGTGCAAAAGATAAGGAGGCCAGAATGACCTTTCCTAAGTAGGTGACACGTTAAGAGTTCTGGGGAAGCTCCTCCCCCTTTCCACTTTAGCAGAGCGAACCCTGGAAAGAAGGCGACCTTCTCTCCGGCGTTTGCTTTGCTGGAGTGGAAAGAGGTGGGAGGAGCTTCTCCTGCAACTCTTAACCTGTCACCTACTATAGTCAATCACCCGAGCTCACTCCAAAACATTCTAGGTTGAATATTCTAAATACCCAGTGTAGTAGATAAGAAGCGGAGCACGGCTTTGCCGACTCCTTTAGACTCTCCCAATGATGACACACTTTTTCGCCAGCACTCAACTCTTTGTTTCCGCCTACTTTGATGCCAGCAACGGTCTGTAGTTATCTTCATTCACCCCGTTTGGTTGTTCGTTTAATCTGGCACAAGTTCGCCAATTAAACCTTTTTTTTTTCAGCGTACGCTCATCAAAACTCTTTCCATCCGCGACACTACTACATACAGGAGCGTTATATGCAGAGGTTTTATTATAGTTTGATTATATATGACATTTATTGCTCGTGTGAAAAGGCCGCTCAGCATCCGTAGCCTTTGTTCATCTTGACAATGCTGTTTGTATACAGTTAGGGACAAAGCCCTCCTGCTCTTATGGTTCAACCATGCCAGTCTGCATCATTCCTCGGTCAATATCACTAGTCATCATCTTTACATTCAATGTGCAAGAGTTAGGCTTTCTTTGTGAGGAATGTTCTGGTACTTGAGGAACGTTACCATACAGCAGCAAAAAGTTCATTAGCATAAGGAAAGGGGCACAAGTCAAGTTTATGAACCTGCTAAATGAGACTGCCACAACAACTATAAATGATTGTTTTAACAGAATTCACTAAAGCTTGCAAACTCAAAGAAAATTTCTATGTTCTCGCTGACAGTAAATGAGCTCGGTAATAGGTGGAGAAAAAGAAAGGAAACTATCTTTTCCTATTACAGAAAAACTGGCGAGGAGAAAAGTGGGGGTGTTCTCTCTCTCCTCACAGGTTGGCCTTTAATAGCAAGAAAAAGAGCTAACCAGAACACAGAATGTCTACCATTACCAGATCTGTTGTAACGAGCTTACATTTAGTAATGCCTTGTGAAAGGTGATGCAGGCACGCATGCAATGACGGGAAGCAGAGCGAATTAAATAAAGAATTCCAAAATAAGAACTCCAAGAAAACAAATTGACCACATCTCCACGTGGTGAATGATGTTGATTGGGGCGAAGCTCTGGTGGTGCTTGTCTGCGTAGACGCTGAGTCGCAGCATGCCGAGCCTTTCGTTTGTTTTCATCCATGTCAGAAAGAGAATGTGTGGTATGGAACGTGGTTATATACGCATTTGAGCATTTGACTGCAGCGCCCTCTCGTCTATAAACGTTGAGCCAATGCATGCAAAGTTTAACGCGATTATATACGCATTTGACCGCAGCGCCCTCCTCTGTATAGGCGCTGAGCGGCTACATGCAACGCTTCATCCATGACATCCCCAGCTCTTCGAGTTACTACCACATCTAAGAGCCCCTACTCGTCCCACAGTCGTGGCCGAGTGGTTAAGGCGATGGACTAGAAATCCATTGGGGTTTCCCCGCACAGGTTCGAATCCTGCCGACTGCGCAAACTTTTTTCATCATTTTTTTTTTCAATTTTTTTTCATCTTTTTTTTTTTCCCCCTACACGAGCACGTGAACACGTGCTCATGAGCACGGTGAGCTCACGAGCAGGAGCACGAGCACTGGACACCAGACAGACGCGAGACAGACGCCAGACAGATGAACGGACGGACATGGCTAGCCCCTAAGGAGCTTCGCCCCTAAAAATTTCCTCATCGCTTTTGGCACACTAAGTAGGATGGATACGAAGTGCTTTAATTAATTTACTGCACAGCAGCCCTGCTGGTGAAGTAAAACTCACTTAAAACTTCATCCCAGCAAGCTTAGAAAATTCTTACTCACTTCACATGCACAGTCAATTCCTTAGGCCTACCTATTTGAGGGAGTGTTCCTAGGAGACAGCAGAGTCGAACCCAAGTTCTGAAGTCTCCGAGACAAATGCTCTCATTCTCTAACAACCACTCTCTGTGAGGCTGGCATCAAAAACACAACCAAAACCTAGCAGCTTGGCAGACTTAGCTTGCATCACTATGACTGCAAGGGGTCAATCAGCTAGCTCTCTTCCACAGACCGAGAAAGGCCCAGAAGCTTGAGGCTAAACAATGCCCCCTTCTGTACTCCGTCTCACCGTAACTTGGCAAACGGCAAAGGCGATGGTTCCACTGAACCAATCAGCATGCCGAAGGGAGACATGCTACTCTGCTCTATATGACTACAGTTGATGACAGGTTAAGAGTTGAGGGAAAGCTCCTCCCACCTCTTTCCACTTTAGCAGAGCGAACTCTGGAGAGGAAGTCGCCTCCTCTCCAGCATTCGCTCTCCTAGAGTGGAAAGAGGGAAGAGGAGCTTCCCCCAAACTCAACCGGTCACCGACTAAAGTTACACGCGGCGCTGTCAAAGCCACGGGAGGGAGAGAAAAGCTGATCTTGTATGAATTTTGAGTGACGGGCTAATCTTTTAGGAGGAGAAAAACACCGACTAGAAGAGGGGAGTTCCTCTTCTCCAACTGCTTAGGGCTTAGGTTACATTCTTGCCCCTGCACCTTTGGAAAGGGCTGTCACATGCTTCGCTTCCGTCACTCTGATTGGCTCGAAGGGGCCATAGCATCTGCTCTTTGCCAAGTTACGGTGAAACAAAGTATAGCGAGATCTCGAGAAAGGGGAGACCTGATTCTCCGGATCGGAAGTCCCTGGGGGGGAGTCCAAGGTGACGCAGAATGCGCAGAGCAGTGACCAGTTCTGGCGGCAGCAAAGCGGCTGTTTCGGCGGCCTTCTTCACGCAGCCCATGAGGAAGGTGACCGACTCGTGCGTGTAGGAAGGCAGCTTCCGTGTGGGCTCTATCCATGCCGACAGCTCTTGCAGCCGCGGCGTCATTTCTGCACAAGAGCAAATTCAAACCCATCTTGTCTTTGCTAGGTGCCGGTAGGCATGTGAAAAAAGAACGGTCATGAAAAATGGCACATGCAATCCAGAAAGAGTGCAACTCTAGCTTACATATGAAGATGTAAAAAATGTATGGTTGGGTAATCAGTGATGGAAGTGGCATTTGACCTTTTGTAGCAGGTTCTGTAGCAGGAAAAACATTGGTTTGGAGCAGTCACTGATGCTTTTGGAACAGATGCCAACATCTGTTAGCACATCACTTGAAAATCAAAAGGTAACTGCATCGTTAATGAGTTTATCAATGATAATAACTGCATTCCTCTTTGATACTGGAGCATATTATACATGTTACATTTCTTAATAAGAAGGGATAGGGTACCAAACGAACACGAAGCATTCGTTTTAGAAATAAGGCTCTAGTCAGCAAAGGTTCTATTTACAATGGGTAGTAAAATATTGATGAAAAATAAATCGTAGCACTACAGCTCAGTTGGGATAAAGTTTCTCTCCCTTTGCACTTTTACCACCGGTAGTTTATTTAGCTTGTATATTTCAGTTCTGTAAAATTACTGCAAAATCCACCTCGTCTATTAACAAAAATGCATCCCCCAAGTTTTATGAACCTAACAACCGCCCCAAAATATTATGGGAACCTACAATTGTGCAAGTGACACTGCTCCTTAGCAGCACTGAAACAAGACTGAAGCCAAAGTTCGCTGTTCTTTCGATCAACAGCTGCACAGGAACAACCTTGACTGTTATTTGTTCAAATACAGACCCACATTTTTTTTTCTCGACATAGATCAACTCATCATTAAGACAAAAAAAAGTAGACCTGGAATAGTACTGCGCATAATTACTGAGCCTATCGCACTAACCCAGGTGCTCACCCTTGTCAGCCGCTGCACCTGGCACTCCGGTGCAAAGCAGTGAAGATCAATATGCGCATGCTGGTGAGAGGCAGCATGGGGGCATGCGGCAGACATGATAATTATGTGACCTCATCAGCAGTACAAGGCCCTGGTTCTGTCTTATCACAATGGCTGCCATCCTACAATTTAGCAATGTTTACTTGCAACTTTTAGCTCCTCAAATCGCCGACATCGTCTGGAAATTTAGACGATGTCGGCATTCTATTTGCCAGCACATCAACCAACCGGCGCGGTTGACGAGCAATCTCAATACTCCGTTTCACCTTGAAGTGCAGCCACTGCCACGAACCAATGGAACCAACCAGCGTCAAAGTGCGACATCAAGACATTCGTCCATCTTCCTGTGCAGTAGTCTTTCATCGACTAAACAAATCAAGTGCAGCGAACGTCCCGTGACTTGCGCTTTTAGTATGTTTGTGGTTGTATCTGTTCGAGCCTTCGACTGTATTCTTACCTAGGATAAAACTAACTATACGCTCTGAAATACATATTTGTACCATTTTTCTCCTCCTCCTACTTCTCTAAATATTAAAGTCTACCAATATCTTTTTTTTTTTTTTTTTCTTGCTTTGCCCATTTTGGCGCAGATGTGGGGCGCAATTCTTAGCAAAAGTGGCACTCTGGCGCAAGATGTAGCAGACTTTGGCTCATGGCACAATTGGGCACAAATAAGACAGTACTTCCATCACCAGGTAATTCTCTGCCTTGTCTATTGTGATTTATGCCATTTTTACCTCAGATGGCTGTGTCTCGTTTACATTACTGTGAAGAATCTTACTTTTGCATCCTCTATCTCATTGATTCTCAAACTGGCTTCATAGGAACTCGGGAGTTTACAGAGTACACTCATGAGTTCCCCGAGCTCCCAAACTTCCTCGGCCGTCCCCGTCCAGTTTAAGCACTATTTTAGCAGATCTGAGCCACCCATTGATGCCTATGTGCCCAACAATCCCTACTATGTGCATCATTGCCTACAAGGTTGTCACATAAAGCGGCAAGGGTAATATACAAAGGTCGGGGAGGAGTGTCTGTCGACGCGAGCGGCCGCCTGGTCTCCCGGAGTCTTCCCCCATCTTCGAATTTCCCGACGCGTGCGAGAAGTGTTTTTCGGCACCTCGCTCGGTGGTTCCCTTCCCCTCACCTCGCCCGCCCGGGCTCAGTGGGCTAACGCGTGTAGCCCCCGCTTCTTGGCTGCCTTGCCGTAGGCTCGGGTTACTGCCGAGGCCATGGAACGCAGACGGCCGCGTCTGTGGCGGCCACAGGCATAAATATTACGAGGCACGCAGTCTCGTAACTCTGCCCAAAAACAAACCAAACACAAAAACATAACCTGAGGTCTTTGAACCTAGCGGAGTTGTGTCCCTTTAAACAGCAGGGAATGTTTGGGTTTAGAGGGCAGACTGCTTTCAGGGCCAAAGGGCAGATCCGCAGGGCATCGACCGTCTGGGGGAGAGGAATTTCCACGCTTGGTGCGCGAACCTCGGTTTGAGTGCGAGGAACAAAGGGCAGTGCGAGAAGAGACTCTGAGGCGAACGGACGCATCGCGTCGTCGAGCGGGAAGACGAGACCACTGACGACGGCCTCTCGCCACTGTAGGGGACGAAGTTCCGCTGTGTGTGAGCGTGTCAGCTGAAGAAGTGGGTGCGAGGCCAGGGGGCCCCGGCCATAGTGAGCCACCAGCCGACCGCCAGAACTTCCTCCACCTTGGACAGACCGCGCAGGGAGACGTCACCCATCGACTCGTCAGATGAGATTTCCGCACTCGCTGTTACTCCTTTAGTTAGCATCTTTTGATTGGGTTAATTGTAACATCTTCATTAGTAACTGCATAAGCCTTCGTAAACCTTGATTTGAAAACCCTATTTTCGTTAAGCGTTCTATCCAATATTACAGAAGATATGTGTGCAGAGTGTATCTATCGTAATTAGCTTTCTGCCTGCCACTAAATTAAAGTTCCTTTGTGTTCTCGAGCTACGTCTCCGTCTCTCTTCATTGGTCAGACTCTCTGCCAGAGCGTGGACCTATCGCTCGGTCAGTGGTCCGCCTTTTAACAACGTCACGCCCGGAGAACTCTTTTTTTTTTTTTTTTCGGTTGTGACAAAAATCTGTAGGCTCCTTCCCTGTTTTACTGCACCAATGTAGAGACCAGGATGAGTTTCTTGGCTGCTACTCAAGGCAGAGGGGTCCAATGAGGTTAAAAAGTTGTTTGAGAACTCCTTCCGTTTGTTTTTCTGCAAGGACATTTCTGCAAGGTCCCGTCCAGGTCAGATTAATGAAAGTTCACTACTTATTTTCTGTTTTATCTTCTCCTCTACTGTAAAACGAAGGCAAGGAATTCGTCAAACTGCCCAACTAAGTCAAGATTGCAATCTATGTATTTTTTTTTTTTTTTTTTTTGAGTGGGGGGGGGGGGGGGTACTGGTTGGTGGAGACTGTGTGTGGTCCCTAACTCCCATTCTTGGAGAATTCACTAGTATTGCGTGTACTACCAACATGTTGAGCAAAATGTTGTGCAGAAATGTGACTGACAATGTTTCCAAGATGTCATAGACATCGGACATTTGAAGTAAGCAAACATTCCGAGGACACCCAAGCACTTCTTACGAGTTGTGAATGCGAAAGCATGAAGGTCGTTCTTCGCGCCGCAGCCGCTTCTGACCCTCTTGGCGCCTTGGCCGTTTCTGCTACTCTCGGTGGGGGCTGCAGCGCCATGGAGTGTGGGGTGGCGTTCCTTGGAACTATGCCACGTGCGAGCCAATGGGGGGTTATCCATCAACTCGCCGCTACAGTCTACAGGCTTCGCTCCATAAGACAGGGGAATTTAGGTGCCGTTTGGAGCGGCTTCAAAAGCTGATAACGTCGGTTCGCTCACCTTAGGGCATGCCAGGTTCCTAACGATCCAACCTCACAGGTTCCTAACGATCCTACCTAACAGTGTGCTTACTAACGCTGCCCACTCACCCTGCTGGCTGAGTTGATAGAGGACGTCCGAGTAGTTCTTCAGCAGGTGGGCACTGTCAGAGTTGTGCACCGTCAGCAGCAGCAACTCAGTGGCATAGCCAGCACACACAGACTTGCACAGTCGTGTGTCGAAGTCCATGTCACCTGCATCCAAGCATGACACAAAAGCAGCTACTAATTAACCATAGCCAGAAACACACATTAAAGAGACACTGACAGGGTGTTTGTGCTTGCCGAGGTTTTGATTTGAACATGGCCTCCAAGAGCCCAACTACCCAGAACACAATTTGCAACTCGAAATTCGTCTTATTTTCGCCCGAAAATAGCCGGTCGAGAATTGGCCGGTTTCAGTCGCGTTCACTTTCGTTTCCATGATCACGTGGCGTTCAAACTAAGTGTACCAAATATATTCAAAGTCATGGGTCATCTAAGACACATTCAATATTAAAAAAAGAAAAGAATATGAACCCCATAGTTTGTAACCTCCAAAAAACTGCAAATATATTGATAAAAAAAAAAAAAAAATGTTGCACAGATCACAGGAAGTACACACCGCGACACAGTTAGCGCGAACACGACATCGGCGCATTTTCGCAATTTACTTCTGAATAGTAATAACGAGCACAAAGTTTTATCGCTTACATTATAGAACTAAATGAGCTCTTTCCATAGCAATAATAACTTGGATGACATCCCTTGGTTTCAAAGAGAAAAACTGGAAAAACCGGCGATCGCTTGTTCGCGCTAACAGTGTCGCGCTCTGTACATGCACACATCATTCTCAATATCGCGACGTACATGGGGCCGCTACTTTGGAACTGTCGTTCGTGGTACCAGCCAATCGATCTTCAGGCGCAAAGCATTGAGCAGAAGGGATATGAGTGTGAAACAATCGCATGACAAACGGTTCGTGCAAGGTCGTCATTGTTGTCTGCTTCAAAGGCCAAAGAAGTGGAGGAAAAGAAAATGTGGTTGGGTGTATTCACGTGATTTCCAGGCCAGTGTAGCTTCCATGCTCGTGTTTCGGTTTTGAGCAGTTGAGTTTTTTAGGGGCGAAGCTCCTTAGGGGCTAGCCATGTCCGTCCGCCGTCCGCCGTAGGCCCAGCGTCGGGTGCTCGTGCTTCTGCTCGTGAGATCACGTGCTCACGAGCACGTGAGCACATGCTCACGTGCTCGTGTAGGGCAAAACAAAAATTGAAAAAAAAAAAAGATGAAAAAAATTATGAAAAAAGAAAAAAGAAGAAAAAAAAAAGAGTAGGGGGTTCTGAGATACCATCCCATCTGTCTGCTTAAAAAAAGAAAAAGAAGAAAACCACACATTTTCCTACTGACATGAATGAAAAGGCTGAAAGAAAAAGAAGAAAAAAAAGAGTAGGGGGTTCTGACATGCCATCCCATCTGTCTGCTTAAAAAAAGAAAAAGAAGAAAACCACACATTCTCCTACTGACATGAATGAAAAGGCTCGGCATGCTGCGGCTGGGCGTCTACGCAGACAAGCACCACCAGAGCTTCGCCCAAGCAACATCATTCACCACGTGGAGATGCGGTCAATTGTTTTTTTACTTTACTAAAAATATATGCGACTCTTAAGCAAAATATTGATTGGGTAGTCTCCTGACACCATAATAAATCGCAAGGAAAAAACTAAAAAACAAATTTTGGGAGGTGTCAAAATATCAAACATGTAAAGGTGGCAAGGCCTGTCAAGCAGTGGGCAACACTGCTTTTTACTTGCCACCCTCAAGTTTGTGTATCCAAACTAAAATAAATGTTAATTGACCGATTCATTAATCAATGCTCATCTTGGATGCAAGTATTTAGGCTTCATTTTTTGGTAGATTGTAAACCATAAAATCACTTGATAAAAAAAATAGCACCAACATCCACCATTTTGGCACCTGCTGTTATACTACATATATCCACTCAGTTTTATTTCGTCACGGAGCCTCCTACACATACACGGACGCTGAATGCCGATACCGGACAGTGGTTCTGCTGCTTTACAGCAGACCAATACAATGGGTGCAATAGTGACAGCAGCTGAGTGCCGCTTTCACATGCCTCAACCAGTTGCCTCAATACACCTTTCCAAGAAACACTCGACCCCAGGGGCAACAAACCGCTTTTGAGCCCAGTCACTGGGTTTGATGCTAGACTCTCACTGGTGTCTCTGCTAATCCTAACCGAGTGGACTGTGATTTCGAAAGGTGCAGCCTGCGTAGGCGCAGTTTCAAACACTGCCGGCGGCTAAATTTTCGTCTTTTCCCACTGTATTTTGTGTTTCATGGTGTATGTACTTTCCCGAGGACATTGAGAAAGCATTGTACAACATTAAAAAAAAAAAATAATATCTGTAAACTATTTTTGTTGGGTACACGTGCGACAGAACGAATGTGACTGGAATGTTATGTTTTTTTTTTTTACAAGTTTTGACGGCGTCGCCGGATTAGCCGAGTGTCAAACAACAAAGCGCTTAGCTATCCAAAATAATTTACAACACAAGGTAGCCGAAAGGCACACATTTTTCACGCTCACAACTAACGTGTTTACCGATGGAATGGGCACGGACATACAATTGAGCGAGTGTTAACATACAAACAATATATTGTATGTACCACACGATGCAGCGTTATCTGAAAAGAATTTCTTTGAGAAAGATATCAAATAACACAGTCACAGTCGACGACAGTCACATCTTGATGATCGGAGGGAATCCAAGATGATTTCGTTTTGGGGCACGTTTTGGGGAGAGCTTCCTTTTTTCACACCAGTACCAAGCCAAAGGCAAAGGCAAAGGAACGGGCGCAACTGACTCCAACCCAAACAACTATTTTTGGCTATGACTGAGAAGGACTCTACAAAGAAAGATTATCTCTGTTCGCAAAATCGCGTCGAGGGCCAATCGACGTCCTTCCCCTCCTTCGTTTCCCGTTAATGTCGAGCAGAAACGCTTCAATGGCAGCACTTACCAGCCCTATTTCTCAGAAAGGGTATGCAGCATGCATCAGAAAAATTAAGTGGAAACTTTCAAGAGGGGCCAGAAAATGCTGAATGCAAAACCGCAAGACATAAGTAGAGAATCGTGCTGAGCGGGTTTCCACAGTCCAAGAGAGTGGCAGGAAATTTCTAGCTGATAGGGGGCACGAGAGCCGCACCAGCCGCATCAGCATCAGCAACATGGCGGCGGCCTAGGAGAGTTTTTTTGGAAAGGTGTACAAAATTGAGAGATCCAGTCATTTCAAGACATCAGGATCTCGGTCTGTACACAGTGCTTCTGCGGTCCTCGGTCTGGGGTCACCTAACTGGCACTTCAGAGCCCTAAAAACTGTCTAAAACACTTTGGTTGCTAAGTTTTCCAGAAACCTCTGGATGCCAAGGCACACAGCCATTATGCCAATAGTGGCATAGAATACCTTGCATGTCCCACGTGCCCAGCATTTGAAAGATTACAGCTACATATGTGTTGCTCAAGTTCCTAGCCATCCCGGCCTTTAGTCGCAGCTTGTTACAGAACCCAGTGAAATAGATAGACTGGCAACACTACTTTTGCTGATTCTATGACTTCAGGGCCCCAAAATTTGTGAGAACCCTCAGCGGTAGAGCCCACCTGTGAGTCGAAGGAAGGGCACCAGCGCATCCAAGTTGTCGTGCATGGCCAAGACGTCCACCACGGCAGCCCGCCCAACGTCCGAGAAAAGCACCGTGTACAGGTCGTGCAGACACGTCACCACCTCCGCGTCGTCCAGCTCCCTCTTCACTCCCCCTGCACACCGAAGCCGCACCCCCTCTTGTGAGCCACAGTACAGTACCCCTCTTCCCTGGCAACGCACATGACGAGACTGAGATGGCACCTCAAGACTAACCGCACATCTTTTTCTGATACTGCTGATTTCATAACGACAGTCACTATGAAGTCAGCCACCTAGAGTTACATTCTTTTTATACATATGCATTCGGCCTCTGCCCAAACTGTTTTTATAAAAATTATTCCGCTAATTTACTAATTGCATTGAAAGTAAGTCGAGCATGTGCGTTCTTGTCGAAAATTGTTTGTGAAGCCGATATACCCGACTCACCAGGTAGACAGTACAACTGCAATCTCTAGAAAACACTTATTAGGCATATTGGTCGTGGAAATACTGTAGCTTCTTGAACTTGCTCAATTGCATATTTTATTTTCTATTCCATTGCATTCAAGGCAAAACAGGAACAGAAGCCTGAACTTCCACACTGTAATTAAAGTCAACAGATGTTTCTGGCTCCTATAAACTGCAGCGGCCTTTTCTTCGGGCAGTCCCTCACTAATAGTTGAATCACAACAGAAGGGAAGCTGACGGCAGAGCCAGACCTTTGCTGTGGTAGGCCAAGAGGGAATCCACATGTTGCAGTGTCTGCAGGTGATACACCAGATGCACACCCACTTGATGGTATACACTGTCCTCCATGCCAACTGGACCAGACTCCTCCTAGAAAAAAAGTGAGGTCATTTTTGGTCAACCTCCTCTATGCCCCCAGAAATGCTCGATGCTCAAAAGTAGTAGCAGAAGTCAATGACACACAAGTGCAACAATGTAACACAAATTCAGTCACACGGGTCATGCGCGGCCCCTGAAGAAATTGGTGGTGGCCTACCGCCTCGTTTTTTATCATTCGCAGCCAGTAACAAAATGAAGTTGGGGTTTACATGCTAAACTAACTGAGGCGCACTAGGCACGCCCCAAAGAAGCCCTGAGGATTAATTTAGACCAGTAACGTGTAACCGAAATCTCACCTATGCTGGCATCTCTCTCAAATCCCTGAAAAGGAACCCATTCGAGGCATGGCATACGTGCGATTCCACAAGAGCGCCGTACCTGAAGTAAGGCACGATGAAGGCAGTTGGCTGCTTCGTGGTCCGACAGGAAAAACAGCATCCCAGGACGCGTCTTCAGGAGCACTGCCAGGAATTCCCGCAGCGCAAAAGCGACGCCCGTGTGCGAGGAGGACACAGGAGAGGAGGCCAGAAGACTCATCATCTCCAGAAGATGGCTGACAAAGATAAAGCACACCACTCAGCCATCAAGCCAGAGATTAGCAGGAAGGGTAGCAGAAAACACTCGAAGCTCGGAACCAGTTACTTGTAAAAGTTCAGGCACTAAGCTGGAATGCCTTTTGCTCTTCACTGATTACTGAGGAAACCCTCCCGGTCCCAGCATTGATGCAATAAAGCACTGCAGATGCCTAGAGACCTTGTAAACAATAATGAACATAATGAGGAGTGTTTTGCACAAAGCTATGTTTTGCTACATGCTTCAAATCTTCTAAAATAGTGCTTAAACTGGAAAAAAAAACCCACCTATACTTAAGGGCAAAAGCACCCTAGGTAAGTTGAGAGCTTGCGGAACCCCTGGGTTCATGGAGCTAGTTTGATAACTCATGTTTAAGCACATAGTGTGACAGTGTTAATGTAAACAAGCGATTGCTATTTTTTCTGTTTTCCTCTTAGGATTAAAAGTCTGTCATCAAACCTTGGTAGCCTGGAGGGAGGTGCTCACTTTGGGGCACTAAATTAAGTGGTCAAACTTGACGCCTTTAAAAATGTGAAAAAGCACTGACCTCGTGTTCACACTGACAGTGTGGCACAGTGGACATTTCTCGATCACCAGTGTCCTGCTCTTGGCATTGAAGACTAAAAAGGCCCCCTTTTTTTCGGCAACCGATTACACATTTACATTTTTACATTTATTCTAGCAGTTTTGTGGGTGGGAACTGTCTCCAACTGTCAACAGGTGGCTTCAGGCCTACTCCTAGGGTCCCTTGTGAAGCAGGACATTTAATTCCAACATCTGGGAAGCATTTTACCAAGGTCTCTATACAGTTTTCGCTCATATTAATTAGCTTCTTGCAACATCTGGCTCATTTTCTTAGCCATGCCATCTTGCAGCTGATCTCACTCACTTTTCCTTGAACATGCGGAAGAGGGCCGGGTAAGGGTCAAAGGGTGTCTGGGGCGCTTCAAAGCGGCTCTGTGCTGGCAGGTACCGCAGGGGCTGGGCCTCATTTGCGGAAAGAAACAAAGAGAAAGACCTTGCTCAAACTATTGGGCCACGCCAAGTTATTACCCACCAAAAACCAAGAAAAACCAAAACTTATATGATACTAAATTCGCTTAAAAAATCCCAAGGCATGCAACAAGAAACCTGATTAGGCAAATGGCATCAGCATTGTACCACCTACATTTCCATACAAAAGCGAGAAGTGACTTTACTTGCTGATGAAATATCAAAAGAACATTTCTGGAGTAGAATGACCATCTCATTTTAACCGAATATGTACCACAATGCAAATGTGTCAGGTGTCTTAAGTTGTTGGTGAAACAAGGGCAGACTTAATCTTATACTCATTCCACAAATAATCAATACCCATACCAGAAATAATCAATCCCAAATAGCATCTCAAAATTATTTACTACCGTAGACACAGCTGGCTTTACACCAACTTAACTCTGTTACGTCAAGCCACGGTGGTGGCATGTCGGGTGAACTTCCGGTATGGGGCTGTGGGCGGAAATCGCCATGCGGGACGGGCATTCCTGTTTTGTTTTGGAAGAAACCGGACTAAAACCTGCCTTCTCGTCAAAACACCACAATTGGGGCTGCATCAAAAGTGCCGGGAAAGGTGTCAAGATCAGTTCTCACATGTTTTCTGCCTGCTCGGTTCGTCCAAGAACGTGGAAAGGTGTCGTGAAAAGGGACACCAGACAGTGTCAGACCACGATTGCTTGTGCGCCAAGCACTTTGGGTTGAATTTACGGATATTTCTGGTCGTCAGATTTTTATTTGTTCCTACATGAACCCGGTAAAAGCGTTAAGTTTTCCAGAACACCCGCGGACCAGTGCGTCTTCACGTTCAAATGGCCATCTGATCGTTCAAACTGTCGTCTGCTCTATAAAACTCGTTCAAACTGTTGTCTACTTATTCAAATGACAGCGGCCAGTAGACCAAACGTTGCAACAATTAAGAGCCGGCCTCAAAAGACTTTTAAGTTTGAAAGTTGTTTCGGGTAAGTAGGCTCGGTGTAAACAGTAGATACAAGGAGATGTTGATCATAGTTACCAGTGGCCATCACCCATTTGTTATGCCCGATTCACTTGGTCCGAATCTGATTACGATTTTCAGTATCGACGTCGAGCATCACAGCTACTGTACACGCTTTTGTAGCACAAGCGACATCGCGACTGAAAATAGCGAACAGAATCTCATCATATAAATTGGGCTTTAACGTCCATTTTGCGGTGTTCACACGAAATGAATTGCCGCACGTCACATTAGTTACACAAAGTTTTGCAGAGTAACGAGCCTTGTTAATTTCGCTCAGGCCACTAAAGTGGTAAGACGTTGCTAGAAAGACATAGAATCGACAGTTCCTACGCAAAAAAGACCACGGGGACTCACGCAGACGCTGACAACATCACATTCCAATGGTTTGTTGATGCGGGGCACGATGCTTCTTGCCCACACCCCATTGCACATGTGCAGCGCCAGTGGCATTAGGGGTGCTCCGGTTTGTTTGTAAACGTAAGCTGGTGTATACATGATGGGGCTGGGGCCATTCTGTACTTCCGATGCCACATGCTCTCTGAGGAATCACATTTTGTGATCCCGATCGGAGATTGATTGCTCTACCAGTTTGTGATCACACCCCACTTCGTTGTCTGCTAGGCGTGAAGAAGACGCCACAACGCTTGCCAATGTTAGAGTCAGCTGAGTGCATGATAGTACAACAGTATTGTACCTGTTTCTTCTTTTAACAATGAACAAGGCATTACTTGGCTGCTCGGGAAAAAGACCCTCCAATAATCAAGCTGCAACAATGCCATCTGTAGGAGCTAGTACGCACCACTTCCTTGTGCGCCTTGCGGTAGGTGCGACACAGCAGGTCCAGGCAGACAGGCAGCTTTGTCCAGGTCCTCAGAAGTGCAGTGTGCCGCTTGACCCGTCTCAACTTCTAGCCTTGTCCGCTCCGTGCCCTCTTCGTCCTTCTCCTTCACCTCGCGCAGATCTGTGTCCTGCACAATCCTGCATCCCCAGTTTCACAAGGTCACAACATGCTCTCATGTCACTCAACAAATGATGGGGGAACTTTGAAATGATGACGGACAAGAAGACGCTTGGCTTTTCTGGGGTCTCGAAGAAACAGTCCCTCGGCAAGAATATTGGTTGTCATTTTGGGGCTTATTTGCTAGCACCCTCCAATCAGCCTTTACGAGGTTTTGTTAGACACCATGCAGAGGGACTGTGCTTGAATCAGCTACAAAATGCTTCAATGCTTTAAACTTGCAAGGCAATATTAAAACAGAAAAGCATGTGCTACAGTCGGCAGACAAAACACTTGTTTCATCTGTGCCATTACAAAGCCACAGCATGAAGAATTTTGATTAAAAGTTGTGCACACTTTTCTCACAGAGTGCAATTTTCTGCACATTAACAACATTAATTAGCATCAGAAGTGTATGTAAAATGCGCGTTTGAGGCACACAGGAATATTTAGGCAAAGTCACTCGAAGAAGCCATTTGCACTCAAGAACCAACGTACAACCAGAGCCAAAAGCAGTCAAATTATGGGAAAGCTTACTTGTCCACGGATGTGTGAAGCATGCACAAGAGGTCATAGAGGTGCAACTTCTTCAGGAGGGCTGTCAGGGCGACAGTGGCCCTTGTTGACTGCAAAAGGTCACACATGCTTGTCAAGCTTGACTCAAGGTTGCCAGAAAAGCAGAAAGGACGATAAAACACACACCTGCTTCAGGAACAACAGCTTCAGCAAAACCTGGTAGCCAGTCAACATCTCGGACTTTTTGCTCTCATAGAGTTCATCTAAGTGGGTGAAAAATTGTAAGTTTGAAAGCCCAGCTCTCCATTTTATTAGTTTTGTTTCTATCTTTAATTCAAGAAATGATAATGTATGAGAGCTTTATGGTGCACCAGGAATGATGACCATTTTTATATAATTAAAAAATGGAAGCCCTTGTTTCCTCAAATATATGATGCATAGTTAAACATACGAACATATGACCTCAAAGGGCCCATGTTTCCACTTGAAATGTGCAGTGTAGACTGAATGATCCATTTGGGCCTCAAATTAGTACCAGAAAATGGTTCATCACAGTACAATGCTGACCCCTGCCATGAACATACTACACCTGGTCACTCAAATGACGCATGTTTTTTTTTCAAGAGTTGTGCCAATTAATCTGACATGAGACAAATGGCTTCACCTAGAAAATCTGAGCCCATCAGATCCAAAGCAAAGTGTTAAAAATCTTTATCCATGAACTGAGAGTGAGCACCAAGTATCTGCCACACTGACCTCTTGTTCCTCATAAAGCATTTTGCCTTCTAAAATTTCATTTGGATATTGAGGGCTATAATACCTATATAATTTGAGACTCAAACCCAGAAGAGGCAGTAGAGTTAAGTTTGAACAGTACCGCCCCCTGGCTCGGTAGTAAAGTAAAACCTCGGTACCACGTACCCGCATAAGCCATAGTTTCGCTTTAAAAGTAGCTTAGTCAGATCCCCGACATGTCTCCCGTTAAACCTAATGCATTCAATGCCCGCTTAATGCGTAGTCGCTTCTCGTGTACTGACCGGTCAACGCGCACTGTTTTCACTTCCTGGTACATACTAAGTTAAGCACGAAACGCATGTACGACGAAACCGTCCTATCCGACGTGCGGACTGCCGGAATGACCTTGAGGGGCGAGGGATTTCGTAGCACCGGAGAGCGTTGAAAACCCTCGCCTCCGACTGTCGTATTGCCTGATCGGACGTCGGATCGGACGGTTTCGTCGTACATGCGTTTTGCGCTTTAGAAGTTGCTGCCAGCGTGCGACCGGGCCGCCGCGCACCAGCAGCAACGACCACGGCGGGAGCGAACACGCAAAGCCGACCCAGCGTGAGGGCGAGGGCAGCGGGGGCGAGGGCAGCGGGGGCGCGAGTTCGGCTGGTTCGGCGCTGCGCAACTCGCCGCCGCTGAGCAGGCGAACCAATGAACATCGGCAACGTTGCTGGCGAGGGACCAGTGGACCAGTGCAGTGGCGGTAGTTGACGCGGCTTACGGTTTACACAGTTTACGGGCCCGGCTGGTGGGAGAGGAGGAGCGGAGCTGCTCCGAACAGCATTGTTGACGTCACGGTCGCAGGCTTGGCTGGCTTGGCGGGCTGCGCAGGAGGTTCCGAACTTGCGATTGGTCGCGCATAGTTGCGGTTTTCTGAACGGGATTTCTCTTGCTGCCCCCCTTCCTCACGTGGCCGCCGCTCGCGCGCATACGCAACACGCATACGTCGGGTTTCACGCCTCCGCTCACTCCGCTGCCGCACAGCTCTCGCATGCCCTTGCTACGGAAGGGGGGAAAGGCAGGAAGGATGCGATGCGCCATGCCAGCCATGCACCTTGCTCCTTGCCCCCTCCCTTCTCTCCTTCGCGGACGCAAGCACACACGCACAAAAAAAAAGTTTACTTTTGTTTGTTGCTCACGGCGACTCGCGGCGTTGCTCGCGTCTCTATTTGTAGACGCGAACATAAACCGCTAACACCCCCGTCGGCTTCGTGGCCGATTTAGTATTGTATATCAGAAATAAATGCCGTTCTGTGTTTAATTTATGGTGTTTTACCATTCCCTTCTGGTCAACCTAGAATCAAGGATTTTTTTTTTTTTTTTTTTGCTTTGTCGTTTTGGAGGGTTGGCCTAGAATCGATGCCGGCTTAGAGAATCGAGTAAATACGGTAGGTGGGGTGTATTTGTCATTTTCACTTAAGCCGTACTACCGCTTTGCGCATACTTTATCCGCGTTCCCATCGAACTAAGTCTTATCGAGGTTTTATTGTACCAGCACTGAGGGTGGTAACTCTACCAGGTAATTCATAAGACTGGTTGTTCATACCAAGGGTCATAGACAAGAGTGCAGTCTTGCAGCTTTTTGTTCACCCGAGTAGTTTTATAAGGAAAGGCTTACCGAGCGGCTCGGCAATCAGAGAGAGGTCGATCTGCACGTTGGCCTCTGGAGGTGCTAGCATCTTGGTTGCAAAAAGCTCCTGCATGCCTGCTCGTGTGTACGTGGCCGCATCCAATGCTCGCAGTATATGAAGCTTCAGGGGCAGTGACATGTATGGTGCCATAAACAGCTCCAGCAGCTTGCCCGGAATCTGTCGCTCCTGAGAATGCAAGCATCCCAAAGTTCTTCTGGTGCACAAAGAACATGGCACACTCGAGCCCCAATGGGGCCCTAGAAGGTTCCAGCCCCAAACAGCACCTGATACAATAGCCACAGTGGAATGTGCCTCCAACTCAGGGTTCTCCCCACAGTGAGCCCACCAGTCTGGCTTACTGCCCATCCCTATTAAATCCAACCCACCTCTATATTTTGCACGTGCTGGAAAAAACGATCCTGATTCTTAAAAGGCATGACACCCTAGATTGTTGTGTGTGGCAGACTCGTGTGGCACTATGCAACAAAACTGCATAATCCCTGCAAACAAAAGCCCTGCTGTGCGGCAGAGATAGTGCCGAGAACACCAAAAGTTGCAGCAATCGCCTCCTCCTGTTTCCCCAACACCCTGAAAGTTGTCAGTGTCCAGATCTCAAGAATTTCTGGGGAGAACCCTGCAGTCCAACTTTACCAGCTAGGATCTTTTTTTACAAAAGCAAGAATATGCACAAGCGAGGAAAGGGAAAGGGAAAGGTCACGCGTGTATCACTGAAGTGCGCATTAATGCACACTTCAGTGATACACGCGTGACGAAATGTCCATACAGCGTGCAATTCGTGCAACGAGTGTCGACGAAACAATCATGTCGACGAAACGTGTGTCCATGAAAAGTTGTCCACGAAACGAGTTTGGACGAAAATGATGGGGACCCTCGCAAGAACACTATCACCGCCGCTGCACTCCAATTCGTTTCGAAGCAGCTGTAGGATGTTTTGCGTCTCTGCAGTCATGGACATTTCCTGATGTGCCTCTTCAACGTCGCTTCGTCTTTACCCTGGCCGCATGCAAGGTCTATGATTGCAGCATCCGTGGCATTCGCAACAACGGGAATGTCCGCATCAACAAACGCGAACGAATCTAAGTTATCCTCAATGGTTTTGCCAACATGTTTTCACACACTCCTATAGGAGGTATTCACTGGTCGCCATATTTGAGGTCACTGTTTAGAGCGCATGCTCAGAACGAGCTCGCATTAATAGGCTGCCAAGACCGGCAATCTTGGTGGTGCGGAATGCACGTGGCGAAAGAACTGTGGAAGCTCGCGTTCAGCACGCGCTCCGCAGCCGAGCACACAGCTATGGCCGCCAGTGAATACTCCCTATAGATTGTTGCAGCTATGGAAATCGTGTGCCGGCTCGGCAAGCATGCTCGAGGGACAAAATCCGGTGTGCGCGAAGCAGTTGGCGATCTTTCATCTTCGGGTCGCGCGTGCTTTCTCCTCCATGAGAAACTTCTCGAACCCGTCCAATATGTCTTGGTTGTTCTGCAAAATGGTGGACAGTGTCAAACAGCCGATGCCGAATTCTTTAGCGATTTTGGACTTGGGCCAGCTATTTTTCTCAACCTCGAAGATCTAAGCGACTTTTGGTTAACACTCCCAATCTCCCATACGACACACGTGTGCGTGTTGTACGCCGCAGGTGCGCCCGCGCAGGTGTGCACGTCGGGGACTCCAGAAGGGATGATCTCCTCCGGGCTCCATCGCTCCCTTGACCTGCTTCCGAGAGGAGACGGACAGCGTCGGCCGCAAGCGCTGTGAGTAGCATCGGAATGTTGACGCTTCTCCCGCTGCTCCTTGCCTGCGTCCCTAGGTCGGGGCATCGGCAGCGGAAGCGGCGCTCTGCCAGCTTTGCACGCTCTGCCCTTCATCACCCGTTGACTGCGTTTTCCCAGTTTTCCGTTAGCCTCAGTGTAGAAGGGGCAGGGAACGCAAGGGGTCTCAGTGCGCCTCCGTGTAGGCTTGCATACTTTAGGCACCTCGGCCTTCGTAATAAGCGTGGTCGGCCGCCGACACACTTAGAATAATCCGGTTAAAAATGTCTGCATTTCGGTCGAGACTACGTTGAACTTGGATAGAAGCGATAATTTGAAAAAAGCTATTTTGTTACAACAAGGGACAAAGAACAGTAATGAGTGAAACGACTCACCAATAGCCTCGAGATGATGTCCTCTCCAGTGAGGAAGAGCATGGTGGCCATGCGGATGCCGGCTTTCATGTGACGCACCTTGTACGCCGGCTGCAACTGGCTCAGTGCAGCTTTCAAGCTGAGCCCTTCCTCGACCCAGTCAAGCAGCGAGCTGGCTGCAGCTGCACGCACACACACCCCGCATTTCAACAACCACACTTGTCGGACCTTAGGGGAGCGGTGCCTAACGCTAAACTCTGCAACATTTTTATTACACTTCTACATGATATGCAGACAAAATAAGCCAAGTTATGCGGAACCCCAATCATCTGTTCCTGGTTTGTGCGACATTCTACATTTTACAACAATTTACCCTAGGCCCTTTGATGGCAGTGCTGCCTTTGTTTGCTCTCGCCCATTCCAATTGTGCCTTCCTCACCTCCTCTCCCCATCTCCGTTTACTTTCGCATTTAGCTCCTTGTCTTCCTGCCTTTGACAAGGTCACAACGCGCGACCACAATGTGCATTCGGAACGCAAAAGAGGCAAAAAGTCCAGGCGTAATCTCTGCTTATTGTTTCTGCTTTACTGTTTTTACAAATCTCAACACAAAATGTGTAATAAAGATATATGAATCAATCCTCCTACCTTCCAAATCTTTGTTCCCAAAAAGCTCAGCCAACGCATCTGGACTCAGGTTAGTGGTTGCATTTTCAAGCGCCTCCACCCACCTAAAAGATAGACAAATATTTGATGTGAAAAATTATCTGAATCACTGCTTAAAAACAAGGTCAATAAGAAACAAGTAACAGGCTCAGGCAAAATCACAAAGAAGCTTGCTATTGCTGAGGGGAAAAGCACACTATACCGCATTTATATAATAGTTGACATGCTGTTTATGAACAAGGCCTGCATGTCTACTTTCCTGTAGAGTGCACATACAGTCAATCATTGAGTAATAATGAAAAATATAGGAAAAAAATGATGAGAAAATTATTTGCCACGAAAATGTGATCTGCATACACATTTTTGCGCGAGGATGTTACCTCTGCTGCAAGTTGCTGGGCGATGGTTGGGTATCTGTATAGTACTCTATGGAAGCATAGACAAGTCGGTTTTGTTCATAAACAACTTGAATTACTCGAGTAAACATGGTACAAACCCTCTTGGGATTTAGTTGAGCAAACAGAAGTCAATAAGCAGGGTCGACTGCTGACATGAGCCACCTTTTCTTCATTCTTTCTCCTTTCCAAAATATTATTGTTTTAAAACTTTGCACAAAAAATTAGTTGTGACACCAGCCTAAAAGCCGAAATATTTTGCAGATAACTTGGGAGTCAAGTGAATTAGAAATTTCCTTCCCTACTCTGTTGTCTGGCATCTAGTGCCGGCATCCTGAAACTGTGGCATGAACCGGAAAGTTAGGCAAGTGGGCCTACATGAGTTGGCAGCATTTAAAGAGAAAACATGAGTACACTCACCTTTCGTTGTGTTCCTTCTCAGCAAAGGCAGAAAGGCTGTCCACCACCTTACGAAAGTCGTCGGACAGTTCGTGAGGTTGGCCGCCAGTCTTCAGCTTTTCTACTTCGTACGGAGTAAGACTGGGATCTTTGAAGTGCTGTCAGACATAGGAAGAAGCACACAATGGCCATTACATTTGAAACCTGGGACCACTAGACTTTTAAAGGGCCCATGAAACGAATTTTGGGCTGGGATAAATGAATTTAGATTGGCATTTTACTAAGAGCATATCGTTTAATGGGCCAAAAGAAAGAAGGTAGAAAGTCAAAAGCCTGATTTTCGGTACGAAAATTAAAAAACACAGTGGACTATTTCGTACCTCCTTCCCTTCGAAAAGCTCTCTGCCTTTTCACTGTAATACATCCACGGTACCCAAAGCGCGTCATCCGGCCCAAACGCACGTCACACGACACCGGACCTCACTTATTCCCTTCACCCCTAAGCTGACCGTGCGGTGAAAGCTATGCGCTTGCCGGACCAATCAGCCACCTCCCTTTCATCACCTGACCTAATTCTCCGAGCGTGGGTATGCACGAGGGAGTGTGATCATGTGCAAAGGTGTGCCTGGCCCAACGAACGCGTAGCTTCCACAGCACTGTCAGCTTAGGGGTGAACGGAGTGGGGAAAGCAACTTTTATCCGAGTTTTGAGCGATGGGTAATCTTCTAGGAGGAGAATGGTGGTGTCTGGGTACACAAACGAGGGTCCGAGCAAGCGGGGAGCCCCTCCTTTCCGTCTTTTCTTCTTGAATTGCTTGGTACAATGCGCGATTTGTGAGTTGAGAAGAAGAGCTACGCAGGAAAAAGTTAAAAAATCGTTTCATGACCCCTTTAAGGATTCCAACGACTCCGTAGAGCGTTACCAGGAGTATGTAATATGAAATAAATCGAGTTTTATAAATCAAAAACTTATGTGTAGAAAGCAGTAATTTTGCTTCAATGCTCGTGGCACAATTCCTACACAAAAATCACTACAACTACAAAGCACTCAGGTGAACATAAATAACCAGTAAGGATATGAAAAAGGCTCGAGGTACAACTAAGCACTTCTTATGAGTTGTGAATGCGAAGGCGTGCAAGCCGCTCATCCGTTTCCTTATTTCGTCTGTTGCATACTTTTCGTCGCCGGTCAGCGCGCGCGCTCTCCTGGGCGCGCTGACCTTGGACGCTCCGTGTTAACGGCGCGCTGATGGACACAGAGCGCCATGGGGTGAGCGGTCGTTGAAACTGATGCGCAGCGGCCAATTGGAGCCTCGTCTATGAAACCACGCGAAAAGCTAGCCAACAACACCTAAATTCCCCGATCCCAAAGGAGCGGAGTAATGTTGATGGATTTTCGGCTACAGTCCCATTGGCCGCTGCGCGTCAGTTTCAACTGACGCGCAGCGGCCAACCGCCGGTTAGCGCGCGCGCTAACCGGCGACGAAAAGTAAGCAGCAGACGAAATAAGGGAGCGGACAAGCGGCTTGCATGCTTTCGCATTCACAACTCATAAAAAGTGCTTAGGTGTACCTGGAGCCTTTTTAAAATTACTTTCCACGATGGTAATTTTTAGATGTGTATTGATGTTATGGTATACAGTTGAACCTCGTTATAACAAACACTGATATAGCGAATTATCTGATATAGCGAACTAATCACGAAGTTTGGTTGGTCATGCTTTATTTGGCTCTAGTTATATAACGAAACTGAAACCATGAAATCTGACGTGCTATCGGTTATGGCGAAGCAATTCCTGCTTTTCTTGTGTCACAAAATACTACAAAGGTTATTAGAAAGTAGAAAAATACAAAAAACAATTTCGAAACGAAAAATTCCGAAAGTTTAGATCGCCCGATGTGCAAAAATGCGCGTTTTGGGAGGTAGCATCACCTATGAACCCAGCGAATAACGGCAGTTGTGCCGTTGCCGGCCTCTATGCGAGGCATCAAGAACCAGTGCAGACTAAAGCCAACTACGCCACACATAGCAGAGCTGCAAATGGCGACGAAGCGAAAAGCTGTCTCTCTAAAGAAAAAATTGAAGGTTTTGAGGGCAGTGGACAGCGGTCGGAAGAAAAACAAATTGACCGCATCTCCACGTGGTGAATGATGTTGCTTGGGGCGAAGCTCTGGTGGTGCTTGTCTGCGTAGACGCCGAGCCGCAGCATGCCGAGCCTTTTCATTCATGTCAGTAGGAGAATGTGTGGTTTTCTTCTTTTTCTTTTTTTAAGCAGACAGATGGGATGGCATCTCAGAACCCCCTACTCTTTTTTTTCTTTTTTCATAATTTTTTTCCTCTTTTTCTTTCCAATTTTTTTTTTTTTTTTCCCTACACGAGCACGTGAGCATTCGTGAGCACGTGATCTCACGAGCAGAAGCACGAGCACCCGACGCCGGCCTACGGCGGACGGACATACGGACATGGCTAGCCCCTAAGGAGCTTCGCCCCTAAAAGACATCACTGCGGACTTCGAGCTTGCACCAAGCACGATATCTACCTTCCCGAGTGCAAGGAAAAAGATTGAAGTCTGCTTTGCAAACAACAGTGTCAAGACTGACCGAAAGAGTCTTAGGTCTTGCCCCAACCCGGACGTGGAAGAGGCTCTGTTCTCGTGGTTTAAGGACGCAACGGCGCGAAATTTGCCGGTGTCTGGTAAGTTTCTTCAACAAAAGCAATCAGTCTGGCAAGTCTGTTAGAGCATGATGATTTCAGCGCGGTGGCTCCAGGTGAAGAGGCGCCAGTCCAAAGTCACGTCTTCGAATAAACGAAATAATAGATCCAGCTAACGTTGTTTCTCGTGTTGCAAATTGATATTCTCATGCTACGATCTATTTTTTTAATGCTGCTTAGTGCAAGGTAAGGAACTCGTGGTCCGTGATAGCTTGTTTTTATATCTTAGTGCTGTGCACGTTCTTGCATGGGCTCGATTGCAGGAACGTTCGCGTCAATTTTTGTGTATACTTTTATAACGAATATCGCATATAGCAAACAAAGTTTTGCTTCCGATGTTAGTTTGTTATAATGAGGTTTGACTGTATGTGAGAGTTGAAGTGTTTAGCAACTGGTGTACGTTCCTTATTTACAATGTCTGACTTGAGGCCATAGAATCGCTCCCTCATAGATTTTTGTAGTTTCCCCCACATATTGCAGAGTGTGCAGTTAATAATATATATCACGTCAGGCGTTTTGATGTCAATACATTGTTTAATATTAGTAAAGAAAGCTGTTGCGCAGCTCGAAATACGATCAGCGTTCAAAACGGAAGGGCAGAGCTGGCATGGGGCACTCCGACAAGGACCGCAGCCACCAGATGAATCAAGACTTTTTGTGTAAGATGGACATAGCATTCTTCCAAGGCTGCGGTGCTTGCGGAAAGTGGCAAATTGAGATTCGGGAAATATCTTTTTAAGTTTGTCGTCGGAGTGCAAGATATTTAAATGCCTCTTCAGTATAGAATTTAGGCTTGATATGTTTGAGTAGTAGTCTATGACTAATGGTACTTCTGCTCCGTTCGAGCAGAGCTGTTGTGAAGACTGAAGGAGTGTGCCACGTTCTAGAGCGGACGCTTTTCTTGTGGTGTCATTAAGAATAGATATGGGATAGTTTTTAGGGGCGAAGCTCCTTAGGGGCTAGCCATGTCAGTATGTCCATCCGCCGTCCGCCGTAGGCCGGCGTCGGGTGCTCGTGCTTCTGCTTGTGAGATCACGTGCTCACGTGCTCGTGTAGGGCAAAAAAAAAAAAAAAAAAAAAAAGAAAAAAAAAGAAGAAAAAAAAGAAGAAAAAAAGAAAAAGAAAAAAAAAAAAAAAAGAGTAGGGGGTTCCGAGATGCCATCCCATCTGTCTGCTTAAAAAAAGAAAAAAAATTGACCGCATCTCCACGTGGTGAATGATGTTGCTTGGGGCGAAGCTCTGGTGGTGCTTGTCTGCGTAGACGCCGAGCCGCAGCATGCCGAGCCTTTTCATTCATGTCAGAAGGAGAATATGTGGTTTTCTTTTTCTTTTTTTAAGCAGACAGATGGGATGGCATCTCGGAACCCCCTACTCTTTTTTTTCTTCTTTTTCTTTTTTCATAATTTTTTTCATCTTTTTTTTTTTCCAATTTTTTTTTTTGCCCTACACGAGCACGTGAGCATGTGCTCACGTGCTCGTGAGCACGTGATCTCACGAGCAGAAGCACGAGCACCCGACGCCGGGCCTACGGCGGACGGCGGACGGACATGGCTAGCCCCAAGGAGCTTCGCCCCTAAAAGAAGAAAACCACACATTCTCCTACTGCCATGAATGAAAAGGACCGAAAAGCTCGGCATGCAGCGCCTCAGCGTCTACGTAGACAGCAAGCTGCTCCGGAGACCAGGGCGCGAGAAGCTGCTGCACAGCGTCAAAAACGCCAAGCGGACCCGGAGTTGAGAGCTCGGGAAGCGGCGGCAAAGCGTCAACGCCGACAGCAAGCAGCAATACCTAGACCAAAATCAGTATCATCAGCACCACCCGAGCTTTGCCCCAATCAACATCATTCACCACGTGGAGATGCGGGCATTTTTTTTTTTTTTTGAGTAGTGTGTTTTTGAATAAAGTTACATTACCTTTGAAGTTCGAGTCCTCAGAGCAAATCCTACATAACCGAAGAAATTGACTGTAAGGTATGTTTTTTTTTTTTTTTTGACATTTTGGGTGGTAGTTATCGTAGCGAAGAATCTGTCGCTTGTCTGTAGGCTTCCTGTAAGCTCTGCTATTTAATTATTTCCCAATTTTTTAACATTAACATTGAGAAAGTTCATCGTGTTCACGGAGTAATTGCCAGTAAATTTAATTGTGCGGTGACAGTCATTAAGGTAATCCAGAAAGGAAAGAAGTGTATCTTCCGTGTCGTTCAAGATTATAAAAACACTGTCAATATAACAAACATATATGGCCGGCTTCTTAGTATATGACCAAATAAATTTTTTTTTGGAATTTACCCATTAAGATATTAGCTTAATTCGGAGACATCCTTGATCCCATATCAGCGTCTTGAATTTGCAAGAAATGAGTGCCGTCAAACGTAAATTTATTGGTCTAAAATTAATTCTAGTAAGAGCAAGATACAATTGCTGTCTGCAAGAGACAAAGGGTAGAGAGAGAGAGGAACATGATTTGTAAGACCAATAAGCGGAATTCTGCCACCACTGAAACCTGGCTAGGTCAAAGGCTACAAATCTATACAGGATAAGCCACCACCTTTCTTGAGACCATTTCGAAAGCAATATTGATGCAAAAACAAAGTGGCTCCGTTTCAATGTTTGGAGAATACGGAAGAAATAAAGAATATTTGTGGGCTTCGGCCAGTTCCGACAGCATACCTGCAAGGGCAACAGCTCACACTGGAAAGGGTCAAAGGTTGACAGATAGTTCCATGAATCCTCGCCAACGTCATAATCAACGTCCACCTGCAAAAATGGCTTTCTTAAAATCTCAGTTTCCTATACCATTTCTAGAGGTTGCTGCAATTAAAAAAAAACAAAAAAACCTAAACCAATTGTCTTTCTGATGAGAAATGTTGTGCCGTAAAATACCAGGGAAGCTATCACCCCACTTTCACTGAAAACTGGGTTAATCTAGACATGGGCGCTTGTCCGGTCAAATCGGTAAAAACCAAGATGGCGGCCAATAAAGAGCTTTGAAAGCACGGTGAACGTAAACAGAGAAAGCAGATTTATTTTCACGTGACATGCCCGTCATTGCCGCTGGCGGTCTCGTGGCCACCGCAACAGGCTGAACATTTTCAGCTTATGCCGGCGCTTTGGAGGGGTGGGTGTTTAACATATAAATTGCAGAATTCGCAAGTTTGGGAAATGTTAATAGTGGGCGCTTGTACGAAGTGAGCGCTTCCGCGGTATTTTATGATGGGCACACATTAACTCCGTCAGGAAAGTAAGCATTCTCAATAGGAAGTCCACAGTGAGTAAGCATCCTAGCAGATTCAGTATCAACAACTTCGAGTATGACACGGTAGTTCTCATGTTGATGTTATAGTATACGCACTGGAGAGTATACCAAGAATATGTGAACAGCAAAAGATATGCATAAAACAAAATTCCTTAATTTGAACTGCTGAGCATGCACATCTACATTTTTGGAACAAACTGCCCAAATCCTGGTGAGGCCAACACCAGGTGGGCATTCCTCAGTGTTTCACATTACATAACCAGACACAATAACCAGACGCATTATACTCTCACAAAACTTCCACTTGTCGAAAACTAAAGAGAAGACAAATAATCTACAGTAGTCACGGCAAAGTCGTTGATCGGTGTTGCATTCACGCACCGTGGGGTCTCGACGGCGAAGTCTTTTGGCTTCGTTCTCACTAGCACGCACGTCATTGTTCTCCCCGGGACGAACAACGAGACGCATCAGCGTTGCCGCCAGCGCGTCTTTCAGCGTCTCGCAACAAGCGTGACGCTGGCACGCAACGACACCGAGACGCACACGTCTGCCGCTTTGCGTCATACTCTCGTCGAGCTGCAGCGCGTCTGCCGCTCAGGGCAGCTCAAGTTGTCTAGCGATGACGTAACATGCAGGCCTTTTCTTCTAGGTCGTATTGGATAGATGGATACGGCTGAACCCTTTTAGTCGGGCGGAGGCTCGTGCCACCTAGCCAAAGCTAGTAATTTTAACGATTAACTCAGACTAAATTTGGAATTCATTAGGAATTGCAACGAATTTTCAATCGCTACGTCGCAGCAACTGCGGTCATCTAGGGGTCACTACATGACACTTACACGCACGTCCATGCTCGTCAAATACCGTACATAAAACGGATTGTCAAAGCTGTGGCATAGCTCAGTGGCAACGCGTCCGCTTCCCTCGCGGCGGACCCAAGATCGAGTCCCGAGAGCTCCGTGGCGGCGGGCGTTCTTTTTCGAGCATTTTACGATATCGGCGATACCACTCCATGCCCCACTACGACACCAACTTCAACGACAACAGACGTCATTTCCAGTGGTGAGAAGAGCCCGCAATAGCTATCGCTGTAACAAGCCCCTCCTGAACGACACGACGCGGCCCAACAACCCGTCAAAGGCTGCAAACGGCAGTGCAAAGGGTGGCAGCCGCTCACCATGCCAATGCCGGTGTCGCTGTCTGAGAGGTACGGCTCCTCCTCGCTAGAAATCTCCTCGAAGCCGTTGTCGTCCTCGTCCAGTCCCACCATGGCGGTACCCACCGGCGGCTCGCCCTCGGAGCCCTCCTGAAAAGCCTCGGGCGACGCGTCCGGACTGATCGTCTCGAACAGGTCGTCATCGTCTTCCAAACGACCTTCCACCACCGGTTCCATCGGGATTACCGTCGCCGCCGGTGGCACTGCGCAGACCGTCTGGATGGTTGGTATTGGCGCCGCCATGATCATGTTCGGTGGAGACGTCTTGGGCGTTGCCGGTTTCGCCGGGGCCGGGGCCACGGGTTTGGGAGGTGGAGTCTCGGCCGGCGACAGGGCCTCGTCCGGCTCTTCCTCCTTGGGCGTCCGGGGACCCCTCGGCAGAACCTGGACGTGGGGTCGGGCAAATTCGGGCCAGAGCCAATTTCAGTCGACGAATACGCCTCGAACAGAATAGAAAGACGAGGCAAAGTTAACTTGACCAGAGTCAGAGGTAAAGTCCCCAAACATCCAACGTCACCTGAAGGTCATCGTCGGCGTGGGGCGGCGGGGAGCGCGGAGGCGGGGTGCACGGAGGAGTCCTCGGCGGAGTGCGAGGGCGCAGCTGCGGCGGCGGAGAAGCGGGTCGTGGTGGCGGTGGCGACGCTGGACGCCGAGGATCCAGGACCCGGATCATGCCTTCGCTGCTTCCGCTGCTGCGCCTCCTGCGAGACCAGAGGCTTCAATGGGGAGCTCCAAGTGCGGCTTTTTAGCACGGGACGTTTCGTGCCCGCTGGCTCGTTGGAATAGCTGAATTACAAAGAGCCTAAACTGGCATCTCACAAGCAGAGGTTAATCCCAAAACCAATCTTTCAAGCACACTATGTAAGGCATCAAAACTGTTAATAGCCATGAATAGGAAAATCTCTCCCGGGAACCTGCTCATAAACGGCTGCCTGCAAGACTGGTTCAACTGGAAAGCAGGGGATGCTCAATGCTTGCTATTTGAGAATTGGCTTTGAAAGTCACCTTTACTGCCTAAGTGATGGTGCTACCCAAAGGTTTTTCAGGCTCATTACGAGAAAATGTGACCAGTTAAGAGTTCCAACGTGATTAAGTCATTTATTCTTTTTTACAATAAGTGAAGTTCACTTCTCTTCGGAAATAAAAACCACATTGTTTCTTAGTATGCAGTGGTGGTCCAGTTCGTTTAAGGTTTGGAGCAATTTTTTTCGCAATTGTTTAGTAACTATGGGGCAGCACTAACAAAATTATGTAGCAGTATGGTGCAGTTTCCTATCATAGTAGCAGCATGGGGTTGTTTATTCCAGAGGTGCGCAAAGTGGGGATTGTAAGGCAACGTCTGGATGTCACAGGGGCCTAAGGAAGCCAAGCCGCTGACAGCTTTGAAACTGCTCTAAAGGGGGGAAAGGAGGGGAGGGAGAAGGGGCGCTGGACAGCGTTTGGGTATTTTAGGGGTCACGGGCCTGAAAATTTTGCACAACTCTGGTCTAATCAAATACTGTCTGATACACGTTAACAGCCCATGTTAGCGGTCGTACAGCACTGTCTAAACGGGTGGTTATCATTTGAGCCCGTTCTCGTTTCGCCCTTCTCACTTGGCCCTTCTCAAAACAACCATTCTCAAAAGGATATTCTCTCTTAGACCTGTCGCATTTGGTCCTTTCCCGTTTTGTCCTTCGCATTTCAACCCTCCTCATTTGAGTCCGTTCTCGTTTCGCCCTTCTCACTTGGCCCTTCTCAAAACAACCATTCTCAAAAAGATCTTCTCGCTTTGACCCGTCGCATTTGGCCCTTTCCCGTTTTGTCTTTCGCATTTCAAGCCTCCTCGTTTGGGCCCATTCTCGTTTCGCCCTTCTCCACCTGGCCCTTTTCAAAACAGCCATTCTCAAAAATATCTCGCTTTGACCCGTCGCACTTGACTTTTTCCATACCAAAATCATTTTCTTTTCGGGTAATATTAATAAATACATTGATATATTTTGTGCGTGTGTGTGTGTGTGTGCCACGCTACCAGCATACTCTCTCTGCTAAGGATTTTAGCAGTGCGTCGAGGTCGTCATTAAAAAGCTACTAGCTGACAATAAAACAGACCAACTATTTATCGCAGCCAGATCATATTCCGAAATGTCACGTTGTTTGAGGTCTTTCGACTTGGGGCAATGCCACGACTTCTATAATGTATGCTATTTCTGTTCAAACAAAGTTTCCAAATTAATTTTGTTTGCTTAGAGGAAGGGAGGCAGGCGTCATTGTACGATTCTCAGTGCATACCTCTACACATAACGTATATCTGATGATATGTTGGGGGCCCCAGCAAGGTAAGGCTCATCAACAAAATCACGGAGGCATAACGACGTTAGAAGCATGCCGAACTAGTGCCATGAAGCGCGAACGGGCGAAATGAGAATGGGTCCAGTTGCGAAAAATACAATTTGGATCTTATGAGAAGGTTTAAACAAGGCGGACCAAATGAGAATGGGACGAAATGCACACGGTCCAAATGCGAATGGGACGTTTTCAGATAACGGTCAAAATGAGAATGGGCCCAGTTGCGAATAAGACGTTTCGGATCTTATGAGAAGGTTCAAACGAGAAGAACCAAATGAGAATGGGACGAAATTTGCGAGGTTCAAATGCGAACGGGACGTTTTGAGATACAACCGTCTAAACAGCTAAATAGCTAAATACCACACATGCATGCCACTATACTCTATTTCACCTTATGATGTACCGCAGGGAAGGCTACAAGCGCAAGCTCCCTGCTCTAGGGCACCTCTTAGCAGCAGAAGCTCTTGTGCATTAAGGGCAGCTGCCCATGCTATGAGCTCGCGCTTCTGGCCTTTGCTGCAGTACAACATAAGGTGAAACGGAGTTATAGCTATGTCCTCGGGTTTGAGGTTCTCGTAGAAAAACACGGAGAGCATAGCTGGACTGTCGTAACAATCGATTATAACAATCCATTATAAACGAGAAATCTGTGTGTGACAATTTAGGATTCAATCTTCACTATACGTAAAATTCTCTTGAGACACAAAAATCACTAGGCGTCTAAAATTGCACCTTTCACAAGAAATATTGTAAGTGTCAACGTCGGAAAGCGTGCGAACCAGACAGTAAAGTCAAGAAAAAATTAGATGTAAAGTCAACGACCGTGGCCACTACAGCCTTTCCAGGAAGATGAAAAAAAAAGTCAGGTTTGCTAAGGCAATAATATTTGCATGATACACAAAGCTCAAAGCAGCTACGGTTAATTAGTGACGAGTCCTTGACTGCGGACGATTTACCCTGGATACCTGATTAATACGAAACACTACTGATTTAGTAAACATGCCTCTAAGCTTCGAGAACAAAATTCCAGGGTTCCACAACGCACACACAGTTTAACGACAAGTACGATAATCCAAGCTCACGAGAATTTGACACGAAAATGAAAACACAACCATTTATAACAAAGCAATCCCACACTGAGCACATTAAGGCAACGAGACCCGTGTACAAGCACCACTTTTTTACTAAGCCGCGCCTACCTTCTTACTACATGTGCGCAGGATGAAAGGAAGACACGAGCTGGTTTCTATTTAGTGCTGCCACGAAACCCCTAAGGTAGACAACGGAAGGCCGCCGAACTGGACTCAGTTAGGGCGGAATCTACGTTCTATTCTAGGGACTGTCACCGGGTCAACCGGATCAGCTAGTGACCCGGCTAGAAAGGTTGCCGACCAAAAACAGGTCTCGACCGAGTTGCCAGTCCAAAACACCAAATCTTCGATAAAACAATATGTTTACAGATTGACAAGATCTCTTAGTGCAGTGTGGTGCAAATTTGGCCTTTGGGTGCAGCAAGATACAGGCAACTGTAAATTTATCAAAATAGCACAACTGGCACAGGTGGGCCACCACGGTGTATGTTTCACCCTCCTCCGGTTTAGTGAACATTGTTTTACAGACAATTGCCAATTATAGCATTAGCATTGGTCAAACCATTGAGGTAACCAATCTCTTAAAAATAAAATTGCAAACAAAGTATCCTGCAATTGACAGTGGTAGCTGCTGCGTTGTGGAAAGGCATGTTGGAGAAAATTAGTCTTCAGCCAGTATGCAGTACAATGTTTGCAATGGGTTCTTTGCTTTCAGTGGAATTGATGCAGGAGACGCGTGTGAGAAGCGAGCTTTGGTGGAAAGATTGTGAGATATGTTGCATGCGCAAAAAAACAAAAAACAAACAAACAAAGACACACTTTTTTTCTTTTTTTGCTGGAACACTTTTTTAGAACGGGGGTGACCGCGCCTGTGGTGGAAGAAGCGGAAGTATGTATACGAGCTGTTCTGTAGAGGCGCGAAGAGCACACGGCGGCAGTGGGGAGGCAAGGGAGCGTGTACGCACAGCGTGACCACTACAGGGGGGAAGGGAGGGGGAACGAGAGGAGCCTTGCCGTGTGAGGAACGATGGGGAGAAAGAGAGCGGTGCCTCTGCTGTACAGTGGGGCTTTGTGCTTGTACATGAGCATTTTTGCCGGGAAAAGGCACTAACAGCTGCCGATGTAAAATAACCATCAGAAAACACATCCCCAGGTCTGTGCCTTGCCTTCGATTGCCCATAAAAAAAGATTATTCTTTGTGCATTAAAGAAACATTAGAACAGTGGTTCTCAACCACTGATGTTCTAGGGACCCTTTCTGGACTAGCGAAAGTGACAAGGGGACCCCATCCACTGGGGGGAGGGAGGGGGTAATGGGCAATTACAGTGACAAGAGGGTAAACGAAGAAAACTAGATGTGTGCAAACCTGCTTTCAACCCCTGAAACGAGAGAACAATCAACCCTACTCACTGGGTACGCATGGCTTAGTCTATTTAGCTTTGTGGAACAGTAATCATCAATTAAAAAAAATGTTTAATAAAAACGCTTTTAGAGGCTCCAGAGGGTCCATGGACCCCCATTTGAGGACCACTGCATTAGAAGAAACAATGCGGGAGAAAAAGTGGCCCCACCTGGGATCCTCGTGTTCTTTCTGCTGAACCACCTCCCGCTCCCTCCGTTGCTTCCCACCGGAGCCACCGTCCCTGTCCTGCCCTTGCGTTTCAATGACTGGCTGGTCACGCAGCAGGTCACGCTGTTCACGATCCCGCTGTTCACGATCTCGCTGTTCACGATCTCGCTGTTCACGGTCCCGCTGTTCACGGTCCCGCTGTTCACGGTCCCGCTGTTCACGGTCCCGCTGTTCACGGTCCCGCTGTTCACGGTCTCGCTGTTCACGATCCCGCTGTTCACGATCCCGCTGGTCGTGCTGGTTACGTTGTTCCCGCAGATCACGCAGATCTCGCTGATCCCGTTGATCGCGCTGATCCCGTTGGTCGCGCTGCACCGGCGGAGGTGGCGTGTACCGTTCTTGAGAGTCAGTGTTCGGAGAAAGGAAGCGAGAGGACTGCTGAATTGTCTTTGCCTGAACATGCGGAACGGGCAGAAGAGCCTTCTGCTGAGCGTGGGAAGCTGAAGGGGGTGTGCCACCCTCCCAACCCCGCTGGGCACCAGCAGTGTGAGGAGACTCCTGTAAATACAGTTGCCAAGACCTTCTCTTCAATGTCTCCTTACAAACAAAATACAGTGAGGCACAAACAAATCAAATAGCTTTCCATGGGACTCCCTTTCCGGAGGTGCAATGGGTTACAGCGGGTCTTGGACCGCCGGCGGGGCGACACGAAGCAGCATGTACGGGTGGGCCACGTAAGTTAATATTTTTTAACGAGTCATCCACAGACTGTTGCCTCTAAGTGGCGTAAGAGGGGGGGGGGGGGGTTACTGCGCCTCCGAAAAGGGCGACCCGCTTTCCAAGTGAAACAACACAATTTATGTGAGCTAGATTAACTGGTTGATTGTGGCCTACATTTATTTAGACTTTGACAAGAAACCTTTGTCAGCCAAGAGATGCACTCCGGTCACTCATAGCTTATGGCTCAGTCACAGGGAAAAGACATCTGGACTGAGCTGACTTTCTTTCCTCAAGATTTCAATCAAATCAAATGCAACAGCCCGTCAGAGATTTTCTTAACCTTGACAAGGAATAGGCTTACAATAAAACTTACACCGAAAAACATTAGGTTCCAGTTAGGGCTGTGAAATTAACTGAATAACATTAACCCTTTAAGTGCCTAGGACGAGTTGAGCTCGTCGGCCGCTTTTTGGCTAAAAATGCCATGGACGAGCTCAGCTCGTCCGAGTAGTTTGCGGCGCTGATCATAGATGGCAGTACTCGTTTCAGTTGGCGCATTTTTTTTTCGCCGCCGCTGATTTTTGCGTAATAAACTTTTGAAATTTTATCTGTATTACTAGAGGAATAAAACTTCTAAATAAAAAAAACCTGGCACTTTTAGGTTACTTCCTGAAAAAAAAAAAGAGGCACTTAAGGGGTTAAGCTACCACTAAATGAATGCATTAATGCATTAATCGTGCATTAATCGTGGACTAATTTCTTAACCCATTAATCGGTTAAAAGTAGACTTTTCTACAGGCTCACTATCAAGAATTTGAATTTGACAGCCCTGCTGTCAAACTTAATATTAAAAATTTAATCACCAGTGAGACTTTTGATTCTCTGGGATACCATGTCTTCAGAGTACAAAAGCACACACTTCTTTTTTTTTTTTTATAAATGTTTAATTTTAATAGTGTGGCAAAGATCAGTGCAGTATAATTCATCTTGACTTAATGACAATCTTGACTGCAAAACCTTGCCTTAAAGAATTCCTTTAGTTGTGGTAACAAAGGGCGTCTCTGTGAAAGAGGCCGGTGGAGACAGCACCATGCATACATAAGGAGTGAGAGAAATAAATCAGTTAGCCGAGTTTTGAGGTATTTCTTCTCCGAGGTCTTTTTCTTAAACTCAAAAGTTGTTCGTTTTTCCCTCACCAGTTTTGAGAGTTACACAATATGATTTTTTTGTGTGCTCTCCTCTGCTTATGCCATCAGCCCGTGGCAGTTGAATGTATGCCAAACAATCAAACAAATGAAATGGCTTCGACACAGCATACTAACTATGGTTAAAGAAGGAAGTCCAACCATGCACTAATTAGGGACCCAACGTTTCGAGGTCTACTCGGTATTCAGGGGTCACTATGGCTATGGCCATTGAGGAGCAGTATTTTTCGTATTTGTCTTCTTGTACAGTGGTGTTTTTTCCTAACCCTGCATTGTCTAGGCCAGGGGTTCTCAAACTGGGTTCCGGGGAACACAGGGGTTCCACGAGCTGGTCTCATGGGTTCCGCGAACACCCAAATTGCCACCCCCCCCCCCCCCCCCTCCCCACAACCCCCCGTCCCTCTCCCCCGCCGCAGGCTGCGCGGCAGGACCATGCAAAGCGCCTTCATCTCACTATGTACTGACATTGCGATTGATATGGTGGGGATATATGGGAAGCAACACAAGCAAAATTGCCTACAATTGTGCATCTGTTGCTTCTCGGTCGGCAAATATAGAGGGGGGGGGGGGAGGAGTGTTCCGCGGCAGTTTTTGAGGCTTTCTGGGGTTCCGCGAGACCAAAAAGTTTGAGAACCCCTGGTCTAGGCTATATACTGATCCTAACAATTGTGCTTCCCAAATGTACAATGATGCAGATATATAACATTTGCAATAATTCAATGAGCCTTCACTCTAGACCAATTAATTAATGGATTAATTGTAAATTATTAATTGGTTACAAATTTCTAACCAGTGCATGGCACTAGTGCAAGTAGCTTCCAACTTTTTATTCAAATAAATTCATATCCCTTGTTTTCATTACCAAGATCCCCCATTTTGCTTAGCAAATGATAGTATCATGCCTTCAAACAAAATATTCATGGTCCATACAAAGTAATATAAATCTAGAGCACATTGTGTCCAAACAGAAGACAGAGCACTAAAGTAAAACAGCGTACTAGAAAGCTAAAGTAATCCTCGAAAGTGCAGTTTACTATCAATTTTATCTAGTGAAATTTCGAAAGCAACCGGTTCATCTCTGCAAAAAGTAAAAAGGAATACCCTCCATTGTCAAGCAGTCAAATGCTGCATAAAAGGAACTTTGTTCGAGAGGTAGATACATTTTCAAATTTGACCGTGACCACTGAAATACGCGTTCAAGGCAACTTCCAGCTTGCTTGGTAGACGGCGACTTGTAGGACCCTTCAAACTTTGGACTGAAAACAACTAAATGCAGTCCCTAGTTCTCCTTTTGTGGGTACAGTTGGCAGTGAAAGCTTGCGGACGCCAGCCGAAATGACTGGTTGCGCCTTCTGACGGCCACTCTCAAGATTCACGCTTCGAGAAAATCGGGACCAGCGCAAGGTGCCGCTTTGTCAGCTATTGCCGCGCCTCTGCCTCAGCCACCCTGATCGGTGACAAATTGATTGATTGATTGGGGGTTTATGACACATCAGCATCTAAGGCTATATTGCACGAAGCTTAGACTATTGCAATACGAGGTTAGGAAAAGGAAAGCTATAGTAGCGAAATATGTGATAAAACTATGGATATGAATGTGTATTAAAAGTAAAAACATGACCATCTGTTTAGGGATAGAAAGTAAAATCACAGTCAGTGTAGAATGCCGATATCTGTGAGGAAGATAAAAACACAGCTATGTGGGATGAGCGGTTCATCACCTTGTAGCAAGGCAAGGTGGAGTAGAACATGTTCTTTAAAAAGCAGTGAGAAGTGTTTGTAATGGCATGGATCATACATGGGCATTCAATGAGTATGTGTCTGAGGAAAGTTACAGTGTCCACATTCAGGGGCATCCTCCCCGCTCAAGAGGTGACCATGTGTGAGACAGGTATGACCGATTCGTAAGCTACAGAGTACGACTTCACAGAAGCGCTCTCGATGACGGGCACTCTCCCACTCGCTCAGAAAAGGTTTGACTGCATGTAGTTTGTTGCCCGTTTCATTGTTCCACTGCAGCTGCCACTTTGCTTTGATGTAACGTTTCAAAGAGGTGTGGTAACTTTTGTATGGTATTTGGTGTATGTCGATTTCTCTCTCACCAATAGAGCTGGCTGCGCAATCAGCTGCTGCATTTCCAGGAATTCCAACATGGCTAGGAACCCAGCCCATAGGACTATGTCAAGATTTTTCTCTGCAGCCAAGATAATCTTGTTCTTTAACTCAGAAACCAGTGGGTTTATTACACGGTTCATTGACATAACACCCTTTAGAGATCTCAAAGAGACTGTGTAGATTACAGCGTGAGGAAGCCTTTTTTTAATTATGTAATGAACAGCCAGCAGCAAACCATAGAGCTCTGCAGGAAACATAGTGGCTGTTGATTCTTTTTGTCTGATTTACTGATGGTGCCACCATAACACAGCCTAATACAGTCTTTGTTTGTCCCGTCTGTATAAAAACTGGCATACTCCTGATACCGGGTTTCAAGCTAAAAAACTTCCTGCCTGTGGAACATCGCTTTTATTATACTTGGCGAGTGTAAGGTTGCTATGTATGTGGCAGTTGTTCCATGGCGCTATATGTGGTGGGTACTGGACTAGTAGAGGATTTGCATCCATCACAACAGATTGTGCTACACTATTATTTCTCATACAAAAAGGGAGGACTACGGAAGGTTTCTTTGGAAATGTGCACTGAAACTTGATGTTCTCAATACATCTCGAACGGGGTGCTCGGCAACCGAGCAAACTCTGACAGAGTACATAAAACCAATAAAAAATCTATATTCAAGGGACAGCTTGTTCGCTTTTGCATAAAGGCTAAGCACCAGAGAGATGCACCAGTAGCTAATCGCAGTCCCTGGTGATGAATGGAATCTAACATCTTCCGAACTGATGTCCGCGCAGAGTTATAGACAATACAACCATAATCAAGCTGAGAGCGAATGACGGAGCGATAGATACGCAACAGGCACAGTCGGTCAGAGCCCCATGATACATGTGACAAGACCCTAAAAGAAAAAAAAAAAAAAAAAAAAAAATTTTTAAAAAGTCTGGTTGGGACACGCGTGTCAAAAAAAAAAAAAAAATTATGCCAAACAATTTTTTTTTTTTTAAGAGCAAAATTGATGGCGAGAGATTTATTTGAAATTTTGCTCGCAAAGTTCATCACGGAATGGTCATTCGCTCTTTCGACCTCAACCAGATGGTCATTTGTCCTTTCCATCTCAACGTGAAGGTAAAGCCGATAACGTGAAGGCAAAGCCGATCCACCTCTCCTCCCCGCAATCGAAATGCGAGAGAGAAAACAAGTGAAGAGGAGGTGACTACCGACTAAATCACGTCTCGTGCCGTCAATATTGCTCTAAAAATATTTTTTTCCCCGTAAAATTAATTTTTTGACACGCGTGTCCCAACCTGACTGTTTAAAAAAACATTTTTCTTTTTCTTTTCAGGGGCCCTTTAAGGATATTCAGAGATTTAAGAGACTTGAGTTTTAAGCTCTTAATGTGTGGAATGAAAGAAGGCCCAAAAACTCGCGTTAATTTTTAACAACAATAGGAGTACCATACATGTTCAGAGATGGTTCCTGAAGAATTCCACGTCGACGAGAAAAACAGACAAGCTGTTTTTTCGGGAGAAAATTTAAAACCATTTGTATCGGCCCATTTGACCAAGTTATTAACAGCAAGTTGCACCCGACGTTCACAAATTAAAGAATTACAGGATGAAACGGAGATCTGTAGATCATCAACATATAAAGAATATTGCAATGAAGGAGGAATCGCACGGCCAATAGAATTAAGTTTGATGATAAAAAAAGTGACACTGAGTACACCCCCCGAGGGACTCCATTTTCCTGTATAAAGTTTTTAGAGAGAGTTGTCCCCAGCCTGACGCGGAAAGTATGATGCTCCAGATAGCTCTGTATAGCACTCAACATGCGGCCACAGAAACCAAGATTGAATAAATCTTGCAGTATTCCGTAGTGCCAGACCGTGTAGTATGCCTTCTCCAAATAAAAAAAAGATGGAAAGGCACTCTTGCCTGTTGACAAACGCCTCACGTATGAACGTCTCAAAGCAAATGAGATGATTGACAGTGGACCGAGCTGAACGAAAGTCACATTGGTACCTATCAAGAAGGTTGTTTCGTTCTAGATAGAATATGAGGCTCCTGTTAATCATCCTTTCTAATGTCTTGGAAAGACAGCTAGTTAGGGCTATAGGTCTGAAGCTAGATGCACAACAGGGGTCTTTGCCGGGCTTCAGCACTGGCACAACAACACCAATCTTCCAGGTGGATGGAGAGCGGCCCTCAGGCCAAACTCGATTAAAAAGGTACAAAATTAGCTCCTTAGTGGATGGATGAAGATGTTCGAGCATTTTATAATGAATGCCATCTAGTCCAGGGGCAGTCTGTTTGGAACAAAGAAGTGGCATTTGACGTTCGTGTAATGTACATAGAGCATTATAGGGTTCATGCTTGCCACCTGATGTGATAACAGCTTTTTAGGGGCGAAGCTCCTTAGGGGCTAGCCACGTCCGTCCGTCCGGCGTCCGGTGCTCCAAACTCTGATTGGCTCTGATTGAGCCAGTCAGAGTTCGGCGTTAGCTCGAGTGCTCGTGTAGGGCAAAAAAATAAATAAATAAATAAAATAAAAAATAATGAAAAAATATATCTTTGCGCAGTCGACAGGATTCGAACCTGTGCCGGGAGACCCCAATGGATTTCTAGTCCATCGCCTTAACCACTCGGCCACGACTGCGGGACGAGTAGGGGGCTCCGAGATGAGGTAGTAACTCGAGAGCTGGGGATGTCATGGATGAAACGTTGCATGTAGCCGCTCAACATCTATACAGGAGAGGGCGCTGCGGTCTAATGCGTATATAATCGCGTTAAACTTTGCATGCATTGGCTCAACGTTTGTAGACGAGAGGGCGCTGCGGTCAAATGCTCAAATGCGTATATAACCACATCCCATACCACACATTCTCTTTCTGACATGGATGAAAACGAACGAAAGGCTCGGCATGCTGCGGCTCAGCATCTACGCAGACAAGCACCACCAGAGCTTCGCCCCAATCAACATCATTCACCACGTGGAGATGCGGTCAATTTTTTTCTGCTTTTATTTTGTGTCGCTGAAACGTTTGAGTGTAATTTTGGGAACTGGAAACATACAAGTGCTCACCGAGGATGTTGGCCTGTTCCTCAAGACTTGCAGGACATACTCCGTTTCGACTCAAGAGTGGGACAGTGAATGCCCGGTAAGAACCGTTCATTTTATGCAAGCGATCCCAGACTTCCTTTGCAGATACAGTGCTGTTTATCGAGGAATCATGCCCTCTAAAACTTTTTTTCTCCGCTTGCCTTTGAATACACCTCGCCTGGGCCCTCTTTCTTTTAAATTCAATGAGATTGTGTGTTGTAGGGTAGCACCTAAAAATACCCCATGCTCGATTTTGTTCGTTTTTGGCCAGACGACAATCTTTGTTCCACAAGGGCTTAGGTCGCCTGGGTAGATGCGAGGACATCATGAGGATGAAGAGAATGGCAGCCTATAAAATGTGCTGAGTGATATGTTCAGTGGCTCTGTTGACATTCAGATTGTCAAGTGATGTGCATGCCAAAAGAGATGATTCTTTGAAAGTTTCCCAGTTGGTGTTTTCAAACTTCCAACGAAGTGAGCATGTTGAGACTGTCCTGGGAAGATGGGTAAATTCTAAAATGATGGAAAAGTGGTCACTTCCGTGAGGATTCGGGGTGACCTTCCATGAAAGCAATGGAAATAATGATGGGTGACAAATAGAGAGGTCAATGGAAGTAAAAGTGTGAGTTGCTCAGCTAAAATATGTGGATTCATTTGTGTTTAGCAGGCACAATCCTGTAGAAAGTAAAAAGCGTTCAACAAGGGCCCCTCTAGAATCCCTTCTGTCACTGCCCCACAGGGGATTGTGTGCATTAAAATCTCCTAAAAGTAAAAAAGATGAAGAAAGTTGATTAACGAGGTCTTCTAGCTCCTCCATATGTAACTAACAAGTGGGAGGTACATACAAAGAACAGACTGCAATTATTCAATCTAACAAATTGGATGCAGCCACTACCTCCAGTGAAGTCTGCAGGGCCACATCGTTACAAGGAATGGAACATTGCACAACCACCACAACACCTCCAGCTGTGTAAGCTGCATCTGTACGGTCCCTGTGAAACACCTGAAAGTGTTTCCAAACATTTGTGTGGGTGGTCTTTAGGTGTGTTTCCTGTAAGCAACATGCAATGGGCCAGTGATCCTCTAAAACAGTGGTTCTCAAAGGGGGGTCCGCGAAGGCATTCTAGGGATCCCCGAAGCCCTGCCTCATTAGTCACTCCCGGCAATAAAAGTTGCATTTTTTTTTTTAGATTGAGAAGAAACGTTTTATATTTAGAGTGAGTTTTTTTTCGTGTGTATGGCAATGAGGGAAGTCTAGCCCTTAGTTACATCGATTTATTAAATCCTTATCATAATTAATCTAAACTTTCCCTTCCCCTCACCACGAATGGGGTCCCCCATCATCTCCGGCGATCCACAAAGGGCCCGCGAAACATCAATGGTTGAGAACCACTGCTCTAAAAGATAGCTCCCATCGTCGTAGTTAGGCAAGAGAAGGCCTCTTGCCCAACTACGCAGTTCCACTGAACGAAGAAAGACATTTATTTCCAATAAAGGAAACGGTTTGATATATGCGTTAAACAAAAAATTTGTAAAATGTAGTTTATGTGTCATTTGGTGCCACAACCCGTGGGATAGTTTTCTTTTTTTCAGTGTCCTTAGGCCATCCTGCAGCCTCGCAGGAGACAGAGGAGACAGACCCTGATCCAGAGAGAGGAAGGTCCGAGACCTTGGGTCCTTTGGGCGGCAGAGGTGGATCTGACCGCCCAGGCTTTAAAGAGCCACCAGAGGCACGGGGAGGCAGCCCCCGACCCCAGCCAGAAGGGCCAGCTAGTGCCGGTGATGGCACACCTGGCTCTTTGGAGGATGTAGTACCCTCCTTAGAGGGCACAACAACCTCCCTGGAGCATGAAGGCGGTGGGTTGCCCACCGTCTTCGGACGTTCGGAAGAGGACCCTTGTGGAGACGACGGATCTTCCAGGGAAGTTTGCGTCTCCACGGATGCCATAGACACTGGGGGTCCCCTTCGCACTGCCTGGGCACATGAACCCCTTGCCTTGAAGCCAAGCTGTTCTCTAGTATCTAGGTAGCTTAGATTGTGTTTGACCTTAAAGGGGCAGTGCAACGATTTTCAGACTTTGGCCAATTAACTGCGGAAATTAATCTGCGTCACATATGGAACGAAAAACCGAAAACTGCATTTTCTTGCGAGCGCTAGTTCTTATTTAAAAAAAATGAAACAAATCGAAGGTCGAAGTGCCTCAACTCTCCACGCCGACTTTCGAGTGACGTACTCTGGGGGTTCACGTGGCTTCCCCTTGGGCCCTCTCTTCAGAGACCCCAGCCACTTCCTCCACGATTGTCGACTTTCAAAGGATTAGCCTCGTCGAAGGTCGCGGCGCGCGATGGACACGAAGGACGGATCACCACGGGGCTGACTGCGAGGGTAGCAGCGGAGGGGGACAGGGTTTGTTGACTTCCGCATACCCCCAGAGACGCTGTCATTTTAGTTCCCGTAGCCACCACAGGCGGCTGCAGATCGGCAAATAATTCGTTTTTTGCCTTGCGATTATGCAGCAGAATAGCAGTTTTTCGGGGAAAGGTGAAGAGTTTTTGGTCACTTGGGCTTGAATAAACAATATAAAAAATGCAAACTGGCAATTCTTTCAACATTGAAACCGTTGCATCGCCCCTTTAAATGTGATAATTTCTTTCTCTTCTTTCCATTTCAGACATGTGCGTGAAAACGCGGGGTATGGTCTGCCACAGTTTATGCATTTATGGTCATTTTCACAGATGTCGGCGACGTGGTAAGTGGCACTACATTTTGCGCAGGTTTCCTGGCCGCGGCAGTTTCAGAAACCATGCCCAAAATGCTGGCAACGGAAGCACCGCTAAGGATTTGGAACGAAAGGATGGACCCTGCAGTTTAGGTACCCTGCCTTCACGGCGGAAGGCAGGGTGGAGTTCAAAAGTCAGGACTAGGTGCCGGGTTGGAGTCTCCCGTCCGTCTCGTGGTAGGGGGGTTCGCTGCTTGGATAAAACAGCACTCGTGCACAAACCTTCAAGGATTTCTTCTTCAGTACACTGAAGGAGGTCATCCTCAGAGATGACACCGCGGACAGTATTCAGAGTGCAGTGGGGGTTACAGAGACTTGGTGTTCGCCTAAGCTTGTCAACTTAAGTAATGCTGGGCTTTGAGCTTTAGTTTCAACCTCAACGAGGAGGTCCCCAGCAAGTTTTTTTTGCCTTGTAATTCTTTCCAATTGCTCGCCATAGGATCTTAGAGACGAGGGAAGGTGCAGTTTGCAGCATGAACTACAAGAAAACATGAAAAGGTTTCGGGTTCTTTGGCTTTTGAAAAAAATTACAACATCTCCACGTGGTGAATGATGTTGATTGGGACGAAGCTCTGGTGGTGCTGATGATACTGATTTTATTGTTCATAGGTAGTGCTGATGGTGCTGATTTTTTTTATTGCTCATGGTAGTGCTGAGTTCTGGGTTGCGTTTCGACTTCATTATTACTGCTTTATGGTCGGTGAAATGCAGAGCCAGTGGTTCTTCTAGTGGATCAGCTTGGATCCACTAGAAGCCGTGGGAACGCATCTCCACCGCTTAAGTCAACGGTCCATGTCAGAAAGAGAATGTGTGGTACGGAACGTGGTTATATACGCATTTGAGCATTTGACCGCAGCGCCCTCTCCTGTATAGACGTTGAGCGGCTATATGCAAAGTTTCATCCACGACAGACAGATGGATGACACATGGCCAAGTGGTTAAGGCGATGGACTAGAAATCCATTGGGGTCTCCCCGCACAGGTGCGAATCCTGTTGACTGCGCAAACATTTTTTCTTTTTTTAAGAAGACAGATGGGATGGCAATCGATGTGAGCACGGACGCCGGACGGATGAACAAGGCTAGAACCTAAGGAGCTTCACCCGTAAAAGTAGGGGGAGTGGGGCTAACCCTTTTGGGGGGTCGCACCATAGCAAGAAGGGCTTTGCTGGAGACATTACTCTAACAGTGCTGCCAGGAAACTATAACCAAGTGTGGATTTGGACGAGGGTATCTGTCATTATCCAAGGTTAGCCCTTGCCGCCAAAGAAGGTGAAAGAGGAAAGAAGGGCGGAAAGAGAAAAAAGGCAAAGAAAGGAGAAGTGGAGAAAGGCGACTGACTGAATCATCCTGATCGAGCCAAGCCAGGACACCCGTCTATGAGAAGCAGGGGCCGAAGCGGTGTATTGCCTCGCTCGGGGGGCCCCGAAGGGTCCAAACATACCTAAAGCTCATCTCAACCACCAGGGCCCGTTTGCTCGAAGCGCTAACCGCGGCTAAAGTTAGCCGCAGTACCAAGGAGAGGGATTTTGAAATCACGCGACTGGCTTGGTAGGAATGCGGGAAAACGGGAGGCACTCACTTGATCGAATGACATTTTAGCGAACGCCCACGTTTCACCGAATGACACTTTAGCGAATAGTCAGGCGCCGCGAAGCGGCGTTTTCGGGTGGGCCAAATGGGTTCACATTTTTGTGATGAGCCGCCGCAGACTGTCGCCGCAAAGCGGCGTAAAGCGCAGCGTGGCGAATGGCTTAAGGCGCGCCCCCGTTATTCGCTAAAACGTCGATTCGCTCAAATGTCGCTGTTCGCTAAAACATCATTCGCTCATGTGATATGGACCCGCGGGGAAACATGGCGGTGCCCCAGTGAGTGAGCGCCGCTCGCTTTGGAACTAACATGTCGTTGTAGCTGCAATATCGGGCGCGTCAGTCAGCAACGAATGGCGCAGGAGGCTTTCGCTTTGCCTAATTTTCAAAATTTTTTGAAAAAAAAATAATTTTTCAATTTTGAGGTTTTCAGTTTTAGAAACTAATTATACACCCTTTCACTAAATTTCATAACCATGTGCCAAATAGTTAAGTTGATATAAAATATTTTCAACACATTGCGAGGCACTAACAAGGTAAAGGAGTTCAATGTGTGAATGCATTTTTCTCAGTTCCACTTTTTGCTGCAAATGTCATACGAAGGAATCTTTTGTTTGCGGGTAAAATTATTCTGATACCACAATCAAGATGTTTCTGAACTGAAATTTACTGGGGAATCGGGCTCTCTACTTTATTTTCTTTTAAGTTAAAGTCCTCATGAAGAAAAAGCTATGTTTTCAAAAATTTACATAGGACACTTATGTATCTCATATTTCGAGGTAATCACTCTTCCTGAAATATTTACATTTGAGTTTTTAAAACTAGATAGCCCGAAGTCCCACATCCCCCACTTTATATTCAAGCAGTTAAAATGATGCTTCATTTGCATATCATAGATTTCTTAACAAAGAATGACACATCTTCTTATGCAGGTATGTAAAGTTGTCCTAGAGAGCTGAAAGTTTTCATAGTACTCCTTCCTCTGAAGTTAAATATTCCCTGCAAATTTCATTCCGATCACTTGAGTAGTTAAGAAGTTCAACCTCTAGCCAGTGTCCCCCCTTAAATCGCAAAGCATGAACAATGACCTCGCCGCATTTTTTAGATATTTTTTCGATTCTGGCCATTCCTAAGCCTAAATGAATGCGATATTTGTTGGCATGGCAACGTCTTTGGAAAGCGGATTGCCTTGACTCAATTGGCCGGGTGTTGATAGCACACAAAAGCAGACAGCGTCCCAATAGACCTTTTTCTAATTTACCCAAGCATCGAGGAGAACGCTGGAAGTGTAATTCTGGAGCTGAGCCAACCGGCTCAGCTCCAGGCCATCACTAATTCTACGGTCTGCGCGCGCTGGCCTTCTTATAAAAGATTCGAAGTAAATAATCATAATAAGGATTTGACGAACGCGCGTGCAAGTCAAAATTTGTTTTATACTTTTTGCTTTAGAACAATTACTACTGCAGACGCCAGCACGTGCAACGCGTGTAACTACACTCGTAGCATGCATCTCGGTGCTTGGGAAATTTAGAAAAAGGTCTCTTTTAGGAATGGCCAGAATCGAAAAACTATCTAAAAGATGCGGCAAGGTCATTGCTCATGCTTTGCGATTTAAGTGAGGTAAGGCAAAGCGAAAGCCTCCTGCACCATTCGTTACTGACTAACGCGCTCGATATTGCAGCTACAACGACGTATTAGTTCCAAAGCGAGCGGCGCTCACTCACCGGGGCACCGCCATGCTTCCCCGCATCCCTACCAAGCCAGTCACATGATTTCAAAATCCCTCTCCTAGGTACTGCGGCTTTAGCCGCGGTTAGCGCTTCGAGCAAACAGGCCCAGGATCCCCTTTTCCCCGGACACAGGTTAAGTCACGCACAGCCAGGAGTGGGTGGGCAAACCCACATGGCTTGCGGTTCGTAGTAGGGCTGGGCAATTGATCGATTAACCTACCAATTAATCGATTAAGGTTTTAATCGCGATTAATTTGTTTAACCGCTTAATCGGTAAAATTTTGACGAACCAGGATTAAATAAAAATGAAATGCTTTCACCATGCAGACATGGACGAGCACACCTATATGAAGTAAAACATTTAGGTGAAGTATTAACTTAAGGTAAACTGTAAGGGGGAGATTTGTAACTTCAGACATGTGCAGAAGGTTACACATGTCCCAGCGACTTCAACGCCGTGCGAGTGTCCGTTTAGCGCAGCAGAGACTGCTGTGAGCAATCAAAGGAGGTCGCCCTTCTCGGAGAATATCAACGAACATTTTTGCCTCATGGAGCTGAAGTAATAATGTGTGAGTGTGAGTGTTTTTTAACTGTTCTCAACTGTATATCGAAGCTGATTCATAATTAATATTATTGCATCGTTTAACACATATTAAGCAAAACAAATATAGATGCAATCTTTATTTTTAATCAATATTATTATGCATGGAAATGACAGAGATCGATTAATTAATCGATTAAAGGGTGGCGATTAATCGGATTAAAATTTTTAATTGACGCCCAGCCCTAGTTTGTAGTGACGCCACTCACAAAGCACCTACTAAAGTAGGTGCCCCCTGCGTGTGGGTATGGCGGCCCACGTGGCTGGGGTCCGTGATGATGCCATTCACCAAGCACCAAACACCTAAGGTGTAGGCACCCCCTGCGGGGGATGGGTGATGGAGCTCACATGCTACAAATAACATTTTGCGGCGCCTTGCGCCAGTCCCCATTATCTCGTAGACGTCGGACGGAATCGAGCAAAACAAAAAAACACGACTGTGAACACAAAAGGAAGCGCATGCGCAAAGAGCGAGTCTTGAGCGCAGCAATGCGCCAACACAATACGCAGCCAGTCTTTTCGGTTGGCGCTCCCTTACCCCGCAAGCTTTTACTGCCGACTGTACCTAGAAACGTCGAGGACCCACCTGAGAACCAGGAGATGGCCAACCCTTGGGCGGGAAGGTCGAAGGGTACCCTGGCGGTGCACGGGGGTCTCCATATGGGCCAGGGTGGTCCGGACCTTTGCGGTGGTCCGTCATTGTACCCTGCTGAGATGACCACTCCAACGGGACCAGCGGAATGGGCTCCGGACCGCGCTCAAAGACGGGTGGTCGCTGTGGTGGCTCTGATTCGAACCAACAAGGCAGAGGTCAAGTTCCCAGCAGTATGCTATCCCTTTCAGCTCACTGCCACAGTTTTTCGACATGCCTCATCTTGAAACTTTCTGCATCTCTCTTACAAAGTTCTATTATTTTAGCAGACCACAATTTCTGCAGACTGACCAGGCTAACAATTTAAAATGACTTGTGGAGTTGGCCCCTCCCATTTCTTGCACGCCAGATGCACTGTCGCACTGCCCTACACTTGCTCATCAACTCTTTCCTTACCGCACTGATTCAAATCTATCAATATGGTTGATGAACTTCAAACTCCCTTTTAAATGCATTCAGTGCCCTTTCTAGGTCTGTGGTGCCATCTACAATAACCACTTTGAGTTTCGGTTTTGGTTTTTGCTTTTCCGCGAGGGAGTAATTTTTCATGTGCCGTTAAAGTACCAAGATCATGAGCGATCGCATCAAGCACAGCGTCCTCGTCACGCATCGACGCACCTAAAAAAAAATCCTCTGACTCGCATTTCTGGTGCATATGCAATCAATTTGGTCCATGAAAGTGACAGAAGTCAGTCAGAAGATGACGTTAATTAATTGGACTTTAATTTCGATAGTGGCAGTGGAATCGAACCAGCCTGGACCAGTCACAGATGCCTGTCGGCATGTTTCATTTTGCGCACCGAGCACATTTATTAGCTTCGTGAGGTCCTGCAAAGACACTGGGCATGTTCTGAACGCATCAATTTTTCATTTTCATCTGCAGGGTGTCAACATTATATAGACATAATTTTATGCCATCAGCAGCAAAACGAGTAGAGTTTTCTTCGAAAAGGCGACCCGGTCCCGGTCTTGACATAACGCTACGGTGAAGCATGAAACACATTGGTCGGTGCTTTGGAGAATGGTACGGTCATCATAAGCGCTAACTTTAACTTTTTTTTTTTTTTTTTCTGCAGAAGTTTTGCACTGGAGGCTTTTTAAACTAACTTGCAGGATTTGTTTCTAGAAAAGTAAGGTACGAAATGTATATATATATATATTTTTTTTTTTACTCCGAATTCTTTGCAAGGCACATTGAATTAAAATAAATAGTTGTGTTAGTTACACAAAATTTTACATTACATTTTTTTTTCTTGTGGTATGTAATATATATCTTGCTTGACATTTACATTGTTGAAAAGAGAATTCTTTTAGCTACATTTTGATATGCTTTGGTACATCTAGTAGTGTAATTTGCAGCTAAACAATTTTTTATTGAGACCACCTCATAACTGCCTTTTTTCCTGCTGTAAGAAAAGAGTTAACCTCACGGGAGTAAGGTGTGAGCCACACTGTACCATTACTTCTCAGCAAATATTACAACATATTTTTCTGCACGTCTGGTTTTATTTGTGCATATATCCTATCTCTTACATGAACATGGAAGTATTAAAATTTTTGACACGGCTTTCAAGTTCCTTACAGAAAGTTGTAAACTGTGATTTAGTTTCATGCAGTCAAACATTAAAAACTTTGTATCTGTGGCAATACAAAGCAGAATTTAGTGCCCGCCTTTGCTATAAGTTTTGCCCAGTAAGTGTATTTTCACAGTTAATAACCCCTGCAGGCTATCACAATTACAAAAAAATACATTACACTTGGTTTAGGGTTCTTCTTTTGACAAAGCTATACAAATAAGATACTGGGGCAAAATGACAAGCACCAAACACCAAAGCGTAATAAAAACCACAAGTATATAAACACTAAAACTGAGAAGGCCAAATCCTGTATGTTGCCTGCCACAATAAGCACTAACGTGACATTGGCACTTTCTTGCCTCATGCTCATAAGGATCTGCATCTAACACCAGGTTTTGCTGCCATGGTTGGTGTCTTGCATGCTTGAGCTGTTTCACAAACTGTACAACTGCACTATCAAAGGGTGGTGTTTCACTTTGCTGGGGCAGAAAAAGGGACCCACGCTTTATGGATGTAATGGTGGCTGCAACTAACTGCACATGCTAAATTGGCCTATCTACCCAACCTGCTGGAAAGTACTATAACTTTTTCCCAAACACCATTAATGAGACAACACTGTATTTCGGCTGGCACGAGAAGGTTTCAAAAGTGTACGTGTCGAAACATTGTGGCATCACTTTTTGGCTTGCTACAACTTCCAACATCCCCCCGTCAACATTCCACTCCCAAGAGAGCTTTCGAGAGACAGAGAAAGAAGAAGCCTTTGGACCTTTAAAAGATTGCAGAGAGACGCAGAAGAAGAGTAAACCTCCACCGCAAGTTGGTTTAGGCCACCGGCAAATAGCGTGACATTAGGGAAGAACGTAAGCCTTCCTCACCCTCCAGGTTATTAACACTGTCCAACCAAGAGGCAACCATGGTGCAAAGTTTCCACTTGGACTTGGGAATGCCTTCCTTCACTGGAGGGGGTTGCACGGAAACAAACAAAAAGAAAGAAAACAATGGAACCTTCATCAAGAGGAATACTCCACCTAACAAAGAACAAAAATGTGTGGCTCCTTTTTTATATTTTTCTTCCCACGAGCCAATTTTTGTACTGATGTGGAAATTAGAAATGCCGTCAAAAAGTGCAGAAGTACTGCATTCTTCAGAAAGGAAGCCACTGTGCCCAGGGATGCAGAAACTTGGTTCTTGCCGTGAGGCCTATTGCACTCGTTGAAAATAAGCTCAGAAGATGGTCTTTCCTTGCACCCCAGAAGCCGGCGAATTCCAGCCTTTTACAATAAATCTTATAAGCAGACCGTGTTCTGTCGATTTTAAGGTGGCACATTGAAGCGAGACCTTACATGTGATCAACACTATTACCTGATGCCCCCAAAGAGTGCACCTAACCAAAATAGGTGCAACTTTCCATTCACTGTGGCTTCCTCGCAATAAATGGCACGGCAGTTCTCATGCAAGTGCCATCACTGAAACCATAGTTCATGTTCTTTCTTAAGGGGAGACCCTGATCTTGAACATTTTTTGTTCTTATTTTTCATCTAATTCTTATTAAAGCCTCACATCTACTATAATTGTTTCTGCTAAGCACAAACATAAGCTCATTGTTTTCTTATCTATTATAGTTTTCAAGAAAATCTCAACTTGATCACAAATGTTTCTGCCCAACGTTTTTACAATTCTGCCATCAAAAAGTATGGCACAAAGCATGCCGGCATGTTCTACAAACATTAGAGTGTGCAGCAAAACCATTCCTACAATTTTAGCTTCATTTTAGAAAAAGTTAGTTTGAAATTTTTTCACTGATAATTAGAAATTAGTCATTAAAGTCTTTGCCACAGAAAATTTTGCAGCTAACAATTTCAAGAAATATTACTCTTGTTACACTCCCTGATATATAAGATATTAAACCCTAAAAAAGTATTCAGATCCAAGTTCTAGATCAAAAGATACCATGGGCAAAACTTTGTGTAGTGACAAAAATATTAATTCTGAAAAAACGGGAAAAGCTTTTCAAAACATGCTTGCAAACAGCTTGGATATGAAACTTTGAATCAATGTAACTATATAAATGAGCACTTTCTGAGTGCACCAGTAAGAAAGTATGTTGGTTGTTACTTCAAACATTTTTTTAAACTATATATATATATATATATATTTGCTTTTGTTTTTCAAGACCAGGGTTTCCCCTTAAGCACTAATGGATGGGGACAGTAAAGGGAAACAGGGCAACTTCTGAAAAAAGAGAACTGTGATCCATGATGAAGCATTTTATGAGGAGGATAAAGCTAGTACTATTCTTTAACTAGTGACCAGCAGGCAATGCAACCCCCATATGAGGAGGAGGTCTCAATAAATCATGCGTTAGATATTCTGCAGTTCTACATGGCAATGGCCATTCCATGACTCCTGCTTTCATTTTTAGAAAGATTACTGGGTGGCACAATCAAGCTTTACCTTTCACAGCTCTCTGTGTTGCTTCATAACTATTGCTCAAAATATTGAAGAACACAGACTCCAAAAAGATGAATGGACTCTCTACAGAATGACGAATATCCAGAACAAGCCAATTTTGAGGTTAAGCATATGCCCTGCAAATAACTGTCTACCTCAGAAAATGATGAAACGATGAGTTGAGGAGATGAAAACAGCACAAGCATGTTCCACAAGGAGCGAGCAGCATCTAGCAGAGCCAAGACTTCTAGCAATGCTGGCGTGACAGACAAGTGATGTTGAAGTCAAGTGAAAAGAGTGATGAGCTATGGTATTTACAATGAAGCACCATAACTTGTGTTATACATACAGAAATACTTCTGAAGTTTCTAAAGTGAACTAGGAAGAACACCATTACCAATTACGCAAATATGGCATCAAGCAGCAAAAGTTCTATTTTAACCGAGGCATTTCAGAACAAACGGATAGAATGGACCACAAATTAGTCTGGAGTAGGCAATCAACACTAACAAGGTCAAAGGGAAGAGGCCGCATGAAACTTTTGCGCATTTCTTGGGGTCTCTGCGAGCTGTAAAACGGCTAAATGATGACAATGTATACGAGCAAAGTGATTGTGATCTGGTCGATTCCAACAAAGTAAATGCTCGACTCGCAGTAACACAGGGGATATGGGCAATAACCACACTGCTGGAGCAACCAATGTAACCTGGCACAATTACTTTTGTTTGGTAGGGCAGCCTGAGGTGGAGGCGGCGGCGGTGGTGATGGCGGCTCCCTGACAACCTTGTTGATGATGCCATACACGGCCAACGTGATGGTGCTGTACCATCCACGCAACACCAGGCCGTCCGTCAGAACCTGCAAAAGTCACTGCATTAGAGCCGGGAGACTTCAGCATGCACCCTTAACTGACCACTCAATGAGCACATGCCATGCTTTGGTGCACGGCAGGAGATATTACACGGATGAGATCAGCACTTAACAGCTTCCAACAAAAGTACAATTTGAGGAGTTGCAAGAGCGTTTAAGAACACAATTTCTGGCTCTTAGATTGAGTTTGGTGCCTGATAAAGTGGTTATTGAGCCCACCAATCTTCAGACTCTAAGCACCTTTCCATTTTGCCTTCTTGAAAATTATCACTTTTTTTTTTTTTTTTTAATAAAAATATGTTTTGCATACGAGCGCCATCTAGTAATCAGTTCTCAATTGCATCTGAACACCCCATACAAATGTAACTAAGTCTGAGTGTGTGATATTTAGAAAGTTCCACTGTTTATTTTTAATTAAACATTTTTCAATTTGTTTTATATTAACCTGTTTATATTCAAAAGACAAAGCTGACAAAATCTGACACTAGGAAAATAAGTAGGAAAGCAAAAACTACAAAGAACCTATGTAGAAAAGCTGTCACTACTATAGTCACACTAAAAAATGTAAGATGCACTCTTCCTGCCAGTGGATCACAACCTTGTGCAAAATTGAAAATGCTACATCATGAACTTATGCTACCTATTCAAGGCACATGAGCAATCCCTTTTAGAACTCAGGGCTAGCACAGATGAATCATCAGCTCGTACAATTACAGTTACACTGTCCTACTCAGGAAGGCTTCCCCAACACTGAACTTGCAAAAAAAAAAAGAAAAAAAAAAAAGCTCCTCTTCAATGTGTCACATATCAGGGGGGAACTATAAAGGAATACATACAATAGAGCAGTCTCCAGCTTCCCTAATAAAGCTGTCTTCTTTTTGCGTTGAGATCTTCTTCTTTCTTTACAACTTCTGATTTTCTTCGTCTTCTTTTTCTCATAGAGACACAACTCGGGGATTGCACGCTTTAAAGGGGCCGTGCAACGATATTGGGTAGGAATTTTTCTCACTTTACACGAGCTTACTGGCATTAGTGGGATTCAAGAATACTCGAACGCAATGCCACTGACCAAGAAGCATCTTCGTCACGGTGAAATTCGAAGGATAAACAAATGCGGACATTTTTTTTTAAGCCTCTCCTTCGCAATACTAGATGACGAAGTTGTGGGGACAATGCCAACAATGAGATTTCCGGGATTTCGTCACCAAGCTTTGCGATACTTGCTGTGAAGATATTTAAAGGCGGCTCATACAGTGGACATGAGGACTGCGTGGACATTCAATTTGCGCTCGTGACAATCAATACCTCGACATGCATTTAGATAGCGGCTCGTGCCTAATTGCGGCAAAAGCTTGAATAGCCGAGCCTTAACAATGTGTGGAACTCAGCAGGCGCCTTGTGCTGTGCCAACCCTAGCGTGTGGCTATGTCAAACATTGGCGGCATTTAATCGGCTCCAGATCACGTGGCCGCTTTTTCTGGATGAGAGTTGAGGAAGTAAACGCTGTTCGTTTCTCTCAAATTTTTCCTGCGACTGTCAATGTGTGGAGACAAAAATCAACGCGTGTTTCATAGGTTATGAATGTCAAAGAATAATTCTAAGCAGCACTACTGAAAGTAAAGTTATTGTTGCATCGCCCCTTTAAAAGGCACCTCTGCATTTAGAACTGATTCTGGGGAAGAGGAGGTAGGTCTTCCAATATGCAAGGTATATTCTGCTTTGTTAAATCAAGAAATGATGCCTCAAGCGTCACAAACTTTCAGTCTGTGCGAGACCAAAACAGCTCTTGATGACAAGATGACCCCAACTATCGCAACAGTCATCTCCACTGGCTTGCACAAACACCCACTGCATGGGTCTCCACCCACCATTCAAGTAGAGTTGGCACACTGAGTCATCCGTGTGTAGCAAGGATGAGCCTCATATCTGAATGCGGCAAGCTGGACACCAGCCAATAAAATTTAAAATTGTAACAAAATAAAAATGTGACACTAAAAGGTACGGGCAAATGGTCATGCTACGGAGCCATGGTTTCAGAGTTACAGCAAATGTTAATATCATGTCACTGTGACATTTAGTATGCAGTTAACTTAATACATCCTAAACTGAAGTCAGACATTTGTTCTGGGCGGAGATAATAAGCAAATAAAAAAACAAATGTGCATCTATAGAATGCATATTTATGTGACTGCTTCACCTCAGCTTGCTACATTTAGATAACTTTCTTCAGATCATCTATAGACCTTTCCAAACACGAGCTTGTGGCCGGTGCCATTTTGAGCGTTCGTGCGAATGGCGCGTGCTGGGCAGTGAAGATCGCACGCTGGACTGTGATTTTGTAAACATTGGAAAGGTCTATAAGATCAAGTGAAATGGCAGAAGGGAATCTTTTGTTTCAGAGAATGTGATAGATAAAATGGACCTTAAAGACAAAATGCAGCTATTATAATCTTTCCAGGATTTCACTCACCTCTTTTGTAAGGAACTGTATGTCCACATTTTGCTTGTACTCAAAACTGTAAAAAGAGCTCACACCGATCAGCAATTCATCAAACACCAAAAATAAGTACTTTTGAATGGAAAGAGCAAGTTTAATACCTCCCAAGTCGATCAAACGTGCTGGCACTCCTCTTGCTTAAGTCATTCACAAAAAATTCCACCTGGAACTGCGATGGATTTGTAGCACTGAAATGAAGAAAATTAGCCCACCCCCAGCATGCCACATCTGTAATTTTACCAGTCCACTTTCCGAAATAAGAACCAAATATTTTGACAGGTACAGCCCTGTCTACAGTAAATTCAAAGAAAACCAATACGAAGCAATGCAGGACAAATAGGGAAAATTAGGGTCCATCTTAACATGAGCTGTGATGTTATACAAACTGTTAGAACAAAAAGAACTCTACAAGCCACGTGTTAATGCTCTTCCAAATGCTTACAGCTCCTGTTAGCAGCACCTCAGAGCTCTAATCTGGGCTCACTACTGCCAGCTGATGCTCTCAACACCTGCACTCAATACACCTAATTACATCCATTAGCTGACATCAAAGGGACTGACTGTAAAGTACCAAAGCTTATGAGCCAAAAGTTTCCTTTCTGCAGCCTTTATTTCAATAATAGAAGCAGAGGATTTCTTTCCCTCCACCCTGAGGTAAATTTATTGACTTGATCATGATGCCTTCATCTTCATACACCTTATACGGGGACACTAGTCATCAACTATCACAAGTTTCTGGGGGCCATCAGGACACTTTTAAAACAAACCTCAATATCCTTCTTAAGGACAATCACATTAGATGCAGCCTCCCTGTGACTCAAGTAGATGTGTGTTGTGCGGTCCTCTTTATTCCTCTCTCTGTTTTAACTACAACTAAGATGTGCTGACTTTCATCTTTAGATTCCATTATCTATCTATCCAGTTTACTCTCATTTGTACAGATATACCAACAATAATGATGATGTGCAGAGAAATCAAAATGAAATCTTCCATTCATGCTAGAGTCGGCAACTTGTCTTGGGGACCTTAGAGATACAATGTGTATGTACAGAGCCTGTTTCACATACTACGGACAGGACAGGTGACTGTTCCACCTTTTAAATGTGGGAACGCAAGCATACTCCCGTAATCTTTTAGCATCCTCGATCATCCACACTGGTGCGCACCGGGGCACACCGGTCAGGTGCGTGCGCACCTGACCGATGCGTGCCTTCGATCAGGTGCACCGCTGTGCACTGGACGTCCTCGATCAACGGAGCGCACTTTCCTGGTGTGGCTTTCGTTGCCCCAACGCGCACCAAGCAAATCGATGGTGCGCCGGAGTGCAGTCCTATCAGGCATTGCGGCCAGGAGCGGGAATCGAGGAGATGGCGGGAATAGCAGACGCGCAGTCCCTAACTTTCAAATACATGAGACAGCATATGAAAATGTGAGTACTGATTTTGCATATGTGTTGACATGGATAGCACATAGCACTAGATACTCATCACGATTGTCACTCGTGCCCTACATTACGGACCAGAAAGCCCGATCACAAGTCTGGCTCGTGCTTCGGTTTCGGAGCTTCTTTTCTATGCTCTTTGACAGATGGCAGCGCGACCACTATTGCCCTAGAGTAACTAAATGGCAGAGCCAGAGTGTCGCCTTCATTTTCCATTTGCCGCCAACTCGTCATTGCTGGAGAAGGGGTCACATGCGCCAAATTTGACTTTCGCGCTTGCGGAGAAGCAGCCTCGCCTCCAGAGCACCGGGTTTGGAACGGAAGACAATTTTTGCTCTGCATTCTAAAGATGTAGATCTTACACTGAAGACTGACGACCAAGAAGCTTCACCTTTGGACATTGTGTGTGCCACTTTGAACCTTTGGACATTGTGTGAGGCGCAACTGCATTCTTTTTATGATGCAAGCATTGTTTCAAAGAGGCCATGTTTAAGCAGACAACAAAACAATGCAGCGTGCGTGCACGCACACTTCCAAAGTATTTGGGAAGTGGTGGCTTCAGGCCGCTGTGTCCGTCTCATCTTCTGCAAGAGCGACATTCGCTTCTCCCGTAATACCTGAAGTAAAAAATTTGAGACTGTTGCAATATTCTGCTCGGCGAGTGGAGCATATAACATTTACTCTATATTGCTCCACCCCCTTTAGATTATTTTGTCTCTTTTTTGTTTTAATTTTCACTAAAAAGTGTTTTCTTTTCCTAGGAAAGAAAAATTTGATATCTGCAAGAGCTGAAAAAGGTGAAATGGCTACATGACCTCAATGCAAAGATCCACTTTAGCCGAGGGAAAAATAAAGAAACTTTATCTGAAAGTGATGAGAGCTCTACCATTTCCAATAATGAGTCACACCACCTCTGTGATGACTCGTAAACTATTCAAAATCGGCAACCTGAGCGAAAATTAAAGGAAACATTTAGTTGGCCTCTACTCGCAACTCCAACTCAACTCTGTTACATCACACCGCGGTGGTGGCGCGTCAGGCGCACTTCTGGTACGGGGTTGTGGGCGGAAGTCGCCATGCGGGATGAGCATTTCCGTGTTGTTTTGGAAGAAACCAGAAAAAAACCTGCCTTCTCGTCAAAAACACCGCGACTGGGGCTGCACCAAAAGAGATGGGAAAGGTTTGAAGGTAAGTTTTCATGTGTTTTCTGGCCTGCTCAGTTCATCTGAGAATGTGGATAGGTGCAGTGAAGAGGGAAACAAGACACCGTCGGACCACGATTGCTTGTGCCGGAAGCACTTCGGGTTGGATTCACGGAAAATTGTAGGAGTCAGATTTATTTGTTTTGTTCCAAATTAATGCAGGAAAACCGTCAAGTTGTCCGGACCACATACGAACCACGTTCAGCACCTTCACATTTAAACGGCCGTCTGATCTTTTAAAGTGTCGTGCTCGTTCAAACAAAAGCGGCCAGTAGACCAAACATTGTGATAAGGAGTGCAGGCCTCAAAAGACTTAAGTTTGAAGGTTGTTTGGGGTAAGCAGGCTCGGTGTAAACAGTAGATACCAAGGAGGTGTTAATCATTTTTACCAGTGGCCTCAACGACTTGTTATGCCTGATTCACTTGGTCCAATTCTGCTTAACATCTTCAGTATCGACGTCGAGCATCGCAGCTAGCTACCATCTACACTTTTGCAGTCCAAGCGATGTTGCAACTGATAATAGCGAGCAGAATCTCATCATGTGAATCCGGCTTTAGCGTTCATTCTGCGGCGTTCACGCAGAACGAATCGCCAGGTGCCACATTATTTACACAAAGTTTTGCGGTGTAACTAGCCTTGTTAATTTCACTCAAGCAACTAAAGTAGTAAGACAGAGCTACGAAAATGTAGAACCAACAATTTCAACGCAAACAAGAGCACGGGGACTTGCATCGACAGCGATAACATCACACTCCAGTGGTCTGTTGACGCGGGACGCGGCGCTTCTTGCCCACACCTCATCACGCATGCGCACTGCCGGTGGCGTGCTGCTAGGGGCGCTCCGGTTGGTTTGTAAACATGAAAATTGGGTTGTGTGTATGTTTATACAGCCTAGAACTTGGTCTGCCTCAACGGGCGACGAGTCTCCCAGCCGTAGATGAGAAATTTAGCCAGTGCAGTACAACCACTAGCCTGGGCTCTTAAATGTGAACACACAGTAGTGATACACGACCACACGCCGGTACGATGCTCATCCAGATCGAAACGGACAGGGGTGGGGATTGAGCCCAGGATCATGGGTTCTGCAGCGCAAGCTTTCGCTCCACGTGCTCAGAGCTGGTGTGCGCTAGCCCCCTCGGCCACCAATCCCCCCCTTTTTTTTTTTTTAAACATGAGTTTGTGTACAGATGGCAGGGCGGTAGTCCAAGATGACGGAAGAGACGGGGATAGAATCCTCAGAATTTGCTCCGTGACGCTGGTCAGTGTGCTAAAACAAATTTACAAATATGAAGCGATCAGGGCAGGAGCACATCAAAAGTGGCGGAGATGTTGACGTGCATTAAGAAAATGGGCATTTTGCTCTTTAAAAGTTGAAAAGCAGAACACAACAATATCTTTTTTAACGCTTTTGCTTTTTCCGTTAAAACAGCATGATGCATGAACACGCCGACCCGAATCATGCGGTAACAGCAGCACCAACGTTGACAGTCCGTGCCGCCATCTCCGCCACCGTCCCCGCTCCTCTGGTTCTTCGTTCGTCCGCAAGAGGGCGAGCGGCAGGCTCGAGTTGCAAATAGTCAGCGACAGGTTGAGTCCAGAGCAAGATCCTCCCACCCCTTTCTACTTTAGCAGAGCGAATGCTGGAGAGGAGGTTGCCTCTTCTCCAGCGTTCACTCTGTTGAATTGGAAAGAAGTAGGAGGAGTTTCCCCTGAATTCTTAACCTGTCACTGACTATAGATGTTTGTTGCTCTCCACCTTCCTCAATGTTTTCAACAGCACCACACGGCGATGAACTATTCCGTAGACACATCAGATGACCACGACTTAAAGCGGAGAGCAAGTCGTCTGCTTCTTGCACAGGGGTTGTGGTGACGTCAGAACGACGCCGAGTTCTGATTGGCTTTGATTGAAAGGACTGTGGGTAGACCTCAATGCTAGATGGTTTACCCACTATTTTTTTTTTTTTTTTCAATCATCAGCCAATAAGAACTCGGCATTCTGACATCATTGCAACCCCTGTACAAGAAGCAGGGGAACTTGCGCTCCGTACAGTGAGGAGGCCAAGTGAATGTTTCCTTCAGCTTTCGTGCAAATTACCGACAAAAAAGTGTGCTATGGGTCAAAGCATTTGGATCATGGCTGAGTCCTCCCGGCAAACGCTGAACCAACGTGGGTTCAAAAAATGGCCGCAGAAATTAGAACAACACATCGCTCGCAACTGTTTGCAAGTATCAGCGCACCACTGTCACCAACCGGCATACCGCGATAGCGAGCATGACCGGGTGGACAACGATGCGTCTTTCTCCCGTTTACGAGCCGGATTGGTGGAATGTTTTCCAAGGTTCGTCGCGAAGCTAGATCAGACTGAGAAAGCAACCAGGCCGGTGGCGGGGGAGACCTCACCCAAGGCGGTGACCCCCCGGGAAGTCCGCCTGGACTCGGGCTCCGAGAGGGATTATCCGAATCTCATGAATGTAGACCGGATTCGGAAACTGGACCAAATCCAGGTTCGTCTCCTGCCCAAGCCAAAAAAGAAAAAAAGAAAACGACATCCAGAGATTATAAAGTGTCGAGATTATTTCGCACAGACACCACGAACGGCAAGGATAGTGTAAACATTCCCGGAGACAATTCCATTTGGGGCAACTATCTCTCGAGCACTTTACTTGTTCAGTGCCGACACTAATCGGGCCGTTATTTTCTACTCTTAAGCAGAGTGGCGAAAGGAAAGTTGGGACGAACGCTTTACCTCATTGCTTTCGTGGGAAAACGTGTCGAAAAATAGCAGTTCACATGTGTTTTCCATTTCCACTGGCGTCTTAGCCGAGGCCATCGCTCAAACCAGGCTAGCTACAAGTGCCATGAATAACGAGATCAGCCATTTTGTCATTTTCAGCGCGTCCCTCAACACGCCGCCAGAGGGAACCTGTGTGCATAAACGAAACGTACAGCCAGCGCCGGATTGGCCAGCGTCTCGACTGCACTCTCGTTGCCAAAAGCTCTCCTAGGGAATTCCCCTGCAGAACCTCGCACAGGTCCCTCCGCGTGAAGTAGACACTTTCGTATAAATACTATTCTAGCGCTGGTTTGTGTCTATAGTCTATAACACTAATCAAGTATTAAATCCTCCATAAATGAGGAATTTGAGATATTTTATGAAGAAAAGCATTCTAGTTGAGTTTTCAAATTATGTAACTTCACGCGGCCGCGCCTCCATAGAGGGGATTCCCGAGACTCTCCTGACTATCGCGGTGAATTTTCGCAGACTCCAGGGAGAAAACAGTGTCCGTGCTAGGAGTGGTTCAAACACTTGCTCTGGACTATTCAGCTCGCACTTTCACCATTATTATTGTAAGTACGAACATCGCTGTTGCTTTAAATGAACAAGATAATTTCATTTCGAGTGCTTTTTGCTTTTTTTGTTACACAGTTGGCGAAAGTACGCTCAGGACAAGTTCACTTACTCGCGCTAGGAAACTCCGCTGTTAAACAGTGTTGGCCCGTCTCTGTGAGAAAGAACTCACGAGTTTAATGAAACTCCTCAGCTTTACTAAGGTGCTCTCGGGCAGGGGTCGCGAGCGCGTCCGCAAGACGCGACCATGTTATGCTGGCTGCACCATCCACGCGGGGCTGTAACGTTCGATTTTGACGATTTTTCTCGTGCCACGTTCGAATGCAAGCATCTGTCAGCATCTATACTCTGTTTCATACTTAGTATGCCACGCTGTCAAAGCTACTGGCACGAGCATGGGGCTTGATCTCGTTGATCATTTGCACGCGTTCTCGCGCAAACAAAACCATAGATGAAGCCACGCGCTCGCGCCAGTAGCTTTGACAGCGTTGCACACTAATGAAACAGAGTATATAGATGCGCGATAACAAAACGTCTAAAAAAAATAAAAATAAAAATAAAAAAAGATTTATGCAGCTCGCGGCCTCAGCGTCCCATTAAACATTCCTTTCACCTTTATTATTTGTATTGCTTTCTTTCATAGCTGCCGTGATCCCGTACGTTTCACTTCACGTGATAGCGAAGCTGAAGCTACTTGCAAAAGCATGTTCCCCTGAACGATGCTCGCACTGCACGAGCCCGCGTGCTTGCCAGGGACACTGAAAGCTCGGAGCTCGCTCTTGTAACCTCGGCTACACTGGCACTTATGAAGAAATGGAGCATAAAGCAAACTGGGAAGCGTAATGTAGTGGGGTAGCGTAAAGCGCAAACTGTAGTGGGGAAGCGCATGTTTGAAACGCGAGCTACAAATATTCTATTTGCTCGCCTGGAGCGCTGCTCAAAACTTGAGAGCAGAGACGGCTCTGCTTGAGAGCTTTGTCTGGGGGTCACGTTGGGCACAACATCTTTTAAACTTTTTTATGACTAGGCTTCACACATATTGCTATGTAAAGTGAGGCGCAGGCATGGGTGCCTCTTTACCGTTTGTTCGCTTATACAGGGTGTCACAAAAAAAAAAAAAAAAAATTACAGGGTTTTTTTTACCGCAAAAATAAACTAGGCATCGCCGATCGCTCATTCTCCGCCCAAAGGTAGCGCTAGAGGTCACAACGAGATGCCAAAGTTTCAGCCCGATCCGATAACTTAACCAAAAATTATAAGGGATTTTCTGAAAATTCCAATGGGAAAATGGAGCCCATTTTTGCCCGTTTTCGGTTTCTGGTGCCATAGAGCCTCATGTATTCGAAAGCTCCGTCGGCCGCCATTTTCCCATTGAAATTTTCAAAAAATCACTTATAACTTTTGATTAAGTTAGCGGATCGGGCTGAAACTTTGGCATCTGGTTGTGACCTCTAGCGCTACCTTTGGGCGGAGAATGAGCGTTCGGCGATGCTTAGTTTATTTTTGCGGTGCAAAAGACCCTGTAAATTTTCTTTTGTGACAACCTGTAGTTAATGTCGATTGGGATCGTGGTCGTTTTTTCCTCTGTTTTGTTTACATTACACTTTTTTTTTTAATATCTGGTTCACGAAGTAATTGTTCACGAACTTGTAAATTTATACTCCATCGAGTGAATCATCGCTATCAACAGCCTCAAATAAAATCCCAAAAGTTCTAGTTTCTCGGACCTCTACGGGTATGTACATGTCTGTGTTGACGATCAAATACATTCTGAACTCAAATGCTTATCGAGCATGCGAGGCTCGTGCACGCTCGTGCATGTAAGTTCCAACCGCTTGCGCAATCTGTGGCTCTCCGAGCCGCGAGGTGACGCATGCGGTTGGAGGAACGTATGGAATGTATCATACATTTGCGTTCGAGTGCGTTGTGACCAAAGGTTGCGACCGACACAACCAGCTTCTAAGCCGCTTACGACCTTACGACCGCCATCCCTACTGCTGCGCTGCCTGTCGTAAGCACTGTGTCGGAGTCGGGCGCAAGTTTGTGAATCAGCCTTTACGTCCTCGAGCCTGCATGAGGATCGTATGCTCGGTGAGCATTTGAGCTTAGGACTTATTTGTTCGTCAACACATGTATTTACATACACCTAAAGCAGCGGCGTAGCCAGGGGAAAGCCCACCGAAAAATATCCTGGCTACGCCACTGGCCTTAAGGTCCGAGAAACTTCAGAACTTTGGGGCTTTGATTTGGCATTTTGAAGCATGGTTGAAAGCGCTAAAAAGACGAACAGTAGACAGCAGACAAACACGGGCGCTACTGCGCCGGGATGCACGCATGCGTAGCCTAGGTGACAATAGGTGTATCAATATATATATATATACAGGGTGTTTTTTTTTAAGCTTAACAGATTTGTTTAAAAAAAGCCGTGAAAGTCACACTGATGCCGCTTGTGGAGTTGAGTTATACGGCCAGGGGGACACATTATAGGGGGCTAACCGTAATGATCAGGTGGCTAATTAATTAAAATTTGTTAATTAACTTTTTAATTAATGAAAATAGACATATGGTTCCAATTAGAAACTTGCTCAGCGTCATCGAAAACCCCTAAATCAGTCATTTTCAGAAAGACTTTGAGCGCGTGAGAAGCGTAGTAGTGCACTAAAGTTACCGCTTGTGGAGCAGGTACAAGGCTGGGGCTAGATAAGAGACGGAAAAATCGCGCGGACGCCTTATCGCAACCTCTAGCTTTGTACCTGCTCCACGAGCGGTAACTTCAGTTCAATAATACGCTTCTCACGCGCTCAAAGTCTTTCTGAAAATGACTGATTTAGGGGTTTTCGATGACGCTGAGCAAATTTCTAATTGAAACCATATGTCTATTTTTATTAATTAAAAAGTTAATTAACGAATTTTAATTAATTAGCCAACTGATCGTTGCGATTAGCCCCCTATAATGTGTCCCCCTGGCCGTATAACTCACCTCCACAAGCGGCATAAGTGTAACTTTCACGGCTATTTTAAAACAAATCTGTTAAGCTTAAAAAAAAAACAAAAAACACCCTGTATATATATATATATATATATATATATATATATATATATATATATATATATATATATATATATATACACACACACACAAAGAAGCTTAGACACCCCGGAAGTCGTGAACATATTTCGTTACCTAAAGACGATGATATCATCTTAGTTGATGTCGACAAAAGCAATTTTTCTACCACGATGGCCGAAGTTCTGTCCACTTTCGAAAGAGTGCATGAATCTGTTGGAGCTCACGCACGAGCTTCCCTTTGAAAGATCCATTAGATTCCTGGATCTACGAATATTTTTATTGACCTTTCACGTATGCTAGTTGTACGAGCCACGAGGAAACAAGCACACTTCAAGCTGGGTAAGAGGGGCATCGTCAAACTTTCCCTTAATATACTCACTTACCAAATCATGGAAACATATGATAAAAACAAGCTTATGTGCACAAATTTGTCGCCTGTCATCAGCAGGGTATCCCACTTCCTTATTAACATCAGTGGCAGAGTCGGAGAACCTTTTCAGAAAACAGGAAAAAGAAAAAGATGTCGTCAGACGAAAACCAAGAGACAGGTCAAGTAGACCCATTGTTGTGCCTTACATCCACAACGTCTCCCATGGTCTTAAAAAAAGTGGCGAACGGGGTCAACATCGACGTCATCTTCTCGGCTCCAAACAAGCTTTCCAGCTTATGCAAGAAAGTGAACAATTCTTCACAACATTCAGCGAGCTGCACAAAAAAAGCACCAGACCAGTTTCGTTTCGTGCACAGAAGGGGTAGTATGTATTCCTTTCCCCTCTCCTGTGGGAAACGATATATCGGCCAGACTGGGAGATGTTTAAACGATGGACTCCGTGAGCACAACAGCATAACTAGAGCCAACTCAGGACATTTAGGTCTACATTGCCGTAATTGCGGATGTGCGGCACATCTATAGTTGTACAGTCTGGGCAGAAGCGGTAGCCAACTGACTAGAGAGATAGTGGAAGCGTAACTTCCAGGTATGACGATAAATGTGTTAGCACTCCATCACTCACTTTATCAGGAAACAAAATAGCTCATTTTTCTACTATAGGATAAACGCACATGGTCGTCATTTCATGGGACGTTTAAGAAAAAGAAAACCAATTTTCCCGAATCTATCGAAAAGGCGTAGAAGAAAAGGAAGTGCAAATATAGATTGAGTTGTGAGTCAGCACTGTGTGTTTGTTTTTGTCTTCTGTGATTGTGTCACTTTGTGTGATTGTTTTTGTGACCTGTGGTGACTTGTGTTTGTGTGTAACTCCATACTGGCGCTCTTATTTTGAGACATGGATAACCAACTCGCCCAAGCCGCCGTTTTGTCCAGCCTCTCGAAGTCTCGCAGAAGCGTCGTTCTCAAGTTTTCCCCCAAGCTTCGATCACCTCCCTACTTCGTTTAAACTTCACAGTTTTGGGGTACAAAGTAAAAGCAATAGGGGATTACTTATTACAAGTGGCACAAGCATAATTGTCGAATTTGCACCCCCAAACAGAGGAGAGTCCCTCAAAGAAAACAATTCTAGTGCCAATACAAAGCCCAACGGAAAGCAATTTAAAAAAAAAGGGGGGGGGGGGTAGTTTTAAAAACATACTGTGTTGTAATTTGTATAGGTTCCTCCGCCCCGCATCTTCGGCACATACCAGAAAGCGTGACACCGGAAACTACTTTGTTTGCAAAAAAACTCTTGCCAGAAAGCGGGTTTTCATAGTGGCTGACGGCTGCGCCAAGAAAATAATAATTTGTGTCTCTGAAATGGATGGCTTTCACTGAGCGCGAACCTTCTGCAGGGTGCATTTTGCACCACCGAATTTGATTTTTTTTTTTTTTTCAGGAAGAACAAATCGCAGTGACCATTAGGATAGAGTGTGATGACGTCACGTGCAAACGATGTCAAAGAGATCAGTGAAATGCGATGTTCGGAACACTTGCAAAAGTAGATGTCCAAATTGTAAAGTTGTGCAGTATACCTATATAGCAGTCTCGCGATGCTATACGGCAGCATATAAGGCGAACTCCATGGAGCAACTGACGTACTTCGCCCGACAGCACGCTCGCTTTGCGCGCGACGTAGCAGCCATTTTGCTGACAGCACACGCGCTGTCAACACGCTCATGCAGAGCAAAAGCCGCCGGGTAAAATTCGTCCATTTTTCGCAGCATATTCGCCCCATGAAGTCCAGCCTTAACAAAATGTTAGAGCGCATGACTGATAAAGCACAGAGTTGTAAAGTGAGGGCCGAAAACAAGTGCACTTAAAATCGAACATATATTAGCCTCCCGAGGCGGTATTTCGCGGAGTTTTGAGTTCGTGCAAGCTGATGCCCAAATGTGATTCACGTTAGGACTATAAAAATCTTCGGCCCTTCGCGCTATTTATGTGTAATTAGGAATATCATTACATCTTCATGTATTTATTTTTGCAGTAAGGCAAAATCGGATTCTTTTGAAAAATATCATTTATTATCTTTCTCTTTCTGCACATTTCGTGTATTTGTCTTCAGATATATCATGTGAGCACAAAGTTATTTTTGGCATATCCCGCGACCCAGTGTTTCACACTGACAAACAGGGAACAATAAACACGTTTCTACAGACCGACTCAACAGCTGGCGTATTCTCGAGTATCGTCCTCCGTGTCTGTCTCAAGCGGTTATGTGAACTTTATACAGTCAAATTTATTGATAATAATATATTTAATTACTAACTCAAGGTTTGCCAACATAAATTAAGTTCCGGTCGCCTTAAAGATTACATCATAAGTAAATGCTCCCCCAAATTATCTTAAAGATGCTCTGCAAATCTTTTCTGACGTTTTTATCCTCGATAAGCACGTGTATAAGTGATTTTGAAGGTCCTTAAACAATTGTTTTTTTTTATTTTGAATCTGATTTAAACAAGCATGTGTTCCTGACACATAAATAAGTTCTCAAACATATATAAATATATTATTGCCTCTTTTATGTTATGAATAACAATTTTATGTATCTGTCGTCTGGACAAAAACGAAGTTCACAAGGGCGCGTAGCGCCGACTATGACGATTACGCACGCAGACCGTTAGAAAGTGACCAGTTAAGTAGATGCCATGTCAAAATACTACCGTGTTCCATTTAACGAAAAATCATCTATTGGCAAGGGTGATGCTTATTTGCAAATTGAATAGACCGGCATCGTGTCAAGAACAAATTTCAACAACGGCTATGAGAGTTTATCCTGTATAACCGCCGAATTCACAAACCTCACTCAAATTGAGGGGCCCCTCCACTTCCTCGAGGAAGGCGTGAGGGCCGGCGTTGGCCAATCGCGACGGCGGATTCGTTATCGCGATTGGCCAGCGCCGGCCCTCGCGCCTTCCTCGAGAAAGTGGAGGGGCCCCTCAATTGGAGTGAGGTTTGTGAATTCGGCGGTAAGAAAATGTTTACTATAGACGTTTTCTGTTTCCTGCTGTTCTCAGTCACGTAAGTTCCGTATTTAGTATGCGGGACGAAAAAATAATTAAACCTTTCAACCTGGAATATCCGAGAAAATATGGGCGAGGCGAAACAAGAATGTGTGACAATCACGCATTTTTCGTAAACTCCTTCCAGCGGCGTGGAAATATCAAAACGATGTTTTGCTGCATACCAGAAGTGACAACATTTAAGATGGCTGCGCCCTTGTGAAAAGGTGTATAGGGTACGCACTAGTTTACGCCAGATTCGGTCTGAGTATAAAGGTGCGTATAGATTAGAGTGAACAATTTGGATCACTCCTTTCTGCTTGATTCTTCGCCTGCATCATGGTGCTGGGTGTAAACAATCTTGGTCAGGCAAACAAGCGTTCTGATTGCCGCTCAGTGTTTCTACAAAAGGTAGACTAAAAGAGCTTGTCCTCAATCTTTCGTGACACATTGAAATTATTGTTTCTAGCTGAGTTGCGCTGTCACCATATTTATTGCAAAACGTATTTTGTAATAGATTAGCGTGAACAATTTTGATCACTCCTTTCTGCTTGATTCTTCGCCTGCATCATGGTGCTGGGTGTAAACAATCTTGGTCAGGCAAACATGCGTTGTGATTGCCGCTTAGTGTTTCTACAAAAGGTAGACTAAAAGAGCTTGTCCTCAATCTTTCGTGACACATCGAAATTAATATTGTTTTTAGCTGAGTTGCGCTGTCACCATATATATTGCAAAACGTATTTCGTAATAGATTAGAGTGAGCAATTTTGATCACTCCTTTCTGCATGATTCTTCGCCTGCATCATGGTGCTGGGTGTAAACAATGTTGGTCATTCAAACAAGCGTTGTGATTGCCGCTTAGTGTTTCTGCAAAAGGTAGACTAAAAGAGCTTGTCCTCAATCTTTCGTGACACATTGAAATTATTATTGTTTTTAGCTGAGTTTCGCTGTCATCATATATATTGCAAAACGCATTTCGTAATATATTAAGAATTTTGATCACTCCTTTCTGCATGATTCTTCGCCTGCATCATGGTGCTGGGTGTAAACAATATTGGTCATTCAAACAAGCGTTGTGATTGCCGCTTAGTGTTTCTGCAAAAGGTAGACTAAAAGAGCTTGTCCTCAATCTTTCGTGACACATTGAAATTATTATTGTTTTTAGCTGAGTTTCGCTGTCATCATATATATTGCAAAACGCATTTCGTAATATATTAAGAAGAATTTTGATCACTCCTTTCTGCATGATTCTTCGCCTGCATCATGGTGCTGGGTGTAAGGAATGTTGGTCATTCAAACAAGCGTTGTGATTGCCGCTTAGTGTTTCTACAAAAGGTAGACTAAAAGAGCTTGTCCTCAATCTTTCGTGACACATTGAAATTATTATTGTTTTTAGCTGAGTTTCGCTGTCATCATTATATTGCAAGACGCTATTTCGTAATATATTAGAGGAACAATTTTGATCACTCCTTTCTGCATGATTCTTCGCCTGCATCATGGTGCTGGGTGTAAGGAATGTTGGTCATTCAAACAAGCATTGTGATTGCCGCTTAGTGTTTCTACAAAAGGTAGACTAAAAAAGCTCGTCTTCAATCTTTCGTGACACATTGAAATTATTATTGTTTTTAGCTGAGTTTCGCTGTCATCATATATATTTCAAAACGCATTTCGTAATATATTAAGGAGAATTTTTATCACTCCTTTCTGCATGATTCTTCGCCTGCATCATGGTGCTGGGTGTAAGACATATTGGTCATTCAAACAAGCGTTGTGATTGCCGCTTAGTGTTTCTACAAAAGGTAGACTAAAAGAGCTTGTCCTCAATCTTTCGTGACACATTGAAATTATTATTGTTTTTAGCTGAGTTTCGCTGTCATCATATATATTGCAAAACGCATTTCGTAATATATTAAGAAGAATTTTGATCACTCCTTTCTGCATGATTCTTCGCCTGCATCATGGTGCTGGGTGTAACGAATGTTGGTCATTCAAACAAGCGTTGTGATTGCCGCTTAGTGTTTCTACAAAAGGTAGACTAAAAGAGCTTGTCCTCAATCTTTCGTGACACATTGAAATTATTATTGTTTTTAGCTGAGTTTCGCTGTCATCATATATATTGCAAAACGCATTTCGTAATATATTAAGAAGAATTTTGATCACTCCTTTCTGCATGATTCTTCGCCTGCATCATGGTGCTGGGTGTAAGGAATGTTGGTCATTCAAACAAGCATTGTGATTGCCGCTTAGTGTTTCTACAAAAGGTAGACTAAAAGAGCTCGTCTTCAATCTTTCGTGACACATTGAAATTATTATTGTTTTTAGCTGAGTTGCGCTGTCATATATATTGCAAGGATTCTTCGCCTGCATCATGGTGCTGGGTGTAAGGAATGTTGGTCATTCAAACAAGCATTGTGATTGCCGCTTAGTGTTTCTACAAAAGGTAGACTAAAAGAGCTCGTCTTCAATCTTTCGTGACACATTGAAATTATTATTGTTTTTAGCTGAGTTGCGCTGTCATCATTTATATTGCAAGACGTATTTCGTAACAGATTAGAGTGAACAATTTTGATCACTCCTTTCTGCATGATTCTTCGCCTGCATCATGGTGCTGGGTGTAAGGAATGTTGGTCATTCAAACAAGCATTGTGATTGCCGCTTAGTGTTTCTACAAAAGGTAGACTAAAAGAGCTCGTCTTCAATCTTTCGTGACACATTGAAATTATTATTGTTTTTAGCTGAGTTGCGCTGCCATCATTTATATTGCAAGACGTATTTCGTAACAGATTAGAGTGAACAATTTTGATCACTCCTTTCTGCGTGATTCTTCGCCTGCATTGTGGTGCTGGGTGTAAGGAATGTTGGTCATTCAAACAAGCATTGTGATTGCCGCTTAGTGTTTCTACAAAAGGTAGACTAAAAAAGCTCGTCTTCAATCTTTCGTGACACATTGAAATTATTATTGTTTTTAGCTGAGTTGCGCTGCCATCATTTATATTGCAAGACGTATTTCGTAACAGATTAGAGTGAACAATTTTGATCACTCCTTTCTGCATGATTCTTCGCCTGCATCATGGTGCTGGGTGTAAGGAATGTTGGTCATTCAAACAAGCATTGTGATTGCCGCTTAGTGTTTCTACAAAAGGTAGACTAAAAGAGCTCGTCTTCAATCTTTCGTGACACATTGAAATTATTATTGTTTTTAGCTGAGTTGCGCTGTCCATCATTTATATTGCAAGACGTATTTCGTAACAGATTAGAGGAAATTTTGATCACTCCTTTCTGCATGATTCTTCGCCTGCATCATGGTGCTGGGTGTAAGGAATGTTGGTCATTCAAACAAGCATTGTGATTGCCGCTTAGTGTTTCTACAAAAGGTAGACTAAAAGAGCTCGTCTTCAATCTTTCGTGACACATTGAAATTATTATTGTTTTTAGCTGAGTTGCGCTGTCCATCATTTATATTGCAAGACGTATTTCGTAACAGATTAGAGTGAACAATTTTGATCACTCCTTTCTGCATGATTCTTCGCCTGCATCTTGGTGCTGGGTGTAAGGAATGTTGGTCATTCAAACAAGCATTGTGATTGCCGCTTAGTGTTTCTACAAAAGGTAGACTAAAAAAGCTCGTCTTCAATCTTTCGTGACACATTGAAATTATTATTGTTTTTAGCTGAGTTGCGCTGTCATCATTTATATTGCAAGACGTATTTCGTAACAGATTAGAGTGAACAATTTTGATCACTCCTTTCTGCGTGATTCTTCGCCTGCATTGTGGTGCTGGGTGTAAGGAATGTTGGTCATTCAAACAAGCATTGTGATTGCCGCTTAGTGTTTCTACAAAAGGTAGACTAAAAGAGCTCGTCTTCAATCTTTCGTGACACATTGAAATTATTATTGTTTTTAGCTGAGTTGCGCTGCCATCATTTATATTGCAAGACGTATTTCGTAACAGATTAGAGTGAACAATTTGGATCAATCCTTTCTGCATGATTCTTCGCCTGCATCTTGGTGCTGGGTGTAAGGAATGTTGGTCATTCAAACAAGCATTGTGATTGCCGCTTAGTGTTTCTACAAAAGGTAGACTAAAAGAGCTCGTCTTCAATCTTTCGTGACACATTGAAATTATTATTGTTTTTAGCTGAGTTGCGCTGCCATCATTTATATTGCAAGACGTATTTCGTAACAGATTAGAGTGAACAATTTTGATCACTCCTTTCTGCATGATTCTTCGCCTGCATCATGGTGCTGGGTGTAAACAATATTGGTCAGGCAAACAAGCGCTGTGATTGCCGCTCAGTGTTTCCACAAAAGGTAGACTAAATCGCCCCCGTTATTCGCTAAAATGTCGATTAGCTGAAATGTCGCTGTTCACTAAAACGTCATTAGGTAGTTTTTGTAGATCGTTTTCGCCGTCCCGCAATGCTTACCGCAACCCGCTACGATACCCGGAACTCTACAGCCAAGGCCTTCGGCGCGCAGGCGCAGTAGCGGCTTCTTCGTTGCGGAGGGCTTAGCGGAGGGGAAAACGCGGTCTACAAAAACTCCCTATTCGCTCATGTGATATGGACCCGTTTACAGTATTTAACTTGCTGAGTGACTCTGGCACTTAATGTTTCAACCGTGAGGGACAATTTTATTTCAACCGTGAGGGAAATTTTATTTCTAACCGTGAGGGACAATCCGGGAACTATTTATTATTAATTTTGACGAGGTCAGCTAGTCTGGTCTGTAATACTTTGGTCTCTCTCACTTTTGTTTCATCATTTAAAAATTGACGTTATCCATGAAATGTGTATGATGTCAAGTCATCCAAATTCATCATCCTACGGAATTTGAACCTATAGGACGAAACAAATCAAGGAGCGAAGGGACTTCATTAAAACATGCTGCACTCTAAGAAATGTCTGCGCGTCTGCTTACCCGCAAAAGACTAAAGAGCCAATCTCTGCGATCTACGATATCAGCTCGGCGAATGTTGGGGCAGAACATCTGTTTAGGCCTCAAAATGAAGTTTGCGCTGTGGCATTACGCAATGCAGGCATGACGCTTTGCATTGCGTAATGCCACAGCGCAGACTTCATTTTTAGGTCTAAACAGATGTTTCGCCTCATCATTCGCTGAGCTGATTTCGTAGATCGCAGAGATTGGCTCTTTGAGTGTTTTGTGGGTAAGGAGACGCGCAGGCATTTCTTAGAGTGAAGTAAAACGCTAATTAAAATGTTAAGCCCTCGGGCCTGAAGAGCAATTCGTGAAAGAAGAGATGGCTATCTCAGGGCTCCCGCTTATCTCGGTAAACCAATCTACAGAGCTCTATGGCAATCGGCGAAGGAACTTTGAGAAGTCCGTCTTTTTGAAAAAAAAAGAAAGAAAGAAAAAGGTTTGTCTTTGCTGTAAAAGCTTTCTTGTGTAGTAACGCGCGTTACTATCACACTCTAAAGAAAGTTTGTGCGTCTACTTTCACGCACAACACTCGGAGAGCCAATCACCGCAACTTACGGAGGCAGCTCAGCGAATGATAATGCCGAAACATATGTTTAGACCAAAACACGCAGTCTGAGTTGTGACATTAAGCAATGCCAAACGTCACGCTTGCATTGCTTAATGTCACAACTCAGACTGCGTGGTTTGGTCTAAACATATGTTTCGGCATTATCATTCGCTGAGCTGCCTCCGTAAGTTGCGGTGATTGGCTCTCCGAGTGTTGTGCGGGAAAGCAGACGCACGGGCTTTTTTTTAGAGTGCAGGGGCCCTAATCTGGACATTTGGCGAGAAAGCCGGCGAGAAATCTGGCGCCCGTGATTGGCCGACGCCGCACTTGACCTTGGCGCCGGCCAATCATAGCCGCCAGATTTCTCGCCGACTTTTCCGCCAAGTGTCCAGATTAGGGCCCCAGTTCACGAAATTACAGTCAGTGCGCAGGTGAGCTGGTGGAAGTTCACCACGATGCTTTTTTATCCGAGACTAAAGCAAAAGGAGGAACCTTTTTTTTTTTTGTTTACATTGGAAGAGAAAGTAACAGGGGACAACCGACGTCTCTAACTCAGCTGATAATTTTATTCAACGACCACCCTCCTTTTATATACAAAACTACAACCGCCACAAAACCACCGAATGTCCTCTTTTTCAAGGTCGCAGCTCACAATTCTAACCCACAGCACAATTGTTTTTTTAATCGTGGCAGACAGCCAAGGTTGGACCCTTGACGCAACACTCTACACACTGAACTTTACAAGACTGTCTTAACTCACATTCGTCCGAAATGCCACTTCAGATGGTTGTTAATGAAACTGGAACATGGCAGAATGTTGTTTCCGTGTTTCTTGAAAAAAGGTTTAGGACATGTTCATCTAGAGCAATTTCTGTCAATTCAAGCGAGTTGATCGAACTACTCAAGGATCACCATAGAAGAGAGTGTACAATTTTTTTCGATGGACATCGAAGATCTCTACTACTCACTTGAGAGAGTCGTCTGCTGAAGAGGGTGAAATTGATACTGTAGCTGAATTTGGTTAAATTTCAATCACAATCGGGCATTTCTATATATAGTTTTCTTGCGATTGTTGAGCATTACCTCCAGTCGACGGTTGTAGAATATGAAGGAAAAAAGTATATACAAAAGGAGGGAGTGTGCATAGATCGTCTGTTTTCACCGGCGTTAGCTGAAATGTACCTTAACTCCATGGATTGGGCTGTGTCTGATAGGTTGCAAGAGTTGTCAGATACATGTATTGTTAAAAAATATGTTGATGACATAGTGATTTGCTGTTTTCGCAAAGGTTTATCAAACAGCATAGAAACGTTGATTAGATCAGCAGCAGCTGAGCTTCAGTTCACAGTGGAAAAGCCCCTTGAATAGAGCCCTTAAGGTTTTAGACTTGCTAATTCATACTGAAGAAGGGTTGTGCTGGGAGTATGGCAAATAAAGTTCAAAACGATTGCTATCAGAAAGGAGTTGCCATTCAAAAAACTGTGAAAACGGGGGTAGTTAAATCATTAACCAGGAATGCACTGGACAGGTCTTGTACACATTTTATGACTTAATCGTTGGAAAGGCGGTGGAAAAGACAACGATGCCGGTTATGAAGATCAGTTTATCAAAAGACATTTATGTCTACAAATCGCGGACAAAAGTGAAGGTGAACAGAATTCAAAGAACAAGTTTGCTGTAATCTTGTATTGCCATAAAATATCACATAATCTGAAAGCAATTGCAAAAGAGTTCTGAGTAGACACCGTTCTCAGTTCAGATTTTAAGCTAAGTAGACTCACGTCATTTCAGACAGGTTTCTGTGGTTTTGGATATATTTTTCTGGAAACCAGTGTTTGAAATAATTTAAGATTTTTGTGTGGTTGATAATTTGGCGATTACATCACAATTTTACACTCGCAACGTTGCCTTTGATTATTTTTTTCCACCTACGTGTCTCCTCTGACATGCGGCGTAAAGTACACTTCGAACAGTTGCTCAGGGAGTTTGCGCAAATTGTATTTTCATAAAAGGTTATTAGTATCGGCAGCTCATAATGCTACTTCCAAGCAGTGCGACAGGAGCTATGTGGGCCTGCGAAAACGATTCGGTAAAATATTTGATCTTCTAAAACGTACTAGCCCACAACCGTTGACAAAAAGAGACCATAAAACCACTTTTGGCTGGAATATTAGTAACTGAATACTGCTTAGTGCACAAAGCAGCCTGGCACACGAGGAGCTATAAATACGATTTCTGCAGTGAAATATAAAAGACTAATATCCCATTCACACGATGATAAAGGTTCCTTTAGCTAAATGACCTTTATGGTCGGCAGCTATTCCGTTCCCGATCCCTCGCGCGTGGCATGTGCTCGCGACCGAAGATGTCCGTCCTTTTTGTTTATTCTTTCTGTAACAAGTTATCAAAACCAACGCGCTCACGTTCAACTAAGCGCTGGCTGATTTGCCGATTTCAAAGGTACCTATGTATGTTAAAGGTACCTTTATGCTGGCCGTGTGAATGGGGTATAAAAGCAGTATGTTTTTATTACCTCCTTCGCGATGATCCGCAGTGTATACCGCGATGATCCGCAGTCTCCCGCCTCGGTGCTTTATACCGCGGTGTTCCGCAATGTGCACGCACGCAAGCCAAATTCAACTTTCGAATTCGATACCAGCATGGGTCACACAGATTGCGCTCGGTAACGATCACTGTCGCCAAATATTTGGGTTCGCGTTCGGGGCCAAATACTACCGCAGTGACTGAAATCACAGAGCAGATATTCGTGGACAGGTCGACCTGTCACGCCGCCATTGGTTCACTTCAGCTGTGGGGAAGACAAACATAAATTGGTTGCTATCTACAGATAGCAAATATGTTATTTGCCCGAAAACCACCGATCGAGAACTGGCCGATTCGAGTCGCTCTCACTCTCTTCTCCGTGGTCACGTGCCGTTTTCTATGGTTTAGACATTACCACCAAATATAATCAAACTTGTGGGTCATCGAGGGAACACACTGAATATTGAAAACAGAAAAGAAGTATGATACCCATTTGTGTGGCTTCTAAAAAGTCGCAAATACGTTGATTGAAGGAAAACAAAAAGTTGCACAGCCACGTGACTTTAGCCAACTCTCTCCAGTCGAGTTTCGGTTCCGGTTTCGAGCAATTGCGTTTTTTTTTTGTTTACTTCATTACAAATATACGTGACGCTGTAGCAAAATATTGATTGAGTAGACTTCTGACACCTTAATGAATCGTCTGGCAAAAAAAAAAAAAGAAAACACAAATTTTGGTGGGTGTCAGTGTCCCTTTAACCGCCGTTCACACACTTGCAACCGAGTAGGACCGAGAGAGACAAGACCGGTTTTTAAGCCTCTTACGACCGAAACGCAAGTGTGAACGGGCTTTTGACCTTTCACCGATTGTAAGTGCATATCACGTCTTTGCATGTCTTTCTGGAAGTAACTGAAACGTAATCGAAACGAAGTAATTAATCGATTACTTTTTACAGGCAGTAATTTGTAACGGTCATTCGTTAGTTTTAGTCAAGTAATGGTAATTGTTATAATTTACTTTTTTTCAAGTGACGGGCACAAGTCTGGTCAGAACTGCCGTGTAGTCCTTGAGTCTGTGTCAAGAAGCGGCAGAAAAGGGGGGGGGGGGGGGAGGGGGAGAGAGGCTGCTTTTCTGGTGTCGTGCCGGGGGCCGCATGAATCTGCTTCGCGGGCCGCATGCGGCCCGCAGGTCGTGGGTGGCCGACCCTTGCCCTGTAGGACTCGCTCTAAAAATGTCCGCGCGTCTACTTTTTCACGGAGCACTCAGGGAGTCAATCACCACGATGTACGGGGAAAGGGTCCCTATCATTTCGTCGAAACTCGTTTCGTGGAATTACGTTTCGTAGACAACTTTTCATGGACACACGTTTTGTCGACACGATCGTTTTATCGACACTCGTTACGCGAATTGCACGCTGTAGGGACATTCCGTCACGCGTGTATCACTGAGTTTTTGCACGTTAACCGCCCCCTCGACCTGCGTTCACGCCGCTTCGCGGCGACAGCCTACGACGGCTCAATTACCAAAATGTCAACCCAGTTGACCGACCCGTAAGCAAGGAGCACATGAGCCACAAACGGGCGCCGCGCGGCAGTTTCCATGGCAGCTTTCGCGGACGCTGTGACGTGCTGGCTTGGCATAGGTCCAAGTCACAGCGTCCTGGGCTCTCTCGTTTTTGTCGCTGGTGTGTTTCCTGTTGTACACGCCGCTTCGCGGCGAGAGTCTCATACAGCTTATTACAGAAAAAAAAAAAAAAGCTAATCTGAGCTGTCAATGAAACGATCCGTCGATGACACGATCTGTCGATAAAACGTTGCGTGTCGATGAAACGATCTGTCGATGAACTGATTGACACCGACGGGGGAAGGTCGACGGATTACGAATCCGGAAAAGCGTTTGGACCTAAAAGTGAGGTGTGCGATTTGCCACTGAGCCTTAGGTGAGCATGGGGAAGATTGGGCACGACTCGTGCTCAGTGTCGCTGCGCGGATCGCACTTCTGAGACAGAACAATGCCTTGTCATTCGCTCTTGCTGAAAATCCTACCCTCCTGGTGTAGCCCGATATCTCCCTAGAATTTCCTGTGCGAAGAAAAATATTCTGCTCTGAGGAAGTCAGAATCCGGAACCATTATATTGTAGCCATGTTTTAATTATATTCGTCGTAAACGTCTTTCTATCTCTCACTCTAAAGAGCTATAAGTTGACGACTTAAATTGGAAATCCCGGTCAATATTTGTTCTTTTGTTTTTTCGTCTCCAGCCAGATCTGGCAATGCCCAGCTACGATTTCATGAGCCCTTTTCTCGGATCAGCCGACGGTTGGCACCCCTGTCTCCTTCCTTCAGTCTCAACTCGTAGTGGCAGCTTACGTTCCTAAAGCACGCTATTCGCGACTCCAATTCACTACAGGTAGCGCTGCTCGTTTTCCAAAATGGCAGTTATAGTGAGGGTCGGAGTTGCGTGCTGGTATGTCATTGCTGATTTTGCCTAGTGTGCTGGCTTCACTGAGCGACACAGAGTATTGTTGCTTATACGAGGAAGCTAAGGTGTTATGAGCGCAGGTCACCTCTTTATCCTGAAAACGAAAACTGCGTTTAGCGTAGTATTTACGCCAGGAGGCACGTTTTAATTCAGGAAGGAGACCGAAACTAACCTCTATTTTGGATTTTATTTCTCGTTATAGGTGTTAATTTAGGTTTCTTTCATATGTTTCACGGCATAATTATTGACCGAAATAAGTTGTTCGCGGAAACTTTGTTTTGTAGCATGCGTGTCCGATCAGGCACTTAAAAATGTTTCGGAGACTCGTGTCCCTTTAAAGGCAAGGTCTTTCATACACCTAAGTGGTAACATAGGATATCGTGTTTTTGCTGCCTTTTATCGCTAAGATAATTGTCGTGTCAAATAATGAACTGCGGACATTTTAATGGGTTTTGGGGTATTTAGATGATTAATTGCGTTAACATTATTCCCAGCACAAGAATAACAAAATCAATCCAAATTTTACAAAATATCGCCACGGGTGATGAGTTTAGAATATGTTCACAAAACGTATAAATTAGGAAACGCTGTTCTCACTACAAAAACCCAAAGACGGAATCCGAGTCAGTCAGCAAAAGTGTGTGTTTTCTAAAGCAACGCGTGTATATCACATCCACTGTTTGACTGCTTGTCTATCTTGATAACGATGTGAGGGTTTTTCATATGCTAAAAAGAAAACAAAATGAGACCATTCTGGAAAGTGTTACACATGGACCAACCGGGGTGGGGGGGGGGGGGGGGGCAATGTGGGCGCTTGCGCCCCCAGTTCTCAAAGGGGGGGGGGGCAAGGTATGTTTTGCCCCCCCCCCCCCCCAGGAACAGCCGCCACTGGGCAGGGCAAACACTGGCTGGCGGCGCCCAAGGGATACAAAGGGCACCGCCCCCCCCCCCTCCCCCGACCCTTGGGGGGGGGGGGGTCTGGTTTGCCCCCCCCCCCCCCCCACTCAAAAACAAGTTGGTACGCCACTGGTATTTCATGACTTTTTTTATGATCGTGGCGTTTATTGGGGGCCTACATTGACGTACTTTGTATAATAATAATAATAAAATTAAGATATTTAATACGTTGTTTCTCAAGCTCTAGTATAATTTGTTGCTTATGATCTAATTTCCAACGCACGAACAAGTATGGCGATCAAAAGTGTGCAAAATATCATCGCTGGTGCCAATGCAGCATTTTTAATTAACGAGTTATAAAATAAAAATATCTAAAATCAATGAAAACGTTCTAGCTGATCTGTGAAATCCATGTAAAATTAATTTAATTGTGGTTATCAAAGTCGCGACTTTTGGCAATCGGCAAAATTTCCGAAGTCGCCGCCAAACCTTCCAGAACAAATGCCCCCCCCCCCCCCCCACACACACACACACACACATAAAACGGATATTTTGTTTTAATTACTAATCTTCCCAGAACATTATCTCTTTAATTTTTACGCACCGTCGTTTCGCCAATCTCAGCCTTTCCAGTTCGAGGGAATACCCGCTTGCACGTATGCTTACTGCAGCACGTTTTGTTGGCGTTGGAGACCGGTGAAACAGTAGAGAGTTTCATTATTGCGCATACGAGCAGACGCAAGCACTGCGCGTGCGCGGAGCCCAAAATTGCGGTCTTGGATTGGAGCATGGCGACAACACGCGTGCGCAATGTGGAGCACGCAACTCTAACGCCAACCGCTTGCTTTTGCTTCTTTACGCAACTCTAAAACTTTCTAATAAGGTACAATCCTATACCGGCTTCAGCACTACATTGGGACAGTGAAGAGTGTTGTTTGCTTTCGGAAATGACGTTTCGCCGCTATCCATGATCGCGAGCAGTTCCGCCGAGCTCACGAGCGCTTCCCGTTTCCGCCGCGGGAGGGCGAGCAACGAGCTGGAGACGCGAATACACAACACACGCAGATATCTGACACCGTCTGCGCCTTCGTGGCAATGGTAATCTGAAGTCGATGTATACTGCGAACAGCACGGACAAATTCCGTCGGCCCCGTGCGACGGCGGTTGTCGCGGTTTCAAGTTCTGTCTGGGAACATCGACACTTGGTGACTGGACTTCGAGACTTACACATACAAAATAAAAACTCCCATTCTCAATATTGCATGTACAGTTTGTTTTTATCCTTAAACGGTATCTCGACGGCGGCCACGAGATGTACGTATAGCGTCCAAGTTTTGTTTTTGTTTTATTTGTGAATTTCTCGTTTCAGTAGGATCTTTTGTTCGCCATTTTAATCAGTATTACACCGCTCGATCATAGCTGTGAGATATAGGCAGACAAGAAGATAAGCAACGGAATGTGGCACCTTAAGTGAGTAAAGTCCATTGCTTTTGTTTTATTTTATGCTTACTGCAGCTAAATATTTTCCACTTTCTCTGAAATTTGCTTTTTGTGCCCTTGGTAGTTTTCACGTTTCCAGTTTTGTTTTAGGCTCGCGTCAGACATGGAAACGGGCCAGCAATTTCGGTGTTGCTGGCGAGTTGTTCCCTTGCTTTCTCTAGGGGTTTACTGCGGTTGAACGAACGCCATTTCATCGAAACACGTTTTAGAGAACGGGCACGTTTTATCGAAGCTCGATTTAGAGAAAGCAGTGCCTCAGTTTAGAGAAACGCCATTTATCGAAAGGGAGCGCTGTTTGAAAAAAGGCTCCCCTACATCGCGCGTGTATCACTTGGCGCTTGTTGACTCCCCCCCCCCCCCCCCCCCCCCCTTCCCCAGCGTTATGTCGCTTCGCGGCGACAGTCTGCGGCGGCGCATTGCAAGAGTGTTAACCCACCTGACCCATCCGTACACGCCGCTTCGCGAAAAGGAGGCTCATCGCCATTTTCTCTAAACTGAGTTTCTCTATAAAGGGATTCGATAAAACTGGGGTCGGTAAAACGGCGTTCGCTAAAACGAACTTCTTTAAACCGCATGCCTCCGCTCCCTATAAAAGTATTCGATAAACTGGAGTCAATAAAACGGCGTTCGCTAAAAGTTTAAAACGAGCTTCTCTAAACCGCATGCCTCCCTTCCCTAGGGGTTTCCCCAGTGCGACACGAATTGCTCGTATCGCATCCGGCCCGAAACGGACGAGATCCTCGGACAACTCGGAGACGTTTGAAGCGGCAGCAGCCAGTTAGGGACGCCATTATTTCACATGGCACCCCGTGCCGGTAATGATGACAACTAAAGACTTGGTTCTGGTTGGAAATTGATCGTTTTTGGGAATAACCCGTTTTCAGAAAAATTAGTCGGTATTCTCAACGCTATTTAAAGGTATAAAAACACGTTTATAGCGCGTAACTGCGTGCCTAAATAGCGCTCGAAAAATAACATTTAATAATGATGATGGCAAATCCTAGCAATTGGTTGCTGCGTGTGAACGCGGGCGGCCCGTGTTGCTGGGGTTGCGACGTCCAGTTGCTGGGAAAATAGTTCCATCTGAAGCTGGCCTATGGATCTGCGAACATATCAAAAGTGGATTTACTGTGCTTGCTGGTGTGCGTTCTTTTCTATGTGCTTTAGCGTTGCCAATAATCGAAGCAGATGAGGACGTTCCCACTGCGGAACAACCCATTGGGGGCAGAAAATTAGTCGCGGTGCAATTTTTGTTATGAGGAAGGCTTAACATTTCTAATGCAATAGACAAGGCTGTGGTTTCTTTAGCTAATCAAGAGTTTACGGAGAGTCGTGACGTTTTAGTCAGTAACAATTTATCAAATAACAGTTCCTTTGTTTTTGTTTTTTACAATTTAGTTAGTGCATTGTGAGTGAGTTTGACATGAAATACTTCGTTGCTTTACGGATTCTTTTATATGTTCCATATTTATGCATACCTAGTCAGGAATAATATATTCAGAATGAATCTGTTCTGAGGTTGATGTACTTGTAATATCGCAATAATCTTCGAAACCGAGCGAATCGCTTCCATTTATCTGCTTCGTGAGATAAATATGTCTTCAAACATGAATGTTGCGCACGTGAATGCGCTAAGAACAAAAGACGGGACAGAAGTGGTGCTTGGCCCAATCTGACCTTTCGCGTTTCATCGAGGGATTAAACTATTTTTATACATTGGTGTCTCAACTGTGATCACGTTGAGTGGTCAATTTGATCGATGATGCATGGCCAAAAATAGTTCTCGCGTACTTGTCTACGACACTGATCTTACTGTGGCTAGGCTGTGCATTTGTTCTGTGAGAGCAGCGAAAGAAACACCTCTACAAGTTAATACCAAAGCCAAAATTATCTATGAGCAAGACGGAATTATACGATTTTATGTCAAAGGGAAAAATCCGTCGACGTGTGCCATTAGGGAATGTCTTTACATGCAAGTTGGAGGTCCGACGAATTCACAAGGGGATCATTCATTTTTTTCATGAGGTCTACCAATTTCCCAAATAAATAACGATATTTAAAGAGGAATATGCCAATATTGGAGAAAACGGAACCGGAATAAAGTCAGAGTCATATTTCTTTCTCTCCCTTACCCCTTTCATTAAATAAAATGCATAAAAAAACTTTTCAGTATTTTTTCGTGTTCACTTTTACATATATGCATAACGCTTAACTCTAAAGGCCCGTTCACACATTTGCGTTTGACTAGACCGAGTCAGAAAACCTTGCGACCGTTTACATTGCTGCGCAGCTGGTCGTGAGGTGTGCCAAGAAGCTTAAAAACCTTAGTCTGTCGTAGTCAAACGCAAGTGTGTGAACGGGTCTTAAATCCCTATATCTAGAACACGGAGCTATGTTTGTCAAGTTTTTACGTGTGACCTGTTTAAGATATATTTTAATGACCTTGAAATCACCAGAAAGCTTACATCTATGGCTCACTGTAATCAGTACAAATTCGCTTTTATATGCACCAAATAAAATTGTTTACATATATACATTTGAAAGAATTTTTCGAAAATCCAGCAGGTTCGGGATCGATTTTCTAAAAAAAAAAAAAAAAAAGTACATTGTCTATTTGCTTCGTGTTTTGTTGATAGCAAGGTCTGATTGTAGTTTATAAGCAATTATAAACGGAAAGTATAGTACTTTGTTTGTATGACCGCAATTAAACCTTGAATCTTGTCAGTGTTTCATTGTGACTGCTTCCTCGCACAAATGCTATTCTGGCCAACATTGTGGTGTGGTTTAGTTAATTACCTAATATTAAAACTTTAATTAACATGTAACATTAAAAACAAGTGGAATTGTGCGTAGTGCGGAGTAAAAAGTATTTTACCCCGCAACAAAGCTTGCCGTTTTACAACGCCCATCTGACAAGGCTCAAGCTTTAATTGCACTAATATAAACAAAGTTCTATATATTATAAATAATGGGAAGAACGTTAAACACAAAGACGGACAAGACGATGCCCATTATCGGAATCGTCTTGTCAGTCTATGTGTTCTATGTTCTTCCCATTATTTATATTACCCTTACCAGCACGCTCTCTATTGCAAGTACTATATATTATATTTAAATTTTCTAATAAACCGCTGTTATACCTTCCAACTAATAAAAATATTAAGCTAATAAAAATTAGTGTTTTGAGAAAATCGATTTCCAATTTGCTAGATTTCCGAGACGTTCGTTCATTCGAATGTATGTAACCCATTTTAGATAGGGCATATAATAGTGAATTTGTATTGCTCGAAGAGAGCTATAAATTTGAGCTTTCTGATGATGTCAAGGTCATTAAAATATCTTAAGGTCAAACGTAAAAGCTTGCCAAACTTAGCTCAAAATTATCGAAAGAACACTGTAAGGCCGCGTAAGCGGGGCGTTTGTGCTCGAGTCAGGCTTTCTGTATTTTGTTCACTCGACGCGCTTGTAATTTGCCTTCTAAAAAAAAAAAAAAAAAAATTGTTCTTTCTTTGTTACGGCGCCGTTGTTTTGGTTGCTCGAGGCTCGAGCCATTTGATCCATGTATACAGTCACTGCTTGGCGCCACGGTGGCGGCGAGCGATGCAGGCAGCGAACCTACAACTAGTATTCATATTAAAATAGCGCAAAAAAGACGGGACAAAAAGACGAAGAAGCACACAGGACAAGCGCTAACTGGCAACTAAAGTTTATTGAAAGCTTCCAACTCTGCTATCGCCGTGCACGCGCTTAGTCTCGTCTCAACAAAAACACGGCGTACCGCCAAATCAACAGATACAGCCCGCCCACCGCCTGTTCCAAAAGGTCAGCAACACAGCTACATCACCCCGCCGCACAATCCGAACGAGGCAAGGAATAGAAAAAACGCCACGTTAATATTTAAAAGTGAGATAGTGTTAATGAAACTGTACTCTTTCGGCTGCATATACACCGATGCGACGCTTATGGAAACGTCTTTGTCACAAGCATGTATTTTTGCCGCCTCCAGCAACTCTCGTTCTATCCTTCCTTTGTTGCGTCCCTCCACCTGCGCACCGTCCAGCGTGGGGGAACAACCACAAGTTTTACAATGCCCCGGCAAGTGGGAACCGTATAATTGTTGCCAAGAGAAGCCGCATGCTCTCGAAGTCTATCATTTAAGCAACGTCCCGTTTGCCCTATGTAAACACGACCACACGTTATAGGAATCCTGTAAACCACCTCAGTGGCACAAGGCACAAACTTTGTGACGTGTTTCTTGCTGCAAACAGGTTTCTTCACTTTCGGCCCGCTCACCATAGCGCGCAACAACGCACACAGTTCGACGTGGACGTTGTTTTTACTGCCCCGTGCAGATTGTCAAAATTGTGCGCTATGGTGAGCGGGCCGAAAGTGAAGAAACCTGTTTGCAGCAAGAAACACGTCACAAAGTTTGTGCCTTGTGCCACTGAGGTGGTTTACAGGATTCCTTTAACGTGTGGTCGTGTTTACATAGGGCAAACGGGACGTTGCTTAAATGATAGACTTCGAGAGCATGCGGCTTCTCTTGGCAACAATTATACGGTTCCCACTTGCCGGGGCATTGTAAAACTTGTGGTTGTTCCCCCACGCTGGACGGTGCGCAGGTGGAGGGACGCAACAAAGGAAGGATAGAACGAGAGTTGCTGGAGGCGGCAAAAATTCATGCTTGTGACAAAGACGTTTCCATAAGCGTCGCATCGGTGTATATGCAGCCGAAAGAGTACAGTTTCATTAACACTATCTCACTTTTAAATATTAACGTGGCGTTTTTTTTATTCCTTGCCTCGTTCGGATTGTGCGGCGGGGTGATGTAGCTGTTTTGCTGACCTTTTGGAACAGGCGGTGGGCGGGCTGTATCTGTTGATTTGGCGGTACGCCGTGTTTTTGTTGAGACGAGACTAAGCGCGTGCACGGCGATAGCAGAGTTGGAAGCTTTCAATAAACTTTAGTCGCCAGTTAGCGCTTGTCCTGTGTGCTTCTTCGTCTTTTTGTCCCGTCTTTTTCGCGCTATTTTAATATCAATGTCCATTACCAACTTCCCAGCAAACCAAGCTTTTACAAGTGCGTTGGGAGCTCAAGCAGTTTTTATGTCGTTTGCCTGCCGTTTATTGGGTGGGGGTCCACCACGTGGCATCCGCCAGGTTCAAACTGATTGGCCTGTTCCGACAAGAAGGAAAGGAGGAGGACCCTTACATAATCCGCAGACGCGCGCAAGACACTGCCTACCTGAGGCCCCCCAGCCAGAAGGCAGATATCTAATAAACGTATTACGAATAAAGGGTAATGTCGGTATGAACTTTGTTTTGAGTGCATGGTTGCGCGTTAATGGTATTGAAATTTCAAGCTTTGTACAAATGATTAGATCTGCAGAGTTTGTAGCTAAATTCGATGTAATAAACCTTCTAAATCTCAGTCACCCGCATATCTCCAATTCGCCATCATCGCCGCCAACACACGCCGCTGACCGTCAACAACAGCCCAATCCAACTTTTGGCAACGAATCTAGCACAGTTCGCTATTTCTTTTTTATTTTTAAGTATTCCAAAATATAATAATTTTACGAGTCAGACCTTATGAAACTTGCCAAACTTTGCTCAAAATCATAAAAAGAAAAAAAAAAAAACAACCCAGGTCGACTTTTCTTTTAAGTATTCAAAAATATATTTTTACAAGCCCTTAGACATAATGAATCTACTTTATATACATTTTGTTTAATTAGGAATTCGACCCCAGAACCGTGCCTGCATTGAAATTAAAACACCCAACTGCGGATTAAACGAGTCACCCCAAATTAAACAAATCTATGCATCAAAATATCTGAGTGAGTTAGAAACAATAAAAGTGATGATGGTGTTGCTGTAGTCGCCGCTAGCTGCAGAAACGCAGAAGGTGGTTTATTATGTTAATTCACGCGTTTTACTTAGTTTTACTTCGTGATTGGCTCGGCCCTCTGATCGGCCCATGGCGCATTTTCATTGGCTGTGGAGCTGTTCTAAGGTACTCGAGACTCGCCACGTCCTGTCTTTCTTAGACTGTCCGTGAGTAAGGTTGCCGCCGACCCTTGCCCTAGGCTATCAGAAAATGAAACATACTCAGATTTGTCACTAAAGACATCTTGAAATATAAGGGTTTGATGCGTGCTTGGAATTGAGGTGGGGTTGTCACATTCTGTTCAAATCTATAGCTTTACTTCAATTAAAAAAAAAATCGTCGCTCCCCTTTCCGCTACGTATAGAACGGCAACGCGTTACACGCGCACAAATAAAAATATGCCGAAATCGATGTTGTCGCTACACTCTAAAAAATGCCCGTGCGTCTGCTTTCCCGCACAACACTTGGAGAGCCAATCACCGCAACTTACGGAGGCAGCTCAGCGAATGACGATGCCGAAACATATGTTTAGACGAAAAAACGCAAACTGAGTTGTGACATTAAGCAATGCAAAACGTCACGCTTGCATTGCTTAATGTCACAACTCAGACTGCGTTTTTTGGTCTAAACATATGTTTCGGCATCGTCATTCGCTGAGCTGCCTCCGTAAGTTGCGGTGATTGGCTCTCCGAGCGTTGTGCAGGAAAGCAAACGCACGGGCTTTTTTTAGAGTGTACGCTGATTCTTGACGAAGCTGCATTAGCATTTAGCGCAGGGGTCCCGACTCGGCGAAGGATGGGAATTCCAACTTCGCAACGGTCCGCATACTGACGCTTTCGGAGTTCCAGTTTGTTATCCCGGGCGTCGGCGGTTTCGGATGCAGCCACCACAGCTCCTCTCGATCGCCGCCTATGGTCCACATAGTGTTGTCTTCGGAGATACAATCTTTCCTCCGGGTGTCGGCGGTTTCGCGCAATCGGTGTTGGCGCTGCGACTCGGTTTTTCGTTGTCGCGGACGTTGTGCCACACTCTAAAAAATGTTTGTGCTTCTACTTTCACGCGCAGCACTCGGAGAGCCAATCACCGCAACTTACGGAGGCAGCTCAGCGAATGACGATGCCGAAACATATCTTTAGACCAAAAAACGCAGTCCGAGTTGTGACATTATAAGTAATGCAAAACGTCACGCTTGCATTGCTTAAAGGGACACTCTAAAAAATGCCTGCGCGTCCACTTACCCGCAAAACACTCAGAGAGCCAATCTCTGCGATCTATGAAATCAGCTCAGAGAATGCGGAGGCGGAACATCTGTTTAGACCTCAAAATTAAATCTGCGCTGTGGCATTACGCAATGGAAGCATGACGTTTTGCATTGCGTAATGCTACAGCGCAGACTTCATCTTTAGGTCTAAACGGATTTTCCGTCTCATCATTCGCTGAACTGATTTAGTAGATCGCAGAGATTGGCTCTTTGAGTGTTTTGCGGGTAAGTGGACGTGCAGGCATTTTTTAGAGTGGATGGTGAACCGAAATTTGGATTTCAGAAAAAAAAAAAATAATGCAGGAGATGTAGGCGGCACGCTACAATTCCTACAACACTACTCGTAAGGCGATATCTCGAATGGACGGCCGTATTTTGGGAAAAAGAGGTCGAGATTGAACCAGGCCGACGAGGCCCGTGACGTGAAGATCCCTAGTTTCCTCCTCTCTTCGCTTCGTTCCCTCATGGCGGCGGCGCGGAGAAGACGCGAGGCCGTTCCCTCTCCTTCTCGGAGAAACATGACGTAAACATTTCTGTCAAATACGCCTCCTTTTCTTGAAAAATACGGTCATCCGTTCGAGATATCGCTGTACGAGTGATGGTTTGATGTTTGTAGCATCCCGCTGCACGCTTTTGCCGCGTGTTTTATGGAATCCAGATTTCGGTTCAGCATCCCTTTAATGTCACAACTCAGACTGCGTTTTTTGTTCTAAAGATACGTTTCGGCATCGTCATTCGCTGAGCTGCCTCCGTAAGTTGCGGTGATTGGCTCTCCGAGTGTTGTGCGGGAAAGTAGACGCACGGGCTTTTTTTAGAGTGCACCGCCACGGCCGCTCGATCCCCTCCTCTCCCGCGGCGCGTCATTGGAAGCGTGCCAGAAGACTCTTTGCCTCCTGTAAGAGGGAAACGTTACGAGCGAAGGAACAAAGCGAACGAGCACGGCGGGAACCGCGCATCGGCCTTTCGAAACCAGTCCTTGGGGCTCTAATCTGGACGCTTGGCGAAGAAGTCGGCGAGGAATTCGATGGCCGTGATTGACCTTGGGGCTGGCCAATCACGGCGATCGAATTTCTCGCCGACTTTTTCGCCAAGTCTCCAGATTAGAGCCCCAGTCCAGTCCAGTCCAAACCACGACCGTCCAAACGAAAGACGGCTGCATGCACCAGGGCAATAAATGCTAACGCATTTAAAAATGCCACGCACGGGCAGAAGATGGTAGTGGCGTTCCTTCTATCTACTTCCTTTCACCTCAAGTCCAGGCGAAGCCGACGCTACACTGTAAAAAAATGATTGGGTAAAAAAAAACAAAAACAGAAAAAGCTTGGCAGCTCTCTTGCCACAAATGTGTTTTCGTCTGTTTCATGTTGCCGTCCTTTTTGTTAAAATATTTTTTCGGTTCTTGTCTTTCCTGTAAAATGACGGACTTTCTGTTGCCCGGCCTACTAGAAAAACAGTTTCTTTTCTTAAAAATGTAAGAGTTAAAAAAACAAAACGAGTTTCTGTTCTGGAAGTTTGTGAAAAAAACAGCCTGTTTTTTATTCAGGTTGCAAGAAAAGTTTTACATCGATAAATACCAGCGAACTGCGTCGCTGGTATTTATCTCGCCATTCAATCTCTAAACGCACCACAATGCACTTACATATACAAGCAGAACACACAAATAACAGCAACACTACAGGCAATCCAACATATAACAGCAACACTACAGCCTATTTAATCACGCACCCTGCTCTACGAATGCCACGGCAGACAGAAAGGCAGACAAGCAGAGCCAGACAGAATGGTTATTCTTCCATCTAACGTCCTCAGAGTCCCAATACACATAGGGAAGCGACAACATTCATGTAACCGCCATACAGATTTTTTTTTTTTTCAAAACTTTTATTGCACGCGCTCTTTGCAAAAATACAAATAGCAGATAACAAAATGCCGTCGTAGCACTGTGAATGCCAAGAGCTCGTGCCGGAAGACGCCCTTTTCACGCGCTCCGGAACAAAAAAGAAACAAAAGCGTCCGAAACAAAATGGTCATACGGGTATTTTGTTCCGAACGCTTTTAGTCACGCAGCCCACGGTGCGTGAACGCGACGCCGATGCCCAGCGACTTCTCCGTGACGTGTCGCAGCTATTCGCCCTGACTGTACTCTGGATGAACACAGGACTGCTTAATTTTTATGTACTATACCTTGTATTGCGAACAAACATTCCTTCACAAATAGTTTCTTTTAACAATGGCTTCGGTCACTGAGTTAATGATCATCCATCTTGCAGGAATCAGGAAAGTTCGATATTTTTACAGTAATCTGACTTTGTTTACCCTGTTTATTCATCAAAAAAGTTTGGGACGTGGGAATAACATAAGCTCTGTTTTCTTACAGATATACGGACTTTTTTTTTTAAATTTATAATTCATGTATTTGTAGAATTTATATACCAAAAACTTGTGTTGTTGACAAATAACACAATCTATGTTTTTTTTTAACCGGTAAGCATGTCTGTATTTTATTCTAAATAGAACTGTTTCCTTCGCATGCCACCAGACGAGATAAAGAACGGCCTCTCTATTTACTCCGCTTTTTTTTTTTTTCGTTGTAGCCGGGTCTGCGACTCTGTCGCGATAAGACTTCGTTCAGTACACGTGGGCGTGGTTTCCCATTTTACTTTTCCTTCGCGGCTTTCGACCGGAATTCGTTGTCTGGCAAGTCTCCGGTTGGGAAATTTTGCCCTTTAATCGCGTCTATAGAGACCGTCGACTGCATCCGGCGCGGGAAAAAGAATCGAGAGTAGAGCACAACGCCTGAGCTCAGGATGGAACTGTTGCATTCACTTCTTGGTGCGTTTCATTATACGCCTCTGCCAGTAATCTGGAGATTTCGACTTGCTTGTTTCCTCCACAGGACGCATCATACCGTAGGGGTACAATGTTTGTTAATTCAGTATATTCGACCACCATAACACTCGGAAAGACTTCGAATGCTGACGACAGTGGACATGAAACTCCACGTCGTGCGTGCCTGTCGCGTTTTCGCCGGAACCATTTTTACTGGAACAATTGGACTGTCATTTGAATATATCGACACTCTAGTAACCGCGGTTGGGGTCTTGCAAGCAGGAAACGGTATGTTCCTTTCGCCATTTTGTGTTTTAGACGCATAACAAACCATGGCTGTGTCTCGGGCCCTTATGAGCTATCACGAAGTCGGCTTGTGCACTTTTAAATAAAGTCCCTTGATACTTCTTTTACAAGTACCCAATACAAATGACAAAGCATATTCCGCTGGAACAAAACGGCGGCATTCAGTTCAAACCTTTGCTGTGCGCCGCCATTCGCTTCATAAAACCTGCACCGTCTCGCAGTCGGCGCTTCAAAGAATGTCGCTACTTGTAGGAAGCTCTTATCTAGGAACTTTACTTTTAAAGGGTCACAAGCTCCGTCCACTGGCCAAACTCTCGGTATAAACAGCTTCGATTTTTGTGTCCGTGTGTTTTCGTCGACGCAAATAATCGCGTTGCGAATTATTTTTCTTATAATCTTTGTATGCCAACCATCATTCTCAATCGACATTTGTCCCCACTACTATTGGCGAGGAGATCGTATGTAGCGCCTTGTCCAGCTTGTTTTCCACACAGCTCAGCAGCTGGTGGCTCACTGCTTACCCAACCGGCACCACCTAGACATAAGGCCGTAGTGCTGAATTGTCACGTCATTCACAGCCACCTCGGTAACTCCGAGGCAAAGCGCCGGCCTAAGGATGCCCATGTGGCGGGTTGGAATCCCGGCCGAGGCGCCCGCAACCGGACGGAGGCTCATTGCGGAGAAGGCGCCGTGTAACCGAGATTCCGGTTGCACATCAGGAGATCCCCTGATATTTCTGAGATTCTGCAATGTCCTATGAACGTCCACAGGACATTCCCAGAACGCTAGGACATCCTGAGGGTATCACATAACTAAGTGTGCTACTATGGTAGTGAAAAACGTGCACAGCCGACAGAAGCACCTGTAACTGCGCCGTAGCGAATCACAAAACTGAAAACTGAAAAAAAAACAAAAAAAACTTCGATGGCTTTAGAAATAACAATACAATTTCCTGCCAGCCCTGGCAAAACATGTCGTCGTACCGCCCAATATCTTTGACGTCGTGAGCTGGAAAATGTCTGGAACGATTGGTGCTTATGCGTCTCCAGTGGTACCTTGACGGCATTGAAGCACGGCCACCTGAATTAGCGGGATTCAGAAGTTGACGCTGCACTGCTGACTGTATCACGTACGAGCCTTGTATCATGCAGCGTTGGAAGACGCTCGTTCCCGAGGAGACACTGCTTTGGCAGTATTTCTTGATGTTGAACGAGCCTTTGACTCGGTTCCAAATGATGTAGTTCTTGCCTGCTTGGATCACCTTGGCATAACAGGAAGAATGTTAAAATATTTCGAAGAGTTTCTGAGCAGCAGGACAATTAGTGTTTGCTTGGGCAAGACAACGGGAGATGTGCATCCACTGTTGCGTGGGCTACCTCAAGGTAGTTGCCTTAGTCCAGTGTTATTTAACATCGTCGTGACGACAATACCTTTATGCATGCATAAATCACCACACCCTAGTGGTATTATCATCTGTGCAGATGACATCTGTTTGTGGACTTCCCATTCTGATCGACGCAATCTACGTCCCTTTGTGCAAACATGCCTCGCGCGTGTTGCAAACACGCTAGAAGACCCCGGACTTGCCGTCTCAGCGCACAAAAAACAGCGCTGCTCGCTTGTTCCCCCCGTCCCTTGCGTCATGGATTTCCGCGGCTTACTTTATGTTGGACTCGAGTACCGCGCGTGTGGAACTATCGATACTTGGGGGTCGATCTTGATTCCGGACTATGATGGCATCGGCACGTTACGAATCGTACGTCAGACGGCAATGACGACATCTCTTATTCGTCGACTTAGTGGACTTGAGTGAGGATCGGCCCCTAAAGCCCTACTATGTGTATACCGGACGCTTAACTTTTCCCGCATCCTTTATGCCGCGCCATTTTTGCCGCCTATGCGATCTCTATGGGATCAGCTGGAACAATGCCACCGAGCCGGAATAAGAATGGCTCTCGGCTTTCCCTCGTATTCTCGAATCGATGCAACGTGGGTTGAGGGCCGAGAGATGCTGGTAGCTTTCTACGTTGTGAACCGTGCTCTTCAACATCTGGTTCACTTGCTGAGTTGAGCAGTGGTGTCTCGCTGTTCACTGACATGCAACAGCGTCATTTTTCACAATATGGTGGTCAGTGCACCTCTCTAGTTGAGGCTGTCGGCTTCATACCCTCCGTCCATTCTCCTCCAGTTCACTCCCCGTGGAGCAAGCACCCGTTCACCATTTACGAGGACATCCCCGGTTTCCACGGAAAATCACGACATCCCTGTGTGGTTAGTCGAGCCCTGACAGAGGAGGTGATGGCGTCTCCACATTCCTCATTTACAGCCATTTATACTGATGATTATGTCGACGTCATTCATAATGTCGCGTCTGCAGCTTACCACATCCCCTCAGAATCCTGCTCATAGTCAGGACGCTTCGACCAAGCCGTGGTGTCGACTACATCTGAGCTGAGTGGAATCTACGCAGCTCTTCACATCGCAACGAAACCACCAAATAGCTGGCTTTCGGCAACAGACTCTCGGTGTGCGGTTCAAAATATCCTCAGCAGCAAAGGCGCCAATCCCGATTTGGTTCTTGGAAAAATTAGTCTAGGTCGTCTACTTGTCTCCCATGGTTCTAACCTGCGAGTACAGTGGATCCCCTCGCACATTGGCTTACCCGGAAATGATATGACTGACCATCTGGCCTCAACCGCTCTAAAACTACCCACTGCGGCGTTGAATCTCCTCAGCCACTCTGACCAGAGATTGGCTATTAAGACGTGTATACAACACAAGCATCCCGTTTCCAGTGTGGTGTCTGATGAACCTCCTCCTTCAGCCTGTACGCGTGAGAGCAGACTGCGCTTACACGCAAGTGAACCTGCACCGCATCAAAGGAACAACCAGCCCCTTCTGCGAGCACTGCTATCAGCCAGAAACGCTGACGTATATATTTTTGAATGTGGACACTACAATACAGAACGAACTGTGCTTCTAGCTTCACTGAAGAGCCTCGGTGTTTCATCCACCCTCGTGGACATGCTATTCCCCAAGGGTCGACCATCCACGTGCACACGTCTCCGAAAGACTGTGTTCAGCTTCATGGATGCCTGTGGGCTTCTGGCAAGGCTGTGCACTCTTAAAAATGTCTGTGCGTCTGCTTTCACGCACAAAACTCGGAGAGCCAATCACCGCAACTTACGGAGTTAGCTCAGCGAATGACGATGCCGAAACATGTGTTTAGACCAAAAAACGCACTCTGAGTTGTGACATTAAGCAATGCAAAACGTCACGCTTGCATTGCTTAATGTCACAACTCAGACTGCGTTTTTTGGTCTAAACATATGCTTCGGCATCGTCATTCGCTGAGTTGTCCCCGTAAGTTGCGGTGATTGGCTCTCCGAGTGTTGTGCGTGAAAGCAGACACAGACATTTTTAAGAGTGTGATGTGTGAGAAATTACGACCGCCCACTTCTTTTTTCGTGCTTGTGTGCCAGTGATAGTTTTCTCGTGAAGTTTCCTGCGGGAATTTGGGAACATTTTGTGATACTCGCGTTCTAGATATGCCCATTTTTTCACTTTTGACTGATTTCTTGCCGACTCTTTATTTTACTATAATTTTTTAACTTGTGTTTTATCATCCTAGATTTCTCATCGCCATCTGTTCCTCCTCCTTTCCCCTGCATTCATTCTCATCAAAACTGCAATAACCGAAGCCCGTGAAACTTTTCCACAGCCAGTGAGAAAAACCTCTCGTCAGGCAAACACCACCACCGGCAAAACATGATTCGTATTTAAGATGAATATAACACTCAACGGCGGCGAAGGCAGGAGTCTAGATAACATATACGGGCTCATAAGAACGGAAAACGCTGAAGCCGTGACATATACCATTATTTTCCCGCACACTGAAATTCGCACCGTAGAAGCTAAGAAGATGAATTTCGACAATCGCTCCTCAGGAGGACATAGAGAATCCACTTATCTAAGGTGCCAAAATTTGCGTACGCCGATACTCCGTGACGACGACGACCGCATTTCAGCAGTGGGGAACAAGTTGCCAGCAAAGTAGCTTCCCCAAAGTTCAGATACATTCATATTCTCCGGACGTCCTTGTTTGTTAGAGCCGCCCTGGCGACCCTCAAGACCGTCCAGTATGAAGAAAGACCTCACAAAAGAACGGAGATAACCCAATCCTCGTCACCGCCATTACCGCGCGAGCCCGTCGCCAATAGTACACCGCTCAAACCGCCGTCGGCGGCCATTAAAGTAACTTATAAATCGGCTTTGTGTCCTTCATTTTGGGCCTTGTAACCTATAGTCTTGACGAAAATAATTTAAGCATAAAAAGGACTGCCGTTGTAACATTCTCTCGTTTTTTTTTAAGTTACTTTGTTTTAGAAGTGATAAGTTAAAGCTCTTAAGGGCTGTTTATACTGCGACGTTGAGCGCAGTGAACGCAGCGTAGCGCAGAACGCGCGCCTTTCATTGGCCGGCAACCACGAATTCGATATCCGCGACCAATCAGTATCTGTGCGCGCTGCGTTACGCCGCGCCCATCGACGTTACGTTGGAGTATAAATGTACAGTCGAGGACAAAAGTCTCCAGGACGCGCGAGCTGCGACTGAAACGCGTTGCTCTGCCATCTGCCGGCGGGCCGCCTGGTGTCGAGATCGCACAAAAGCGCATGCGCGTCCTACTGTGCCTACAAACATGCATGTTTTCCAGCTCTTCTGCGGCGCAGCGCCTAACTCGGAATCGGGCGCGCGGTACCGCCTCGGAGATAGCGCTTACTGACATGGCACCTATAAAGCAAGAAGTCACGGCAGCTCAACTGAGCGATAAGCTCAACTGGTTATAAAGCAAGGTGCGCTGACACGGCGAAATGCAGCGCAATGCTGCAGGCGGTATCTCCATTTTCGGAATATGCATAGCAGACGCCCGTCAGTCACAAGCGCTTATCTCCGAGGCGGTACCACGCGGCCAATTCCGAGTTAGGCGTCGCGCCGCAGAAGAGCAGGAAAAGACACATGTTTGCAGGCACAGTAGGACGCGCATGCGCTTTTGTGTGATCTCGAAACCAGGCGTCTCGCCGGCAGATGGCAGAGCAATGCGTTTCAGTCGCAGCTCGTGCGTCCTGGAGACTTTTGTCCCCGACTGTACCTTTATAGTGCATGGCCCTAAGCGTTTGGCTCACTCTCCAGAAGACGTGAGTACCCACTAAACGCTGACGCATTGCTCGTCTCCTCACTGATTGCACACCAGTGCCAGACGAACGTCTTCCTCGAGTACATCCTTGTTACTCCCGGGGGGGGGGGGGGGGGGTAACATCTGAGGCATTCATTTTGCCGAAGCTCATTTTAGCGAACGCCGGTTAAGAAACCCCCGTATATATAACCCCTTCACTGAGGAACCCAGTTTAAAGAAAATGGCGACGAGCCTCCTTTTAACCCCCAATTGTTTGTTCCAACGTTTGCTCACTCAGCCGTTGTGCGGCAGCCGACGGCGGAACCGAGCCAGTCGGCGAGTTGGTTGCATGAAGGATTGGGCGGTCTGAGTATTCCGAGTACGATTGACAATTGTTTTTTCTTTCATTCAAACGTGCGTTCTGCTCGTAATGAAGAGGACGAGCTATGTGCTTTCTTTCGAGATTTTAGTTTCTCGTTCGATGATACGTAGTTATGCTAACCGAAACCAGGGCCGACTTGCTAGAAGCAGCGTCTCAGCTGAGACTGAGTGAAAGAAAGCACTGCCAAAGCCAGCGCACGAGCTGAGCGGGACTCAAGCTAGCGTCTCAAGACGCTCGCGCGCCCCAGCCTTTGCAGTGCTTTCTTTCACCCAGTCTCAGCTGAGACGCTGTTCTAGCAAGCCGGCCCTGATACCAGAGCGAGACGGAGCTATCACAACTAAAAAATTATAAAACATTTTTTTAAGTCGTGATTAAAAAAAAAAAGGGGGGGGAAAAAAGGGGGGATGCTGGTTGGTTTAAAAGCTAATTGTGATTGCGTTCTTGTTGCCAGTTCAGTATAAACCAGTTCATATATAGAAGCAAAAAAAAAAAAAAAAGAACTATGGATATTCAAGAATGTCTCAAGGTAATTTGTACAAAACATAAGGTATACTCTAAATTTTTAAATATTAGGAACCTGCACGATTTAAAAAAAGTTTAAGACACATCGCAACGGACTGACTAAAACTCTTAGGCAATAAAAAAAAAAAAAAACTATTTACACCTTGTATTTAACGAGGAAACGATGTCAAAGGCAGACCAGATATGGCAAATGATTAACCAACTCCTAAATCGATCATCTGCAAAAAATAATATTGAAGAAATCAAAATTGGAAGTACAACGTTTCGCGGTAAGTAACTCGCACACTTATTTAACAACTATTTTGCTAACATTAACCACAGCAGTCATGACCCACAGTGTACAAGTCACCTCGGAACGAAAACAGTGCCTTTTTTTTATCACACTGACGAATACGACGTTTTTCATACATTTATTGGAATACAAAATAGCAAATGCTGTGACATTAACGACATTCAAATGAAACCGGTTAAACAGGTTTTGCATATATTAGCGCCCTCTTTATCCCACATATATAACCTTTCAATTTCTTCGGGTACGTTTCCACGTCAGATGCAGTTTGCGAGAGCGATCGTTCTTTTCAAAAATGGCGACAAGAATTATCAATCAAATAATAGGCCTTTTTCTATTTTACCAGTCTTTTCTAAATGTTTGGAAAAAATATATACAGTCGAATCACCTTGTTCCGCCATCGTTTCTCTCTTTTTACATCTTCACAATACGGTCTTCGAAAAGGACGATCAAGTGAACTTGCCTTATTAGCACCAAAAAGGAATCATCTTAAAATCATTTGAAGACAAAATTAATACCTTGGGTATATTTGTAGATTTTTCCAAGGCTTTCGAGCGTATAAATCATCTCATTCTCCTTAAGAAGCTCGAATTATATGGCTTCCGTGGCATAACTGTTGGATTAATAGCTTCTTATTTAAAGTTTGCGAACAGTGTGTTGTCATCAATAACCAGTATTCAAGTGTACGACCATTAACTGCTGGTGTACCTCAAGGGAGCATCCTAGGACCTTTATATTTATATTTATATTAACAACATTGTAAGAATTAGCACAGAATTAGTGTATGTAAGTTATGCTGATGATCCTAGCTTGTTTTTGTTTAGTTTTTTCGGAGACGACGAAGCCAAGCTCGCTCAACATGTGAACGACACTTTGAGAGAACTTTATAAATGGAGCAACGTAAATTCACTACAAATTAACACTTCTAAAACAAAGGCCGTACTTTTAAAACCCACGAATAAATCTAGTGTTTTTAATTACAACCTAACACTCGGGCCCTCTATTATTGAGCTTTTTCCCAGTGTCAAAACACTCGGCGTAATATTTCAGGAAAACTTGCCGTGGGATTTTGAAATCGAAAACTTAAGTTCCAAAATGTCTAAAGCCGTTGGCATTATTAACAAGTTTCGCTTTGATTTGCCAACAAAAATTAAACTACTCATTTACAATTCTCTGCTAGCGTCACATTTAAATTTTTGCCATCTTGTGTGGGGAACCACTACTGCAACTAACATAAGCAAGCTTTATGTCCTTAGTACGAAGTATCACCAGTGTTCCATATGACACCCATACGTAGCCCCTTTTTAATACACTGCATCTCGTTCAGGTCACCAATCTCTATTATAATACATTACTTTTAAGATACACAACAGGCCGTTGAACATGGTGTAGGTGTAACAGCACGTAACAACGAAGAAAAGGAGCACACAACACAGGACGAGGTTTTGTTTTCACTATTAAACATTTAGTTGCGAGTCAGCGCTCGTCCTGTGTTCTGTGTTCCTTTTCTTAGTCTTCGTTGTTATGCGCTGTTACACCTACACCTATGTTCAACTTCCAGCAACAATAGCCCCGCTCTCTACTTTGTTGCACAGCAGGCCGCAAAAGGAATAGTTCCCTAATCAACCATATAGCAGATTTAGCATGAAACACAAAATACTATACCGTTCGTAAGGGAGACGTTTGGAGAGTACCATTCAGTAAAACAAATTACGGAACCCAAATGTTAAGGCACCATCTCCCATTCTTATTAAATAATTTGGTAAAAAAACAACACTACTTTAGAAACACTGACACCACGTTCCATCAAAAATATGTTTATTTAAACCATTGATCCGATTGCAACTTTCACCAATGTAAAAATGAGTGTTTTTTTTTTTTTAATCAGGTTGCGTGATGTTTGCTTGTTTGTTTCGCTGAAAATACATATTTATATATATATTTTTTTTGTGGTAGCTATTGCGTGCTTTGTATTTTTTAGATCTTTAGTGATTGTGTTACTTTTTTTGCATATTTCTTTGAGTGAAATTTTTATTGTATTTCTATCTATTTTTTGCCACCGTCTGCACGTGCACGCAGACAAAATAAAAATTAAAATTAAAAAAAATGGAAGTTACCGCGCTCGTCACAACCTTGTCGTTTTCAGAAGAAAATGTTTATGTCTACGTCTCGTCTGGTTTGCGGGGAGGGAGAGAGAGAGAGCGAGAGGAAGGGGGCGGGAGGAAAAAGGGGGGGGGGGGGGAAGCATGGCAAGTCTTGGGTGAGAACTAAATACGCCTCCGTGAGTCACGTGCTAGCCTGTAGTGGCTTCAAGATTTGGTTACGGATTCGCTAGACAGCGTCCCCTTTTCAGTAAACGGGGTTTCTCTAACATGAGGCCCCGCTTTCTCGAAACCGAGCTTCGATAAAAAGTGCCCGTTCTCTAAACCGTGTTTCGATTAACTGGCATTCGGTCAGCGGTAGCGGTCCCGGAACAACGGGGCTACGATCGCATCTAGCTCGGCGCTGCTTCATATTCTGTGTTACCATCCCAACTAACATCGATATGCTGTAGATGTCTCGACAGACTGTTCCCAGTGTTGCTTTTAAGTTGGGAAGTTTTTATGAAATTGTTGCGTGCTTCTAACACAACAGTGACTGCTGCAACAATGGCCATCCATGGCACTACTGTTTGGAGCTCCACGTTTTCTGAGTATTTGTTTGCAAGAGCTGAACCTAGGGTGCCTTCATGTGCGCTTTGCTTAGGGTGCAGACATCTGGCCATTTTGTCCCACACTTTTATTTTTCTTTTTTGTTCAGAAGCGCGTGAAAGAGCGTGTCCCTGCACACGTTTTTGACGCTGATTGTCTTATGGCAACATCTTGTTTTCGTCGATTTCTTTGTATTTTCCCCGTGAGCGCGTCCTGTCGGCATCGGGTATTAGAAAGGGTGGCATTACCCTAAACAGAAGGACATTGAGGCACCCTAGCCGAACCTAGTACGTTTGCTTGTCAACGTCATATAAAAGTGATGTCGCAGTGGCGCGCGCCACGTTTTTCATGCAGTGCGGTATCACTGGTGTACAGCAAACAATGGCGTTACAGTGTAGTATTACTTATTGCTGGGAGACTGTTGCCTGCTCAGTGATCCTTGTGATATGTCTTTCCATCATCCATCCCCAGAAACTTGTGTCATCGTATGCTTGCGCCATCTCTTAGCGGGCTACAGCAGCGCTCCCACAGAAACCCATGTATTTAATATACAAATATGGCGATAACACCGAAACGTTACGCTTTGAATGTTTTGCCATGCTACTACTCCATTCTATCATATGCCGCTATTATTGTGCCAAAAGTAGACCTGCAGCGAAAACAAGTTTACCGAGAAACGTGTTGAACCACAAGGTGAAGGGAAAGCTTCGAGGATGAGGTGATTCCCAGCGTAACCGGCATCTGAGAAAGAACGGAGTCTCTAGCCAATACCACCTAGAACACAAGGCCTACGCATGACGTTTCGTTAGTAGATCCCCGACCCGCCCCAAGCGGCAAACAGGCTGAAGCTTGACGAGAGTAGGGGCTCCCGGCGGAGCGCGGGCGAAAAGTGATCGCAGAGTCCCTGGCGAGCTCGGAGCCTCCGCTAGCAGACGAATTCTCCGCAACGCATTAGTTTTGCCTATTTCCGTGCGAAATGACCAATGAAAAAAAAAAAAAAAAAAAATTGACACGGGTATTCGCTGCTTTGAATGTTAAAAAAAAAAAGGTGCCACCTCATAAGTGAAGGACATTTTCTTCGCGTGTGAAGGATGTTAGAGCTTTCAGGTTGCAATTTCGAAGCTCTCCTGAAGAAAACACTCTGTCACAACTTATGTAAGCGAGACAAAACACGAATGTATTTTCGCATTGTCTTTTGAAAAAAGGGCATTGTACAAAAATTTTAGAACGTATACCTACGTTTCAACTTTACTGTTCTTATCAATCAATTTGTTTCGTTGTTGCAGTTCCCATTTCTCATGAATGTCTCGCTTATAACCGTTTTGACGAATAGGCGAATAGGCTGAAGAAGCAAAAGGCAATTTCGAACCACGTACGTTATTGCGATGTCAGTATGCTCTGGAAGAAGTCGATTGTGCACATGCAAATCTGACGCTATTACTGAAATTAATAAAAGCGGAGATACAAGAAAAGCAGACTTAATTCTAGCGCGTCCAAAAGAAAGAAAAAGAACGAGGAGAGCGTCGTAGTTCCGATTGTTAGCGCCTGGACGACTAACGTCTTCGTCGCCTTCTACGATAAAAGTCGGCACCCTTTGGACCGCCGTCAGCAACTCTTTCCATTTTTCAATCTACTTTATTTATTTTTTTTTATTTTTGAGGAGGAGCTACGACGTCGCGTTCTTTCTTCCTCCTGCTTTTATGGTTTTTTTTTTGTGTGTGTTTGTGTTTTTTGTTTACTTGGCGTTCGGACCATCGCGCATGTTGTTTTGCCTTGTTTGGACCTAGTTTTTGCTCTGTTTCCTTCAGTTCGGCGTTTACTACCGCCAGTCCGTCTGCTACGCTGTGCCCGGACATTTTGAGGGCCGTCTGCAACTTTGTTGTTGTTTTCTTCTGCTGTCGTCTGCGATAACCTCCTATTTCCGCCTTTGATTGAGTTTCTAATCCGAAATCTTCATACGTGCTTTTTGGTATTTATTAAATATATTAAAAAGTGCAAGCTCGTTCAAAATTCATATTCGAATTTTATTTGTCTACGCCGGAACGTCTGCTATGGGTCATCGATTGTTGATCAACCGGCCGCCTTTAGGCATACACCAGCGCATACTTGGAGATGGCAGGCATGTCTTGTCCTGCCTATATACCACTGCAAAACCAAGTTTTTGCGTTGTGTTAGAAAATATCCTTCTTCCGCTTCCCGAAGACCGAACAAACGTGAGTAATTAAGTTGCTGCAACATTAAAATTAAGCTAAAACAAACCACAAAAAAAGTTAAGCTCTTTTTTTATGCTACTGCTTTCTATTTTTTTTTTTCCCCCTAAGCGCCGCAATGATCGTCGTCGTTGAAGGAGTTTATTTGCTGGGTGATTTGTATTTTTCTATCGTCTGCTAACGTTTTGTTTTATTCGCCGTTGTTTGCTACCTGTTCCCCATTTCTCTTTATTTTCGCCTGAGAAGGGGACCCCATCTTTCCTGCAAAGTTTGGAAAGTGTTTGCACGGTCATTTTCTCGTTACTTTTTTTGTTTTTGTTATGCTGCAGCGGCTGGTTCGCTTGCTCTGGTAATCTTAACATGTTGTTTGCGCACGTTTTAATGATCACCTATTTAGGTAAGAAACTGTGACAACGCAGTCTGTAACGGATCAACAGTAACCTCTTACGACGTAGTTCGAGCAGCTAAACGCCTTTCTTCCGCTTCCCAGATGCGTTCCAAACTCGTGTGATCCCCTGAGTGGAGTTTGAGACCGCTAAATAGACTGCTTTATCTTTGTTTATGCGCGCGTTGTTATTTGATTCTCGTTGCAGTTCCGATCAGTGGATCCCGCTTCGCAAGCGGACTGACCGTAATGAATTGTTTCAGCTGTTGGGGTGATGAAACGGGGCTCGCAAAGCGTCTGCTTACGTAGACTCCGAGTCCTCTAGAGGCGTTCGCCGCCGCTCCCGTGGGTTTTTGGAGGAACTACGCCGCATTTACTGGCGGCCACAGCTAAGTGCGCGACTGCTTAGCTCGAGCTAATAACGAGCTGCCACAGTTCACTTGCAACGTGCATGCGACACCATCAAGATTGCCGGTCTTAGCAATGCGAGCTCGTTCTGAGCACGACCACTGAAGCAGGCGATGGAGCAGACGATGTAGCAGACGATGGATCTCATCCGGGCTACCTAGGGGGCGCTGAGGGGATCTACTAGTGATGATGACGTTTAGAGCAGGAAACGCGCAGGCCTGGTGTTCTAGGTGGTATTGCTCTAGCACAGCTTTTGCGAAGCGGTTTTGGCCCAGGCAGACTGTTCGGCGAGCACAGAGAAAAGGGATCATAACGCCAGCATGGCCAACTCCTCAACGTTGAGAAGTTACAGATTGGCTGCTCAATCCCACAGCGGGAAGCTTGTTTACGTCAGAAAGAGCAACGCTCGAAGACGCAGGCTGTTGAAAAAGATTTGATTGGAAAAGAAATAACTAAAGTCTTCCGGGGTTTGCTTTTGAGAGAATCTGCTGCTAAACTGGCTGTTCTTATCAGTAGAATGAGAGAGAGGTTCTAAGTGCTAAGGTTTTGAGCCGAGTTGGAAAGTGTTATAGCAGAATTTGATTGGAGCAGTCCTAAAATATTTTGCAACATGAAGTAATTTCGATGTTGTGTAATGTGAGTGCAGGTGCAGATATAGTTTGAATGTGCATGTTTTCGCGGTAAATATTTGTGTACCGCAATTTTTCTAGATGTCAAGACGGACTACATCAGGCGATTGTAGAGTTACACTTTAAAGAAAATAATGTACGGTGAAACCTGCTAATATGCAATAAGCAAAGTGGATGAAACTAGAAATATATTTAAAATGTTATGTGAATTGCTGTTACTAATTACCTAGTTTCAGGGCGCTTCTGAGAAATGTCGGGCGTAAAACATGAAGCTATAGTGTGCGTTGAATTCTTGTGAGTTTTTTTTTTTTATATTTACGTGCGAATATTGTTTTTTTTTTTTTTTTTTTTTTAAAGGGGGTAGTGTCACAGAATTTAACTTTTTTTGTGTGTTCTTTGTGTTTGCTTCCGTTTTGAGTGGGGTGCGCGAGCGCGGAGGACACGAGCTTGGAGGAAAGAAAAAAAAAAAAAAAGAAAAAGTAGAAGCCGCGCGCGTGTGGTTGTTGGTGGAACGCGGAGCTAGACTTCCGTGTGGTTCAGGGTGGAACGCGAAGGAAGGCTTCAGCGGCATGGCTCCGGCGGGGTGGGTGCTCGAACCCCGAGCAAGGCTTTGTCGGCATGGTTGGTGGGCCCCGAGCAAGTGTTCGACGATGTGCGGGTGCTTGTGAGTGATCGCTGTTCGGCACTGCAAGAACCCAAGCCATCACGACTTCTCGGCCCCGACTGGCGGCGCAAGGGACCGGATAACCGCCGACATCTCAACACCCTGATTGGACTCTTATCCTCCTCCTCCGAACTGTATAGCGTCTTGTTTGGCTCTTGTTCTTTTTGTTACGCTTTCGAAACTTTTGTGTTTTTCGTGTCGCGGTTACGAAAAGTGGAACGCTCGCAAGATATGTTCTATTCCTTTATTTTTTTTTTTCCGACTATGTGTGCGCACTGTGCACCTTTTTTTTTTTTTACTTTTGAATTCTGTTGCTCTTAAATAGTGTTCGTAACGCCAGGCACGACTCGCTCCCAATTCTTACCGCCTCTCAGGAAGTCCATCGCCAAGGTGTGGCCCTACCACCTGGAGAGCGGTCCAGTGCAAATTACAAATGTGTTTGTTTATGAGATCTTTTCCACCCGAATCTGTGACACTCATGTACTGCGCTTCACGCTAAGGTTTTGTACGAATATACCAGACGCGCGTATGCAGCTTTTGCCACAATAGTGAAAGGCGTGATTTTTTTTCTTTCCACTCGGTACTTGTGTTTTCGTTTTTTTTTTTTTTTAGCGTGCGTGCTTGCGCGCGCGTGTGTGTGCGTGAGTCATAGAGAGAGAGAGAGAGGTTGAGCGTTTTCCAAGAAAATATCTATCTCCACAGTGAGATCGGCACCTCTACCATCCGGTACTCTTCGTCTCTTACAGATGCCGAGGAGATTTACCGGCAAGCTGTGCCGATTTCTGGCCGATCACCTGAATAGAGGAACCTTCAGCGATCTACTCGAGTGGGTGAACAAGAAGGAAGGCCTATTCCGCATCGTGTGGAAACACGGCAATGGCGCAGATGCCACTGTTGAGGACTACGTCGTTTTCTTGGTACTTGTCCAAAACTTGTACTTCAGAGGCATTTCGACTCCTGTTCGCACATACACACGCGTATATAGTGCGGGATTTGCTAGCTACCAACAGAGGTACCGATAGAGTAACCAAAGGGTTATCTCAACAGCGGCGGATATCTCAAAGGAGACGTCAAACCTAGTAGCGCGGTCCCCACATCTCCGCGGCAATGTAGACGACGTTTAGGGCCACATTACCGCGGGTCGGTTTGATAAATTACCTCCGCCGGTGCCAATGATCGTCTACCTTTTCTCCCTCTCTCGAATATAGCGGAAGAGAAGACACACGTATGTACCAGAGTAAGGACAGAGTCCAAGAGCATTTATTAAACACTCTCATAAAGAACTACAATGTCCCAATCCAAAATGCCCCCCGCGCCGGCAAGGTAAGAAAAGGTCCTTACCTGCCAGACGCGGGGTTCCGGAGAGATGGGGGAAGCGTCGGAGAAGTCGCCGACACACGTCCTATCTCTATCGCGGTCACCGGACGAGTCCCTTTCCCGAAAGCGGGAAAACAAGAGGCGAAACCTCCTCGCCTGTCAGCAGTGATCCGCATCCGAGCGGGGGAATGGAAAAAGGCCCCCCCCCCCCCCCCCCCCGGAGAAAGTGAAGAGGCGAGCCCCCCAAGCCAGGCGGCCCTCCGCCTCACGAACAGGTCGATGTATAGTACTACGGTTCTTTGTGCCGACAAATTACTGGCTTGATTTCATGTTATGCTCGCATCTTAGATCGTAATGATTGACAGCTGACTTGTTCTAAGGAAAAGTGTATGAAAGCGCTTCTTTGAATGACGGAAGTAATTCAAAGAGAAAAGGTCACGTTGTTAAAGAAAGGCTTAAAGACTTAAAGAAAGGTCACGTTGTGCAGCAAGTGCTGCGAAAACTTATCAATCGTTGTTGAATTTTCAGGAATGGGACAAGTTTAAGGAGCGCGGTACTCGTGCGAGAAAGTCGCCCCGGAAAGTGCAATGCCATGACACTACGAAGAGAAAGGTGAATGGTCTTTCCCACTCCACGTGCGCGATGGTCGAAAGGCCTCCATAAAGGCAGATGAACTTCGGCTGCGAACATGCCGTCCACGTCTTTTCGCATGATGGCACTCACATTCGTCTAATGCAGAAGTCAAACATATCAAGAGAATGCTGAACACGCAGGCTCAGGCGTTCGCGATGTTGTAACTCCATCAGCTCGTCAGTGTCTTCAGCACTATCCCTGAGCTGGGGGACTGTCATCTTACAGGCCAACGCGCTGTTTACAAACAAGCCCGCGTTTGCCCACAAGGTGTGGACACTGCGCGTGCGCAGAAGCCATATCTGGTAGAGGGGAACCGTCCGCGTATGCGCTGTGCTGACAGCGGCGTGACGTCAGAGTCACATCTTGGTTTAGGAAACCCGATGCCAAGGAAACGCTTAAAAAGAATACAACAGATTATGCTGCAGCGTGTTTTTGTATTTCGCCGTTCTCGGGTTTCCGGACAATAGCTCTTTTGCTCAAGTTTTCGGCACCATCTCTTGGAAAATCAGGAAGTGTGTTCGGTGGCCTTGGAAAAAAAGCTTTAACAAGCTTTTACGCCTGTATAATTGTGACCGAAGACTGAAAAAAAAAAAAAATTACGTTGTGTTGCAATTAGAACGCTGTACTGCCCCCGGCTCGCCACTGTTACTGGCGGTTGATGGTGTTACGTACGCGTCACCAAAAATGGCGGACAGCCGCGTCTGCTACCACTGCGCATGCCAACTTTACTAGATTAGGTCAATTGTGGAACTTCCGCGGAAGGGGTTACCCCCCCCCCCCCCCCCCCCCCCGTCTCTCTCTACTTCAGTCCGCCTCCCGTCGTTTGAAGCGCCACCTAGATTGTCGTTACAAAACTATGCATTCCATAGAGCCCCTCGTCGTAAGAGTATGGTGCCTGGAACGCGTCTCCGACTGGTGTGTTTACCGCGTCCAAAAAAGTGGTCCCTCGATTTCCGACTGGTGACGTCATAGAAGTGTCACGCTGTTGCCTACCGCGATCCTGGCGGTGTCACAGCAGTGGTGTTGGATGTGGCAGACGCCTGTTCTGCTGCAGGTCGCTCTCCAGCTTGACAGTCCACGGAAGTTTCGGCAGTCAGAAGTTGAGACGCCGTGACGACAGCACACACACGTCTGCTCGTGCTTTTTGCCGGAACTTCTAGCAGCAACCGCTAGGGTTGCGACATCCGACAGCATGACACCCCGGCTTTTGTGACGTCATGTGTTGCCACTTCAGAATTACTTTCAATGCATGGGCGGAATGGACCTTTTTCACATACCGACGGCACCAGGCGGTGGCTGCACGAACTAAAAATCGAGGAAGTGACCTACCTGCGCTACCAATCGATAATGGGAGCTACGCTACCAGTTTCTTCGCTCTCTGAGCAGCGGCGCGTGCCCAAGGCGACTCTAAAGAGGGGGATCTGTGGCGTCCACCCAAACGTCATGTTTTTCTTTCCGTCCGCTTTCTTTTTTTGTGTAACACAATTATATATATGTTGCAATTACGTGTTCTACTTGCTGATCCACAGCCTCCTTCCGAATTTCCTCGATTTCTAGTGCCGACTTCCGCCACTTGGCATCGAGTGCTCGCGCGTGCGCAGAACGCTTCTCGGAAAAGGTCCATTGGACGCTAGACACACCAGTTGGAGACGCGCTCCAGGCACCTTAGTAAGAGTTCCTAAGAAGTTTTAAGGCACTCGGTCGTAAGCAGTCGGAAATGTGTGAACCAGCCTTAAGAGGCTAAAGTAAATAAAATCTGGGGGTTTCACTTGCAAAATCACCGAATGGCGTCTATCACGCGCCAGCGGAAGACTGAGGATGAATTTCGACCGCTTTTGGATCTTGTCGTGCAACTTTAAATCTCGGCTACACGGCGTTTTCTCCGAATAGTAAAAAGCGAGCTTGAAGGATAGCAGTTTTTACTATCGAGGTTGGTGCGGTGTCTGCTCGGTCAGATATGGTGTTTGATGTTGCCAGGAATGGCGATAAGGGGGGACTGTGCACGCGTCGTTGGATCGGTTGCCTGCCAAACGGTTCTCTAAAACTCGCTAATGTTATCGCTAGTCGGCGAACCGGATGCTAGAACAGGTTGTGAAGTCTACAGCGACTGTCGTTCGACTTTCAGAACACCAACAAAAAAATGACCGAGGGACCCGAAGCGAAACAGCGCTTTCGCAGCGCCCTGCGGAAGATGAAGTTTGAAGTTGAGAGCTGTGCCAATGGTTTCCAGGTCATGAGGTTCCCAAAGAGCGACCTAGGTAAGCATGTGCGCATGAGCGCGACCGAAAGCGTTCTTCATTGGCCCAGTGCTCTCCTTGTAACTCACCGCGTAGGAATTTTTTTTGTTTGTGGCGTGCAGCAGTGCTAAGTACACATCGCGACACTGTTAGCGCGAACACGACATCGGCGCATTTTCGCATTTTACTTCTGAATAGTATTAGCGAGCACGAAATGTTATCGCTTTCATTATAGAACTAAATGAGCTCTTTCCGTAGCAATGATAACTTGGATGACATCCCTTGGTTTCAAAGAGAAAAACGGGAAAAAGCGGCGATCGCTTGTTCGCGCTAACAGTGTCGCGCTCTGTACAATGTGGTGTCTTCTTTCACCATGCTTGTTTACACACCATTAAACTTGCTGTCATCTGAGGGTAAATCACGGGGCACACAATTACAGAAATCATTGTGAGGACGTGCTACACCCTCAGAAACATCCGCGCGTCTTCTCTCTCACAAACCGCTTGCAAGACAGAACAGGTGTTCCTCCTTTTTATGTCAGTTTTATGTCAGTCACATGCTATCGGCTAGAAAAGAGCCATTTAACTGGTACTCAGGAAAGAACAGGGCTGCGTCACGTGGACAGCGTTAAAACAAGAACGTCTGTCTTGTTTCGGAACTACATTTTTAGTTTTCGCATTTCTAAATATTTTGAACTGCTGTTGTTCGCATCATTACCAAACATTATATGTCCAACAGTTAAATCATTGTGGGGAACACGTTCTGCACACTGTGTAGCAACAACGGCAGCAGCAGCAGCGTAAAATGTGTTGTTGGTATGTGGGATGGGGCAGCAGAATGCTGAAACGTGGCTAATTTTCTTTTTGTACATCTTGACAGAATACCTTCTGCAGAAGGAGCAACTCCCGCCCTCGCCAAATACCTCGGAAGGTTCGGACGACACCTTTGCCGGTTCGGACGATTCGTCCCAACTGAGCCCAGGTCATGCAAGCCTGGAGGAAGAGTACCTTGCCTTTCCGTTGGACAACAAGGCGAACGTGACATCGTTCTTCGATCTTGGCCCAAAAAACTACGACGTGGACAGTACGAACATTACAGAACTTCCCGGTGAAATTGTGGACGCCGGCTTCACGAACCTTTTGAACAGTTATCAATTGGAATTTTTGCAAGGAACTCCCACTTATGAGCCACTCATGCAGGAGACTTTTCCTCCGCTCTCCGAGCTCCACACCCCGGTGCTGCCTGAAATTCCTGAGTTTCTGCGTCTTCAGTCAGCCGACCAGATCTCCCCTGAAGAGCGACCAGAGGCACTGTTGGAGGTCTTACGCATCCTTTGAACAAGTGAAAATACGAATGGATCTTTTTTTTTTCTTTTTTTTTTCTTACTGTAAATATGTATTTTAATTCAGTTGTTAGATTTTAAGAACAATAAAGGTACGCGGATTAGCGTGTCGCATCTGCGAGTAATTTAATTCGCGAGTTCAGATTTAACTGAGGCTCGTACAGTACCCTCTGGAAATCGTTTGAACCTCTTCATTACGATATTGACTTCTCGCGGGGTGCTGGGATTATTCACAATTAAATTCCTAGCCTTGAAAGTCAAGGTGCAGCGAAGTTGATATTGATTGCAATAATACAGGTTCGTTCTTGAAGAAAAAAAGAAACAATAGAACACGCGTGCACGTAGAGAGTGCTGAACATAAACATGATCAATATTTAGACTTTAACGTTTATATTTGTTTCTTAAACAGGAAGCGAAATGTTTTTTTTTTATAAAGTAGAATAAATTTGGTTTTATTGATACTATTTATTATACAACAAAACAACGGGTGAACGTTGAATTTAATGTCCAAATATGATTATACTTCGTCTCACCTTAGTATGGACTATTGTTAGGCGCGCGTGCTAAAAGCGCGATCTAGTCGCTTTGAATGAAACCGCGGCGGCTGCACGAGCACTCGTGCAGCAAGTGCTCAAGTCACTGCAGTCAAGGCTGGCCGCTCGAGCTAGCACAGCCTTCGCGGTTAGTCCATGCTAGGGTGAGACGAAGTATAGTTAGAATGCATTGTTTAAATATCGCTTTTAGTCTTTTTACCTACATGCATTGTTAGTGTTTTATTATGCTTCGTTTCAGCATAACTTTGCAATAAGTATAATCTACGGCCCGGCGAGTCAATAGGCTTTTTACCAAATTATCCAAGTGACAAAGAATGCTGAGAACGTACATGCACGCGCTGCAGGCACTCGCCTCATCGGTATAAAATATTCAAATTAATCGGAACCGCGGGCGTTGATTAACGCACGTGCAAAGTGCCATTTGTTTTAGGTTTTGGCTTTAAGTTAGGTTAATGCGGCACGTGCAACTATACACTCGCAGCATGCTCCTTGGTGCTTGGGTAAAGGGGTACTCCGACGATTTCTTTATGGACCCCAATTTACCTGAACATTTGCTAAACACACCAACAAACATCGCTGAAATAATATCCCAAATATTAGGTCAAAATATTTTCTTTTCGCGAAGGTATTGAATTTACAATTTCGGTCCTCACCGTGTTTTTCAAACTGCAAGTCTCGACTGGCAATAACGAAAAAGTGACGCCAGCGGAAGGCAGGGGTGCACTTTTTTGGGGTGGCACTCAGTTGGTGGAACGACATTTTAGTGAACGCCGACTTTTCATCGAAACAAACTTTAGCGAATAGTCGGCCGCCGCGAAGCGGCGTTTCCGAGAAGGCCAAATGGGTTAACACTTTTGTAATAAGCCGCCGCAGACTGCCGCCGCGAAAAACGTCGATTCGCTCAAATGGCGCTCTTCGCTAAGACGTCACTTGCTCATACCTGCCGCTGAAAAGTACGAGTATATTTTAATGTTGGTTTTTGCATTATTTCATTTGTCGATTTCACAATAACTATGAATTTCGCGATACTAAATAGCATACCGTAAAGGGTAAATGCCGGGGATTTAGAAAATATAGTTAGTTGGGGTGGCTCAAAAAATCGGGAGAGTACCGTACGCGTGTTTTTCTTTTTTTTTTTTTTGCAAGAAAAAGTCTACAATATTGCAATCAATATTCACTTCAATTCGCCCGCTCGTCAATCAATGGGCAAATTTCGCTACACAAACCTGAGTTTCAGGAATGCACCGGAGTATTATTGATTCTTTGTGATGTTCATTATGAAAATGTAATGAAGGTCGGGTGACCCTTGGATTTTCCCCTAAGAGCGCTGGAAAGTTAATAAAATCCAGCAATATGAAATATGACAATTTTTACTGTTTTGAGCGTATTTTGAGGCAATTTTGAAATTATAATAACTTAAAAAATAAAAGTGACGAAACGAATTTTAGTACGCACTAGAGGTATCTCCTATCTTAATTTTAAGACCCTGACGTGAAGACTAAATGTCTTTCTCTATATTTACGTATTTATGTAAATGAATTTGACAGGACAGTTTTCGCGAGATTTAGTTTTAATGGGTTCAAGGAGATGGCGACCCCAGCATCCAATGTCCCAAGCCATAGAATAATTTATTGTTGCTGTTTTCACGAGCTTGCACTCACAGTGTAAGGGTTCTGGGGAAGACGGCCGGTTTCTCGATAGGGCCGGGTAACGGTCGTCTTGTCTGGCGGCGTGTATGCGCTCCCCTCCGATCGTTTTGCGTGGTTTTGTTTCTCTAACGAGGGACCGCGTGCACCTTTCCGCCGGCGCGTCCCCCATCGAGATGACCCCTCGGAAAGGGATGTTGTTTTTCTTTTAAATATGGAGGCTTGAATATTCTACGGGGCTTCTTGGGGGTTTCAACCGGGGGGTTCCGGGGAGGCGCCGCTGTGTTTGCAACGGGACGCACGGACGAAGGTACGGAGCTGTTGGCTGTGGTCCGTTGGCAAGTTAACGAATGGGTGTCAACTCCCTTGCCAACTATTGAACGGTGGATGTCACCTGGCTTCAGCAAAACCTTGAAATGATTGGTTGATTGGCCTGAGAGTGAGGGGGTCAGCGCCCTCAAAAGCCCGCGACCGGGGAGAGAGAGGGACTTTTTTTGGCTAGGACTTGGACTAATTTGGAGGACGACGAATTTCCTTTGCTTTGTATATACTGTGTACGATAGCTCGTAACGTCTAAATAAATGGTTTAGAGGAAGTCCTCCCGCATCCGTCGCACGTCCTTCTGATCACCCACCGAACGAGGCTCATCAAACGATTGGCCCCGCAAGACACCGCTGGGCAGTCATCATCGATTCACCCAAGGGACGAACCTTTACTGACGGAAACTCGCGACACGAGTCCTTTGTTTTACACCGCCGAGATCAGATTTGCCGTTTCGCCGGAGGATGGTGTGTGTGAGATTTCTGTCTGCTGCACCACACAAAAAATAGGACCAAGGAGAGGCGGCGCATGTATGACGCAGTGATGCCATGGCAACGTACTGCATGCCTCGCCGCCGCGCGACGCGCTTTCACTTGCAATTTTAGAGTGACCGCGGCCGATGCCACGACCTATGCAGCCAATCCAGCGATAAGAACGTGCCACGTAACCTCGCAGGTCCGCAAGTCCCTATAGGTCACACCGAAGAGTCACACGCCCTCAGTAAAGCTCTTTGATGTGTTTATCTTGAACTTGCCATTAAATCAAATACGCCAATTAATGCACAAGCCCGTTCCGTGGCACTTCGACGCAAATGGCGGCGCAGCGCTAAAATGAGCTCTGAGGTCTAAACAGATGTTCCGCCTCATCAAACGCTGAACAGATTTCGTAGATCGCAGAGATTGGCCCTTCGAGTGTTTGCGGGTAAGTAAACGCGCAGGCATTTCTTTGCGTGAGCCACCCAAACCAATAGTCGTGATGCAGGCTCTAAAGGAAGGAACTTACGTTGCATGAACCAAGACAGGCGTTAATAGTGATCCCTTAACAACCGTGAATGTGGTAATCCTACTCAGCTCTGACTCTACGGCGTCGCGTAGCTCGAAAAGCAAGGAGTCGTAGGTTCGGCCGAGTTGGCATATGCATGGCTTGCACGTAGCGTCGCTGCACCATGCCGGTGATCATTTCTACTTGTTCTTGCCAAGAAAAAAAAAAATGCAACGGTACAAAATTTGTGCTGCAGAAGGCTACGTGCTCAGTAGCAATGCCACCACAATTACAGCTGGTATGACGTCAGTGCAGGCCACAGATGATAGAAACAATGCGCACGTGTCTTCGGCTTTCCTCGCCCTTATGATGAAATAGACTTGAATCGCACTCGTGCCAAAATATGCAATAGCCAGTGCAATCTGCAAACACATAAAGAAGATAGGGCGACTGAATAGCCGGGATATATCAAGCGGACGCCACAAGCCGTCAGAGTCAATCCAGCTCTGACAGGATGGGATTTTCCGGTTTTATTGTATTTAGAAATGCTCTTCACCTTCAACACGTGTGCGGAATGAAAGGTAGCATAAATATACAGAACATATAGGTAATTCAATAAGATCGGTCTGCAACATTTCAGTAAATATTAGTTTTAACATTTAAATAGCGTAAGCGATACCAAGTACACATATTGCAAATCAACCCCCCCCCCCTTTTTTTAAAAAAAAAAGAAGCTTTTTATACATTTCATTACAACTCATAGCAAAAAGCTCTTACCACAACATATGGCAAAAATAACGCATGATAAAAATTTGAAACCATCACTGTTCCCTATTTCTGCATATTGGAAACAGATTAAAAAGTGCTCGTGTATCTTTATTGCGTTCAAAATACTGTAAACGACTAAATTTTCGCGAATTTCGCGAATCGCCTACAAACGCGAAAAATACGTCCCGCGAACAATGGACCTTTTGTAGAAATACGCGGTGCGCATGCGCGGAGTATTTCATGCGCCTGGGTTCGAGAGTATCTAGTTCCAAACAATCCGCCATCTTGCATTTCTCGCCTTTGAGCGGTTTCGTTGTGTCGACCTCGGGGCGGAAGATTACGCACGATGGGGACAAAGGTGAGCTTGGGGGAGCCGTACCTATAGGTCACATCGCCTCAATGGGTGAACAGGATGTAGCTGACGCTTTGGGTGTGGAACGGGTGGGAGAGGCCTTGGGCGCGCGTTGTTTTCCATCAAGTCTCGAACCGATTCGCGTGTCTAGGTGGCAGCACATATTCGCCAAGAGGTCCATTGGGGCAATATGTGAACGCTACGGAAGCTACACCCGATTCGCGAAAATTAGAACCCGCGAATAATTTCAAATTTTCAGCTTCGGCCCGATTCGCGAAAATATGAGCCCGCGAAAATTAAGTCGTTTACAGTAACCTTTTCAATTTCATTTGTACAGTCAGCCAGTGCAACTTATGCGGCAGATTATTGCAGTCAATGAAATTGGTTTTAGGAAAAAAGGAGTATTAAAGACGTTACAATATGGAAGTTCAAATTGATGTTTAATAAAGTCTCTTTATTCCCTTGAAATGCGTGGTTTTAACTTAGAATGTGCATCAGTACTATATAGGTGATGAAAAGCATTAACATATATTTATGTCGGGCTAATTGTTGACATGTCGAGAGTAGTGGAAGACCTAGTGTTTTCGACATATCTCGAACACAGTCAAATGGGTTATATTTGGATAATATAAAGCCCGCCGCCTTTCTTTGATTTTTTGGGGTTTTTTTTGTATGGGTCCCAGAGCATAGCAGCATACTCCAGTGTTGGCCTAATATAGGTTTTGTAAGCCAGTGACTTGGCCAAAGGCGTTAAGATTTCGTCTTAAGAAAGAAATTTTCTTTATAGCAGCACGCCATGGAATCCGGACAAAATTATCCCAGACCAAATGGTCCCGGACGAAATGACCCTGGACAAAATGGTCCCGGTCAAAATGGTCCCACGCGCAAAGCCGGACAAAATGGTTCCAGGCAAATTTTGAGGCATATAATTCGCTTGTTCTTCGGGGGCTTCGGGACTTCTTCAGCGAAACAAACTATGTCTCGCTGAATACATAAGTTATGAAACGCCAACCATTTTAAAGTTTACATATTCAATTCAAGACACACTGCACGTCAGTAGCTGAGCCAAGAAGGGAAAAATATACTATAGACATAATGTAAAAGTCCATACATCAAAAAATTGCGGTGGCTTAGCTCGGCTATGCCAGGATATACGTAGCGTGAGCTTATACGCTCAAAATGAGAGGCGCTATCAAGCGGCTCCCGTGCAGCGTCAGACTTGGCTACTGCGCAACGGAGGCGCACAGCTGGGCACGCGGCGGCGCCAGTGCGTCTGCCGCGGCTATGACGTCACTCCTCTGGAATGCGCAGACCGGCGAGGAGCGCGCGGTGGCGGCGGCGGCTCCGGGGCGCCAGCTGTGCGCTGTGTGACGTCACTGCTCCTCGCGCTTGCGCAGACCGGCGAGGCGCGCGCGGTGGCGGCGGAGCCCGCGGCGGCGGCGGCTCCGGCGCGCCAGCTGTGCGCTGTGTGACGTCACTGCTCCTCGCGCTTGCGCAGACCGGCGAGGCGCGCGCGGTGGCGGCGGAGCCCGCGGCGGCGGCGGCGGCTCCGGCGCGCCAGCTGTGCGCCGTGTTACGTCACTGCTCCTCGCGCTTGCGCAGCACGGAGCACGGCTCATTATGCGAGCCACGCGAAACGGCCAGTGTAGCTCACGCTACAATAATGTGTCTATGATATTTGACATAACCAACACGAGAAGAAAAACGTTGTTCCAAAACACGCCATCACAAAATAAAACGATTTGACGTTTGTGTTTATACAGTGTAAGGTCGGTCCGCCTTTGAGGAGAGGCTACACTAGTTTAAGCTGTAGATGAGGCATTTTGCCAGTGCAGTACCCCTGCTGGCCTGATATCTTTAACGTGCATCACGCAGTAGCGATACACCGCCCGCAAGCACGCCATCATAAATATGTGGTATGTGCATGATAATGTCTGAATCATCATGTACGCGTGTTTTTTTGCAGCGGCATTGCGCTATTTCAAAATTATGAAAAATTTCGGATTTCTTCGAATTTTCTTTTCGCACCTACACAATTTGTGCTACTAAAGCCACAGTGCAGCCGACGGAACTGACAGGACCAGTCAAGCAGTGCTGAAAACAAAACGTGCTAATGACGTTCGTCGAATTTTTTGTGCATGTTATTACCAGCTAGTGCAATCAATCGCAGAGTTCATTGCGGCCTTGCGCTTTTAGTGTGCGTGTGTGCGTGTGTGTAGTGACTCAAAGCTCCAGCTTTGTACAGTGCTCTGGCTTATGCGAATAGAAGTCATAGATCCGAGTGAGCGATAATCGAACTCAAATTAACTTTTGGGTGTTTTTAGTTGTTTCTTCAAATATATCACAAAAACCTTAAATGCAATAAAATATACATTACACGTATGTTGAATAAAGCTTCAGAGTTACAGTACACTAAAACTTCAAAGAGCGCTCAAAGTGTCAACAAATCACTTGGGACCATTTTGTACGGGTTTGCGCTTGGGATCATTCTGCCCGGGACCATTTTGACCGGGTCCATTTTGTCCGGGGTCATTTTGTTATTACTATGGTAGTCACGAACTGCTTCTAATACTGATCTGGAGGTCTATAACATGCGCAGAGGATATAATGTGTATTGTAAAATACTATTTTACACCCAATGCTTTCTACATCCTGAATTCCTTCCATTACTACATACTCAATATTATTGTTAAAAATCAACGCCGCACCACCTCCTCTGGTTTCCCTATCTTTCCTGCCTATCTTATAACCTTGCGGCAGCAATTCACCATCACTTATTTCAGGGTGTAAGCGTGTCTCAGTCACTAACACAGCTTGGGGGTTATATAGCATCAGCGGGTGGTGCACGATAGCCCCCAATCTCAAAAGCCCCGCGTTAAATGCCCCCCGCCATAAGCCCCGTTTTTTTTCCCCGTTTCAATATCCCCATTCTCAAAAGACCGTAACACGATTTCTTCGTGTCAGCAGCCCATGTCTTCTATCTGTCATTGCGTTTCGCTTAGTTGTTGTTGCCTCTCAAATAAAAGAGGCGCTTTTCTTTTCTTTTTTTTTTTACTTCTTTTTTGAACACACACTGGGCTAGGGACAGCGGCTCCATCGTCGAACAAACCGCTGTCCTTAGTTTTTGTTTTCCTCCTTTTATGAACGAACATTAGGATAGGGGCAGCGGCTCGCTCGTAGGAACACTACTCGTACCGTGACAATTCGCCGCAAGGGCAACCTATTTATTCACAAAGTCTGCTTACGACACGTGTATGGTTACAGGAACACCTAGATTCCACAAAAACGTTGAATCTTCCGAAGGTAGCCATCCAGGTTGAGGGCACCGTCCCGCGGTCAATCTACCAGATCTTTGATGCTCTCCTCCTTGTCGTTCCACCTCTTGAGTCGTTTCCTCGCCTGGTCACCGTTGAACAGCTGGAGCAGGGACACCCGACTGGTGACCTCATCTTTCTTCAGGAGATCGACGAAGGCGTAGATGTTCGGGTGTGCCCTACCGAGCATGTGGTTTATCTTTCTGGAATTAAAAAAAAAAAAAATTTTCTGCATATCCCCTTGAAGGCAGCGAGAGATACATCCGCGTATAAATTAAACCTAATGCTGCTTACCTATGCCAAGCTTCTTTCAGGTTGTTGGTGCGGGATCCGCAGTTCTTGTGTTGATTCCACAGTGTAATATCTAAATGACCCATAATCCAAGTGTCCTCAAAATAAAGAATTGAAGGCAGAATTTGGAGATCCGAAGGTGCAGCTATCTTCAGGTTGTTCCATGCTACCCGCACAAAAGTTAGAGGTACGAAAGCGAGGCTGATCATCTTTCTAACGAAGCCAGCAACTGAGGTGTCCACGTGATACGCCTTTCCGAACCCTAACTCTTGAACTTTCCGCCAAATAGCTTGGGAAAAGTGGAAGTGACACCCCCGGTGAGGAGCCCCAGGAAAAACGAAGAGGAAGGCCCGAATGAGTGCCGTTTCGAAGTCCGTTCGGACGAGCTCAAGCGAACTGGAGAGATTGCAACCTGTGAGAGCGTGTTTGAAATTCTCGAAGGCATGTTTGTACACGTCGCGGGATTTTCCTGGCAGCAAGAAATAAGCAACATTGAAGCTGCATCCCTCTTTCACTATGCTCAATGTCATCATCTGGTAAAAACAAAAACAAACAGAGGGACAGGAAAAGAAGGTTTCATCAATGAAAACTTGGTTCGCTTCAGAGACCTCAACGAGTGACTCCGGTGTACCGAAGCAGATGATGCGACCGGCACAGGTTGACACATCAAAAAGTAAAAATTTTCTTTCGTCCATCGTTTTCGTGTAGAGGCCTCCCAAGTCTACGTCCGCGGCACTTCCTGGCTGTGGAGGCTGGTTGTGTCTTTTCGCTCTGTAGATAGTGCTTCGTAAGTTCTCGAATGCTGGAAGCTTTGCTAAGACGTCCACCCAGACCTAACAGTAGAGAAGAAAAAAATTATGGTATATTACACTTAGCTGTAACCAATATTTAAAAGTAAATACGTAAGTCTGCATTCACTTGCCTGGCCGATGATGCTCCGTATTTGCTCAGAGTACATTTCGGGCGCAGTGGCGTGGGGTTCAGCAGCGGCTTGGTTCTTCAAGGCCGACTTAAAGGACACATGCAAAGAAAAAAAAAACATTTTTTTTAAACAGCTTAGATGGAAAAAGGATATCATAAAACGATTTTACAACGAAGAAAAAAAAAATTTTTAGAGCTATATTTACGGCGCTATACGAATTTGAAGTTGGCGCCGCCGGAGCCGCCGCTGGTCACGTGGTAGGCCCGCACGCCGCCGCCCTGCGTCGCCGGAGCCGTAAAGCCACGCCGCCGCCGCACGCTGAGCGTTGTGCGAACGCCGCTTCAACGCGTTTCTCCACTCCGCCGTCGCCGCCGCCGCACAAGTTCGTCTGGTTCGGGGCGCCGCCGCCGTCATCTGACCGGCGCACAGGTCTATCACGTCTGCTTGCGCTTTTTCAGGAGTTTCCTTTGGGCTCTAAAAGTTACTTATTAATCTTAGTTTTTTGTTATACTTCAAACAAAGATGAATAAGTTACTTTTAGAGACCATAGGAAGCTTCCGAAAGAGCGCGAGCACCACGTGACAAATATGGGCCCGTCACGTGATAAATAAGGGCCACTTTTCCGCGGCGCCCGCGGGCGCCAGCTACAAATTCGTAAAGTGCCGTAAATATAGCTCTAAAATTTTTTTTTCTTTGTTGTAAAATCGTTTTATGATATCCTTTTTCCATCTAAGCTGTTTAAAAAAAAAATGTTTTTTTTTTTTTTTCTCTGCATGTGTCCTTTAAGGCGTTCAACGCAGCTCGCGCTTGCAGCATTCGGCGCATGCGAGTGGTCGCCTTAAAATTGAAATCAATAAAAACACATCACAATGCGCGGTGGTTAAAAAGCTTAGAAATTCCAGATGTGATCACCACGCCAGTATTTAAATAAAGTAAAACATACCTGTATTCCGAAGGACACGTTCTCCCTTTGTCAGGACTGTGACGCTGCAGTTGATGGCACCTACTTTTGACAGCGCCAAACAGTGGTTCCGTTCTTGTTATGGCGGCGTAAGGCATACTTGTAACCGTCTAGAATTCTAGATAAAGCGCATCCTTGCCCTTCTGCGTCCGAAGTACCTCCATTGTAGCCGACGGTCTGAGACGCTTGCTGACGAAACGTGCCCTTAAACAGGTAATCGGAAATAAACAGCGCGCAAAAATAGACAAGGACAAGGAAAGATGCGAACGACACAAGCGCTGGACTCACAACTGAACATTTATTGAAAAAAAAAAAAAAAAAAAAAAAAACCAACGAAGTAAACCGCACTATCGCTTCAGCACGTGTCAAGATAAAGAATTTGTTTTTTTTTTTTCTGTAGGAAAACCGACGTTTGACTGACACATGCATCTTGCCCCTCTTTTGTTATTGCATACACTTCCAATAATTCTCTGTTGGTTTTATCTGTGCCCCTCCCGATGATAGTGATGTTATTGAATTTGGGATGACATTTACGAGCAGGACAATGCAGAGGCAAGTGACCTCCAACGGTCGACCAGAGTGACCAATCATGCTCACGGGCTAGGTCATTAACACATCGGCCAGTTTTGCCGATGTACACTCTTCCTTAACTTAGTGCGATCTTGTATACCACACCAACCAACAACGTAATCAATATACTTATTCCTGTGCTTTACGGCACATTGGCTCTTGCCCCAATCCTTTTCCGCAATTCTAGGGCAGAGTTGCGCTAACTTTCGGGGCGCGGAAAATACAAGTGGAACGTCAAACCACCATTATCGGGGGGGGGGGGGGGGTGGCACAGATAAAACTATAAAAAAAAAAAAAACTTCGTCTCACCTTAGTATGGACTATTGTTAGGCGCGCGTGCCAAAAACGCGAGCTAGTCGTTTGAATGAAGCCGCAGTGGCTGCACGAGCGCTCGTGCAGCAAGTGCTCTTGTCAAGGCAGTCAAGGCTGGCCGCTCGCGCTAGCACAGCCTTCGCGGTTAGTCCATGCTAGGGTGAGACGAAGTATACCAGAGAATTATTAGGGGCAAAGCTCCATAGGGTCTAGCCTTGTCCGTCCGGCGTCCGTGCTCACATCGATCTTGCTGGTGCTCGTGCTCGTGCTCGTGCTCGTGCTCGTGCTCGTGAGCTCACGTGCTCGTGTAGGGAAAAAAAAATAATAAAAATGTTTGCACAGTCGACAGGATTCGAACCTGTGTGGGGAGACTCCAATGGATTTCTAGTCCCACGACTGCGGGACGAGTAGGGGTCTCTGAGATGTGGTAGTAACTCAAGAGCTGGGGATGTCATGGATGAAACGTTGCATGTAGCCGCTCAACGTCTATACAGGAGAGGGCGCTGCGGTCAAATGCGTATTTAATCGCGTTAAACTTTGCATGCATTGGCTCAACGTTTATAGACGAGAGGGCGCTGCGGTCAAATGCTCAAATGCGTATATAACCACGTTCCATACCACACATTCTCTTTCTGACATGGATGAAAACGAACGAAAGGCTCGGCATGCTGCGGCTCAGCGTCTACGCAGACAAGCACCACCAGAGCTTCACCCCGATCAACATCATTCACCACGTGGAGATGCGGTCAATTTTTTGGAAGCGGGTTCAATAACCACCATTACGGGGGCAAATAGATGGGGGTCATTGAGTACGGGTGTTTTGAAACGCGGGGCAAACGACACGGGGCTTTTGGGACGGGGATTTTGCACCCGGGGCAGTCGTGCTCAATCGTGTATCTAGAGCAAATAAAGTTCAGAAACTTTTTCCGCTCTAGATAACGTGTGTTTAGATTTACGAGTCGAAATTCCTGTTTCTTTTTTTATGTTCATTGAGTCACCCTTCATAGTTGTCTTATCTATTTCTAGGAAGTCTGACGCAACATACATTTTCGTCATGCCAAGGGTACAAGTCACCGTTAATCTGAATCTTATCATGAACGATCTTTACCCGCGCGCCATTCTCCGTTTCTGTTCTCGCACTTTTCCAAATAATCTTTTGCCGTGTTATCGTGGCCCGCGAAAATAGACAAAATTGAGTCACCCTTCATAGTTGTCTTATCTATTTCTAGGAAGTTGAACCCTCTCACCGTATATATATATATATATATATATATATATATATATATATATATATATATATATATATGTATATATAGAGAGAGAGAGAAAGAGAGAGAGAGAGAGAGAGGTGAACTACACGGTGCGACAAGAGCCCCCAGACGTCGCCAACGTCGCCCCCACACATCAAAAATACTTCCGGGGCCACGGAACTGCACACACACTCGTTCAAAACAGCAAGCGCTACCGACTCGTTCGTCTCGAATTTCCCTCAGCCGGCTGTATCGTCTCCGCCGCATCCGGCCGTTGCTGTATGCAAAGTTCCGTTCCCCCCTCGTCGAGCGCCCCGACGAGGTGACGAGGTCGCTGTCTAATGGCCTGTTTACTCTTGCGATTCCGAGGGCGTACCCGCCTTGGCAACGAGCGCATTTTCGCTCCGGGTGGCGTGTTCCGTTTGTCGCCGGCGGATTTATTGGAATGGTCCGAGAGCGATCTTCGTCGCCCAGCGATGCGTTTTTACTGGGCGCGTTAAGTCTGCGCTAATTTACTTCTATACTCCGACGCTCCGAGTTTCATACTCCGTGCGCAGCAACTAAACGGCGCATGGCGTACAGGAGCGCGACACACCGAAACTATCGAAGAGCCACTCGAGCTCCTACCGACCGCATGGTTATGACGAACCCGGCATCCTCTGGATACGGGTGAGAGAAGCCGAAATTATTTTGAAGATAAATTAATTAGGCCCGTGTGGAGCGGCAGAGTATAAAGTAAAAGAGACGGCGACGTTGTGAAGTTTCTACGAACGTTTTAATACGCCTGAAAGGTTTGAAGACTCGCTTCGTGTACATATGTGGAAGGTTACCTTGGCCGATCTATTTATTGACCATGCGTGCTGTTCAGGTTTAAATGAAATCAAACATTCTTGTTCCCGCTTGTCGACGCAGGGAACCCTCAAACGTCAGATATTTCGTGGTTCCGTCTTGCAGCGCGAGACGGAAGCAACGCCGATACCGGCACACCGTCGTTTTCACACGTCAATTCGTTTTCAGGCGAGATGCATGAAGAAACCTTTTCCGCAACGCTAAGTGATATGTTTCGGCTTTCCAATCAAAGTATTTTGTTTCGCTGGGCTACGCATTCTCAAAGGACAGCGGTCTCAGCGTTTCTCTCACTTTGCTGTCGGCACGCTACCGTTCGATAGATGAATTCGTTTTCAGGCGAGATGCATGAACAAACCTTTCCCGCAATGCTAACTGATGTTTCGGCTTTCCAATCTAAGTATCTTTATTTGCCGCGGCTGGGCTAAGCATTCTAAAAAAGGCCACGGTCTGACTGTATTTTCATCACGACAACTTTTTTGTCGCCAAGCTATCGGCACGCTCATTCAATAGATCAGTTCGTTTTCAGACAGGACGTACGAAGAAACCTTTTTCTCGACGCTAACTAATGTTTTGGCTTTCCAATCGAAGTATCTTTATTCGCTGCGGCTAAGCATTATAAAAGGGTCAGCGGTTCGAATGTCTTCTCATCTTGACAACTTTTCTGTCGCTGTGCTATTGGCACGCTACCGTTTGATAGATGAATTCGTTTTCAGGCGAGATGCATGAACAAACCTTTCCCGCAATGCTAACTGATGTTTCGGCTTTCCAATCTAAGTATCTTTATTTGCCGCGGCTGGGCTAAGCATTCTAAAAAAGGCCACGGTCTGACTGTATTTTCATCACGACAACTTTTTTGTCGCCAAGCTATCGGCACGCTCATTCAATAGATCAGTTCGTTTTCAGACAGGACGTACGAAGAAACCTTTTTCTCGACGCTAACTAATGTTTTGGCTTTCCAATCGAAGTATCTTTATTCGCTGCGGCTAAGCATTATAAAAGGGTCAGCGGTTCGAATGTCTTCTCATCTTGACAACTTTTCTGTCGCTGTGCTATTGGCACGCTACCGTTCGATAGATGAATTCGTTTTCAGGCGAGATGCATGAACAAACCTTTCCCGCAATGCTAACTGATGTTTCGGCTTTCCAATCTAAGTATCTTTATTTGCCGCGGCTGGGCTAAGCATTCTAAAAAAGGCCACGGTCTGACTGTATTTTCATCACGACAACTTTTTTGTCGCCAAGCTATCGGCACGCTCATTCAATAGATCAGTTCGTTTTCAGACAGGACGTACGAAGAAACCTTTTTCTCGACGCTAACTAATGTTTTGGCTTTCCAATCGAAGTATCTTTATTCGCTGCGGCTAAGCATTATAAAAGGGTCAGCGGTTCGAATGTCTTCTCATCTTGACAACTTTTCTGTCGCTGTGCTATTGGCACGCTACCGTTCGATAGATGAATTCGTTTTCAGGCGAGATGCATGAACAAACCTTTCCCGCAATGCTAACTGATGTTTCGGCTTTCCAATCTAAGTATCTTTATTTGCCGCGGCTGGGCTAAGCATTCTAAAAAAGGCCACGGTCTGACTGTATTTTCATCACGACAACTTTTTTGTCGCCAAGCTATCGGCACGCTCATTCAATAGATCAGTTCGTTTTCAGACAGGACGTACGAAGAAACCTTTTTCTCGACGCTAACTAATGTTTTGGCTTTCCAATCGAAGTATCTTTATTCGCTGCGGCTAAGCATTATAAAAGGGTCAGCGGTTCGAATGTCTTCTCATCTTGACAACTTTTCTGTCGCTGTGCTATTGGCACGCTACCGTTCGATAGATGAATTCGTTTTCAGGCGAGATGCATGAACAAACCTTTCCCGCAATGCTAACTGATGTTTCGGCTTTCCAATCTAAGTATCTTTATTTGCCGCGGCTGGGCTAAGCATTCTAAAAAAGGCCACGGTCTGACTGTATTTTCATCACGACAACTTTTTTGTCGCCAAGCTATCGGCACGCTCATTCAATAGATCAGTTCGTTTTCAGACAGGACGTACGAAGAAACCTTTTTCTCGACGCTAACTAATGTTTTGGCTTTCCAATCGAAGTATCTTTATTCGCTGCGGCTAAGCATTATAAAAGGGTCAGCGGTTCGAATGTCTTCTCATCTTGACAACTTTTCTGTCGCTGTGCTATTGGCACGCTACCGTTTGATAGATGAATTCGTTTTCAGGCGAGATGCACGAACAAACCTTTTCCGGAACGCTAATTGCTGTCCTAGCTTTCAAATCAAATCGTTTTTGACTGCTGGATCAAGCCCTAATCATTTGAAAAGGGGCAGCGGTCCGGCTACGCCTTTCGTCTCGATGATCTCGACAACAGCGCAGCCATCTTGTTTGTGGACGTGACGTCACGGAGCGCAAAGAAGTCACTCGCGATCCAAGAAATACTTGGTGCACGAAGAGCGCTCTCGAGTGTCGGTCTCCGACGGCACTCCTATGGGTTTAGTGAAAGGAGCGCCAAACTCTCACGCCCTGGAACACGGGGCGCGAGACCGATCGACCAGTTCGCGCTTTCCACTTTTCCCTCGCTTCGTCCTCTCCCCCCTCCTAACCTGTCCACCGTTGCCTGTTTCCTCCTCCCCCATGGTGAGGAGGATCTTCTGCCTTGCAGAATCTCGAGTCTGGTCGTCGGCCTTTTAACGCGCCCGCTGACGCGAACCTATCAGCGTTTGCCCGACGGTGTGGCCTTCCGGTCCTTCTTGTTTGTTCGTAGCAATGGCGTCCGCTCGCGGCTCGATAAACATTCACCTGCCAGGACGAGGAAGGCGTACACGCTCCGTCTCAAGTTTTCAAGTTTATTCATTTATTCATTTATTTCTCCTTAAGGGCCCCGTGGGGCATTACATAAAGAGGGGGGGGGGAAGCTTGTGGGGTAATACAAAACATATAAACACAAAAATAGAACAAAAAACTTGATGTACAATCAATAGTCACAGTAATGCATGTTAAAATGGTTAAAATTTATTGGATATGTGCAGTCACTGATTGGCGAAAAGTGGATTTGTCAGTAATAAGGATGATTTTTTTTCAGGAAGAGAGTTCCAGATAGTTATGGCATGAGGAAAGAATGACGTATTAAAGGCTAGCGTTTTGCCAGTTATGCGTTTGATGCAACGGCTGTGATTGAGGCGTGACGAAATTCTGTCAGGAGGTGATATCAGGGAGTCAAATAAGTTGGTGCTGGTGTGGTAAAATTTATGTAAGAGACATAATCGAGAGATTATTCTGCGGTCAGAGAGCAGTGGAAGCTTGAAAGTAAGTTTAAGCTGCGTCACACTGTTGTCGCGGGAGTATGCTGATGAAATGAATCGGGCTGCACGATTTAGAATTCCTTCCAGACTGTCGCTTTCAAGAAAGATACAAATAAAAAAAAAAAAAAATAACACATTGTTCAAGATCTATAGCCAGAGGCTAGTCTTTTCGCGGCATGGACGAATCACCACCGTCAACGGCACCGCTGCTTCTTTGGCCTGCGCTGCGTCTCCCGCTACACAACAAGTAAAGCGCACAGGAAATTAATGCTCGTAATCTTGGAAGTTTTAGGTGTGATAGCATAGCTAACATGATCGCCCGTGTCTACGTTTCGATCCCCGTCGCCTCTTCGATAAACGTCCACTCAAGTAATAAAACGTACGTACCTTACAACAAAAGGTAATCCGTGTGGCGTTTATTTGAATTCTATATAAAACAGAACAGCATCACTTTGCGACGAACGACTGCGTCCGACACGCTGTAATTCGAGACCATACAAACCACGGCCTGTTTGAAGGAAACACACATTCTGCGTACACCATAGCCCTCTACTACACAAGAAATAACACTGGAACGACGAAGGAACGAAGGGAAACCAACGGATTCCCAGAACGAGTTCAGATATTCATGCGGGAAAAGAGTCCACTTGAAACAAAGGGTCGTACATTCATTCGCGGTGTGGGGCGAAGCACCGCCAACGACGGTGCACCGCTGCTTCTTTGGTTTGCACTTCATGTCTTGTATACATACCAAGTATAGGAAACAATGAATTGTCATAGTCTCGTCTTTGTTTAGTAGAACTTGACCATCTTCGCGTGGTCACCATGTGGCGAAATGAGCGCGGCGGTGCGGGATCCAGTGTCAACAACGGAAATTAGACCTACTCGTATACTCGCAAAAGGTATAAAGTGCCAAAAAAAAAAAAAAAAAAAACATGAACCGAGACACGGAAGAAAACAACGACACAAGGTACACTTTAAACTGAAGTTTATTCGAAAAAGTACACACTATCATTCCCAACGGAAACGCGCAGTCATCAATCAATCCCTGCCCAGCTCACGTTTTAAATACTCATACTCATCCGTAGCTAGGGCCAAAGACGTTTCGCTGACGCACTTGTTTCCCCTAGCCCTAATCTCAAAAGCCTCGTGTAGTTCGCATGACACCTTGTTTTTCTATTTTGCCAAACGTTTTGTGCTATCGAATGACGGGGTGCAAGAGCATCTGCTGCAATGAACGACGAGATGCCCTGATAGTGTCATCCTAGCGACAGCGAAGCGGGTCGCCGTCGCTTGTTTCGTCACTCGCCAAATCGCTTACATGTGGTTTATGCTTAAATGACACGACACATACCTCGGCTCAATAGTAAATACAAATCTGCGGAATGCAAGGAGAAAGCTCTGTGTCGTCGTGTCGGGAACCAATTCTAGATTAACTCCCCGCGTGACCCCACACGAGTACAGCACTATGTAAGACTTGCACGTTTTTTTCTTTTGGCGGCAACATACAAGGGACAGGCAAAGTCTGTGCCGATGACTTCGAAAGGTTCAGCTTGCGTTGTTCGGTTATTTAGCAAGGGTCCCGTGGAGGCACTTGCTGGTGTAGCGTTGAAACGCTGGCACGACAAACACGCATGCACCCCATTTCTCACCAACTCTCTTCTTCGAAGGATCCGTGTTTCTCACGGAGCTGCACGCGAGTGTCCCTGACTCCCGCGTTCGACATGCGTCGGTGAGCTTCGACCGTCAGAAGCGTGGGATATCGATTCTATTTGAGCAGGAGAATGTGGGGTTTCTTTCATCATACGTCATGGTGACCGATCTGAGAAGGCTTCTGATTCACAGCAATCCATCTTGGTTGAGGAAAGTGGAGAAATCCTGGAGAGGCGAACCGGATGAGTTCCTGGTTCTATTTGCCGCGCATTTAGGTTCAGTTGCGAAGGTTGAGCGTTGAGCAGCTTCAAGTTGAAGTGCGTTCGAGCCATCTGTATCTCTTCGGCTTTCAGTGTTCCCGATAGCTTTTTTGGTGATTGGGTGTTGTAAAGAAAGCGAAAATTCCAAGCGGTTGTTCGGTCGCTTTGAGGCCGAACTGAATTTGAAGATGTCGATCACCTCTCGAGACCATGAACGAAATGACCTCCAACACCTCAGCCATCAGCAATCACTCCTCGATGGGGTCTTGTGGGATCCCCTTGCGCGGTTCCCTGGGCCAATCTCTTGCTGACGACGTGAACCAACTGAAGCTTGGTCACCAGAGTGGAGTGGAGATCAGTCGTGACGCTGTCAGACCTCGTGTCATGAGGTACGCTGAATTATCCTTTCCTAGGCAGTGGTGCCACGTCGCTTCTTCGCAGTTTCGCTGAATTTCCTATACCCGGCTCCCGACAAAAAGTTCACATCGCGAGGTGTATATTGCAGGGTTATCATCGAATCTGTCCTAAAGTGAACTCCATTCACTTCGATCGTGAGACAGGTTTGACTGTACTTGTAGAGCCTCGACGCGATCAATGCGGTCATCAACTCTAACCTCGCCAGGAAGACAATGTTTAGGGGCGCCCCTCGTCCCTTTTCGATCATCCTATGCAGTAGTCGTTGTTCCGGTGTCATCGGGTCATCGGTAGAACGGAGATAAACTTTGGCTCCGTAGGCGGCAAGACTGGCCTCATTGAAGAAATGTAGTTCTCGGTGACTGGCTTTGCCGTGTATTTCACTGTCGTAAAACCTCTGAACTTCTATTTTTTTTTAAATCGGAAAGTTATGATTATAATGCAACTAAATACAAACGTGAAAGCGAGCTGGACAAGAATGACGAAAATAATCCCTGGAGAAGGGGAATAAGAGGGACAAAGGACAAATACAAATCTCCAAACACAGCTAGGTGACTGGTGCGCGACCGAAAAAATCCGCCTGGTCCGGGTATCGAACCCGGGACCTCTCCATTTCCAGTGGAGCGCTCTACCAACTGAGCTAACCAGGGGTTAGACGTTAGTAGAGCAAACGGGTTCTATCAGCCACCACCAGTCTAACACCAACAAGGGTGAAGCTTGAAATTTAAGGTTATGATTATAATGCAACTAAATGACAACGTGCTAGCGAGCTGGACAAGAATGACGAAAATAATCCCTGGAGAAGGGGAACAAGAGGGACAAAGTACAAACACAAATCTCCAAACACAGCTAGGTGACTGGTGCGCGACCGGAGATTTGTGCTTGTCCTTTGTCCCTTTTGTTCCCCTTCTCCAGGGATTATTTTCGTCATCGGAAAGTTCTTTGCGCCAACCAATCCAGTCTGCCAACAGCCGGTCCAGCAGCACGTCGTCCCAGCCGAGGGTTTGGTTCCATATGTTCTAGAAAATAATTTTTGACTCTCACGAGAAGCGGTGACAGGAGTCCTAGAGGATCGTAAAGTCGGGCCGTTTGGAGCACGAAGCGCTTCGTATTCTCCTGATGTCGAGCGAACTTGATCACGTGCTCCGGTGAGAATGTCAGACTGTCATGCTCGGGCTTCTACGTCATTCCGAGTACCTTCGATCGTTACGCCCACCACTCGTCCAAGTGGCCTCTCTTCTGCACCATCTTCCTTGAACACCTCCACCAATGCCGTACTAGTCGAACCCCATTTATGAAGCTTCATGCCATCTTGCTGAAACACCTCGTTCGCTTCGGTGTACAGTCGGCCTTAAAAAAGATGAACACAAGTGATGCGTGGCCGGCGCGGGGAAACCGCCAGACGTGGCGCTGTATTTCGTAATAACACGGGGAGCGAGAGTGACCGGGACGTTCCCACTTTTGAATCGCTGAGGTGATTGGAGAGAGTTATCGTTTGTAGTAACTCCAGGTTAGCTCAGTCCACATTACAATTACTTGTCTGATTACTTTGAGTTACTATTGACCGAATGGACTTTAATTCCGCCTAATTGACATTTTGGCTACTCTTTTGATTACTTCGTGTTATTATACCTCCAATTGATCTATAATGAACTCAGTTGACATTATTATTACTCTTTTGATTACTTAGAGTTACGTTTAACCCAGTGGACTCGAATTCGACCGAAATGACATTGGGATGACACTTTTGATTACTTTGAGCTTATCTCCATGCATACTTATTTATTATGAGCCTAATGTATATTATGATTACTCCTTTGATTACTTTGAGTTACCTTGACCCAATGGATTTGTCTTATTTCACAATTTGGTAACTCTCCTGATTACTTGGAGGCATAGGTCGGCATTTTAAGCTGTCCTCACTCAAACTTGCGATCACCCCTTTTTCCGCAATCAGAACTCACGCCCACTCACGATCACGATTTATTCAAAACAGGGTCATCACCTGGACTCACCCTCACGGTTCAGCACAAAACCAAAACTTACCCGCCGTCATCATCACGGTCCTCACGCTCGCAGATCATCATGGTCATCACGCTGACAGGTCATCTCGAATCATGAGATTCACAGGTCATCAGACTCACAAGTCGTCACGCTCATCACGCTGACACGTCATCACACTCACAGGTCATCACACTCACAGGTCTTCACTGTCCTCACGCTCACAGACCGGTCCTCACTTTCACAGGCCCTCACGGTTATTACACTCACAGGTCGTCGCGGTCCTCACAGCCCTCACACTCACGGCTCCTCACACTCCTCACACTCACAGATCATCATGCTCATCACATTCACAGGTCCTCACGGTCCTCACACTCGCAGGTCATCACAGTCCTCACACTCACATCTCCTCGCGGTCCTCACAGTCACAGGTCATCATGCTCATCCCACTCACAGGTCATCACGCTTACAGTTTGCTTTCTTTGTGCTTTTCTTTTGTTTCTCGCAAGCCGTTAGTTTGTCTTCGCGTGAGTCGTGCGGCGAGGAAACTACCTCAAAACAGTGAACTTCTGAACCGCTTATCCACTTTGAAAGAAATTTATTACGTTTATGTTTATTCTTTGCAGATTTTTACCAAATTTTCTTAACCTCAATTAATTACGAAAGAAACTCCATTTCGCGGACACTCTTCTTTTTACTCGGATGGCTAGACGACATTTCACTTTCTCTCTTTCATTGACGTGGCGTTGGCTTCTTGACGTCTCACGTTCTTCGCGTATTCGCAGCGCACTACGGTGTCCGCTACGGACAGGGCCATAGCCTCCTCTATACTCACAAAGCCTGGCAGTTCGACGACGTAGCCATAGAGTGCCCGGTCGCAGGTTTGGAGCGCGAGAATCTGGTAGCACAGAGCATCAAAGAGGAATTTCTTGGGGAACCTGGACGTCAGAGCAGGGGCCCTAAGCTGGACACTTGGCGAAAACGTCGGCGAGAAATCTGGCGGCCGCGATTGGCCACAGGGCCCCACAGCGCTTTTACCACAGAGTTTGCCACAGAGCTTTTACAGCGGCGGGGACCCGAAACAGACTTTCGGGTCCTCGCGTCTCGCCGTAGCGGCGAGACGCTGTGTTTTCGGGTCTCGCCGCAGCGGGCGCCAGTCACGTGGCCCTCTTCTCATCCGTTGTCTGCCGCTCCACCTTTTCCATTTCGGCGGCCTCTTCTCGTGGCGATCTGCCAGGCTTTGTCAGTATATAGGACACTATGACAGGGCGCAGGTGGCGCAAGCGCAAATGCTCCTTTCTCTTTGCGCCCTCGCAGTGCACTGTGCGCTTACGTTGCGAAGTTGTTTTCCATATAGGGGGCGTTAATGAGGGCTCATCGGGCATTGCTTGTGCCGAAGACTCTAGAATAGATGATTCTTGTGGCAGGGTATGTCTAGAGAAGTGAAAACTTAATTTAGCTAATGCGCAATAGAAAAAGGAAAAAGAAATGGGGGGGGGGGGGTGTGAAGGGCAGCGACAACGCAGTACTGGACATATTTTTTTTTGTTGTTGCTATATTGTGTCTTCTATATCATTGAAGAAAAATCTCAATAAATACTTGCATGGTGTTCGTTACTTCCGTTTTTGTCCTTGTCTCACAAATACGTCCTCGAGGTCGTCCTAGACGTCGTCCTTGAGGTCGTCCGAGAGGTTGTCTTCGATGTCGTCCTAGATGTTGTCCTTGAGGTCGTCTTAGACGTCGTCCTCTAGGCGTAGTACTTGAGGTCGTCCAAGAAGTCCCCCATGAGGTCGTCCTAGATGTCGTCCTCTAGGCATCGTCCTAGACGTCATAAAGATAGCTTCGCTGGTCCTCCATCTTCACGTGAAATTGAAGGGACCTACATTTGTTCTATTAATATCACAATCAAAGATCGCTTACCTCGGAAGTATCGCGGACACCAAAGGGAGCCGTCGGATGAGGAGAAGGGCTCACTGGAAGGACTTCTCGTCCGACGCTGCCCTCTGATGTCCGCGGTAGTTGAAGTGAAGTATAAAGTAACTCAAAAGTAACTAGAAGTAATCGAAAAAGTAATCAAATTATCAATTTAGCTAATAATTATTAAATTGGCTGTATAATGACGTAAAGTAATCAAAATAGTCACCAAACTGTCAATTAAGCAGACTGGTCTACCGGGTCAATAGCAGCTCAAGCCAATCAAAAGGGTAATCATATTGCAAATTTAGCTCATAAGAACGCAGTTTGTTCGATATTAGCTCAAAGTAATCAAGTGTCATCAAACTGTCAATTAAGCCGACATAATGTTCGTTGGGTCAACAGTAACTTGAAATAATCAAGAGTCATAGCAATGAAAATTGAGCTCATGATAGATAAATTGGTGGCGCAATAACTCCAAGTACTCAAAATTGTCACCAATCTGTTATTTGGGCGGATTTAAAGCCCATTGGGTCAATAGTGAATAAAAAAATAAAAATAATCATCATGTCAATTATGCTCACAATAAATCAATTGGTTGAAAATTAGCAGAAAATAATCAAGCATCATCCCAATGTCAATTAAGCCGAATTAAGGTTAATTGGGACAAAAGAGTAATAAAAATGTGAATCGAGCTCTAAAAAGACCAATTGGTTGATGTGACCTTATAGTAAACAGAAGAGTTTACAAATTGTGAAATAGGACAAATTCATTGGGTCAAGGTAACTCAAAGTAATCAAAAGAGTAATCATAATATGCATTAGGATCATAATAAATGAGTTTGTATGAAGATAAGCTCAAAGTAATCAAAAGAGTCATCCCAATGTCATTTCGGTCGAATTCAAGTCCACTGGGTTAAAAGTAACTCGAAGTAATCAAAAGAGTAATAATAATGTTAACTGAGTTCATTATAGATCAATTGGAGGTATAATAACACGAAGTAATCAAAAGAGTAGCCAAAATGTCAATTAAGCGGTATTAAAGTCCATTCGGTCAATAGTATCTCAAAGTAATCAAACAAGTAATTGTAATGTGGATTGAGCTAGTAATAAATAATTTTGTTGAATATTAGCCCCAAAATCAAAACAGTCATCGCAATATCAATGAGGCCGAATTAAGCTCCTCTGGATCAAAAGTAACTCAAAGTAATCAAAAGTCTAATAATAATGTATGATTGAGCTCACAACCGATAAATTGGCACTATAATTACACAAAGTAAACAAGAGGCACCAAATGTCACTTAGGCCGAATTAAAGTCAATTGAATTGAGAGTAACTCAAAGTAATAAAAAGAGTAATCATAATGTTAATGTTCATCACATAAAAATTCAATTCGTTGAATATTAGCTAAAAGTAATGAAGAGTCATCACAACGGCATTTAATTCTAATTTATGGCCAATGGGTCAAAAGTAACTCGAAGTAATTGAAAGAGGAATAATAATGTCAACTGAGTTTATTATAGATTAGTTGGAACAATAATAACACGAAGTAATCAAAAAGTAATAATAAATTGCAGTTGTACTTATATCATCTGAACTGTAGCAATGTTAAGTCGAGTAATAAGAAAGGTTAAACAAAACGTCCATTCAGCTAAAATAAATTCGAGTGCGCCACAATAACTCGAGGTTACAAAAAGAGTGATCAACATAACAATGAAGCCTCCTCCATAGTAGGATTAATAACTCCAAGTCATCACAATAGTGATCAAATGATCAGTTGTCCCCCAAAAATCTAATTGTATAAACAATTATTCTAATTTACCAAATGTGTAAGCAAAACACGACCACTGAAGACAATAAGGGCATATATATATATTGTGGATTAAATTGACTGACCCCGGGATTAAATTGGGTAGCGCAAGGATTAAATTGTGTGGCGCTTGGATTAAATTGGGTGGCACTTGGATTAAATTGGCCGTCGCTTGGATTAAGATGAGCGGGAAAACCTGCAGTAACGCTGAGGCACCAATCGGTTTCTCTGCTATGCGTAGTTTTCGCACGGAAAGTTTGGCCGACATTCGGTGAAAACCCCTATGCGCCTTGTGTACATTGCTACTGAGTATAAACACGCAATTAACCTTTTTTATTTCTTTGTTGTTTATTGACGCCTGGCGTGTACTGCAAAGAAGTATACTATATTTATTTATTTATTTATTTATTACCCCTGACCTCCATTACACCTAAGCAGAAATGAAGTAGCTCTTAGGTTTTCGTTTTGTTCCTACCGAAATGTACCATATCCCGCAAGTGCTACACTGCTTTGGTGATCGTAGAGTAGTGGCGCCATCTCGAGTCACTCGGATAAGGTTGACATGACCGTTGGAGCACCGCCAGCACTGCCATCCATAGAGTTATTACAATAAACGCTAGAGGCTCAGCTGGCGCTAGTGTCTACGGGACTTCCGGTTGCAAATTGAAGCAGACAGCATGCAGTCTACTTTTCCGGTCTCCCTGTGTATTCCTATGGGAAAACGCGCGTGAATTTTGTCTCTTCGCCGGAAAATAACATGAATAACTTTTGTTATCTCGGTTGTACCGGATAGTATGTACCTTTATAAATATGGTGAGAGTGTAATTGCTTTAGTTACAGCATTTTTTCTTTACCACAGAACGATGTTAAACTTCGCTATATTTCAGGCCCAAACCTCTGTTCCATGGCAGGTATGTAGAAACGAGCGACGATTCTAAGCAAAATAACGATCGAAAGGAATGTAAAGTGTGTTCAAAGTTCGCCAGCATTCCGTTGGTGCTTATATATTGTTAATATGCCCGTCCTGTCACTATATGAAAATGACCCCGTCGTGCATCTTTACGAGTGGTTAAAAAAACGTTCGAAACGTAAAGAATAAAGTACGTGGGCTACTAAAGGTGTGTTTTCTTATTATTTCCTATGTCGGGAAGTTTTTATCGGGCACCTGTTCTCTGGCTTCTCCCTATTTGCAAATATTTGGAGCGTGCGGGTGTTGACTTGAATTTAGAACAAGCATCTTCGCACATATCCATGAGCAGAAAGAATAAAGCAGTACTTATTTATTGCATATCGGACTATATTACGTGTCTTTCAATTTATTTTGATCGTCTGCAAGCACAAGGAGTTACTTATCCAGTGTTACTTCGTAGTTCCTGTCGTCTCTCTTGGTTTTCCACATGTCCTTCGTTCGTTTGGCACGTATATCCCCCATGCTGGAAAGCGCCGACGCCGTGTTCGCGCTAACAGTGTCCGGCAGTGCACATAAATACACGTACGAAGTGGTTTTAACACCGTTTTTCATGCCACGAATTTCAAATAAAAATGCTGTAACTGACCAATTATTTCGTCTGCGTGACTGAGAAATGTTCCAATGTGCCTAGTACGTGCAAATTAATCGTGATATTTGCTCTTATAATCGAACGCAGAGAGAAAATGCACTCGCTTTTTCCCATAGAAATGCATTACCGGAAGTCAATTTCTGACTGCTTGCTGTCTGCTTCAAAATGCAACAGCACACTAGCGCCAGCTGAGCCTCTAGCGTTTATTGTAATAACTCTATGCTGCCATCTAACTGCAGTCGCCGACCGCTCACCTGGGGGTTCGGCCCCTCCGCAGAGCTATAGGGCTTGAGAGAAAGCCGCCGGGCTTTCGTCAGGCAACCGCTACCGCGGATATATCGCCATTCTGTTAGTGCGAACCAATGACCGCCGGTGTTTCCTGTTATTTTTTTATTATTATTAGGATTAAAGGGACTGCATTAAAACTATTTGTGGTGGGCCGATTGAATCATCGCTTGGGAATGACAAGATTGCGCTGTGTATACGCGTATAAAGAACGGGGAGGGCTCCGGACAACTGCAGGCTGACCTGGATCGAATAGAACATTGGTGCGGTGAATGGGGGATGCAACTTAACGTAAAGAAATGTGTTCATGTTAGCTTCACACGTAAAAAATAAATTTGATACACAGTATTATTTAAGCAATGAGCTAGTAACGAATGAGAATAAAGTAAAATACCTCGGAGTCATTTTGTCATCCGACTGCACATGGGATTCGCAGATTGATGATGTCATTATGAGGGCGGGTCGTGCACTGGGCTTTGTCCAAAGAAACCTAAAAAACGCTACACAAAAAATAAAAGAACTAGCATACTTTGCCTATGTAAGGCCACTTCTAGATTCCGCATGCACTGTGTGGGACCCTTCCAAAAAAAAAATCGAATTGATGGCTTGGAAAAAATACAAAATCGTGCCGCACGCTTCGTCCTGGGCCAGTACGACCGATTTTCTAGTGTAACTAACATAAAACAATCACTAGGATGGGCGTCATTGGATCTTCGGCGAAAACATTTACGGTTGAATTTTTTATACAACATTTATCATGAAGCTACTGGTATTAATAGCTCATCATACCTCTTAAAACCAAATTATTTTTCCAAACGTAATGATCACGTGCACAAGATACGCGAATATTGCACTAGGACGGAGCTCTGCAAAAATTCGTTTTTTTTTTTTTTTGTGAGGACGGTCAAGGACTGGAACGCTTTACAGGAATGTATAGTTTGTGCTGCAAATGCTGATATGTTCTTTTCGTTATTATTCGCACCCTGCAATAATGCCTTCTAGGTGCTGCAGGAGTTCTCTGAATAAAGAATAAATAATAAAAAATTATAATTGTGGCCCTAACTTATGCGGTAAAGTTCGATGTCTGTCAATAATTCTACTCGAGCAAAATTTGCCTATGTCGTGTTTCTATTATGAGTGTCGCGCTGTGTACTTAAAACTGAAGAGGCGAACAGTGTAAAAGACGCTTCCTTTGTCCAGGTCGTTTAGCGCGACCTTTGACCGGCATTGGCAAAGAATTCCTAAACATCGGTGACCGAACAAATATTCTCCGAGGCTGTATTCCCTTTCATAATTGATATTTTGGCAAATTACCCAAGCACTGAGAAGAATTCTGGAAATATAGGTACACGCGCTGCACGCGCTGGCCTCGCCCGTATGAAATATTCGAAGTAAATTACTAAAATAAGGCGTTGACGAAAGCAATTGCAAAGTTATATTTATTTTAGGTTTACGCTTTGGAAAAGTTAGTTTGAGGCGCCAGCAGCTTTAGCGAATGTAACCACACTCGCAAGCATGCTGCTTAGTTCTTGAGTTATTTAGTGAAAGGTATATTCCGTTTTGACTGAACGCAATCGCCGCGTTTCTAAACGCAAATCAACCCTTTGAAGATAGAAAACGTTCGATTTAACGTGTTTTTTTTTTTAATTTTTATTATTTAGAGAGGTGCTTTGACATCTCACATAAAACAAACTGACCTCGACACGCTCCACGCTTCTTAAAAGTATAGGCACTCATTGTTGTAAGAAAGCACGAAGCACGTGTCAAAAGCGAGATTTTGAAAAAAAAAAAATGACGTCGTGATATTTTTATTTTGTTAAAGTCTGTTGCAACATAAGATCAGCAGTCTTTGCCTCCTGCATGCACTCACTGCCTTTCAAGCGGAGCTTTTACTGCTGATCTTACGTTGCAACAGGGTAAATATAGTACATGATCCAGGTACCGCGATTCGATAATCGCCTGCCCTGACTCGCTGTTGAAACAAAAGCATCGACTATTCTCTTTGGAGTCTCTTACTCCAAAAGAAAATATTCAGCTGTAATATTGCTCAGGGGTCACGAACTGCAGGTCACTCAAGCATCCTAAATTGAAAAACGTACACTTGCTGTGCGCAGAGGTAATTGTAAGCCAATCATCAAAATGTCTTTTTTTTTTTTCTTAACCTGTACGACGCTAATTGTTGGTCACGAATTGTTCGGTCGAAGAAGTGAGCAGGACTCAGTAGCGCTGGTTTGCTGCTTTGTGCCAGTGAAAGGGGAATGAAGAATACAAACGGAGAGATACGATATAAAAGTTCAAAGTTCAAAGCAGCACACCAAAGAAAAACTATATAAAAGAGTAATCGACCTAATCAAGCGCCCCCCCCCCCCCCCCCTCTTCCTCGCATTCGATACAAAAACTCGCAGAGCAATATTTTGCGCATTCACTGCCACGAAAACAAAATAAAAACTGGTTGATATCTAATACAGCAAACGACAAGAGCGCCCTCCGCTTGCATATGCCACCTCTGAAGCTCTTTCAGCTCTTACCAGCCTCTCGGTGAAAGACGAACGTGCGATAAATCGAGTGCACGCTCAATTATTTCTTTTGACCCCGAGTCCCGAGCAAGAGGAGGCACTGCGGGCGGATTCCGGGCGCGAGTAATTCGTCGCGTTAGCTGCGCCTCTAAGCGGCAACAACAGGTAGCGGGAACCCGAGAGGAAACATCTTGTGTCGCGAGTTTCCCGGCCGGAAATTGTCCCCCAATGACGGACGGCCCTGGCCCAGTTGAGGGGCCGTCGCGCTGTCCCGACATTCGGGGACCGGGGGAACCCGTGGTTCTTGCCCTGGACTTGGCCTGGAGGGCGTCGGAGCGTCGACAGGGGCTTGACACGTGGCGACGGAAATGGCTGCCGCCGCTCCGACGGAAACAAACAAACATGACGTCGGGCGTGCTGACTTGGCTTTGATCCACGTTTATTTCGTTTCGACATCGAGTTTTTAACGCTCGCGAGATCAAGCAGTCACGGCTAGAGACGCCAGAAAAAAGAAAAAAAAAAAAAACAACCAAACAACGACATGTAACGCTGGTCGCATCTGGGCTATGTACACAAATGGGAAGTAAACAGGGCATGAAGGGGAAACCCAGAGCGTAATCACTGTAGGCACCAATTACTTTTATTTCTGCTGCGTTCTTTTTGTTTCTTTTACACGATGCGGCCGTACGCTGAAGAGCAAAGTTCTTGCGCGCAATGGTTATGTGTTTGTGTGAATATATATTTGTGTGTTTATGTGTTTTAGAACCAAATTTTGCGTCACGAAAACAACTGGTTGCAACACAAGGATGTCACTGGGGCAGTGCAGGGAACAACGAGCTCCCGGAACGTACATTTAAAAACGTGGAATTTAGCACCGAAGAGAATTGGAAGGATACCCCATTTTGGTTTTTGGCCGGCCATTATCAACAGGTCTTGCCTGTCGCGAGAACCAGACCGTCAGAATAATATGAGGAAGGAAGCACCTTCGCAGAAACGTTTGTATAAGGCGTTCCCAGGTCTGTCCCCAGTCCTTAGAGACCGCGACTTGGAGTACAAACTCACTGGCAGCTTGACAGTCGCAAGTATTGGAATAGTATGTATGACCGAAACCGTATCATATATTTCATCGGAAAACAGAACATTGTTTATCCAACCCGAAATGTAAAATCAAAGAAATGTTGAAAGTACCCGTACAACGAAGTTTGCGCAAGAAAAAAAAAAATAAAAGAAATCTGAGTTTATTTTTATGCCATGCACGCGGAGCGCCAAACAGTGGTTTTAATCTGGTCACTTGGTGAAAAAGTCGGCGAAGAATTTGGCGGCCGTGCACGAGAGGGCCCGTGATGTATCGTGCTCTCCACGCGCAGTGCTCCAGCGAGGTTGTCGCACGTGCAGAAAAACTAAAGTTTCCTGGATACATTGCGGCAGTGGTGGCGTAGTCAGACTGGCTGGTGAAATCTGTCTATTCATCTTCAATGTTCATAGAACCCGGAGCAGGAATCTGGTTTTGTTTTATTTGCTCCAGTTTTACAACAAAAAAAAAAACAGACACACACACACACAAAAAAAGATGAAAACTTGCGTCTGCTTTTCTCCTCGACTCGACCGGACTCGGCCAGCAACATGTGAAATAAAGTGGTTGTAACGTAAAGTATGCCTTTCTGACGGAAACGGAAGTTCTTTCAGTTGAGCGAGGGAGCCGCGTTGGACACAAACACTGCGTCACACAAGCACTTGTCAACAATCAATCCGTCCACGAATATTTCAGTTCAGGCTCGTGGTCAATGAGCGCCTTGACGCACTTATCATCGCTTGGGAATGACAAGTTCCATGGTGTGCTTAATCGAATTCCTCGCCGACTTTTTCGCCAACTGTCCGAATTAGAGCCCCGGTTTCCCACGGTGTGAGCCCTAGTTACACTAGTTAAAAGCCCTAGTTACACCAGTGCTCTTAAATGTCGTTAAGTTGACTCCATCGCGATCGGCCGGAGTTACACCGCGGCGCCAACTGTCATTGAGCCGCTAACAATCATTGAGTTGGAATGGACCTCTTGGTGAATATGTGCTGCCACCTAGACACGCGAATCGGTTCGAGACTAGGTGAATGGAAAACAACGCGCGCCCAAGGCCTCTCCCACCCGTTCCACACCCAAAACGTCAGCTACATCCTGTTCACCCATTGAGGCGATGTGACCTAGATACGGCTGCCCCAAGCTCACCTTTGTCCCCATCGTGCGTAATCTTCCGCCCCGAGGTCGACACAACGAAACCGCTCAAAGGCAAGAAATGCAAGATGGCGGATTGTTTGGAACTAGATACTCTCGAACCCAGGCGCATGAAATACTCCGCGCATGCGTACCGCGTATTTCTACAAAAGGTCCATTGAGCTGGCCTACCTCAGTTAACTAATGAGGGTTCGCCCCAATAGAGCTAAAAAATGGCGGCGTCCGCCGCATCGCCACCCATGGCCAGCGTCAGCGAAGCACTTACTATTACGGAAGATTAGCGCAGGTATCTAGAAAGTATCGTAGCATCAAATATTGTCGGAAGAGGCATTATTCGGGGCCGCAGCTGCCGCTAAAACGATCACGGCACGTCGCGGAAGCCAAAGCTCGGACAGGGTGGCCATTGCGATGTCGGTGCCGATAAGACTTTCGTTGTGTCTCTCTTGCGTGAATTCGTGTGAAACAGATCGGTAGCCGAGTGGTCTAGCGCACACCAACTCGGACTACGTGGAGCGAAAGCTCGCGCTGCAGAACCCAGGGATCCTGGGTTCTGCAGGATCGCGCATCTCAACTGGGGATTTTAGGCCTATGTGCCGTGTATCACCGGACAACTTAGTTGAGCTCAATGACAGTTGAGAGCGCTAGTGTAACTAGGGTAATAGACACTCCACAGATGCGAACTCTACACTACCACAGAGTTGCTCAACACCACGGCGTTATGGAAATTTTGCGGGCATTACAAAGCGATAGATGTAAACATTTTTTTTTTCTACAGCGAAGACATTTTATTTATTTTTTAGAGTGCAGAAACAACGCGACACGAATTAAAAATAGTACGCACACGCGCACACTAAAAATCAAGGAAAATGAGCGTTCACACAAAAATGGTCATGCTGATCATGTGCCGTTGCGAGATAGAGGAATACAAACAAATGGCACGAAAAAAACTTTATGGCACAAAAAAAAAAAAAAAAAAAATTGGGTGAAATCTTACGTTACAGGTTTTCTCCGTGTTTCGACATGTTTGCTTGATGACGGGTATATACAAAACGAGACATCGATAATTTCCGATACAGTTCTTTAAATACAGCTGCTGTTTCTTTGTTGCTGGCTTTCTTTTTGACGGAGTAATGTCATAGGTTTCACACACCATCTGCGATAAACACTCATAAAAAGACGAGTCACCGTTTTACGCACCATCTCACTTGGTTGTTATTTGTACGTGCCCAAAAATAAATACATACATACTATATGGCTGTAGGCCAGAGCTCTCTTTCAATAAAGATATATATTTATATATATTATATTTGTGGCAATTTACAATAGGCAAAGTAGACCGCCAAGCTCCAAAAAGAGGTGACACACCGGAGGCTGCAGCCGACCAAGCCAGGCTGCTATTAAAACAGTGAAGCCGACGACTCAAGCTCCTCGGGTAGGACCTTGGTCGCTCGTAGTGAGTGCACTTGCGTGGATCTCTCGGTGAAATTTGTTTGTTCCAGCTGCACTGTACGCGGCCAACGTTAATAACCGGTGCTCAAAGAGACGGCAATGCTTGAACATGCCTGTCAGAAAGCAATGGAGGACAAGGACGATACGATCGACAGCGAGAGAGAACGCCATCGTTAGAACTCGGTTAGAGCGACTGCAAGGCTTCCTTCCACCTTACGAGGAACCGCAGCGAGCGCCACGAGCCATCGGAGACAATCGAATGTCGTGTTCGTGTCACGTGACCTTTCGGCCGGGAGAGTTGCAGCGCATGTCCGAGGCATGTAATCACGCGTTGCGTTTGCAGCGCTGGATTGGTTTGAACGGCCCGTAGGGCTCGCTGTAATCCGTCGTAAGACAAAACAAAATATGGTCGCAGATGTTTTTTTTTTTTTTTGCACCGTCGAGTAAAGCGCAGACCTCTTCGTAGTGGATTTGGCTTAAACCACTATTGGTAATATAAACAAAACTAACGTGGCGTTATTTTATATATATATATAGATATATATATATATTCTTTGCACCGACGGTCAATGGTGCTTGGGATGCCATAATCCTCCAGTGGCAGTTCTGATTCTATACATTAAAAAAAATGGTAATTCGAACGACCACAATTTGTACTCAAGACGCAAAAGAACGCCGATCGTTATTGCAATGGACGCACTCGATCCAGCGAAAAAGTATGGAATTTGGTTGGCGGTTACGTCACTAAGGAAAGGTTCCTTCGACTTGCCACTTCCTAGTTATCAAATATAGCTGCACGTGCTACCGGGCTCTACTAGCACCATCGGGCGCGCAAATGCTAAAAAAAAAAGCAAAAAACGCAGTGTTTGTTTTTTGGTCAGATTCTAAAGTCATTTTTTTTTTTTCAGAGCCCAATCTCGGGAAAACGAGCTTTGCTCTTCAAACGTGCCAGCATTGAGTCACTCAAAACAAACTACCTTGAATGCGGTTACGCCTTCATGTATAACTCCCGTGATCACTTCAAGTGAGGGTAACAAGGACGGCGTGCGTGTTCACCACAGTACACGTTTGCTAAGCAAAGAAACGTCACTTTTGCAGACGTCTACATAGACTATGACGACACACTACTCTATTTTCTCGAAGCTACGTTCACTTGCATCTCATTTTGTTCGATCAAGCCTCACCGGAAGTACTTTGAAAATTTAATACGTATGTATATATTTTATTTAAATATTTAAGATATCTGGCTATGGATATGTATGAAGTCTTGACACTGACACACAGACAAAACCCTGAATCTTTTTTACTTGTTTTTTTTTTCTTTTCTTTTACGACTTAATTGGCCATGTTCGGTAATATCTAAACGACGCTTTTTTTTTTCTCTTGGCTTAGGGAAGCTACTTTTTACAAAGACATCGAGACATTCGCTTCTCAAACCGTCGTTCGTCAACATTGGTAGGGAAAAAAATAGACTCGACCAGTGTTGGCAACGTGAGCGCACAAAGTGACTGCTTGGGTTGTTGTCGCTCGAGTTTGCACACTCGTCGGACGCCCCCGACGCTGCACAAAGAGGCGATCACAGTTCGATGGGATCAGACAGTGATCACGCGACAACGTTGGCACCGTTTTTAGCGATGACACTGACGGAGCAGGAAGAAGAGAAACACGGAGACGATGTCAAAGGGGCAGGTTAAGCTACAATGACAGATAAGAGCTGTTGGTCCCCTGAGCGATAGAGACAGTGATCCTTCGCGATGCTTATCTGAACTAACGGGACAAAACTGCAGATGACCGGCGGGCCGTTATCAGCCAGAGATCAGCCGCAAACCGGCAAAAAAGTAACAAAACGCTGCCCGGGGAGCACAAAAATGGATGCTTGACATCGCTACAATATTTTTGTTTTCCTTTCAAACAAAGCTCGACGTTTGTCTATTCTCGCCCTCTTTCGCGTGAGAATCGTCGGTTATTCGCATTTCACTCGTGCATTCTCGCCATCGGTTGTTCAAGACTCGACTTTTTTTACCCGTCGGCTTTTCGTCTCTCTCATTCGCACACTTGACTCCAGCTGGCTTGAACTGGGTTTTAACCTTTCACTCGTTGCTCAAGCGTGACCGGTGTCGAAGTAACATCCCGGAGGGACGGGGTAACGCAGAGAGTAGGCACCTGCGCTACTCACACACACACACAACGATGTGGTTTTCAAAGACCCGAGTCTTTTGGACGATTCGGCCGCTTGTGCTCCCGAATTTGTGGCGATAATTGTTTACGTTTTCACACACACACGCACACACACGCGCGCACATTCACGCACATGACGGTGCGGAGGAAGAAGCGGTGCACAATGCACGGTCCTGTAGCAAGCGCTTTGAGAAGTAAAGTGGAGGACACGTTTTGGGTGCGCCGTTTCTGTGGGATGTGGATTTTCCGGAGAGTCCTTTTCTCCCGACGGAGGGGAATGTTGCGACATTTCAGCGTGTCTCGTCCTTACACGTAGGTCCAGTGGCTCAGCTGAAAATGAAAGCAAAAAGGAGTGAGAGAACGCTCTTCACGAGGTGGGGCTGTTCTCCCTTCGTGCGTGTATTGAGGCACCGTCCTCTACGTATCACGAGATGCGTTGTCCCGAGTACGCAAATCAGACGCAAATAATCTGGATACTATAATTCGGAAAACAAAAATGTCACACCTAAATATGAAGTGCTGTATACGCCTGGCAAACACATGCGTAGTGCATCCATGTTTCGAAAGAATTTCCGAAACATAGTTTTTGGCTGAGCGCAAACGTTTACCGATAATGACGGCGTATATTTCGTTTTCCTCTAGTGTCACAAGTTTAGCAAGTTGGAGGCACCAGCTTGGCAAACTATATATGTGAGAAGAGCATACCTTTCATTCGTCTCCTGTTTCTGTTCGAAGTTCAATAGACCACTGAGCGAATCGCCTATTGAGCAGTAAAACTACACAGTCTTTGGTGAAATTAACCTCGCGTACATCAATGACACGTTATCATGCACTCCGTTAATTTACGGATCTTCCTTGTGTTTAGTAGGATGAGGTATCAGGTTCAGGAAAGGCATCGAGAGAGAGAGAGAGAGAGAGAGAGTCCGGTACACTCACTGAAATGTTTCTACAATAACTTCATTTCACTTTCTCAGAAGTGACTGTTGGAATCTGTTCCCGTTGATTTATCAAGCAGCTGGGTTACCTTGAACCTTTCCACAGCGCCGTGTTCTTTCTCTTCTTGCCGTTCGCTCGCTGGAGTAATAGTGTAGGCAAGTTTCTGCGTGAGACAAATAAGGAAAACAGCAGTTGAATGAACCGTGTTATTCTCTTGCTTGCTGAGTGCGCGACACAGGCAGCTGAGCGCACCATCGGCGATTTGCCGTATTTTACTCCTATATGAGTGTCGACGAGCGCATTTTATGACAGAAGTTCGCGTTGTGTTTGTTTACATTTGATGGACAATCTTTTTTTTATTAATATACTTGCCCATCAAATTTGATGGGCAAGCATATCTCCGAGTAGTCTGCGGAGTGAGCGTACCTCGGCGCAGGTGCCCTTGGCCCGGCACAGCTTGAAGGCGGCCACGATGGGCACCATGGCGACCGAGGACAGGGCCAGGCCCCAGCCCATGTTGATGGCCCACGTTGGGTACCGGTAGTTGTGGTACTCCACGGGCGCCTGGTTCACGATGCCGCTCAGGATCACCGCCTGCCACAAAGGAAAGACGCGGCAGGTTGGTCCAATCCGAGCACCGACTCGACGACGGCCGCGGGTGTCGTGAGTCAGACAACTCGGTTCACGTGATGCTCTCGAAAACGTGGGATACCTCGAAATGAGTCGCAAAGCGGCACATGCTATGGTAGAGATCGGCTCCTGCGCTTCCATCTTTCTCTCTTGGGCTGTGGAACGCGCCCTGGGCATGCGCAGTAGCTCTGTTGGAGTTCATATGTGTAGCTATCGCGTTTCACTTTGATTGTTTACATTTATATCTAAAAAACAAAAATACAAGTATTTTTTCAGCAACTCTTTAAACGTGCTTAAATATATGAAAAATGACAGCCGAGTTAGCTATTGTCATAAAGGTATTCCGAAAAACAAATTCCAGTCATCCGTTTGTCCTTAAAAAAAGAAAAAAGAAAAGAAAACCGGCTCCAGGTTCACAATAAAAAAAGTTGCTGAACTTGAAAACTTCTGTCACACTCATCACATCTCTCTCAACGCTCCACCAAACGAAATAATAACACTAATTAAGCCTCTCTTCTCGTTTGACCAGTTTTATTTTGACTCGGCCCACAAAACTATTTTTTTAACCCTACTTACATGGATTTTTCAGTACAGTTGCCAAATTCGCAGTGAGTCTTAATTCGTGAGCTTACAGCATACAAACAAATATTAATTGATATAAATATTAATCGAATATCCGCCCGTGACCTGAAACACCGCGCAACCATAATTGTGCGCCAAGAAGGCATCATTCATTTGAGCCATTCCCTAAGAAACATAAAACTATTCGCTATTGAATATTTCGTGCTTGCTCCTGTTGCCGAGCAAAAATAAATCACGAGTGAAATCGACGAGGAATCAACGAACTGACCACAAGAAAAGTCGGAGTGATAAACTTCCAGCAAAGCCGCCAGAAGATCCCGGGGCGGAAGCCCAGCATCTCTTCGATGTTGCCGCAGAATCGGTCCAAGCCTGCGTTCACAAACCGGTCATACATTAGTGTTGGTTAACACAGACAAGAGCGGTAGTCATGCGACTCCCAAGGTTATCGTCACACACAAGTCCCGTCCGTATTGAGAAGTTGGCCAACGTGCGGTTACGTAGACCTCGAGAATCATTTGAACATATTTTTCTTTTTCCCTATCGTTATCACACGCTGCAACCAAGCATGCTAACTCTAATCATTATGGACAGCGGGAAAAATAACCCTTTCACTTAATTACGAGAAAAACCAGATACTAGGTAAAAAAAAAAAAAGACAGGACAAATACACGAATAAAACCTAGTCTCGTGTTTTTGTTTCGTAATTATATTAAGTTTTCACCGGCTCGTTTTCACACTTAATTTTTGTTCATTAGTCCTTTCACTCCTGTATTTAGTATCACCATGAGGTTAGCGTAATTTACTGTACATGTGCCTTCATCGCGTAATCATACATTTCATTTTAATGTTTAGGTGTCTGTGTGTGTGTGTGGATTGGGGGGGGGGGGGGGGTGCGGGGATGTTCAATGCTCATTTTGTACACATTTCCTTACTGGAGACCACACATCATGCATCCTACATTCATTCCTTGATTTGAACTAGCCGGTCCCCTCAACATGGGACCAAACTCTTCTGTTTATAAAATAAACATTCAGTGAATGTTCCCGGTGCAGTCAACTGTGTAAATCTTTTGATACGGTTTTGTTTTGGCCTCTATAAGTGTCTGATTGAAACTCGATTGGTATCATGCCGCATCATTATATCCAACCGGCCAAGTTGGGCCTCTAATGGTGAGCTTACACTGGCGGATTCGCAAGCGGACTCGCGCCGGTGGTGAGTGAAGTTTTGAGCCGAGTGGGCAAATCCGCTCTTCGCTGGCGGAAAATCTGGATTGGTCAGGAACCCATATCCAGATTTTGCGAGACAACGACCAGTCAATTTCGTCACCCGGCTCCAAAATCTGCTCTTCACCGGCGCGGATCCGCCAGCGATTCCGCAAGTGCGCTGCTCGACAACCAACTCACTGCGGGTGGTTCTGCCACTCAGAGAATGCAGTGCTGGGGCTCTAATCTGGACACTTAGCGAAAACGTTGGCGAGGGGATTTTACTGGCGTGATTGGACGGTGCCAAGGTCAAGCGCGACACCGGCCAATCACGGCCTCGCCTCGCTGACATTTTTGCCAAGTGTTCAGATTAGAGCCCCTGATGGGCTTACCGTAAAACCAGGCAATGCCAATAGACTCGAAAAGCGCCGAGCAGAGCAGGGAGATGCCAGCCGAATAGGTGTCGAACCAGGTTATCATGTAGCCTCCGCCCTGTAAGATAATGCACACGCGCAACCTTCAGGGGTCAGCTAACATTACGGGCAACTTAACCGCTGCGATGCGTATACATCCACGCCGACCCAGGATTGACGTGCAGACCTTTTCTGGGGTAAATCTAATCAAAATTCGCAAGTGTGGAAAGGACGTGGATAAACAATGACTGGGGCCGAAGGAAAGAGGGCAGCGGATGACACAAGTTAAGAAAACATGCTGACCCAGAGTTGCGATCTGCGCAGGGACAGTGAGCATGACGTTACATGGGCTCAGTACCCTGACGTATAGCTCATATTTCTATTAAAATTGTTTGGGGGGTTTCGTCATTCGCATGGGCGGTATAAGTTTGAGGTATACACTAAGAATGTTTACACTATTAAGGGCGTAAAAAGGGTGGTCGAGAAACTAACACCCATGGCTACACTCTTTCAGGCTCCTGACTACAGCACAATACAGCCTTCCTAGTTGTAAACTATTGCTTTGTTGCATGAAACACCCTTCATTTTGGAAGGGTGTAAAACAGGTGTGGAAAGAGTGTTGCATTTGCCGTGTGTGCATGAAACGGCAACATGCACATTTCAAACAGCTTTTGCGCAGGTTGTTTTAGCGACTACATTGCATAATTATTGCCTGTACCATTGCTTTTGACTTAGACATCATTCCTGGAACTGCGAGATAGTATGTTTTATGTGAAATATTCACAAGAACAAAGCAACGTATTATACACTCGACAACCTTCAGTTGTCGACTTTATAGGACGGCGCTGCAGTCAAGAGGGCCATGACCACGGTCTGGTGTGCTTCATTGCGTCTGTATTTATGACTTCTGTGCATGTGACAACTGCATATGGTGCGTGTGGCTTGCAAACTTGTTGCTCGTAAAATATATCTCTAGGGATGTTTCTCAGATCGCCAGCACCCTAATTTTAGGGTGTTCGTCAGCACCCTAAGGGTGCCCGTGTCACACTCTCGTCGGGGCGTTGGCCCCGGGAGAAACTGATTTACACCCTTAATGGTGCGAGATTGTTGGGTGTGTGGCCTAGCGTACGCCTCATGTTTCTAAATATATCTCGAGGACGGGATGCTGCTACTACTGCCAGCTCCCTAAAGCCGGGGTCGCACTCCTTATGCATCATACAAAAAGACAGTCTGCATACAGATTCGAACGCGAGTCGCCGCGAGATCCGTGCTTCGAATGCAGCATGGAAACGAGTTCGAAGAGGAAACTTGGCACGGGGCATTCGAACCACAGATATTGCGGTGACTCGTGTTTGCAGACTGACTTTTGTATGATGTATGTGCAGTGCGAGCCCCGACTTTTGGGGTGTTCGAGTCACACCCCTAAGTCCCAGTCACATTGCTCATGCATCAAACAAAAGACATTCGCTGCAGACATGAGGACAATTATGTGCGGACACGGCTCAGGCATGTTCCAAGCATGTTGGCTTTATGTGTGCTTCGAACATGTGTGCAGACAGTGTTTGCATGACCAATGTGACCGTCATACAAGGAAGACCTCAAAATTGTCTTCAGACTGTCTTTGGCATGATTTTTTGGCAGTGCGGCCGCAGATTTAGGGTATTAAGTTTCGGTACAAGCTGATTCACACCTTTAATGGTGTAAGATTGCCAGGTGTGTGACCTAACGTAACATACCTCGATAGAAACATTTTGTTTTGTGTGTGTGTGGGGGGGGGGGGGGGAGGGGGGGGGGGGTTCGTCATTCACGGCTGTTCAAGAATGAGGTAGCCAGCTTTCCGCGAGCTCCTCATGTCAATATACGCGCGAGGATAGTCAGGGGATGCCTCTTCTTTTTTTTTTTTTCGTTTTATTTGATGTTTTAAGTCGACCTCATTGGCGTCCTCTGGCTCGCCGACAACCCTGAGCCACTGTTTTTCTAGCGGCAGCGTTTTGAGTCTCGCCGAAGGCGCCCCCCAGCGTCGTAGCCGGGAGCAAACAACGGGTTTCTGTCCTGGGCAGTCGCTTTCTTCGGGACTCGGTCGGTTGCGGCGAGGGAGAGGCCGCGCAGAGCGCAGCCAATTAAGGAGCACACGGGACGGGGGACACTCGCGGACTCGGAGGCGGGAGAACCACGAGGCGAGCGGATTCGGCGGGAAACGCTGCCTCGAGGGTTTTACTGCCGCCGCGCTGTTTGCCCGGCCCGGTCAGCGGCGACACGGGACAACAATCGAAGGGCAACGGCTACTGTACTCCGTGGCACCTTAGCGTGGACTGCGAATAAGGCGGGTTGCAAGCAAGCAGCTGTGCTGCCCGTTCGCACTAGCACGTACAAACAAAGTAAAAAGAGCAAATGTAACGAATCGCAATCTGAAAAAGCACGCAAAAAAATAAAAAAAACAAAAACGCACGAATTAGCGCGTGGCAAAATACCTTGGTTGCGGTCGCATCGCGAGGAAATATGCAGGTGACAGGAGGTGGGCTCATCTTTGTGAATTTCAGTATAACGCAAAGTCCCGAAAAATTGTACAAGCTTTTCCTTGCGCCTACTTTCCCTCGCTGATAGCGTTCCGGTTCAGAAATGTGAGGAGCACTGGGATATAAATATCATCGGTGCCATCCGCTGATCTTTTTTTTTAGTAAACGGCAACGACTGGCTGTTCCCACGCTCTGCGCGAATGCAAAAGCGAAGACATTATTCATAAAAAGCTTGTACTATCTGCGCAACTTTATCACATTTATATAAAATGTGTGACTACGAACGAAGTAAGTTTAACACGAACCATTTCTGTCAGCGTTTCAGTAGGTTCAATGCCATCAGGCCCGCTGCTACAAGGGCCATAAAAATCGCTTTCGAAAGCTTATAGCTCGATTCTCGTGTTAACCTGAAATGCTTGTCACCGATTATTCGGAACTTTCAGCGATCGTGGTAGCGCGGTGTGAAAATCGCGCTCCTGGATGACCGGCTTCACAACGGAGGTGCTGGCGTACACCTTCGTGACGTGGAAGTATGAGGTAAGGCTCTTATATCGCCCGTATTAAAAAAAAAAAAAAAAAAAAAATTAGAATTAATCCTAACCTTGTACTGCTGTTCTACGACGATCATCCAGATGACAGCCATTTTGATAGGAACGCCTTCAAAAATTACTTCCTCTTACCGTCTATCTGAAAATACTGCAAAATGGCGTGCACAAAAGACACCATATAAGAATGGCAAGACTATCATTGTATACACGGTCTCTTGGAAGTGAGTATTGCATCAGTTACAAACATGCCAGCTTGTTGGTGTTTTTTTTTTTTTTTTTGCTAACGTCACTTTGCAATGGTTTCAAATCGACCACACGAGGGCGTTATTTCTTGATGGGATCCTAGGCCGCGAAATTTGCGAAATAGCATATTCTGGGCACTGGGCACCGTGCACCGAGTCGCAGCATTACTCTGTAATGATGTCACGGAATCTACAGACGCGCTGGTTCGACTCTCGGAGAAGACGGTGTTGCTTTTGACTGGGGCCTCCAGAAGCGACGCGGCTCGCTCCTCGTACGAGCACGTCACCGGCGTGTCCTTCGCCGGGAACCGGGCGACCGCTTACCCTGGTGACGTTTACGATGGACACGCAGAAAGAGGCGCAGATGACGACGGCCGTGAAGACCTCTCGCCGACACCGCCACCGGGAGAAAAAGGGCTTGAACTCGTCCATCAGCCCCGTGATGACGCTCTCCAGACCGCCCATCTGCGCAGCAACAGTCTTGTTGTTGTTGTTGTTGTTGTTTTTAGTTTATTTAGAGACAAAATAGGTTTAAAGGGAGTGTGGGAGGGCATTACGCACTGAATCGATTTAAAAAAAAAAATAAATGCGTCAAGTAATGGACAGCGGTGGCGGACACGACAGGATCCTTCGGGGTACTATAGGGGATGAAATAACTATTTGGGTTATAAGCAGTGTTCTCGGTAACGCGTTACAAGTAACGGCGTTACCGCTAACGCGTTACAAGTAACGGCGTTACCGGTAACGCGTTACTTTTTTTTGCTAACGTGTAACGTACTCATTACTTTTTCAAGACAGTAACGGGTAACGTACTTACGTTACTTATTTCGAGTAACGGGTAAAGGAGTTACGTTTTTTTCGTTCCTTTTTTTTTTTTCCCAAGACTTGAAAAAGTTATACTTCAGAAGCGGAAAGCCATGTTAATTTTTTGTATTTTTTCTTTTGCGTTTTTCTTGTGAGTATTTAGATGAAACAGTAAAAAAGAGATAAATTAATTATGTCCATTTTTTGCATGGACACAATGTTTCTTGAAATATGGCGTTTGTGCATTCTTGTAACGTCAAAACAGTAAAACGTGTTAATTCATAAATAAAAAAGTAACGCAAAAGTAACGTGCGTTACCTTTTCTTGGTAACTCTAACGGTTACGCGTTCCTTTTATTTTGAAGTAACGAAGGACGGTAACGCGTTACTTTTATTTAAAAGTAACGGGTAACATATTTCGTTACTTTTTTTCCGGTGGTGGTGGTGTTTGCCTGACGTGATGTTTTTCACACTGGCTGTGGAAAAGTTTCACGGGCTTGGGCCATTACAGTTTTGATGGAAATGAATGCAGGGGAAAGGAGGGGGACAGATGGCGATGAGAAATATGGGATGATGAAACACAAGTTGACAAATTAAAGTAAAATAAATAGTCGGCAAAATATCAGCTAAAAGTGAGAAAATCGGCACATCGAGAACGCGAGTATTACAAAGTGTTGACAAAGTGCCGCAGGAAAATTCACAAGAAAACTATCACTGACACACAGGTACGAAAAAATAAGTTGGCGGTCGTAATTTCTCCCGCATCAGAGCCTTGCCAGAAGCCCACAGGCGTCCAAGAAGCCGAACACAGTCTTTCGGAGACGTGTGCACGTGGATGGTGGACCCTTTGGGAATAGCATGCCCACGAGGGTGGATGAAACATCGAGGCTCTTCAGTGAAGCTAGAAGCACAGTTCGTTCTGCAGTGTAGTGTCCAAATATGCGTCAGCGTTTTTGGCTGATTGCAGTGCTCCCAGAAAGGGCTGGTTGTTCTTTGGATGCGGTACAGGTTTACTTACGTGTAGCGCAGTCTGCTCTTAGGCGGTCGAGAAGGGAAGCGAACTTCCGTGTTAGGCCACGCGTACAGACTGAAGGAGGGGGTTTGGTGGTTTCGTCGCGATGTGAAGAAGAGCTGCGTGGATTCCACTCAGCTCGGCTGTAGTCGACAACACGGCATGGTCGAACCGTCCTGACCATGAGCAGGATTCTGAGGGGATGTGTTAAGCTGCAGACACGACATTATGAATGACGTCGACAGAGCCACCAGTATAAATGGCCGTAAACGAGGAATGTGGAGACGCCATCACCTCCTCTGTCAGGGCTCGACTAACCACACAGGGGTGTCGTAATGTTCCGTGGTAACCCGGGATATGATATCTTCGTACATGGCAAACGGGTGCTTGCTCCACGAGAGTCAACTGGAGTAGAATGGACGGATAGTATGAAGCCGAGAGCCTAAACTAGAGAGCTGCAGTGACCACCATATTGTGAAAAATGACGCTGTTACATGTCAGTGAACAGCGGGCTCGCGATACAGTCAGCAGTGCAGCGTCCACTTCTGAATCACGCTAAGTCAGGTGGCAGTGCTTCAATGTCGTCAAGGTACCAGTCGAGATGCGTAAGTACCAAGCTTTCCAGAAGTTTTCCAGCACACGAGGTCAAAGGTATGGGGCGGTACGATGACAGTTTTGGCGAAGGCTTGCCTCGTTTCAAAATGGGGGTTACTAAAGCACGCTTCCACTCTTTCAGAAGACCAGTAGTCCCCGCCAAATTTAAGCGTTCGAACAAGACGACGCGTGACTTATCACTCAAGTTAGGCAATGCTTGATAAGTAATGCCATCAGACCCAGGAGCACTGTGGCGTTTGCATTCCCTAAGATTCGCTTCCAGTTCCGACATAGTGAAAGGAGTATCCGGACTCTGTGGACTTCGTGCAGGACCAGTCAGTGATCGAGTATGTGAAGATCCAGAAAGGCGTTGGGGTACAATGAAGCGCACCGCAAACTCATCAGCAAATCGTGATAATTCAAGGCCAGACTGAGGGCAATGAACGCATCTCGAGGTGTTGGAGATCAGCCCATACCTCTCAGTACTTTGTAGATATTTGGCTTAGGTGTACATGGAGTTAGTGACGAGGCAAATATTCGACAACGAAGTGCGCGAGTATGCCGGCGTAAAGCTGACGTAGCACGACGACAGTCTGCCCAATGAGGTACCCTACCGGATCGGCGCGCACGGCGCTGAGTGCGGTGGCGAAGAGCAAGTAAGTGCACAAACGTCTAATCCGGAGATGGCCGAGATGTCCTTAAAGATATTTTAGATGTGGATTTAACGAGGCATGCAGGAATAGCTTTTAGTATATCCTCTGACAACTCAAGAAAGCAATTTTTTTGCGTAATACGTCCCAATTTGTTACACTGTATTGACAACGTGGTAGGCGGCCCACTTCGGGTATATTCATCAAAATTGGAAGATAATCGCTTCCACGTGTGTCCGCATCCAACGACCAGTACACGTATAGATTTGGGGAAGCAAAAATAAGGTCCCGCACGCTAGGTTCTCCGCGGTGACCAAAAAATGTGGGAGAGCCGTCATTCACAAAAATAAAATCTGTTGATTCAATCTTAGCTGCGAGAGCCGTACACCAGGGCGTCGTGCGTTTACAACCCCCAGAGAGCATGGTGAGCGCTAAATATCCGCATATAAGGAGACGATCAAGAAATTGAATACGTAGGCTACGAATGGACTTAGCATCAAAGCGGCCAGAAGGACATATATATAGAAACACAATGGTCATCTTAAAGGAGCGAAATATGACAGTGCATGCTGCAAATTCAGCTGTTCCTGCAGACAGATGGGACACATCCTCTGTAGCTTGCTGCACACTGGAGTGAATAAAGAATGATGCCCGTGAAGAGCTGTTAGGCGTGGATGCCGCGCTGGGTAATGGACATACGACTGAATTCTAGAGCCATGTCTGAGGCGGAATTCCGAAATTGCAAGTATAGGTACCGGCTGAGATGAAAGATAATATTGCAACTCTGCTAATTTAGAAGTGATGCTGCGGGCGTTTGATTGTAAAATAGATGGACAGGAAGTGATAATAACAAAACTGAGTAGAAAAGCTTTCATCGCAGAGAACTTTCGACCAGAGGCGTTATGAGTGCGATAAAATGCAGAAGCTGGTTTGATCATGAATACTGTAGAAGCGAAAGAAATTTTCGCGCTATGACGAGTATTTGGCGTACGAAGCTACCTAACGAGGAAGTGAGGGTACTTGGATTTGGGTGTGAAGGTATTGCCTCCTGTCTAACACCCTGGGGAGCTTAAGTGGCCGGGAGTACAGGTCCGGCCTGAAGGGGGGGTGACAACGATGGGGGCTTGTTTTACAGCTCTTCTTTGTAGCTTTGTCGCCCGTTGTTCTCGCCGGAAGAACCAAGGACAGGAGCTTCCTTAGGTGGAGGCTCTGTGTCCATTGGCTTCGGGGCTTCGGCGACAAGCGAAGAGGACGGGTCTTGCTTGTCTGCAATAGGTTGTTCCGCCAAGCGTCGTCGAGAATGACGTCGTCTCCGTTGGGTATTTTCAGTTGGGACAACCATCTCTGTTGTAGCCTCGGCTCGAGGAGCCGCGTGCTCGGCCGTAAGTTTGTCAATTTGGGCTCGTGCTTCTGCGAAGGACACATTGTTCTCGCAGCAATAGCGACACACGAAGCGCCCAGCTTGCCAGAATGGGCACCGTTGTGATGTTGTTTCATGTGGTTTCTTGCAGTTGACGCAAAGAGTGTTCGAGCCTTTGCACTCCGTAGTTGCGTTAGGCTGTGCGCATCGGAGGCAAGTTAGCGACCGCTTACAGACAGCCGCAACATGGCCAAACAAACCTCATCGGTGGCATTGCATGGTGTTGACATACAAGTCGACGCCATCTCGAACCAGGCCGACGCAGACGTGCTCAGGAAGTATAGGAGAAACAACCTCAACACGAATAGAAGTGGACTTGCCGATGCGACAGACGTCGCGGATGCCTGCTGTCGAGCGCAGAACTCCGAGTATAGCGGAGTCTAAAAGGGTACTGTCGATGTCGCGGACAATTCCAACGCTGGAGGCCTTTCCACGACGCTCGAAAGCACGCACTTTCATACCGCAAAGCGAAGCCTGGCCAAGGAGAGTCCGTGTCGTCTGTCCGTTCCGCGTGTCAATCGCCATGAGGTCCTTCCGCCTGTTATACACCTTTTCCACAAGCGCGCAGCCATCTTGAATATCGTCACTTCTGGTATGCGGTAAAACATCTTTTTGATCTCTCCCCGAAGCTAGAAGGTGTTTACGAAAAATGCGTGATTGTCACACATTCCTGATTTGCCTCAGCTATATTTTCTCGCATGTTCCAGGTTCAAACATTTTATTATTTTTTCGCCCGCATACCAGATATGGAACCCACGTGACTGAGAACGACAGGAAACAGAAAAGGTCTGCGTGCGCGACTGCCGAGCGCGTGCTGACGGCGAGCTTCCACAGTTCTTTTGCAACGTGCATTAAAGACCATCAAGATTGCCGGTCTTAGCAGCCTATTAATGTGAGCTCGCTCTGAGCATGCGCTCTAATCCGCGCCCTCAAATATGGCGTCCAGTAAGTGACCCCCTACAGCGCACTTCAATAACACACGAAGGTACGAGCATCTCCAGTGTGGACGCGAGGCGAACCGAATTGATAGAGTCAATTTTTACATCTCCATCCACAGGAATGAAAAGAACTACGAAACCGACAGTGGGCTCTGTTTGGGTGATGATGGTCTTCTCGCTGGAACCAGAGCCTTGACTTTCGCAGCGTCTCTTTGTTCCGCGGACGACGTCCTGAAACGCACCTCGATTGTCGTCGGCAACTGAGCCCGACACGCTGGCGAGTTCTTCGTCGTCAGGTGGGAGCGGTTCTGTCATGGCGGCGACTAAGGAAGTTGACATTTCCATCCCTTGCCGGCTGGAGTGCCGGGGAAAAGGCCAGCCAGACCGTTGCAAGCCAGCAAGAACAGCTTATGATAAAGTCACAAAAAATAGGCAATGGCATAGCCTCCTCTTTACTCACAAAGCCTGGCAGTTCCACGACGGAGCCATAGAGTGCACGGTCGCAGATTTGGAGCGCCAGGATCTGGTAGCAGAGAACATCAAAGAGTCATTTCTCGGGGAACCTGGACGTCAGTGCACAGCTTTTGCAGCGGCGAGGACCCGAAACACACTTGTTCGCTCGAGAGAAGTGTGTTTCGGCGTCTCGCCGCAGCGGGGCGCCAGTCACGTGGCTCTCCTCTCATCCGTTGTCTGCCGCTTCACCCTTTCCGTTTCGGCGGCCTCTTCTCGTGGCGACCTGCCAGGCTTTGTCAGTATATAGGATGCTATGGTACTGGGGATGGACAACGCAGTAGCAGTAACAAAAAAAAAAATAGGAGGGAATGGAATACACGTCTGCTATATGGCTTTCTCGTCTTCCACTTCTTTTCGGTAACGCCTACAACACTGGTTGTAAGTAACCGTTCCTGGCAAAAAAAAAAAAAAAATAACTATCCTCTTTTTTTTAGAATACAGTGTTTACAAAATAACGCCATCTTGCTTGCGCGACCACCACTGTGCGCGTTCGACCCCCAAAAAGGTAGAAACATAGGTGACTCACAAAACTTCCTAAAACGAGTTTCTTTTTTGTGATGATAATTTGGTGGGGGTTTTATTAGGACTGTTTCGACTTTCATGTGAGGACGAAAGGCAAATAAACTCTGCCTGATGAGGCTCTATACCAGGGGTGGCCAAGCTGCGGCTCTTCGCGTGTTAAAGTGCGGCCTCACAGCTCCCTACTCTACCCCCTCCCCTACCCCCCCCCCCCCCCCCACACACACACACACCCGCCTCCCAACAGGTCACACGAGCACTTCACCAAAAAGAGAAATAGAATGCGTTTTCAATCGAGACAGGTAGCGGTTTGGTAGTCTTCAGCTACTGCTACCTTACATACAGTTGGACTGCTTTTGACTCGGATAGATTGAAAATAGTTCGAATTTCGTTTATTGCTGTGGACAAAAGTCCCCCCCCCCCCCCCCCCCCCCTTTTCTGCCTTTCCTCTTCCATGCGGCTCTTGGAAGTTTCGTGGTTTTGTTTGCGGCTCTTAGGCCGGGTCAGCCTGGCCACCCCTGCTCTATACGCTTACACTGTTGGAAAAACAAAATGTAAAGACAGCAATGAAAAAAAAAAAAAAGACGTAACGCGATATCTTATGCAACGCTAATGGAAGAACAGAAAAAAAATGTTTACAGAGCTAGAAAAAAAAATTTGATAGCTATATATTCAGCTATAAATATCAACTTGTCATATGTGAATGTTACTCGATTCATTAATTTGACCATGGTGCCCATCTTACCTGAGAGGAATGGGTGTTACGTGACAGGGTAAATAGTGAGAGTCAAAAAATGAAAACTTCCGTAACGGCTGCGTTTACACAACTACGAAATTGCGGATCAGATTAGAGGAGTGTAGTATCGAAAAACCTAGTTTCGCGAAACAGAGGCGTAGTTTGAACGCGACCGAAAAAGACGCGCGCATCCGAAAAAGGTTGCGCGCACTCCTCGCTTCTGGAGCGAGATTTTGCTAATTTTGCTAAACCCTTATCGAGGCCTGTCAATCACCCGAAGGAGAAACGCGGACGCTGCCAATGGCCGCTCGACATCGCTGTGACGTCTGACCTTCGAGGCGGAGCGAGCTTTTGGAGGAGCCTGATTTTTTGCCGATCTCGTATCCGAGCCAAAGTTTAAAAAAAAAAAAAAAAGATAAAACAAACATGGTGGCAAGCGACAAGCGGAGAAGCGTTGCGTACGGGCGATACGGCCTAGCAGAACGGTTTGGTGGCGCGGTGCATATTTCTCAACAGCCGCAACGAGTGCAAGCACTGTATATAAACACGATGACTGATGATAACTGATATTTTAGCGGTGCGAAAATGCCCGAATACTTGGAGATAATCCGCCTGTTCTTCGACGTTCGTTGTCTTTCCCCAGTTTGGCAAGCCTAGTAAACCGAGTGAGCCAAATCCGTCGGAGTTTACTATAATAAAGCAGACTGACTGTATCTTCACACTGTGCGTACTTCATATAATCTAGCTGCAAAACTCTTGATATTCCCGGTGCAGATGACAAGGTTTGGCGACATTCTCGTGAGTCAATACGTCACAGATTTCGTGCGTCAAACTTTGCGTGTGAACAGGCTGATTTTGCGAAATCTTGGTTTCGCTAAACCGTTGTACATACGTTGAAATGATGCATCCTGTGAATAAACCTTAAGTCATGTTACGAAATCATTGGCAAGCTTTATGTCGTTGTTCGCAGTTTCGCGGTGGATGAAAGGTCATTCTTATTGCTTATGCAGTGACTGTAGCATTAGAAAGCTTTTTTATACCGTTTTTCCGCCTCAACGAAAAACACAAGCATCTCCTCCTACCGCAATGTAGCCGCAGCTTTCATTGTGCACGCGAAATACTGTAGTCTGAAGAAAACAAAATCTCGTTTTTGTCCATAATGACATTATTCAATTTGTTTTATATTCTCATGCATGCTGCATTTTTCTGTTACTGCCAAACTGCTTTGTTGTCTACTATCTTAAGGGAATATGCGGGTAAAAAAACCGGCAATATTTCGCCACAAATGTGACTTCGGGTTTTGTAATGTTTTTTTTTTTATTTTATTTTTGAATCTCGATATTTTATGTACAAAAATAACAAGGATCGGTTATAATGGCGAAATTAATCAAATGCTAATTTGAAGAACTCCCGGAGACCCAGAAAGGCGTAAATTTGCGCCATTTTTTGTGTGGACGGTTCTTGAAATTGGGACGTCGTCCGCCATCATATTTATTTTAGGAATTAGGCCTAGCTGTCTCCTCTCCGTCGCATGCTTCTATAGCTTTAATTTTTCACTAAACATGATTAACAAACCTTCATTTTCTCGCCGCGAAAGTGTGTCGCTGCACAATAGTGGTAATATTCGAACGCACTTTTCTCTTTTTTTTTTTTAAATTTTGAAGCATATTCACAGTCTGCACACGATAAGTTTTGTTATTAATATTGTCTAATCGCAACCAAATTTTTCATGCCTGTGCTTTAGGATATTTAGAATGCAGCAATCAAGGTTTGGTTCAATGTATATTTTTGTATTTATAAAAAATTTCAAGAAACTTTTGTTAGCCCTTTGAAATTGGCGTTCTTTGCGATTTTCACTGATTTCAAAATGAAATAAATCTCGCACATATTATTTTTGTTGTTCATTGCACTCGGTGTTTTAAAAGGAGCAAATTAGCAGATGTAACTATACTCTTTTAACTGTGTTGCCATCTCCCACGGCCACGCATGCGCGAGAACATTTTTTTCTCTGCATGTGCACTGCACCCAGGACATAAAAAAAGCTATATCAGAACTAACACCAGATTTATAAAAAGGAGAGCAAGCACTATATACTGTCAACATTTTATTGAGTAACTTTAGATAATAATTTAAAATATATATATATATTGTTGTTTTTTTTTTCCCTGGCGCATGTCCCCTTAACATCAACCGAGCCAAGACAATATATTACGCTCTAGTGCGAGTTTGGGTACGTATTTCTGAAAAAATAGCGTGCACACCCGAAACCCAAGAAGGCGGTTTTGGTTTCGTGCGTGCGCGCTAAAACGACGCTATTTTCTTGGGTGCAGAAGGCGCTTGGGTCGCTGTTCTAAAACTCCCAATAGCCCAGCATAACTCCGCGATGTAGGAACAACCGAGCCGTGTGGGTGAGTGGCGTGCGGAGCGGGTGACGGCAACACCTCCCGATAACAAAATTCAGCAGTAGGCCTCAATTTTTAACGTCACCTACAAAGGCAAACCCGAGGCACGGATCGGAGACGAGTGCTGCGTCCGCGTTCGTCTCAGACTCGTGTCCTCACTGATTGGTCATGAGTCTTAACCGAACGCTGACGTCATCACTCGTGTCCAATCCGTGCCCCGCGGTGACTTTCTTTAGTGGCACAAGAAAATGCAGCACTGAGGCTTGCTTATCCACGAGGCGTTGCTAGGATTCTGTTATCTCGAATGTGTTGGTGAAGGCGGGTTCACTGACGGCGCTGTCGAGGCCCAGGGTGAGGAGCATGATGAAGAAAAGGACGGCCCAGATGGGAGCCCCGGGCAGGGTGGCGATGGCCTCCGGGTACACCTGGAACACCAGGCCGTGGCCCTCGGTGGCCACCGTCTGGATGGGCACGCCCTGCTTGGCCGCCATGTAGCCCAGGTACACGAAGATCACGAAGCCGCTGTAGAAGCTCGTGAAGCTGTTCACCGCCGTCGTCATCAGGCAGTCCCTGCGCGCGCAGCAGTGTCCCTTTGTACCCGCCAGATAAGACGTCCAGGTGGCGTGGACTGCATAGTGTAATTGCCTTTGCGTTTCGCAAAGAACCTAATTGGAGAACACGTGAAAGTACCCAGGTCAAATGCAAAACAAACACACACACACGCACACACACGCACACGCACGCGCGCGCGCACGCGCACACAGACAGACAGACAGACAGACAGACAGAGGAACGAGAACTGCGCCCAGACACCGGTTGTACTATCAGTTTGTTTTTTCTCTATTTTTTCTCGTACTTCCCGTTTTCCTTCGTTTGTTCTTAACCCACGAAAAATCAGTCAGCCAAGTCAACCAATTTTGCTGAAAGGGATGAGAGCAAATATTACTGTAGAGAGAAAGTGCGACGGTTGCTTCTGGCTGGCAAGACTGTACTCCGCATGCGCGACTCTCGTCAATACGCTTCGCATGGTCAGCACCTCCTAGACAGCTTTAAAGCCTACGCATTATGTCACATGACGTCACGTCCGGGAGGCCGGCACGGGCGCTGATTGGATGCGAGTGACGCGTCAGCGTTCCCGTGGGACCATGATAGGAAACGAGCCCCACGCGAACGCTGACGCGGCACTCGCATCCAATCAGCGCCCGTGCCGGCCTCCCGGACTTGAATTCATGTGACGTAACGCGCAGGCTTTGCTGTCTAAAAGGTGCTGGCATGGCACGTCAGAATCAACACGATATTGGAAAGAAGAATGAGAATGACGCGCAAACGCTAGATGACGTTCCCCAGAGATATTTTAAGGGTGATTCGGCATATTGTTACTTTTCGATGTACCCCCGACTTTGAGCATAGTCACGTCCTTTATTATGTATTGCCTTCTTCGTATACGAGTAATGTAGCATATACGTCCATACAATTGTATCCCGAGAGCAGCGTGCAAGTTCCGCGGGGAGACCCGGGATGTAACCCACCTGTAGCAGTTGTTGTGGAACGGGTTGTAGGAGGCGTACGTCAGGTGCACGCCGAACCCGACTCCTACCGAGTAGAAAACCTGCACAGCAGCGTCCACCCACACCTGCAACCGGCCACGGGAAAAGGCACGTGTCTGAATGCAACGTCGCCTACACAATTATTTTATAGTAAATATGCCGTGTAAAACTATTCCTCGTCTTTTTCTACAGTGGAACTGTAGCCAAGTCCAACTACGAGCCAGTTAAAAACCGCGTGGCTCCGATATGCGCAACAAATCGGCGCCTTAATACGTACATCGGAACAATGTACCATGTAGTTCCCGAGTGGCTCGTGGTTGAATCTATAGACGATTGCAAACAGGGCATCTGCCGGCCGCCATATTCCTGCTTATGAGAAAAAGCATTTGAAATCGCAGGCCTGCCGAAGCCACCTTCAAGCGCATGCTGCACGTGCTTGAACGCATGGGGCACCAGCTGGGACGCCATGCTTACAAACGTGCATAGGGAGTATTCACTGGTGGCCATAGCCGTGTGCTCGAACGCTGAGCGCGTGCTGATGGCTAGCTTCCACAGTTCTTTTGCAACGTGCATTCCGCACCATCGAGATTGCCAGTCTTAGCAGTCTATTAATATGAGCTCGTTCTGAGCATGCGCTCTAAACGTCGCTCTGAAATTTGCGTCCAGTGGATACCCCCTATAGTCCATCGTAGATTGAGACGAGGTATAAGGCACGAGAGAATAAGGTAGTTTTTCTTTTTTCTTACGTCATAACAATGCCATCTTCTGTCTAATGGACCTCTTGGCGAATATGTGCTGCCACCTAGACACGCGAATCGGTTCGAGACTAGGTGACTGGAAAACAACGCGCGCCCAAGGCCTCTCCCACCCGTTCCACACCCAAAACGTCAGCTACATCCTGTTCACCCATTGAGGCGATGTGACCGAGATACGGCTCCCCCAAGCTCACCTTTGTCCCCATCGTGCGTAATCTTCCGCCCCGAGGTCGACACAACGAAACTGCTCAAAGGCGAGAAATGTAAGATGGCGGATTGTTTGGAACTAGATACTCTCGAACCCAGGCGCATGAAATACTCCGCGCATGCGCACCGCGTATTTCTACAAAAGGTCCATTGGTAAATACTCAATACCAGGTTAAGAAGTTAAGAAGAGAAAATAGCAGGGAAGCAATAAAACGGGCAGCGCCCCTGAAGGTTTAGAACACGGGTATGTATTCGCATCTAGAGAGATCATCTGTTTGCTTTCGTAGCTGCTTTTAGTGTTCGAGATCCTATTAGGCGTAAACAGAAAGCTTTATATGTATAATAATAGCTGCACCGGCGAGAAGCTAAGAAGGAACACCAACGGCGATGTTGCCTGTTCCATCATCGGCGCATCTTTTTTTTTTTTTTTTCCTCGGATGACTGGTATTCTTCAAAATAATATTCGTTGAGAGCTGTTTTCTTTTATGGGATATCTCATCCTAGCTTCTAAGTTGAAAGGGTGTGATGTTGTGCTGATGCGAACGAGTGCTCAGAAGCGTTGCTTTTGGTTCCCGTAGAATTGAACGAAGCCTTTCTATAGCAGGTGCATCCAAAACAATCCACAAGGATGATTGTCTGTTAATTTTATCCAGATTAATAGCGACTCACCTGCGCGGGCGTAGCGAACCTCGTTCTTACGGAATACACTAACTCAATGTTTCTAAGCACACGTGTGGTCACGTGTTGAGTGTGGGTACTGCGTAAGCACAGGAAAAGAAACGAAGACAAGACGCCTACAAAATTTGCATAATTTGCGCGTGAAGCGTCTAGATTCTGCCACTATCTGCGAAATGACATCAAATGCATAATTTTGTATTTTCCCCACTCACACTTTTAAACATCAACAACCGCAAAACGGGAGTACGGCTTTCTAGAAAACCAGTATATTGTTATTACTAGTTTATCACCCATTTTATTAGGTCACAGTTCTCGCATATACATATAACTCCTCGTATAAGCTTATGCGGCTTGTGCGTAGGTTGGCGGCAGAGCCTTGCCAGATCTATACAATTTCAGTAATACACTTATAGGTATATTGCATCAGAGACCAGACTTTCCTCGAGTCGAAAAAAAAAAAAAAATTACGCACGAACCTTACAAAAGATTCTTTCCCACTTTTCCCTTCGTAATATGAATACAATTTTAATAATACACTTGAATACATTATCACACACTTCCATCGAGTCAAAATAAAATAATGTTTACACAGCGAGTCACGCACAGATCACTTCCCTCTTTTCCGTACGTCAGATTTGCATGTGGTATCATTCACATTCCTCGAAAGAAAATAGGAACTACTCCAAAACCACACGCAATTTTTCTTTTTTTTTTTTACTTTCCTCGCCGCTTTGTTGATTTTCTTCTTTTTCACAAAACCATTGAGTAACGTCTTTTTAGAATGAGCTTAATTTTGTAGGTTCTATTTTCGAAGGAAGGTTTTTTTTGTTTTGTTTGTTTTTTAATATAATTTAGGTAAACAACATGATCTGATAGCCCTTCGGTATTTGGTCAAAACAAACGGTTCATCGAATACTTAACTCTATTGTTTGTACATGTTTATTTTATTTGTATTTTACACTCTAAGAAATGCCTGCGCGTCTACTCACCCGCAAAACACTGAAAGAGCCAATCTCTGCGATCTACGAAATCAGCTCAGCGAATACAATACAATACAATACAAAAACCATCTTTATTTACTTCCTTTGAAAAAATACAATATAAAGCCCACATAAGCCAATAATGGCGTAACATCCGTTTAGACCTAAAAATGAAGTCTGCGCTGTGGCATTACGCAATGCAAAGCGTCATGCTTGCATTGCGTAATGCCACAGCTCAGACTTCATTTTGAGGACTAAACGGATGTTCCGTCTCATCATTCGCTGAGCTGATTTCGTAGATCGCAGAGATTGGCTCTTTCAGTGTTTTGCGGGTAAGTAGACGCGCAGGCATTTCTTAGAGTGTAAAATAGGCGTTGTAAAATAATATTAAGGTCAGCAGGTCTGTCACGAAGCGGTTGACTATCTAGTTGCTGATAACTTTAACCCAAATAAACATACGCGTACCTATCACCAGAATAGATATTTTCCTGCTTTATTTCGTATTGAGTTCATATATTTTTAAGTAGTTCACCCATTGACCATAGATTATGGCTCCATATTTTATTACTAGCTTTCCCAGCGTACTATAGATACGTTATATTCTCCATACCTAAAAAACACACAATGTTTTATTTTTATTTTCTAGTAAAGGTGACCTTGCAGTTACCTTAAACTTTCGCAAACTTGACAGTTATGTTGGTTCCCTTTGAGGTGTTAATACACATGGCGCTATTGTTGTTTTGCTTTACCGATTTTTTTTTTTTTTTTTAAGCCGTGAAAGTTACATTAATGTGGTTTGTTTAGGTTAGTTATACGGTCATGGGGACGCGATATACAGGGCTAATCGTCACGATAAGTCAGATAATTAACTAAGATATGTTCATGAACATATTGATTAGCGAAAATAAGCAATTTTTTCCAATTTGGAACTTGCTGAGCGTCATCGAAAACCACTGTGTCAGTCATTTTAGATGGACTTGAAGCAGGTGGGAAGGGCGGCGGTGCTCTTGCCACACGTACAACAGGCGCCAGGCTGGCGGGGCGAAAACGCGAAAAAGTCTATCCTTCGCGTTTTTGCGCTTTGCTTAGGGTGGAGACATCTGGCCATTTTGTCCCACACTTTTATTTTATTTTTTTTTTTTTTCAGAAGCGCGTGAAAGAGCGTGTCCCTGCACGCGCTTGTGGCGCTGACTGTGCTATGGCGACATTTTGTTTTCGTCGATTTCTTTGTATTTTACCCGTGGGCGCGTGCTGTCGGCATCGGGTACTACAAAGGGTGGCATCACCCTAAACAGAAGGACATTGAGGCGCCCTAGTTTTATTAGTACCCCTTCGCTGTGCACGAGCATGGGCACGAGCTAGCTCGCGCAGAGTCAAGGCCAGACACGAGCACGGTGCGTGCCTATTGGAGGGCGCCATGCTCTCGCTAGCGTAAAGAAGCACGTGCAATTAGAAGCCTGCCAAAGTCACCTTCACGCGCATACTGCACGTGAGAGCACGCATATACTTTGAGACACTCCTCAATGCTCTTGGACCCCATCTTTTGCGCCGCCGCGGCTCAGTCCGTCTGCGGTATGGTGCAGTGGGCGATCCCACCTGGGTTTCCAGCAGCTTGTCCACGTTGGGCTGGAGGTAGTATTTGACCCCCGTACCGGCTCCAGGAAGCAGTACCCCTCGGAGCAGGAGCAGGGTCAAAATGACGTAAGGAGCCGTCGCTGTCACCCACACCACCTGCGTAGGGGATCGAGAGGCGCTTTGGTTGCAGCAAATACAGCGTCAATGCGCCCGCGAGGAAACATCGTGCAGGAAAACACCCGTGCGAGCTGCTCCTCTACACAGCGAGCAGAAAGAGCAATCGCTGCAAGATGCATTTCGAGCCAAAAAGGTGATCTGCGCCGCTGCACTCACTGAGCCTGCCCTTACGGTCGTGCTTTTGGCTCTAATCGTCATTGTCCTTAGTCATTTTGTCCTACATTTCTAGGATGTTGAAAACGGTCAATCACTGTACCGGGTAGCAGGAATTCCACTTTCTCAGGCACGTGCAGTTTTCAAAACTCAGACATCTACGCCTTCTTCACTCCCGATAGGCTTCTATTTTCAAGATGTGCACGCGTATTGGCGTCTTTCCACACAAAACCTCGTAGCTTTGTCCGATGGTTTGATGCTGTGTTTCTGGTCCACGTTGTTGTGGTTTTTTGTAACTAGTGTGTCCGGCGCGTAGCGGATCGATTAAGAGAACATATCAATGACCTCGGTCGTCCATTTTAAAATGCGACTATCTCATCACCGTGGCTCGTACGTAAAACGAGAACAGTGCACTGCAGTCCCACAAACGTGGGGTTTGTCTTTTTTTTCCCAATAAATGGATCAATTTCCGAATTCACGGTTCGAGGGGGGGGGTGACTGGATTGCCTGCTCGAGACGCCGAGAAGCCTTCGGATTGCGCGAGAGCACGCTCGTTTGAGGCCTAAGTTGCATCCACCTGTTCCCAAACCACGAATTCGGAAGAAAAAAAAATCGCTTTTTGCGTAACAGCGGCACACAATTCCGCCGGAAAACGTGTAGCGAGACGAAGGTCCAACTGAGCACGAGGAGGAGGAAGCTCACTTTGCCGGAGGAGCTGACACCTTTGAACAGCGCCAGGTAGAGGATGACGAAGACGAGCATGACGCAGAGGAGCAGCTGCCACTTGGGGGCGCCTAGATCGTGCATGCCGGGACTCGTGTGCAGCTCCAACACCGCCCGACTGCGTGGTGTCAACGCAGTCTTAGGAGGGCGACTCTATCGCACTGCCCTCGCAGAAGCTAGTGGCATCCGTATTTCTTTCCATGTAGACCATACCAAACACCGTTCTCTGCGCGACGCCATATTACTCTACTGGGCTGTAAAGTGCATCCTGGGCATGCGGAGCAGATCTCCTTTGCGACATATCAGATGCCGCGCATGCGTTCACAGAACGGTGACTCGACAATTTTCGCCTAAGGGATAAGCGCTAGAAAGGTGTATAGTATAGGGGCAGAAGACCTATCTCCGTGATAAACGTTCTTGTAAATTGTATACGCAAAACGAAAATTGAAAGAAAAAATAAAGACGTGCGTGACCGATACAAAAGCGATTTGGAGGGTCAGGCGTCATTTGTCCTCTTTGTTTCGGTTTGCGCTGCCCGTGTCTTGACATAAGCCCTACCATAGCCTCCTCTATACTCACAAAGCCTGTCAGTTCGACGACGGAGCCATAGAGTGCCCGGTCGCAGATTTAGAGCGCTAGGATCTGGTGGCACAGAGCGTCAAAGAGCCATTTCTCGGGGAACCTGGACGTCAGCACACAGCTTTTGCAGCGGCGAGGACCCGAAACACACTTCTTCGCTCGGAAGAAGTGAGTTTCGGCGTCTCGCCGCAGCGGGGCGCCAGCCACGTGGCTCTCCTCTCATTCGTTGTCTGCCGCTCCACCTTTTCCATATCGGCGGTCGCTTCTCGTGACAATCCGCTAGGCTTTGTCAGTATATAGGAGGCTTTGGCACTATACAAAGGTTGTTTGTTTCCTGTTTCCTGACGATTCGTGGGTGTAAACATTCTGTGACACGGTGAATTGCACCGCAGCGCCAAGAGATGCGTTACGGGGACCTTTTCGGGTGCCACTGAGGCAACTTAGACAACGAATGAGTGACGTAAGGCACGGTAGATAGCGAGAACTGGGAAATAATTTGCCTTCTGCAGTTGTGAGGGCCGGATGAGTCCCTCTGTCTGGATGCAACTGAAGCGTGAGGTGGCGGTGCAATGCACACGTGTATGGCACTTGTAAGGTCTGCGTTGTATACGTGCCACGGATTACATTGCTACTGTCGCGTCACGTGAGACGTCGGAGCTCCTAGACTTGTTTGAGCAGCGTTCATAACTTTTTTATTTATTTATTTATCTAGCAAAAGCAAACAACGAATATGTAATGACTGCGTGTAAATATTCTCTCGTCGGCGTTCGCAGCGTACATACAAAAGCTCAAATAAAACATTCAGGCCCAAACTCGCCCCTAGATTACCAACGCATGGCACGTGCACCCCTGCCTGGAAGCACAAGTCCGCGTATTAATTTACTGACTCACTTTTGGACTCGGTTATTCACTAACTTATTTCTATTAATTTATTCAATACTGCTGGTAAAGTTATAGCAGCGATGTGCACTACGCGACACAGTTATATCTCAAACACAACATCGACGTTTTTCGCGTGTTGCTCGCGCAGGGTATTAATTAGCACCATTTTTTTTATTAGGCTGTTGCTTATCCTCTTATGGTCCCAGCTTTAAAAACGCAGAGAGCGGCGAATTCCGGGGTATCTTATTATCGCTCGGCAACCAATGAGATTGCGCCATGAGGCCGAATGACCAACCACGAATTGAGAAGTCTGAACAAAATAAGCCATGCCCTGCTTTTCTTATGCCCTCACTGACTATTCGCAACTCAAACGCCCCATAGATGGCGGGGCGGTAGTCGCAATATGGCGGAGTGAGACAGGGATGGATTATTCAAGATTTCCCGTGGGCCTGCACGCCGACGCTGGTCAGTGTGCTAAAATTAATTTATTTGGCTACAAATACGAAGCGGTCAGGGCAGGAGCATATCACAGCTGACGGAGATCTTTACGTTCGTTGAGAAAATGAACGTGTTTGCTTTTAAAGGCCGCGGAGCGGAACAAAACAATTCCTATATTAACGCACTCGCTTTTTTCGCTAAAACTGCGTGATGCACGGACACGCGACCCGAACCATGCGGTAACAGCAGCACCGAGGCCGACTGTCCCTGCCACCGTCTCCGGCGCCGTTCCCACTCCTCTGGTTCTTCGTTCGTGCACTCTGAGAAATGCCTGCGCGTCCACTTACCCGCAAAACACTCAAAGAGCCAATCATTGCGATCTAGGAAATCAGCTCAGCGAATGATGAGACGGAACATCCATTTAGACCTAAAAAATGAAGACTGCGCTGTGGCATTACGCAATGCAAAGCGTCATGCTTGCATTGCGTAATGCCACAGCGCAGGCTTACTTTTGAGGTCTAAACCGATGTTCCGCCTCTTCATTCGCTGAGCTGATTTTTTAGATCGCCATGGTGGGCTCTTCTAGTGCTTTGCGGGTAAGTAGACGCGCAGGCATTTCTTAGAGTGTGCGCGAGAGAGTGAGCCACGGGCTGGAGTTGCGAATAGTAAGTTTGATGACAGCCGTTCGCTTTTAAAGCAAAAACAGGAGGGAATATCGGCGATTGCTTGTTCGTGGTAACTGTACATCACGAAGTGCCTTGCAGATTTTCGCACCCCCTCCCCTTTCCGGTTCTTTGATTTTAAGGAGCTTTCAACTTGTTATTTTATCGGCACCTCCCGAAAAAAAAGCAGCGAAGACGAGTCTGTGATCGGTCGTGTACACAACTGGATGCGAGTCCGCGATAGTGCCCATGGCAACCGCCGGTCTCGCGTCTTCGAGGTAGAAGACCAATTTGGGGCGCTTTGCTTTGCCGTCTCAATTGTACGAGTCTCCTCCCTGCCGGAGCTGTTTTTATTTTTATTTTTTTGTTTTTTGTTTCGACACTCTGATGTCTGCAAAGAGAGGAAAGGTCAGGCGGAAGTGAGAGATAAAGCCGGAGCCGAGACACGTGGTTTCCGACGGCGGCGGACTCTACTGTCAGTGGCCCTTTTTCCGGTTTCTGCGACCTGGCCTCCGATTTTGCTTCAGACGAGGCTCTGTTCTTCCGCTTGGCTTTGTGTTTATGGCAGAACCCTGTCTGTCAGGCATTTACGGCGGCTCTTGCACGTGCGTGAGGGAGTGCTCACCGGTGTGTGTGTGTGTGTGTGTGTGTGTGTGTGTGTGTGTGTGTGTGTGTGTGTGTGTGTGTGTGTGTGTGTGTGTGTGTGTGTGTGTGTGTGTGTGTGTGTGTGTGTGTGTGTGTGCACATACACACACACACAGAAGAAGCACGCGCGTATGGGTGTTTCTTTATGTGCTTCTGTGTGCGTAAAAAAAGCCCGGGGGGGGGGGGGGGGGGTAGGGGGTCTTTCTATTTTCTGCGTCAAAATATGTGTGTTGCAATCACCCTTGGTTCGTCGATTAGGTCGCGTTGAAAGTTCGGTTGCATTTTCTCGGCTCCAATCGCTTTTCTATAGTCGCGTGTGTTTAGCCTTCCGCTCATGATGTTTCCAGCTCTACGCTTTTCTGCTGGCTGGCGGAGAGGTTTGGAGATCTTTCCTATCGTGGTTTTGTAGAATCACTTTTTTTTTTTTTATGTGCCTGACTCGACCTGTCGCGGCCGAAAGAACACATCTATGACAAAACCAAGGTTCAAAATTTTTTTCTTTTTTATGTTTTTTTTTTTTTTTTTTAATCGGCGTTGAATGCTATTGGCAGGGTTTCTTGAACGAACTTGTTTGTTGTCCTTCACTTTCACTTGAATACTTTTTTCTTCTACCCTTTCAGAAAAAGGTGACGGACGGAAATTGTTTCCCTTCATTCGCATGTTTTTTGTCGCCGCCTTTGCATTTATTTCTTTTACAACTTTGTGTCGGCGGGGGAGAAGAGAGGGAACTTTCGGTCGTCGGCAACACCTGTAAGTGTCAGACGCTTCGGGACGACAGGGAAAGCTCTTCGACTCCCGAACAACTCCCGCGCTTCCTCACTCCTGACATTGCTGGAAAAAGGACGCGTTCCCGTTTTGTTTCGACGCGTGCTCAGAGCGGGATGCCATAAACCTGTATCGTGGATGGAAGGCGGTTATAAGGTAAACCACTCAGATGGTCTGATTGACTACTGAGTAATGGATCAGCCCTTTTAATTCTTTTTTAATTACTCGCTTATCTATTTCTAGGAATCGCTAAAAAAAAAAAAAGACACTACTACCTTGAAGTGAACTCACCGCGCATCTCTGATACGGTCTGTAACCTGTTCTTTCGTAATTTAATACGTAAAGAAGACAAACTAGGAAATGAAAGCAAACTTTAACGTCTGGCAAATTTGCAATCTTTCTGTCCGCTAGAAACCTTTGGTAATTCATTGAGCGGCACCCCCGTGTATATTTGGATTAGCACTGACGTATAAGTATCCGCTGACTAATTGACAGCAATGACCACTTACGTATCGAGAGAGAGAGAGAGGGAGGGAGGGAGCGAAAAAGCTTAAGGTTTACGTCCCTGTCCGTTCGGCCTGTCCGGCCCATGTATCGCGGATTAATTCCGCGAGGCTACGTATGGAGACATTCTGCTTGATGCGTAATAAGCGTAATAAATTGCGTAATACGCAAAGCAAGCGTCAAACAAAAAGGAACCGAAACGTGATCAGTGATCTCCATACGAAATGGAGGACAGTTACGGGAAAGGCATGAGCAATAAATGCTTGTATACCTGTAACTATACTTGTAACGAGTAGGCATAGTTTCGGATTGCTTCAACTCGCTTGGTGCCGATTTCGAAGCTATGCACTCCTGTGAAAACGAGACATGGTTCTTTATTGGGACAAAAATACGGGACGGCAGAAGTGGACCTCAAAAACGAGACGTCTGGTCACCCTAGCAATGAAGGGATGCGCATGAGCAGGCTGCCGGTCCACTGGTAGCCTGCACGTGCATCACCTTACTGAGGCTGCCAATATAATATCTGAACTTTACGGTTAGTGTGTGCGTTCTCATTGCGGAGGTCGAACCCTAGGCAGCTGAAAAAAAAAAAAAAGGTACAGGAGGGCGCTTAAGCTTCGCCCATAAGAGTGGAACGCAATAGCTAAATATAAACCCCCGCTCGTTTCCAAGACATTCAAGTGTGTCTGCGTACCCTAGTTAAATAAACAAAAAAATATGTGTGGACTAGTGGGTACCGGGATCCGGACATTTTGGTGTAGGACGTTTCGGTGTCGGGCGTTTCGGTGCACGGACTTTTTGGTGCACGGACATTTCGGTGCATGAAAAATCAAAATCACGAGTTTTTTTTTCTAAACGTATTAAGCCCTATTTTAGCTAAAAATTTATTTTTTCGCACTTTATAAATTTGTTGACTTGGTCATCCATTTACGGTCACTTACTCGTATACGACCTAAGTGACTTTGTTAGGCGCAGCACTATCCTGCGGGAGGACTGGATACGTTGGACGTTATGTTTAATTTGCCGTTGTCTCTTTTCCAACGTACGCACTAGACGCATCACATCGTGTTTACGCGTTGGGTCGGTACAGGCGTTCTCGGCGCCTTCTGTAAAGTTGTGGGCTTTATTATTGGTAATTTGTGTAGGAAAGGCCCCAACAGCAAGAAGCTTGAGATTCTTTAAAATTACCCGAGACATGTGATGCGACTAGTGCGTACGTTGGAAAAGAGACACCGACAAACGAGCCATAACGTTTAACGTCTCCAATCCTCACGCAGGATGGTACTGCGCCTAACAAAGTCATTTAGGTAGAATATCACTAAGTGGCCGTAAATGAATGACCAAGTCTAAAGAATTATAAAGTGCGAAAAAATGAATTTCTTGCTAAAATAGTGCTTATTACGTTTAGAAAAAACAAACAAAAATTCGTGATTTTGATTTCTCGTGCACCGAAACGTCCGCACCGAAACGTTCTACACCGAAACGCACTACACCGAAAAGTCCTAGACCTGTGGGTACAATGTCTGACTCGCAACCGATGGGTTGTAGGTTCGCTCCCGCCTCCATCGCCTAAAATTATTCGAATTTCTTTTTGGGGCAAATGAATTACTTATGGACAAATTAGGATTTCCCCGTCTCGCCGACACAGACGCCGGCTTTTCAGCACGACGAGCTCCTTGAAGATGTTGCTTTAAAAGTCGTTCGCGGTTAAAAAATGTATGTGCACACAGAGCGCGAACACGACAGGGGCGCCTTTTTTTTTAATTTTGGTCAAAATGGGCATTCACAAGCAGCACATTTTATCACTTGGCTTAGTCCCTGGAATGAGTCATTTTCCCAACAGTATACGGCAGTATTCACTGGCGGCCATGGCTGTGTGCGCGAATGCTGAGCGCGCGCTGATGGCGAGCTTCCACAGTTCTTTTGCAACGTGCATTCCGCACCATCAAGATCGCCGGTCTCAGCTGCCTATTAATGTGAGCTCGTTCTGAGCATGCGCTCTAAATAGCACCCACAAATATGGCGTCCAGTGAATACTCCCTATAGAGAGTATTCACTGGCGGCCATAGCTGTGTGCTCGGCTGCGGAGCGCGTGCTGAATGCGAGCTTCCACAGTTCTTTCGCCACGTGCATTCCGCACCACCAAGATTGCCGGTCTTGGCAGCCTATTAATGCGAGCTCGTTCTGAGCATGCGCTCTAAACAGTGACCTTAAATATGGCGGCCAGTGAATACCTCCTATAGACCATTGCAAGCATGGCATCACGACTGGTGCCCCAGGCGTGCAAGCACGTGTAACGTGCGCGTGAAGATAGCTTTGGCAAGCTTGAAATTGCATGAGCTTTCCCGCACGAGCAGAGAAATGGCGGCGGCCAGTCGCTTTGCTTGCAATCGTCTATAGTCACTGAGAAGGTGAAAATGGCAGGGCGTCTCTTTCGAACGACTGGACTCGAGTACGCGCTGAATGCCTTTCCCCGTGCTTTTTCTGTGCGCGCGCTCGAGGTCCTCTAACGCCAAAGCGTTAGAGGACCCCGCTGTTCTCACATTGTCGGTGACTATAGTGGTCTTTATAAAAGCCTTTCATCTCTAAAAAGAATGCAAATTGGAGTTTGCTTGTTTATGGTAACCGCTCGCGCTCTGAACGTCGAAGAAATTTATCGTCAGCAGAACCTGCCATGGCGGGCCATAGCTTCGAGCCGTGTGGCAAAGACGGAGGGTCCCCCAGTGACGATAATAATCCCCGGAGAAGAGGAACAAGGGGGACAAAGGGCAAACACAAATCTACAAACACAGTTATCGGTGACTGGTGCACGACTGGAACCATTCTGCAGATATTAGCCCTCACTTGAAATACTCGAGAGCGGGGGAGGTGCGGTTTTCGATGGGCATCGAGTCATCCTGGACTGTGCCATTGTCGTCCAGGGTGCCGCTATAGCAGCTGGGCGTGTTCCAGGGATTGCCGCACCGGGCCCATGGCAGCTCGGCTCGGAAGGAGGAGAACATGAAGTACAGTGCCCAGCCGATGATCACGTTGTAGTAGAAGGACACGTACCACGACACCAGCACCGAGCAGTAACCCACACCTGCAAGGAGAACCCCACACAGCGCCAATGCAACACACGCCAGACACCAGGACGCATAAGGTGTCTTCCGCGATGGACGGGAAATCCGGGAAACGAAGTTGAATCCAAGAGTCCACTAGGTTTCCCGGGATTCGCGTTAAACTTAACTCGCGGGTTTCCGAGATGATGAAGATAAGGCTCCTTGGGAACCATTGCAGACTTTACATCCCGCATATACTGTAAAACTCTTCATTTTCGCGGTCCCTATTTTTCGCGAATCGGTCACAGAGGACATAATCGCGGCCACTAAATTTCGCGAATTCCAGAAGCCTGCATTGAAACTTTTAAGGATCGATATTTTCGCGTGCTCTTAAATTTCGAGAATTTTTCAATTCGCGAAATTCGCGAAAATTAAGGGCTCGCGAACATTAAGGGTTTCACAGTAGTGCAACGAAAGCTACGAGTGTGTGATTATTTTCGTCTTTGGTGAGCCGCTCAGGTGCTGAGGTCATATCACCTGAGGAAGCTACAACGTCATACAACCTTCGCTGCACTTGCGAACTATGCGTCCTTCATTCTAACACGTCCGGCTACAAGTGCACGCTTTAGGAATCAACCGGTCTTGCTCTTTTGAAAGCGAGGATCCGAATTCGCCCAAAGCTATACTGAAAGACTCAAGCATATATTACAGGTGTAATTTAAAATATTACACCATTCATAATAATGATTCCTCCGGCAAGCATCGAAAGAACAGGTGACATTTTGCCTAGAGACTTCGATTTTTGAGGCCTATGCCTCGAGGCGTCAGCTGCTGTTTGGAAGATGCTGCTCTCAAGTATTAACTTTCTCAACGGCTTCCTTGTTTATACCGTTTTGTATTACGAACAGGGGAGCAGACCAGACCACAGCTGCAACTTCTACGAAAACATTTTCAGATATAATGAGACTCACCACATTAGAAACTGATAAGAGTAGTTAATTTCATCTGCCTTCAATATTCCCACTTATGCTCCTAACACCACGAAAAAAAAAAAGGTGCTCTGAATTAGCACTACTTCCTGCTACAATATGATAGTGAGGTGCAATCAACTTATACGTACTCGGCTGGCACAACTGTATGTCTTCCCTCCTCACTGCCAGCGGCAGTCTTGGAAGAGGTCCAGATCTGTCTTGCAGGTAAACCCTTCCGTCCGTCTCCAAAGTGACGTCAAAGAAACAAGAGTGACGTTCCACTCAGGATAATGGTAGACGCTAGAACGTCCTTTCAGTGCATGACGCATACTTCGGCGTACGTCATCGAGCGTTTCACTTCGTCCGTGACAAAACGCGGAACTGTCGGAGTCGAATAGCGTTCTACGAGTTCCGCTTTTTTTTTTTTTTTCTCACAAAGAATCTCGACAGCTTCGTTGATTGCACCAGAAGACTCTATCCTAGGATACACCTGAGCCTTACTTGCCCACCCAATGCTTTCAACCTATCCTAGATGGCTGCTTATCATACACTTTCTGCTGTAATATAGTCAAGTTCTTGGGTACAGAAAATGACTATCTTTCCTGGGACATTAAACATTTCCTATGTGCAGTAGGCAAACGCTTTAGACGCGCGAAATCTCAGGGTGCCATAGTCTGGAAACTTATCTCAGCCTTGACATTCTATAGCCTTTCTTCGTGGAACATCATATTCAGCGCCCTGAATGGTCGGCAGAAAAGTGAGGGCGGAGATTTTTTTTCAATGTCCGAACTTGGCGATGGTTTTAGCCATGGTACTTCTAAAAGGAGAGCCGGCGGAGAGTTTCACTTGCCTTTAAAGAGTGGGCACAGCTTCCAGACACTGATGGGGCCCTGTCTGTTGTACTGGCCCAGCACCAGCTCCATGTAGAAGAGCGGCAAAGCTCCGAAAACAAGCATCAGTAGGTACGGTATCAGGAACACCCCTGCGAAACATCGAACGTGCTATGTTATCTGTAACTGGGTTTTACTAGGCGAAATTTCAGCATGCTTTACTTGTGCAGATGAACATAAACATCTTACTGGCATCACTTATAAATAAAATCTCCATCTGGCAGTAAACAAGCATGTTTGCCAATACCACCGAGGCGTGACCAGGCCTCCATCGATGCGTTTTTCATATCTCTGTGAGCAAAGTTGGTTGATTGCTCACCTGGGCACTAGTGGGGCTCGATTTTTGTCATATGTAGCTAACAAGAAAAAAAAAAGTGATTTTGTTAAGTATGAAAGGCATCTGTTAAAATATCCCTCTAAAAAACTAGTAAGAGGACGTCGGTGTTACAGGGTATGCCGAGTTCTGTGAGAAATTGCAAAGTATTGTCACTGCTCTGAAACCGGCTCGCATCCTTTAAAAGGCCCTCCCTATGGCCCACCTCTCATTTTCAGACTCATTATTTCTAGACTTGACGATCATGTTATTCGAGAGTCATCTTCGCCAAAACCTTGGGAAAGAGCTTACCTCCACCATTCCGATAGCAGAGGTAAGGAAACCTCCAGACGTTAGCCAGGTCTACCGCGAACCCGATGATGGAGAGGAGGAAGTCTGCCTTGTTCTTCCACGTGGGGCGGTCTCCGGAGTCGTGAGGACCCGAAGGAAGGACGGAGCCACCCTTGCAGTCCGCGGCTTTGGCGTCCACCACAATGGGGACCGTAGACGCCACCCCGTCAGCCAGGATCACTTCCGTTTGACCCTCGGTGCTGCCTAGGTGATCCACGTACTCTGTACATAAGAGGTCGGATCCGTTGATGGCTGGAACCATAGGCCCCTTTTCCAAGCCGCCTAGTTGGTTCCGAGGCAAAGTGTCGGCCCACATGCTATCCACAGTTGACAGTTTCCGGCCTCGGCCGAGGCGCCTAAACTCTGAGGAAGTCTGTTTGCGGTCATCGTGTAAAGGTGTGTCCTGGCAGACACGCGCGCCTCCGCTTTTCCTCGTGCACGCATTTTGGGCGAAAAGAAGTGATGTCTTTCAGACGGTTCTGGCCGCATTTAAAGAAAAGTACCCAGGATTTTGGGAAAATTTGAAGTTGCCTTTTAGTGACAGCTTATAACAAAGGCCACGAAACTTTAACCACGTGACGGGGCCTACACTCCAATAGTTTTAAAGCGACCAGAAGCGACTAAAACTTCCTTCCGCCAAAAAAAAAAACAAAAAAAAAACGCGCGTGCACGCGAAGAAGCGAAGAAGGCAGGCGCATCTGTACGGACAGTCCTTCTCTAAGAGTATGACTGCACCCACACTAACCGCTCATTCACACTGGAAGCGGATCCGCGTTCGCAAAACGGTCGCGAACGCGGTTGTATAAAGATTCAGTACAATTTCACGCGCACTTGATGTCATCGAGTGCGCGTGCAATTGTACTGGATCTTTATACAACCGCGTTCGCAAGCGCTTTGCGAACGCGGATCCGCTTCCAGTGGGAATGAGCGGTAAGTGAGGGAACTACCGCGTTATTGTTGCTAACAACTGTAACAACTATACTTCTTCGTCTTAAACTTCGAAAAGAAGCTGCTGGGTGTGTGCCCGTCACTCCTCTTCCCGACTCAATTAAATTTACTATATAGTCGATGACATTTGAAGAACTGCAGGACATGGCTTATTGCCTTCGTGCTTCTTGCTTCGTGGTTCGTCCTTCGGGGTTCTTATTGGCTAATACAGCGACTTCATTGGCTGCGGAGCGATAAAAAGACGCTCGAGGATCACCATGCCCTGCGTTTCTTAAGCCGCCAGTGACTGTAGTGCCAAATGGTTCCAGTGAAAGACATTCCTGCCGAGCGACTGCCTCAAAGAGTTTAAGGGTGAGCTCCGATTCATTGCAGAGTGCACGTTACACGCCAACAGCGCATATCGAACAAATGTGATTGAACGCAAACGAGAAGGACGGTTGTGTTACATCGTCCTCAAATTCTCTCTAAATATGTGCCTGTAGGAAGACGTTCTACCGGAACATTTTATGCATCCCGTGCAGTAGACGCGGGGCCTCACCGGAAGAGAGGGGGGTGCTGGAAGAAGAACAATAGCCGTCGTCTCGTATGGCCGAATGCCTGAGTCTCTTGAGCTTGCTCTTCTCGAAGATAAGCGGACTCTCCTTGGACTGCGGCTGATGGACTAGGGGCCTGAAGGCAGGACCCCGCTTGTCGGAGTCCGGCAGAGGGCTCGATGTCTTGGAACCTCCTTCGAGGGACTCCTGGTATTCTTCGGCGGCCGAACCGGCTGCCGGGATCAGAGGCTGACCGGCCGCTGAGTTCCTCTGCTCCTGTTGTTGCTGTAACTGCTCCGATTTGGGGACCAAACTAGAATTGTTGGTCGGCATCTTGAATGGACCAATGGCTTGGCTGTATTGCAGTGATCGAAGAATTCCCGACTTTGTCTCCGCCAGGATGACCTTGCAAAGTTCAGTGTCTGCCTTTCTTCTGGCGCCTGTCAGAGATCGCTGATGACCTGATGGAGAATGACAGAGCGAGGGGAGTTAGGAAATTACTATAAAAAGAGAACGTACCATCGGGTTCAAATGAAATGCGAACATTGGAGCGCATGGCCGTCGACACATGCTGCGCCCCCTGGAGGCCTCTGGAAGCTGATAAAACTGCGGGGTGGAGAATAGGGCGCTGCTAGGGTGTGCGCCCTACTCTGATATGTTTCAACCTCGCCGATCACAACCCAAGCTTCGAAGCTGCGCCGGTGTTGCACTGGAAGTTCCGTCACTGCTCATGTTTCATTCGAACCCGATAGTACATGGTCTTTATTGTAAGCGTTCATTTCAGACAGTCTGCATGCGAGTGTGTGCTGAGGGAGAAGGAAGAGTAAAAAGTCAAGAGAACATTCGCTGATGTTGTGAGTAGTATCAGAAACAAGTGAACCGGAGATGCGTTCTTGGGCTTCCATTTTATTAACGCAAGCTGACGGCGATAACAAACGACCTTCACGTTTAACGTGAAATCGAACGAGCTACAGACACGTGTACACGTCTCTAGCACGTGGCACGGGTAAACGGCACAACGCCCAAGTACTCCTTGGAAGTATCGGCGCAATTCACAGACAGACTAGTAGCCCCGAGTGCCAAGGAAGTTTAGGTAAAAGTGGAGACCGTAGTGTCTTTAGGAGTTTTTGGACTCAGTAAAAGTCTGTTGAAGTGAAAAATCAGTACTTCAATTCTGTATCGACGTTTAGATTTCTGTTTCCATATTATTTTATACCTCTACGAGTTTTCGGATAAAAGAGGCTAATGAGAGGCACTGCGATTGTGCGGACGTTTAAGAATTCTCTTTTTCTTTTTTTTAAACCCAATACCTCGCGTAGTTAACGTTTAGTAACCTGGTCCATCTCGGCTAGTTTTCCGATGATCCGGTCCTTCATTCCGTAACCGATATAGATACGATGAAAAAAAAAAAAAAAACCCTAACGGCGCGTTGAAAGGTGACAGTTATGCGCGCAGTTAAAGACAAATTAATGTTTAAAAATGTTTGTTTATTTTTTTTTTTTCAGTGTCTGTTCGCGAAGGATGTCTCTCGCGGTGATAAATGTCTGTCTCGCGCCATTTACAAGTCTCGCCTCGCTGGTCATAAAGCGTAAAGCGCTCGGAACAATACCAAGCACGAAAGAAAAAATAATAATTCTTTATTAAAGGCGTTAGGACAAAATACTAAAACACGGGCATAGTAAAAAAAAAAAAACCAAAAAAAAACACACAATCAAAAACCCGGTCACGCTTTGAGCGGAGAAGACATTTTTTCGGGGGGGGGGGGGGGGGGGATTAAGAATCGATTGAGTCGTTCCCCTTAATCGTCGCGGCGGATAATGATCCTAGATCGGCGTTCCACCTTGGAGCGTCTCCTGGCCAGTTTTGCGCTTTTAATCAGGCGGCGATGGTGGTTCCCCTCGTCCCTTTTCAACCTGGCCGGGGTTGGGGCCTCGTCCAGCCAGGGACCGCGTCCTTCGACGTTCCCCCGCCGAGAGCGCCACCGTCGGAGGTCGCCTCATTGCGCGCCCACTAGTACAGGTAGAGAGTTGAACGTTTTATGGTTGCATTGATTAAGCCCAGATCGTGGGTGCAAATATCGAGCTTTGTTTTTTCTTTAGCCTTTTTTTATTTTATTTTTTCGAAAATGGGGAAAATTTCGGTCTTACATGAACTGATTTCGATTTTAGGGACTTGGGAACACCTGAGAAATAAAGAAGCCGTCGATACAAGATTCAGTCGGGAGATAACTCTATGATAAAGTCACGTTTCTTCTATATTGTCAAAACACGATACTGAGGTAAATAAACACACCAACACACACACATACACACGCACACACAGGTTTATTTTGGTTGTGTTGTCCATTTGTTTCCCTTCGTTCTCGGGTTTTTGGAAAGGGCCGTCTGCCCAAGCTCGCCGGTCTTTTCTGTTATTCCTCTTCCTATTTTTGTTCGTTGTTTTAAAATAGTGTTGGATTTTGAGTGTTGTTGATGTTGTTGTTGTTGCTGTTGTTTTTTGCCACAGTTTATTTTTTTTATGCATTTCCAGCAATCTTTACCCTCATTGCTTTGTACTTAAAATTAAACATATAGCTACTCGTTCTTGATTCGTATTCATGCATTTTTTTAGCTCGGATTCTGTTTTCTGTTTTCGCGGTGTATTTCCTACCGCGAGTTCTCATCTAAATAAAACAAATGCATCTTGCGCGGCGACCATCCTGTACCTCTAGTGTCACCTCACACACGCCTTGTGAGATAGAATATTTATGTGAAACCTTTCTCTAAGATGTAAGTGGCACGGTAGTGAGCGAACGACTGAATAAATCCATCAACTGCGCAACCGGTCGCGTTAAATTCAATATTTCACTCGAGCTCACATGAAACCGTTTCTTTCACATATCCCATAAAATTTAAAATGTAAAAAATCTTGTACACCCACCGGCGATATGAAGGTGAACGCCGGACCGTCGACCGCTCCGTCTATCAGCGCCATGACGCGGCTGCCGTGGCGACTTGCTTTCTTCTCGCGCGCTTCGCCAAGATTAAGCGCTTGGACCGAGCGCTGTTCTCAGCTCTGCTGCTACTCCCCGCAAAAAGCGCGAGGATTGGGGAAGGAGCCTCTCAGACGCTATCGGTAGACAATGTGATTTAGTAGTTTTTTCTTGTGATATGTGCTAAACCGGAAGGCTGCGGAACAAATCAACATGCAATTCATACTTTCCGCTTTTTAAAAATAAGCGCACTATATTGTTTCATATGTGTGATGTGTCAGCAACCGCGTCGCACTTGCGACGATGACGATGTTATAGTAGCCACGCCCACAAAAAGAGATGCCGAAATCGAAACCCACTATCAGGCTTTTTGCAGGGAGTAGCAGCAAATCTGAAAACAGCGCTCGATCCAAGCGCTTAATCTCGGCGAAGCGCGCGATAAGAAAGCGAGCCGCCACGGCAGCCGCGTCGTGGCGCTGATAGCACGGACCGGTTAGGGCCTTAGGACCGGTTACAGTTTGCGGAGCAGAGCACCGCAATGGTGCCATTCTGGAGTCAAGCACTGCGGGAAGCCACGGTCGGTTTTTGCAGGGGACACGAAGGCGCAGACGCGAGGCGGCGTGCTGTGGCGTGCTGCGGCGCGCTGCGTAAGGAAAATAGTGCGGCTGACGAAAACGCCATCCCCTCGCTTTCGGACGAGAGCTCGCCGACTCGCCAAGATGGCCGGATGTGCCGGTCTTGTATCGCGTATCACTCCGCGAGAGCCGCAGACGCGAGCTACGCGATCGTCGTCCGTGTCGTCTGCTTCACATACCTTGGAAACGGATGTCCTAAAACATCGCTCGCGTTATAAAAAAAACAGGGTTGTATTGTACCCAGTTGACGCACATAATGTTCAATGACTTAGGAAGCTTTCGGTTCGTTCGATTTTAGTCTAGGATCTATATTTTGCGAACTCAAAGCGGAAAATATGTTCCCCCGAAACTCGGCGCTCTGGAAGGCCGCTTTCCCGCACGAAGCTCGGATCCAGTTCTGCCCACGTGACCACCCCTCCGCCAATACGGAGATGGCGGCGAAAGGAAAAGGAACGCGATACTCTCGCTCTGCAAGCAGAGCCTATACAGTTACTCTAGGACCGGTCGACGGTCCGGCGTTCACCTTCATATTGCCGGCGAGTGTATTTTAGATGTTGAAAAAGCAAGTATGTGTCAAATACACGAACGCCTTTTTTTTTTTTTTGTTCTCTTTTTTCAGACATCCAATACATTATCAGAGTGGAGCAAATCTTCCTCTCGGAAGTTTATCGGAAGTTAATATTTATTGAGTGTGCCTTGCTGTTGTTTTTTACTACTTTTTTATCCGAGTGAAGCAAGTTTTATTCGTCAAACGGAAAGAAACACTGACTCAGAATTCGTAAAATATAATAGAAAGGTGATCATGCGGTTCGTGTCAACTACTCTTCGTGGCGTTTGAGCTAATGCCAAGCACCAGTAGCATGTACTATACTTAATATGTAATAAACTAATAATAGTACATGGTCTGCAAGGTCTAAGACAAAACAACGGTGTTTCGCATTACAGGCCGACTGCTAGGAAAAGGGCATCGCCACACCGTCAGGCCACACGATGGTATACGATTGCAGCGGACACATTAACTACTGCGTTCGCAAGTAAGCATTGGTCACGGTAAACATTATCTTCCGCAGGATATCCAATTTGTATCTAAACATCATCATTTTATTATTATGGTGTCATCCACGAGAGGACAAAAAAAAACAAAAAAAAAAAACAACAAACAAACAGGAAACCTCGATCATCTTAAAAATTACCCGAGACTGTGGTAAAAGATGGAAAACTTGGTAGAAGACAAGTACAACAAAACCTCCATCTCTGATTATGGAGCAGTTGAAAACTGGATTTCAGGAACGCGTCGTGAATAATTCACGAGTCAGTTGTTTCTAACGACGTGGGAATAAATCACCCTCTTCTGGAAATGGGGGCCTCGAGAGCCAAGCTTCTGTGGGACGCTGCGCTGCCTTGAGGGTTCGAACGAACTCGGATAAAATGAATGAGCCATCGCTTACCACTCCTTCGGCGTGGCAGACAGAGTGCAATAGTGTAACTAGCTTGCGTGGCGGTGTATCGGATCTCCAATTAACAATGTTTGCGGTACCTATACTCCATTCAAAATTAAGCTGAGATTGAACTCAAGGTTCCAAGCGCTAGCTATACCCCGTTCACCCTTAAAGGGGCAATAAAGTCGATTTTAAGATCGTCATTTTGTGGTGACAACTCAATCTAGATTCCTAGACGCTCGCATCCCAACAAACCCGAAACCACAACCGTGTGTAGCTTATTTACTCGTTAAAAGCGTGTTCAAAGGTCGCGACACGCCCTTTTTGGGAAGAATATTCTTCCGAGTGAAGTGGTCGACGAAGGGCGCTTGTCGGCGAGTTGCAAGCGATGGCTTCGCCTGCGGAGAAAAAGAGGAGTCTTATCCGAATCTATCAGACTCTCTTCGAAACAAGTTATAATAAAATCACTCGGAATCTGCGCGTATTGTAGGGCTTTCATTGGTCCACACTGTGTAGTCCGCGAGAAAAAAGACTCCACATGTTTTTCTTTTGCTCTGAGATGAATAGGCGGTTTTGTAATATAGGACTTGGTATATGTGGGAAATTTTAAACAATATAAGATCAAAAACGACTTTTTTCAAAAATGACTTCAGTGCCCCTTTAAGCCAGGAGCGCTAGCTAGCCCGCGCTCCTGGCTTCGAGACGTGCATTTCTAGTTCGAGTGCTTGTTCTGCGGAAGAACGCTTCAAAGCAGCGACCTCGAGCTCTCGTGCTTGTGGCATTGGCTGCAGTCTCAGCTTAAGGGTGAACGGAGTATAGATCTTCTTTTAAAGGGGCTATGCAACAATTTTTCTACTTTGCACAAATACCGCTTAGAACGGATCCTTGACGTTAATGACCTATGAAACACGCGTTCGTTTTTCACCCCACGCAATAGAAGTCCCAGTAAAAAATTGAAGAAAAACGAGCAGCGTTCACCCCCTCAACTCGCAGCCAGAACAAGCGGCCACGTGATCTGGAGCCGATTATATGCCGTCAATGTTGATCATAGCCACGCGCTGGGGTTGGCAAACCACAGGACACGCGCTGAGTTCCAGACATTGTTATGGCTCGGCTATTGTCGTCGTTGCAGCGATTGGACACGGTCCACTACCCGAATGCTTCTCGAGCTAGTAATTATCACGAGCCCAAATCGAGTGCCCACGCAATGCTCGGGTCCAATCTATGAACAGAATTCAAATATCGTCATATGGGTGTACTGCGATCCCCACTTTACGTCATCAAATTTTGCAAAGGAGAGATTGAATCAAAATGATCGCTTTTGTCTCTGAAATTACACCTCAACAATGGAGTTTCTTGGCCAGTGGCGTTGCATGCGAGTAACCTTGAGTCCCACTAGTGCCAGTAAGCCCGTGTAAAGTCAAAAACATTCCAATTGAATATCGTTGCACTGCCCCTTTAAGGATGAAACGCAGTTAAAGCTTGTAGGCTATATGCAGGGCGGCCCTACACCATCAAGCGCACTGGGCGAAATCCGACCGTACCCCCCCCCCCCCCCCCCTCCTCTTTATATTTTTATACGCTCCTATCTTTTAGGTACGACGTCGACATCACGTTGTTAGTAAACATGTGAGTAGCAGCCCAACACAAGCGTTTTGTCAGACGAGAACCGCATTCCAAAAACGACTCTTGAAGGAAGGAAGTCGGGACGGGGACGGGGACGAGGGGGGGGGGGGGGGGGGGGGGAGGAGAGAGATGTTAACGTTTTGATGAGTTGTCACAAAATGATGATGATGATAACATGATAGCAGACACTCTCCGTGGGCCAAATTTCACCAATCCGGGACGTAATGCTGTCTCGAATAGGTCAAGTCGGGACTCGGGACTCTATGAAAACTAGAAACAGTCCCGTAAAATCCGGGACGGTTGGGAACCCTATACCCGTTTTCACCTCAAGAAAAAACGCAAGTTTTGCACATTGTTCATACGCGGTGCGAAGTAGTTCTTACGAGATTTTGATGTCAGAAAAAAAAAAAAAAGCGTTGCTTTTGGCGTTTGAAAAGTGTACGTCTTGATTAGATAACATATATCTAATCTAAAATTGACCTACATATATCTTAATTATCAACATAAAGGGGGAAATTAGTAATGCTCCGCGACGTGCCGTACTTTTTTTTACTACGGTTCTTGAGGTGAAGACAGGTATAGTCGTGGATCAAACGCCGCGTTCAAATAATAAAAAAAAGCTAAAAAAATTTAAGAGGGGGCGCCTTGGGCGACCGCCCAGGTCGCCCACCCCTATAGGGCCCAGGGGCGGATCCAGAAGTCCGTTTTGGGGGGGGGGGGGGGCGGAAAATTTGTAAGGATGCTATTCTCCCACTCTTTTGTGTGCACCGGGGGGTCCACCCATGTCAAATTGCCCTCCGAGAAGGGGGGAAAGGGGGGGTCGACTTGGTTTGGGGGGGGGGGGGGGGCGGCTGCCCCCGTCGCCCCCCCCCCCCCCCCTTGGATTCGCCACTGATAGGGCCGGCCTGGCAGTATGTATGTATTCGCAGCTCCAGCCCGCGGCTCGTTTTCCTTGCGTACGAAGGAAGAATAGAAGAGCGGGAACGGCGGCGGAGACGGTGGCAGGGACTGTCGGCCTTGATGCTGTTGTTACCGCGTGGTTTTGGTCGGCCTGTTCGTACATCTTGCAGTTTTACCTTTGAACTGAAAAAAAAAAAAGGAGAAAAAGGGATAGGACTTGTTGTGTTCCATCTTTTTAAAAATCAACATGCTCGTTTTCTTAACGCACGTCAACAACACCGTCATCTGGGATACGCTGCTGCGTCGACCGCTTTGTATTTGTAGCCAAATAAATTAGTTTTATCGCAATGGCCAGCGTCAGCGAGCAGGCGCACAAGAAATCCTGGAGAATTTATCCCCGTCTCTTCCGCCATCTTGGAACTACCGCCCCGCCATTTATAGGACGTTGCATTTGCGAATATAGTCACTAAGAGCTTAAGAAATTCAGGGCGTGGCTTCCGTTCTGGCTTGTGGCTTCGTTCTTGGGCTTTCTTATCGGCTCCCGTAATCTCACCAGCTGTTGGGCGATAGAAAGATGCTTTGGACTCGCAAACCTTTTAAAGAAACACTGACAAAAAAAAAAAAAATTTTTATGCTAAGCGTCACGTATATTTTTTAATAAAATAATTAAAAAAAAAAACAAAAAAAACTCAACCACTCGAAACCGAAACCGAAACATGAGCGTGGCTCCGACCCAAAGTCTCAAGCCTGTCTCCCAGTGGGCACGCTGTTGGGATGGCGCCGACAAAGTTTGGCCAGGGGAAAATTGGCGACTCTCTTTCTGGGAAAAGAAGGCAAGGAGTAGCGTTGCTTGTTTCGTTTTTGACAAATTTTTCAAATGTCATCCTGACACTATCCCACACCGCCTACTGATGGTTACAAAAATACAGAGTAGAAGAAACTAGGCGGGGAGGAAAAATCATACTTTTGGTTTCTAGGCTAGGTAGCGCTAGCTACCGCCCGTTATAAAGGGTACAGCCGTTAGCATCCATCCATCCATTCATAAACGCGAGGGTGAATATTTTGAAACACTCTTATAACTCATCACTATCCTCATCGTCTAAAATACTATACTTCGTTTCAGCTTCGGTCCGAGCGCGGCCGATGTTATGAGCCGAAGGGCCAATCAAAGAGCTAAGAGGCACAACGTCATGGTGTGCTCTCTGCAGTTGATAGGACCAGCGGGTATTCGCTGTCTTTCTGTGCGTGCTCCTACGCCGGCTAGTCCTATCAAGCGCAGAGAGCATGCCATGACGTTGCGCTTTTTGCGCTGTTTGATTGGCCCTTCGGCTGATAACATCGACCGCGCTCGGACCGAAGGTGAAACGAAGCATAGTAATGTTATTAAAAAAAGTTTCAGCAAAATGTTTTAGACGTAAATGAATATTTTTCAAGTCAGTGGAGGCTTGTGGTACAAGACCCAACAAATCTAGTAGCGGAGGGAAAAAAAAACCTGAACAACGTAAGTTACGAAGTGTATAAAAAAAAAAACACACTAATGGCGAATTACACTGTTTTTTATTTATTTATTATTTTTTTGAGCGCTCCGAGATCGATGGCGATCGGGATCGAGTCGGATGTGTTGCACTCGTTGTTTTGGATCAGCTCCCATATGCTTTGAGATCCGGGACCCTGGGAAGGGGATTCCCGGGACGGTAAATGACGGGAAGGCATCCGCGGATTCCAGACAAGTGGTCATGTTCCATTGGAAATCTGGAGGTGGAGCGACTCCCTTCGGATCGCGTGCTACATCTCGCATCTGGTCTGCTAGAATTCGTCATAAAAAAAAAATACTTGGAGATAAAAAAAAAAGCATTAAAGTGAGTTTGTGACTAACAACCTCTTCAACCTCTTACGCGAAGGGTCCGAGTAGATATAATCTATGGAAGATAATTGAAAATGAAAGACACGCAGCATGACCGAACTCTTCTGCCACATTGTGCGACGAGTTGAGGGTTTTGAAAACGAGAGATGCCGATTCCTGCAGGAAACACGTGTTTTAAACTCGGACTGATAACAACGGTGAACGACACTTGGAATAAAAAGTGAATAGAAATATCGCATCTTTAGACTTTCGGAGATATCTGATGAGAGGCTTAAATAACGTTGAACATTTTAAAGACCTCAAATAACATTCAACAACAATAATAATAATAATAATAATAATAATAATAATAATAATAATAATAATAATAATAATAATAATAATAATAATAATAATGATGATAATAATAATAATAATCCGTAAATCTCCTAAATCAAAGGTGAACTTGCGTCAAGTGCACCTTTGATTTAGGACTGTACCGACATTCTTTGAAGCGCCAACCGCGTAACGGCGCAGGTTTTAGGAAGTGAATGGCGGCGAACAGCAGCAGAAACAACTGAAAGATGCTATATCGTTCCTTTGGAATTTTTCTTTGCCATGCGTGTTGGTTGTCGCTACTTGTAAATGAAAGCGTCAAGGAACTTCAATGATCCGGGCCTTCCTTTAGGCGTTTTTCCATGTCGGTAAGCGGAGGAGGATTAACATTTGCTTGGCAAGGTTCGTTCCTTGCTACATTTCGTTTCGCCTCGTGTCAGGGCGCAGTACAGAAGGCACACGTAGAAGCATAGACACACGTCACTAAGATTCAAGGCAACGGCGTATCCACTGCGGTTGATTGATTTAGCCGATCATACCACACGTCCAGAAAGATAATGATAGCCATGACGTTGCGCTTTTGAAGCTGCTTGATTGGCTTGATCGGTTGATTGAGGTGAAACGAAGTCTGAAGCCGCACCTACATTCAGCAAGGTCGAACCCCAACTACACTCTAAAAAAATGCCTGCGCGTCCACTTACCCGCAAAACACTCAAAGAGCCAATCTCTGCGATCTACGAAATCAGCTCAGCAAATGACGAGGCGGAACATCCGTTTAGAGCTAAAAATGAAGTCTGCGCTCTGGCATTGCGCAATGCAAAACGTCGTGCTTGCATTGCGTAATGCCACAGCGCAGACTTAATTTTGAGGTCTAAACAGATGTTCTGCCTCATCATTCGCTGAGCTGATTTCGTTGATCGTAGAGATTGGCTCTTCGAATGTTTTGCGGGTAAGTAGACATGCAGTCATTTTTAAGAGAGTATCTGTTTTGTAGGAGAGGGTAACGACGGGGTATGGACTAAGCCAAATGATTGTCCGTTGACGCGACTGAATATCAATCTATAGATTTTTTTCATCTCAACTCAGGTACGGTTTTAGTGTTGAAATTCTAATTTTGATAAAAAAAAAATATATACGTTTTGGCAGCGTTCTTGACCTGAAAGCGTAAACGGCAAGCGTGACGCATTTTTTTTTTTTTTTCAAGTTATTGGCCATTGAAGCGGCCGAGGCGAAAACTTACGTTTCTTCAGCCTGTCGGAGATGGCATGTTTGACCACTCGCTATTTTGTCACTTATCAGACTATTGCTCCAGAACTCTTTGGTGGCAATTTCAAAATATTTTTCATTGTGCCTATTGACATAAAAAAAAGTTATACTTCGGAATATTTTTTTAATGTCGAACTGTGTCTCTTTTATCGTTTTTGGCAAAGTATTGCAATTTTTTACGCGTTACCTATTAAAGATATTTCAATGAAGTTGATATCATAAAAAATCCTAACCTTAGTTCTTTTCATTCATTATAAACTCAATATTGTATATAAAAGAAAACATTTGCTACATACATTGGAATTAACCAATGTTTCAAAACTCTCGCGAATTCGGGATCGATTTTCTCAAAAACACCACTTTTAATTTCCTTCCTTTTTTAGTAATAGTAAGGAGTAAGAGTGGTTTATTATAAAAGATAAATGAAAGATGTATTATAGTGTTTGTATGTCCGTCATCAACACTTGAATTTTGTAAAACATGCGTTGTGAATGCGCCTTCGCATGGGTGCTGTTATGGCCAATAATGTGGCATGGATATGATTAATGACCTAATAATAATACTTACCATCAAATTTAATCATAAATAGGATTGGAATAGTATGTATTGCGTAATAACGTTTTTTTATGTGAAATTGTTACAATACTACAATATGTAAAAACAATTCAACACATAAAATACTCGACAGATAAAAGGACACAGCAAAAAGTAAAATTAAACATAACCCTGTAGGAAGCAGTGACAGTAAAACGTAACTATAATAGGCACCACAAATATTTGTGTAAGTAACACTTTACGAAAGTTCCCAAAACTTACAATTGCTAAGTAATTGTTTGCACTCTGGGGACTGCCGTTTTGGACGATCAAGGTATTGAAGGTACATTTAGCTACCAAGCTCGATATTAATGACTTATGCTCGACTCGTAAGTCAAGTGGAGCAATATTACTTATTCAGTGTATAAAACACACATCAAAGATGGTTACCTAATATTTTGCACGCACTAATAAACACGAAAAGCTCAAAAGTAACAGAAAACAAATTTTCAGCAAAACTTTATATACAGTCAAGTTGAAAAAGTCACCTGTTGGTAGAGATTATGGCAGACTTATTTCCTTTTAGTTGACAACAAATAGCGTTAAAACTGCCCGCCACAAAGTAAAGCCGGTGAATCTTCCACAAGTGAATTGAAAAGCTTGTCAGGTCGTAGAAATACTGCAAAATTGTACAACTGTGTCAAAATGCTTTCAAAGCACGCATGTAGTTTCATCGACACAAAACACGTTTTCTGTCCGCGTTCAAGTTCTCATGGCTCTAACTAAGAACGTGTTTAAGTGCGTTTTTGATAGACCACACATGGGACAAAACGCAAGCGGTACACAGCACGGGACTGGCGCATCTCTCTAACATGAAAGGTGAATAAATGAACAATCAGAAACACCCAAAATATATACAGCAGCTTATTAGAAGGAAGCCCGTTTTTAGATACTAGTTCACTGCGATACTGGCAATTCACTGCTGAAGATTTGTAGGCAGCCGTCTCACTGCCGAGAGCTCACTCTCAAAGTGGCGAAGTGAATTCATTGTTGAAACGTGCACTCTAAGAAAAAGGGGGTGTACACGGGTAACCCATTGTCCCATATGTAAAAAACTCCCCAAAAACTACATTTCGCGTTCGTCCACTGACGCAGCTGGCCGATGCAAACTTTACGAGTTGGCTTGAAAGCTGTTGGATTAATATAGCATACTAAAATAGCTAATGTGCTTATCAAAAAGACTAAAAAAAAATTACTGAGGTTTTTCAGCGGCCCGAAAAAGCTGATTATCTACTGTATCCTTTAATAGTACATTTATATATTTTATTAAGTTGAATCACTCGACTATCAAGCCGATCGTTATAAAAGCTTGGTATGCCAGCTCGACGTCAGGGACAGAACGACGAACCGAATATGTAGTTTTGGGGAGTTACATATGGGACAAGTGGCAGTACCGTGTACACACCCCTTTTTCTTAGAGTGTGCTTGTTGTCGATTCATGGTCCCAGCATATGTCTTACTACACTGGAGTTTTACTAACTTTGATGTGCGGTGCTTGAGAGCACCACCCACTCCTTCGCAAGCGCTTTTTTCGTGCCCTGACGCTGAGTAGATCTATACTTGGTGACATTTGTCTTCTTCTCAAATTCGTATAACTGGAAACGATACTTGGAGTGGCTTGGAGCCGCGTCAGAAATATAAATTACATCAGAAAACACGGGCAGCAGCTCCTTCAGTCGTTCTTCTATCAATGCGAGTGCAAAAAGCACTTGTGCAGTGTTGTGGCAAAGGACATCACTCACCACTCCAAAGCTTTGTGTTCCCTTTGTGGTCGTGGCTACGCAAGTGAAGATCGTCGCCATCTTGTTCTTCCAGTGGTCGAGTAGTGTCGTCCAATACTCGAGCTCGGCAATTAAAGCTGTTGCCTCCAAATGTTTTCTTTGTTGCGTTCCTACTGGGCTCGCGTGCGCGACGGGTAATAACCCAGACAAGCAGGAACGTTACTAAATCTTTTACTTAAAACCAAACCATTCTAACTGAACAAAGAACGTGGACGTCCGTCGGTCGGCAGGGATCGAAGGCGATGTCTCGCGCCTGTCTGTCTGTTCCTTCGATCCTCGCGCATCCACCGAGCTCGGGTGCCTCCTTTTCCTCCTCTTCAACTTGTCGATCCTCGAGGCCTGCAGGAGCTTCGGCGAATGTTGTTTTGGCAAAGGGCACGTGCCGCCACAGACTCCCCCTCCAGTGAGGAGGCGAACGTTTGACCATTACGCGATTTGCTGATGGAATCTTGTGGGGGATGAACAGCGACGGTTAACCGCCCGTGTTTTAACATCCGTGATGCCTAAACGCGCTGGGAAATACACATGTCGTCCAGAACGTGTTTGTGTATGCGATTGTTTTGCATTCGAGGAGTCGTGGTGCAATCGGTCGGGAGGAGATGGAAGGTGTAGTTGGTCTGGTGGGATCGGCATTGTTGCTGGCGGTGTTTCTGGTTGGGGTGTGACCTTTGGAAGTGTAGTTGGTGAATCACTGTCCATATGAGCTGGTTTCACACGATCCAAAGTAACAACCTCCTGCCGTCCTCGGATATCCAATGTCATTGTTTTTGACCCTCGCCGCAGTATCTTGTACGGGCCGTCGTAGGGTGGTTGGAGAGGTTTTCGTACAGCGTCATGCCGAAAGAAAACATGGGTTGCAGTCCCATGTTTTCGCTCGCATTCGTCCCATGCATTCGTCGCTGATGAAAGTGGACTGGCTACGGCTTAAGCGAGGAGCTGTGACGCGGAGCTGCTTCATGGCTTCTCGGAGTTTGGTGGCGAAGCTTGCGGGATCTTGACAGGCGTCGGATGGAGTTGACGCAAAGAATTCACCTGGGAGCCGAAGGGTGGTCCGGTATACCAACTCAGCCACGCTGCAGCCAATGTCACTCTTGTGTCGTCATGTCGTTGGTGAGCCTTGAGAGCAGCCTTCAACTGACGGTGAAAACGCTCCACCATACCGTTGCTCGCGGGGTGGTATGCTGCCGTTCGAATCCTTCTTGACCCAAGCAGCTTCATGAGGCAGGAAAAAAGGTTGGATTCAAACTGCCGGCCTCGGTCCGTGGTGATCGTGGACGGCGAGCCAAACCTTGAAATCCATTGCGCTACGAGCGCACGCGCCACGGTCTCCGCGGTGATGTCGGGCAGCGGAATCGCTTCAGGCCAGCGTGTAAAACGGTCGACACACGTCAACAGGTAGGCTTGCCCCTGTGATGGTGGCAGCAGTCCGACAATATCTATGTGGACACTGTCGAACCGCGCGTCTGTGTGGGCGAAGGTTCCCAATGGTGTTACCGTGTGACGGTGGATCTTTTCGCGCTGGCATTGTAAGCAGGTGCGGGCCCAGTGACGCACGTCTTTGTTGATACTGGGCCAGATGTACCGGGATGTTATAAGGTGTTGTGTGGCTTTTATGCCAGGATGGGATAGCCCATGGAAGGCGTCGAAAATCTTCCGACGAAATTGTTCCGGAACGTACGGGCGCGGCGAACCTGTCGAAGTATCACAAATGATTTTGGTGGGACACATGGGAAGTGGAATCTCGTCGAACACAAGCCGGCCGGGAGATGTGCGGAGCTCTCGTAGTTCTGCGTCCTCGCTCTGCGCTGCAGTCAGCTGGGCGAAGTCGATGGCGGCTGAATGTTCAACCGTGCAGGAACCTATTCGTGAAAGGGCATCCGCCACAACGTTCTCAGCACCATGGATGTGCCGGATGTCATTTGTGAGCTCGGAGACGCTGGACATCTGTCGGAGTTCTCTCTGAGAATGACTTCCTCCGTCTGGTCTCAAAGACTGGAACGCGTGAACGAGAGGCTTGTGGTCAGCCAATATAAAAAATTGCCGACCTTCCACCATGTGTTGGAAGTGCCGTAGTGCCAAATATACCCCAAGGAGCTCTCGACCGAACGTACTATACCGCTGTTCTGTGGGTGTCAGCTTCCGAGAGAAGAAGGAAAGCGGCTGCCAGTGTCCGTTCACGTTCTGCTGAAGCACCGCACCAACAGCGATATCTGAAGCGTCGGTGACAACTGAGAGTGGGGCTCCTTCCTTTGGGTGAGAAAGCATGGTGTTGGTTGCAAGGAGCTGTCGGACTTGATCAAATGCCGATGTGGTGCAGGCATCCCATGCGAGTTCGGTTGCTGAGCTAGTCTTGCCCGAAAGCATGCTGTGTAGAGGTGCAAGCTTGGTGGCGCAGCCCGGGAGAAAACGGCGGTAAAAGTTTACCAACCCCAGAAACTCCCGGAGTTGCTTCTTGGTGGACGGCCTCGGGAACTCCTGGATGGCCTGCACCTTGATGGAAAGTGGGCGGATTCCCGAAGAGTTGATCGTATGTCCCAAGAAATCAAGCTCCAGCTTCCCTAAGGCACACTTGCTCACATTGACAACGAGTCCATACTCGACAAGGCGTGCGAACATCAGTCTTAGGTGTGCGACGTGTTCCTCGGCAGATGTGCTTGCCACGAGTATGTCGTCGATGTAAACGTAGCAGAACGGCAGTCCACGTACCACCTGGTCCATGAAACGCTGGAACGTTTGTGCTGCATTCTTCAACCCAAAAGGCATCCGGAGAAACTCGAACAACCCAAAGGGCTTGGTAACTGCTGTCTTGGGGATGTCCGAGGGCTCAACGGGAATCTGATGGTAGGCGCGTACTAAGTCAACCTTCGAAAAGATGGTAGCACCATCCAGCGATGCTGTAAAGTCGTGGATGTAGGGTATCGGGTACCGGTCTTCGGTTGTGATCCGGTTGAGGGCTCTGAAGTCTCCACATGGGCGTCGGTCCCCTGGTGTGGACTTCGGAACCATGTGAAGGGGCGAGGACCAAGAGCTCTCTGACTGGCGGACAATGCCCAGCTCGAGCATATGCTCGAACTCTTGTCGGGCGATTCGTAGCTTGTCTGGTGGCAGTCGGCGTGGACGCGCGTGGACCGGAGCACCCGTCGTCTCGATGTGATGCGTCACGGTGTGCTTGATGGGACGCTCATCTGGTCCAACACGCGTCAGCTCCGGGAACTCTGCGAGTAGCCTGGTGTACGGCGTCTCATCCGTTGGAACTGCGAACGTGGGACTGATGGAAGCAAGAGACGAGGCAATTCCTTTTACCGTCAGACGAGTTGTTTCGTCGCGGAGGCGTCGGCCTTTGACGTCCACAAGCAATCCAAAGTGCGTCAGAAAGTCAGCCCCAATGATGGAGTGGGGAAGATCCGCGCAGACAAAAATCCAACGAAAGGTGCGCCGCAGTCCAAAGTCAAGTGTCAAGGAGCGCTCACCGTACGCTGCAATGGCCGTGTTGTTGACGGCGCAGAGCTGTGACGTGCTGGGGCGCCGGCGCTCTTCCGCGGTTGCTGGGATGACGCTGAGTTCTGCTCCCGTGTCTACCAAGAACCGAACACCAGTGCTGCGGTCCGACACGAAGAACAAAGTTCGGCGGCTGTCTACGTTGGCGGGAGCACTTGCCACCGTTAATGCTCTGCCTTGGCGTTTTCCGCTTGGGAGCAGGGTGACTCACACTTGCGAGCAGCCGGCCCGAACCGCTGGTGATACCAACATTCACCTGAGTTCGTCCGGGACGATGAACGAGGCTTGCGTCGTGGGCGTCCGCGTGACGTACTGCGGCCGCGTGGAGCTTGCAGCTTCGCCATCATGTCGGCGAGACGGCGGACCTCTGCTCGCAGCTCGCTCATCTCATCTGGAATGCTTCCACTTTGAATTGCTGACATGCTGGTTGACGGTGCCGAGACCTCTAGGATTTTATCCACAAGCTCAGCGATCTTAGCCAGACCAATGTCTCCTGCGGACGCGAGGACCATCCTCACATTGCAAGGCATCCGCTGCAGAAATAACTCACGAAGTAGGGACTGGTCAATGGTGGTCGCCTTTTCTCCGAGGAGCTGCTCCAGTCGGCGCAGCAGCTGGGTGGGGGTCCGGTCGCCCAGTTCTTTGGCTGTCAAGAGCTGCTGAAGACGCTTTTGCTCCGAGGCACTAGTACGTCGGATAAGCTGGGCCTTGAGGGTGTTGTAAGCATCCTCTTCTGGCGGTGAAATGAGCAAGTCCCGCACCTCTGTGGCAATGGCAGGTGGTAGGCTTGACACGACGTGGTGGTACTTTGTAATGTCTGCTGTGATGCGCCGAGTCACAAACTGTGACTCAACCTGCACAAACCAGAGCTGCGGATCAGCTGGCCAGGATGGCTAGGTTCGACATTGTACATGTTCCTTTTAAAAGTACACGGAAGTGACGTCATCACGTCTGATTGGTTGGAAGCAAAAGTGACGTAAGTTCCCTAGAAAAATGTAGGCGGAGTCAGCAAAACTGGGCGGAGTCGGCAACCGGACGTGACAACAAAGTGACGTTTCACTTTGTACCGAGTACGTTTCAAAAGGTACTAGCTCCTTAGTAGGTGTCTTTCGTTGGTCATATTTTCAAAACAGCGTCGTCGTCGGGCGATTATGCCACTTTTCAACTAATTTACTTATTGTTTTCGTCGGGAAGATTTACCGACAGCACCGCGCAGCATTCGAGCTCCCGGAGGATTGAGAGCGTGCGACCATATAGGAGGCTATGGTGCGACGCAGCGCCGGCAGCGAGAGACAACGTTGGCGCTAGGAACCGGAGGTGAAGAGACTGCGAAACGGAGCTCGTGGACGTTCACGACTGTGGAGCTTCAAGTGTTGTACACTTCGTTTCTACGCCACGGAGTGCCTCCAAAGTGTGGTGGCGAGCGACGAGCATGCAGCGTGGGACTGAAGACAGTCGTCGTCTGTGTCCGCGTCGTGTCCGTCGCTATCGTGCGTCGTGTCGGGGTCCGGCGCGGCTGGCTCCACTTCCCCGAGACGCCGAGCGAGAGGTACGACGTGGAGACGGGCCTCAGACCGCTCGGTAGGATATCCGGCGTCATCGGTTGCGTGAACGAAACGATGATCGCCATCGTCGGCCCGTCCAAGAACGATCCCACCGCCATGAAGGTGGTGCACTGTGCCGCAAGCATTTCTACGCCCTCAACGTGACGGTGGTAAGTACGCTCGTATTACGTACTCAAAATCAGTTCCATGTGTGTCAAAAAGAATACAGCGTAACGCGGGTACGGTGTGGATATGCCATTTTATAAATGAGAGGTGCGGGCTTGTGTGCTCCGCCAGGGGCGGACGCAGGTATTTCGAGGGGAGGGGGGGGCGGGGGGGTCAGGTTTTTGGTCAGCGTATCATATGTCGCCCCCCCCCCCCCCACACACACACACTCGTTTCCACGCCCTAAATTTTGACACATGCAGAATTCAAGAGGGGGGTCAGGTCATCCGGACCACCCCCTCTGAATCCGCCCCTGTGCTCCGACTGCACGAGAGTGTGCTCTAGGTAGTATGTCGTGACTTTTAAAACCTGCATCCTTCCGCCCGCCACATTATGTTTGTTTGAAAGAAGTGGTTTCTTGTCATCATATCTTGCGTCCATGAAGGTGTGTTGCAATCATGTTAATTATCTTGTGAAAAGAACTTGGAAGGTTCCGGAATTGAGACTGCGTTGTGAACCATGAGTGGAACATTCCAGTAAATTCATGTCGGTATCTCTCTCACACTTGCAGATGCGTGACGCCGAATGCTGGGTAAGATGCATAGAGCCACGGTGGGCGACGACGGCTACGGCTTGGAGTCATGGTTCATCACCCCTGTCCTTGGGATCCACGTGACCTCCATTGCTTGCTGCCGTTGTGGAGCGCTGCAGTGGGCTGTTGAAAAACAGATTCTCGTGTCTGCAAAGGCACCGGACTCTGCATTATTATCCATCAATAGCCACCACCACCATTATAATGACACGTGCAGTGCTGGACGACGCCTGCCTTGTATTGAGTGAGCCAAAACCGGAGTCAGGTTCCGACCCTGAAAAGCGAGAGTTGGAGTCTGAGCCGAGCTCGGAGGGGTCAGCGTCTGATGGCGAGAGGCTGGCTCCTGCCAACCTTCCAGTCGACCTCTCGGACAGGGCTTTGAGGCAACGCCTTGTCGCCCGGTTCGAGACCTGCTGCAGCCGTGCCCCTGCGCACCGCCACACACGCCAGGATTGCAGTCCCACCCATGAGGGACGCCGCCGGCATCAAGGAGTCTGTCGCCACGACGGTGGTCTCGCCCCAAAGGACGCCGTCGGGGAGCCCCTACTGCCCTCGCCACGGTGATGCCCAGCACGGACGCCGCCGGCGACGGGGAGCCGCTCACCATCACGACTGCGGTCCCGACCACCAAGGACCCATCTGTTTCCTTGCCGTCACTGAAGCCCTCCCCGTGAAAGCCGTCAAGTGCACACTTCGCTCGCTGCTCCGCAATCATGGCCGTCCATAATCTATGCAGTCTCTTCAGCTCCAACACCTTGCACAGTTCATCGCGCAGCCACCATGGCTAGGGCCAGCTTGAACTTGAGAGAAAAACATATCGCTGGACTACCAACTATGGTTTAATACCTCTTCCTCTTTATGTGCCTCAGCTATCTGTTTCTTTTTGTTCTTTATTCTGAGAGCTGTACATACAATTTAGTTTGAAACGACCCGCATTTCAGCGGGACGTAAAACATTCCAGACACTATTGCTTTTCTTGTCGAGTTTAATGGAAGGCACACTGACGCATGCTACTTTGTTTCCTTCGATGGCCATTGTTTTATATGTTTTCGCATTTCTCGTGCATACAGGCTTTTGTTTCTTGCAAGAATGGTGATGCTGCTGAACACAACACTGCATTTACAAGTGCGGCAATGACCTGCTGTAGTTTCCTTGACAGTTGCTGCATGCTCTCTTATCCTGTCATTTAGCACCTACCAGTTTGACCGATGGGAAATTTGCCACGTGGTAGGGGAATGTAATAAACAACCTCTATGTAACACGGGGCACATGAGCCAAAACCAAAGTCTTGTAAGAAATGTCGCACATTTTTTTTCTGGTTGAAGTTGCAATTTACTTTGTCTTGTTAGGGTACACTGTGTGGTGGGCGAGGAGGTCGTTCGAATTGTAAAAAAGAGGTCTGGGACATGCATATAAGGCGATGGTTGTTCAATACATTTCAAGCTGGGGTAGAGACTTCATTGTTCTGTCCGTTTTTTTTTATTGTTCCTACGTCTCAGGGTTGCTATGGATGTCATCCACCAGCTCGCCTGCGTTTTATACCTTTGTTCATACAATACGCCGAGTTTGGAGCAGAGCACACAACCTTATTACCCTGCCTCGCAGCTACTTCCTTTCAATGTATGGGTTATGCCATGAATGTAGGGTACTACAATTTTTTGCTTAGTTCTTGTCTTCTCTGTTCCATATCTGTGTCAGCTGATTTGTGTTAGTTAGGTGCAAATGTTTTCAGGTGAGCGTACCAGGACACCAATCGGATAGCCAGAATCACGTAGGCAGGAAAATTGCTTTTCAAAACTTTGCCCATTGTTCTGGTGACAATATTTCTTTTAAGGCCGATACAAGAGCGATGTAGGAAACACTGCGTTTTATAGTTTTGGAATGTCCAGATGCAAACAAAAGAAATCTTTTGCATGACCTTGGTTCATACTTCCAACATATGTTTATATCTTTAAATTCCAGTGTGAGGTCGAGGAACATGATGGACTTGTTCACAGGTATTTCATGTGCTGTGTTTAGAGACGGATGGTACTGCCCCCGGATATGTGTTGAGTGCATAGCGGTGATATCGATAGCCTTTCGATTTTATGAGCAGAAGGCATGAAATGCGTGGGATAATGACAGAGAAGGCTTGCAGGTTGCCAAACCGACAAAGGTCACCTGGCTTTCCCCTGCAAAGAGCCGAGAAATACTTTAGACCATTTGTAGACCTGTAACGACCTATTTCTCGGTGTTGATTAAACCAGGGATATTGCCATTTTGGTTATTGTTTCATATCCCTTGTGGTTTTAAACATCCCGTTATTACCCTCTGTATTATGACTACATCACTCAGGTGTGCCTCTTGATGTTAGTATTGGGATTTGTGTCAGGATCTCTCAAGTCATTCCAGGTTTCTCTCTCCCCCTTACTTTTTGTCATGGTGCCTATTTTAGCTCTTTTTGGAAAATAAAAATTTCAGCTGTGTTTGAGACCGTTCGGTGTATGTGTCCTTTTTTACATAGAGTATCAGGGTTTATGTTATGTTGCACAGCTAGTTTATTTTTGAAAGTGCTTTATTTTTAGAATGCAAAACGGTAACTTGAAAAAGTAAAATAATATGAAAACAGGTTTTGCAATATTTCATTCTCGAAAGTAAAAATGAACACTGACTAGCATAGCATAACGTAAACAGTCGGACATTCTTAAAGGGGCACTGACACCCCAAAGGTCGTATTTTTTTTATTGTCTAAAACGACGCAAGTTGTAGTCATAGATACGCAAAAAAAAAACCGCATCGCGAAAAAAAATTTCCCCGCGCGCGCGCGCGCCTTTTTATTTTTGGCGTTTAAATCTCCCGCCGCCACCTCCTTGCTTCTTTTGATCGGTGACGTCAAAAATCAGGAAATTTAGAAGCTTTGTAGGTGACATTTCTATAACATTTAATAACGGCAATCGTAAAACATGTTTTTTGACGCAATTGCGAACGCACTACGGCCCCTCTTTTTGAAATACCAAAAATCAGAGTTCGGTGAGATGTCCCCTCCTAGATGTGTGTCCTCTCTAAGAAAACTTGGCGGTGCTCGAGCAGATCGGCGAGTTGGGGAAGAAACCGGTTTTTTCCCGCGCGCCAGCTCGCCTGCTCCTCGCATCGGGTCAGCGGAGGTCCGAGAGAAAGTCGAGTCGCAGGAGACCGCACAATTTGACTGACTGCACTGGCGGGGATCGCGCGGGAACTTCAAATTCGGCATTTGGAAATTGTTTTTTTAATTCACAAATACTGAATTCCCAAGTTTCGAATTTTGAGGGTAATGTCCCGGCACCGTTTTCAATCGTTTCGGATAATAAAAAAAAAAAAATATGATTTTGACGTGTCAGTGCCCCTTTAAATCACATGTTATGTCAAACATTGATCTCTTTTTTGAACACGTTTTGCAGCACACTACCTCTAGGTTGTATCTCGTAACATATCTACTAATATACACGAAGGCCTGCCATATTCGAGACAAGATGAAATGCAGCTAGACAATAATATACTGTAAGCGACCTATTTTTCGAGGGCTCAATATTTCGCGATTTAGGTTAAAGCTGAAGTTTTGGAATAATTCGCGGGTTCTAATTTTCACGACGCGGTGGGATCTCAATATAGATTCCAATGTGTTGTCATCTTACCGGAATTGTTCGCGGGACCTATTTTTTGCGAATTGTAGGCGATTCGCGAAAATTAAGCCGTTTACAGCATATACAAAAAAGACGTGGCGAAGTTTGCTACTGAGGTATTCCAGACAAGATGAAAGTAGTTGCTGTTGCAAGTTATGACTACACTGTAGGTCTCAAAAAAGGTGAAGGCGCAGGCGAGCTCGTAAAAAGTGGACATACCTTGACCTGAGACAGGAAGGAAAAGAAATTTAGGCACGTCTCCGCACACACAGCTGTTTTTGGATACGCTGTGTGTTGAGCGCGTCCCTTTTACGAATCTTGTTTCTTCCCTGTCTCAAGGTAAGTCATATCAACCGAATGTTTCTTGGGTTCAACAGGGCAAGCAGGCGTCTTTGTTCAGGTCGTCTGCTTGCTTCCGAAACGGGAGCTCTTAATGTGCAGCCATCGACTCCGCGATTCTGGCTTGCTCCGACATGTTGCTTTAAAAGAAGGCGCGAAGCGCGCATCCCGCATTCCTTGTAACATTGGAGCAACTTTCTCTCCAATTAACTCTTAAATGTATTGCAAAAGGACACAAAAAATCGGTTTGTTTTAACAACGCCCAACAGGTTTTTATTGTTTTTAATTTTTTTACCTGTAGTAGAAGTTAGAACAGATGCGACGGCCAGCGACGCACAGGATTGGTTGCCGTTCGTTTACTAAACGCAGGAACTGCTCCCCGCGTCGTAGTAAATCCTACCCCGTACCCCGCGCGTAGGGACGCCTCGGGGAATGCGTAGCTCCTTCCGCTCGTCGGGGGTTGGCTCCGGACGTCACTCAAACGGGTGACAGGTGTCAAGTTTGCGATGACGTAGCGGCGTCAAATTGGGCTGAGCCGCCACGTGAGTGTTGCTAGGATACGTTCCTCCTTTCTATTACGTCACTTCCATGTACCTTTTCTCAAATGTCCAACCTAGCGATCCAGAAGCGAGGCAGCTTCAACGTGACCGTCGAAATGCCCCCAGTGGAACTCGTCGCATCGTTGTCCGTCATGATGGCTGGTTCGGTTGGTTGCGTGGAAGTTCTTTACCGGGTCAGCACTGTTGCGTTCCTACTGGGCTTCCGTGCGCGACGCGTAATAACCCAGACAAGCAGGAACGTTACTAAATCTTTTACTTAAAACCAACCCATTCTAACTGAACAAAGAACGTGGACGTCCGTCGGTCGGCAGGGATCGAAGGCGATGTCTCGCGCCTGTCTTTCTGTTCCTTCAATCCTCGCGCATCCACCGAGCTCGGGTGCCTCCTTTTCCTCCTCTTCAACTTGTCGATCCTCGAGGCCTGCAGGAGCTTCGGCGAATGTTGTTTTGGCAAAGGGCACGTGCCGCCACATCTTATTAACTCCCCACCAGGCTCCCACAATGCCAACACTAGCTCATTTTCAGGTTCAATGCCTAATTTTTCAAGAGAGAGACATTTTCTCTTCGAACAGGGTTCATATGTTAACAGGAAGCAGTTTCCTGAAGGATCGTCACAAAGAAAAAAAAAATTCTGAACATCTTCAAATGTCGTAGTCTTCCCTGTGGCATTTGACAGAAATGTGAGGGAAAGTAAGAAGTTGGCACAGCACACGCACACCAATTCTTCGTGAAGTGGGCGTTTTTTAACCCACTTAGATCGAAGAGAGTAAAATATATTTAAGCCTATTTCTGATTCGAAATGACCGGTTTGAATTTTTTGTAGGCTTCCCTAATCGATCTTGTCACGAACCGCTTCGTGACGTAGGCTTCCTTTCCGTCAACGAAAAGCCACACGGACAAATTTCTTATTCGGGCTTTGCCTTCAGCAGTCTGTAGCGTCTGACATGTAACAGGCTAGAGCAAGAGCAGCATCATTTTTGTCAGTTGGATGTCCTTCGCATGGGTCGCCTGTCGCCCGGATCTCCATTCCTCTTCTGGGTTTCTTGACCTGTCCAGCGTGCTTTGTGGCTTCAGAGATTACTTTCAAAATATCTTTGTTTTTTCGATTTGAGGTCAACAAAGTTAACCGGCGATAGCGTTCTATTTGAGAAGAGTTTTTTAGATAGGCCACACTCAAATTGCTGCGCCCACTCTGAGCATGAGGAGCATGACCCTTAATTGTACAGATCTACAGGTGCTCTGTAGACGTGGCTCAGTTTGCGACCAATTTTCTTTTGAAACTCCTTAGTCACTTCGGACTATTTCCGTTTAACATAGCCCGCACGTTTGCCCGGACTTACGTATAGTTTCAGCAGTGTCGCACTTACTTAAACAACGTCGAAGTAAGTGCGTCAACGAATGATGTGTCCGCTGGCGCCAGGGATGGTGACCATGAGCTCGATGACGATGCTTTCTGCCCTCGCTGATGTTCTTCGATCTGACTGCAGAACATTGTGAAGCAGTTCTTGCCCATGAAATCATAGGGCAAAGCTCTGAAACTTTGCGGAAATGGCGACCGTAATAAACGATTGGCTTGTGCCTTCTTGAGTAATCGGCGCACGCTTGCTGGTCTGCATTGAACTTGCAGGCCATGGCCCAAACGAACGCTCCTGGCTTTCCGGAAACGAGAGAATGCACTTTTCAAGTATCTCAAGCTTGGAACGGAGATGGGGTAAACACCAGCGCTTCGAGATTGCTCGAGCCAGACAGGAATTGAATAGGTCCCCACTATCCCCTTTTACCTAGAACCAGAGCCTCTTTTATACTTAAAAGTCATTCATAACCCAAAGAAAACCGGTCACGGAAAAAGGGAGAGGAGAGGCGGAGAAAGAGTATGCCCAAAGCGTCCTGGAGGGGATCTCTTGTTGGCGCCACCACAGCTCGAACGGCCAAATCCAAAAACACTCCTGGTCTTTTCTTTCTTTTTTTTTTTTTTTTCACAGGCAACATTTTTTTTTTTTTTTTGAGAGGAGAAAAAGCGAAGGAGAAAAAAGAAACACAAACGAAACGCGTTTTGGGGAGAGGCCGCTAGGTCCGCTGGCGCTGATGAGAGTTCGCCCAGTGCGCTACCGTTGCGTTCACCGTTCTGCCGCTTCTCCTCTCTTTTCCGGCGACCGGGAGCTTTATATATAGTTCTGTCGTCAATTTGACGGGCTTTCTAGTGTATATTAGGCAAGCGTTTCTCCACCACTGATGTTTCGCGGACCCCGTGTGGATCGGCGGAGATGATGGAGGACCCCGTTCGTGGTGAGGAGAAGGGAAAGGTATCGGTTAATTACTATAATGATTTATTAAGTGGATATAACTAAGGGCTTCTCTCGTTGACATACGCACGAGAAAACTCACCCGAAAATTAATACATTTCTTCTCAGCCCCAAAAAAAATAAAAAAATAAACTTTTTTTGCCGGGTTTGACTGATGAGGCAGGGCTTCGCGGATCCCTAGAATGCCTTCGCGGGCCCCAATAGGTCCGCGGACCCCCATTTGAGAACCACTGTATTAGGCTATCATAGAACATGTCAGATAGGGTGCACGGGAGGAAGAGGAAGGAGAAGGGAAGAGCGCAGACGTCAGAGCTGACCTCCAAGCGCCCGGTTTTGCGATAATCCGTGTTTGCCGTTTCCCAAAGAGCCCTTTGAAGCCTGGATACGGACGGCGGACCGGCGCAGGTTTTATGGCGGGATCCACTAGGAGGCCGTCTAACTTATACTATCTGTAACTCAGAGCCGGAAATGAAAGACTGAGGGGAAGTGGTGTCTAAATCGAAGGAAATGCGCCACGAATTAAGGCTAGCCCACATGGTGCGCTTTTCTCCGCGCCTGCGTCGCGTCTGCGCTTTGACGTCACTTCCGACGCCGGGACCAAACGCAGCGTTTTTTGGCGCATTCCGACGTATCTGGAGAAGCCAGATATTTTGCGTCCAGGCGTCGCGTCTCCCGCTGCGTCCAGAAGGCAACAACCAATGAACGGCCGTGTTCACTAGTTGCAAGGAGCGTTTGAATTTTCTTCACTGTTTTCGCCAGTGTAAAACTAGTTTTCGCCACGGACCTGGCGACAATGGCGGTAATAATATTTATTTGCAGAGATTGCGATACCCACTCGGCAGCGTGCAAGGCTAGGCAGAAAGGTTGAGACCCTTACGCAGGTGCGCCTGCTAGCCCGCCGCCAAGTGGGGAAAGGGATACGGGAGAGGAAAATAAATACAAACACTCAAAAGAGAAAGATACCCATACAAAAACGGGTAACAGCCCTGTGCCATTCCAAAACAAAGCGCACGCACGCACGCACGCACGCGCGCATACGCACACACACACGCGCACACCCGCGCGCGCGGAGTTTACAAAATTTGCACGCCCGCGGCCTTAAAATAAAAACTGCTTAGGCCCCGCCAACGCTCGCAGCAGGGCGAACATGGGTATAGTTACGTACTTCCCCTCGCGAACATCAGTTTACCATACGTTTTGCACAAGTCCAGGGACTCCTCCCTGGTCCGCGGGAGAGGCTGACGCTCCTTCAGCGGAACAGAGAGGAGTTAGCGAAGTACAAAAGCGTCCTGCACTCTGGGAGGCGAAATTTAAAGAAGACAAGGACACCGAGATACAAAGGTACAAAATTAATACTATCGGCAACAACCGCAACAACGCAACCTCTGTAGCGGCCAGCTGTAAATGTTTTGGCGCGGGAGATGGTGATGCCGATGGCATACCGAAAGGTGTATGAGGCGTACGCACTAAAAATGATGAAAATGAGTGAAATTGGGCTTTTTTGCAATTGACTCCGTAAGTGTGACGTCATGGGTCCAAACAAACCGTTGCTAGGCTCGTTGTTATGGACGAATACATGTGGCTCGGTTTCGCTACGAAAACCCGACCGTTCAAAAATCAGGAGTAGAATTTAAACTTCTAAAAATTACAGATGTAGAAAGCTTGAATGTCATATATGTTCCCACAGAAGTGTGCCGGTAATCGCTCGTTTCTGAAATATTTACGACTGCAACTTCCGGTCCTCAAGATGCCTGCAGCAGACGACGAATGCGAGAAGTATGCCGTCTGCCGCACGCCGGCCGGCCAAACCGAGGCCGTCGTTTGAATCGTGTGAATAAAGACGATATTCTGACATCGCATTTGTTTGAAATAAATGAGTTTCAGACACATATAAGAATTCATAGTGGGGTGCGATGCAAAATATGGTTTATCGAAAGTCCGGGCGTCGATCGAGATGATCGTCTGCTAAAAGATCGCATTGCACCCGTGAGAAAAGCGCTTCAGGCGATCAGTAGAGATCCCAAATTTTGTTTGCAGACTCGCGCAGTGCGAGGGTGCTTCGTATACCTGGTTGTAACGATCGCGTGGTGAAAGACCCTTGCAGTTTCTTCAGATTTCCGCAAGACCCCAAAGCGCGCGAAAGAACTGGATAAAAAACATAAGGTGAGTTCATTACAGATTGTACTCGCATCGCGGGTTCGATGGAGATCTTCCCCAAAGGAGCACATCCACGGAATTTTATGTATACCAAGGGGAAAAGAAAGCAAAATACTGCGAAATTGCGATAGCCGTGCAATTCTTTAATAACCTGACAACCACAATAATAATAATAACAAACGACTTACCTCGACTGCGTAGGATTTATTTCTCATGCTGGCCTGCACTACGCCGGTAATGCACATCAGGTCGTCGTCGTAACTGATCTGCATGACGTGGTTTGATTTTACTGCATTTTCACTCCTCGTAACTAAGCTCGGTTCTTCACAGAAAAAAAAAAAGAAAAAAAAAAAAAGAAACGCACATTGCGGAGGCTTCTACGGCCATGGTGATGCACTTGTTTTTGTCGCTCGTTTACCGACGCAATTCAATGAAGACGCCCGCTGCAACAGAGGCCAGCAAATCTATCGTGTCGTCTGCTACCAAAGCCAAGCGGAGTGTAAGTCTTCAGAAATGGCTTTCATCGTTGCGATACGACACTGAGACGACAAGAACATCTTCATAATTCGATATCAAGAAGTTAGGTTGCTTACAAAAAAATTATTTACTTACTTGTAAGCAAAAATCTAGCCTCATGTGGAGTCTCCATGCATTAGTCCATAGCAACGTCCCTAGCAACGGTTTGTTTGGACCCAGACGCCTTGTTGTGACGTCATCACTTACGGGGTCAATTGCTGTAATAAAAATGCGTGCTTACTATTAATAAAATTAAATATTATGGCATGTAACCATCATTTAACGCGCGATTTCTATTTAATATTTGCTTTTGTTTCTTAAGCGCGTCTGGCTACGTTGGGCAGACGCTTCGGAAACGCAAACGCGAAGCGCTGCCGGGCAGCGCTGCGTGTGGTTTGACTGGGCGCACGCGTCTGGCTTAGCGCGCGCGCCAAGCCGAGACGCGCGTCTAGACGCCCGGAAAAACGCGCCATGTGGGCTGGCCTTAAAGGAGTTTACGATTAGCGCCAGCAAACTTACAAATACCGCGTTTCTTACACCGCATTATGCACAATGTCCCTTGTTTACACGCTACATGTTAAATTGGGTATTAGCATTTGGTAATTAATCATACCCATGTGAAGGCGCATTCACAAATCACATTTTACAAGATTCAAGCTTTAATAGTGGAGATACAAACAATATATTACACTTTCTATTTGTATTTTATAAACCACTATCATACCGCACTACTACTAAAAATTGAAGGAAATTAAAAATGGGGTTTTTGAGAAAATCGATCCCGAATTCGCAAGATTTTTTAAACATTGGTTAATTCAAATGTATGTATCCAATTTTTCTTTTACATACAATATTGCATTTATAATGAATGAAAAGAAATGGGTTTAGGCTTTCTTATGATATCAAGTTCATTAAATTATCTTTAATAGGTAACACGCAAAAAAAGTCCCAAACTTTGCCAAAAACGATGAAAGAGACACAGTAAATATTCCAAATAAAAAAAATATTTATTTTAATTGGCATAATAAAAACTATTTTGAAATTGTCACCAAAGAGTCCTAGTGCAATAGTTGGATAAGTGACAAAATAGCGAGTGGTCAAACATGCCAACTCGGACAGGCTGAAGAAACGTCCGTTTTCGCCTCGGCCGCTTCAATGACTAATTACTTGAGATCAAAAATCCGCCAAGCTTTTCTTTTACGCTGTCTTTAATTCTAAGAATGCTGCCAAACTATATCCAAGACTATAGTCGCTGAAAAGGTGAGAACGGCAGAAAGGAGCTTTATTTGTCCCGCCTCAAGCCCGAGCTTTTTGCCTTCGACAATGCTTTGGCGCCTCGTGCACGCCAAGCGCGCACGCGCCGTCAAAGCACGGCGGAAGGCATGGAGCGTGTGCTGGAGGCCGAGTGTTTGAATGACATGCTCTGTCGTTCTCACTCTGTCAGTGACGGCAAGAAAATTTGAGGGTGATGCAGTTAACCACCTGTATGACTCGAGAGTCCTCCTGATCATACGAAACCGGAACATAGACCGATCCTATGCTCTTAACTTGTTCCGGCCCCGTCCGTTTTTTTTTTTTTTTTTTTTTTTTTTTATTAGCGCCGGCCTCCGTGCTTTTATGCGTCTTTCTCCGTTCACCTACCCCAGCACCGCCGCATGTCAGACGTTTGTTTTACCGGCGTAAGAAAGCGCTCTTATGGCCCGGTTAAGTCTGACAAGGGCTGCATCCGTTTACCTGTCGTAGTTTTCCAGACGGTGCAACCCGTCCAAGAACTTCCCAGTCCGGCGTTGGAGGCTTTGTGCTTTTTTTCTTGCTCGTTGTCTAGGATGACCTTTTTGCTCGTCTGTTAGCAGCGCGATCTAGGACGACAGCTTTATTGACAGCTATTTCTTTTTTTTTTTTCTTTTTCTTTCCTCTTAATTTTTCCACCATTTCGTCCTGGCGGGCTGACCACGTGGGGATTAATGGGGTCCTCTGTCTCCCTTTCCCCGGTGGAATTAAGGGATTTAGGAGCTACGGGGGCAAGATGGATTACGTCACGCCTTCTGCTTTCACATCGGCGCCCTCCGCCCTGAGTGTTTTTTTCTTCTTTAGTCCTTTATGTTTTTGATAGCGCTATCTTTGAACCGCGCTCGAAAGTGCTGTGCAGAGAACCCCGTTTTGTTCCCGTCTTTGTCAACAGAGCTTCGACTTTGGATTGAGTCGACGGTAGAGTTGCGGCTGGATGTCCACTAGCGCGCTTACGAAACGACACGGTTGCGCAAACCCAACACCGAGGGACCCTTTGCAAGAACAAGGTAACCTACTGGAGGGGGAGGGGGGATGTAGGGATGTTTTATAAAGGTAAATTGTCGTGAAGTAACGCTTATTTCAACAACGACCGAGAATACATCAGTTCTAAGTGAATTAAAAAAAAAAAAAAAGATTCCTGCAGCATAACGCAATCGACCGCGACGGACGTCGGGTTGCGAGTGTGAAAAGATAATTAGCATATTATTTACCTAAACTCCACAAGGTAACTTTCGAAATCTTCACCTTAGCCGGTACGATTTCCAATGAGAAATTTGTTGCTCATCGTCAAAATATACCATAGCTGTTTTTAGAATTCAGGCAACTAAATTCTGCTTCGCGCTGTTCTCTCACAAATTAAGCCGCGAGGAGTCTTAGATACCGACACAGTACACAAAAGAGCGCCGGAAGTCCCTACCGGAAGCGACGTTCGTCTCCACAGTGGGTGCGGCCTGTCAGTCATCGCGAACCGATCTGGCGGTGCCGCGTTATCTAGAGCCGGGGTCAGACTGCTCACACATCATTCAAAGGACAGTCTGCAAGCACGAGTCACCGCAATATTCGTGGTTCGAATGCCGCGTGCCGAGTTTCTCCTTGGTAGAAAAACCCAGAGACAAGGAGCTAAAAGACAGAACAACACCGTCTCAAAACCAGCACAACAAGGATTTAATTAGACTCCAGTCTTCCTTCTTCTCTTCACATCCCCTGGTCATCAGCAGACGCCACATTTGAAGATATCAAGCAAAATAACACGTGCACGTCTACAGTCTTAAGCGTCCGGTGAATACATAACCACAAGACCAACAAAAACGGCGGTGTCTCAACGTCCAAAACAAACCATTATCTCCCAAACAGCTGTTTGGTAAAATTTAGTGAGAAACAAAAATAAAGAAAATAATTATTAGTTTGTTTTGAACAATGAGACACAGCCGTTCTTGTGGGTCTAGTGTTGATGTATTCACTGATCGGTCAAGACTTCAGTCGTGCACGTGTGTTTTGTCCAGTGTGTTGATTTCTTCTAATTTTCTTCTTTCTTTTCTTCTTTATTTTTGTTTATAACGAAATTGTACCAAACCGTTGGAGATAATGGTTTGTTTTGGACGATGAGACACCGCCGTTTTTGTTGGTCTAGTGGTTATGCATTCTTTGCGCACATCTGTGCTTCGTTTGAAGCGTGGAATCCAATTCAAGGAATCATCTTGGCGCGCGATATAAGCAGCAGGGATGTCCTGGTTTCTCGTTGCCGCAACGCAGTCAAACGCAGTCAAACGCAACTGTCTGAACCAGGCTTAACACTAGACGTGCACGTGTTATTTTGCTTGATACCTTCAAATGTGGCGTCTGCTGATGACCAGGGGATGTGAAGAGAAGAAGGAGGACAGTGTGTCTAATTAAATCCTGCTGGTTTTGAGAAGGTGTTGTTCTGGAGCTCCTTGTCTCTGGGTTTTTCTACTATGATTCGTCACCAGCTCGCCTGCGCCTTTACTCTAATTTCTTCCCCTTGGGTTGTGTGTATGTTTATACAGCCGGAAAGTTAGGGAGCCCCAAATGGCGTCTGGTGTCTCAGCTGTAAATGGGCAGTTTAGCCAGGGCAGTACGACAGCTAGCCCGGGGTCTCTAACGTGCACCACGCAGCAGTGGTACACAACCGCACGCCAATACGATGTTCATCCATATCGAAACGGGCAGGGGTGTTGAAAGCTTACCCTTGAACTCATTGCTATGCGGCATTCTAAGCAAGGATCTCGCGGTGACTCGCGTTCGAATTTGTATGCAGACTGTCTTTCGTATTATGTATAGGGAGTATTCACTGGACGCCATATTTGAGTGCGATGTTTACAGCGTATGCCCAGAACGAGCTTACGTTAATAGGCTGCTAAGACCGGCAACCTTGTTGGTGCGGAATGCACGTTGCCAAAAAGCTCTGGAAGCTCACCATCAGCACGCGCTCAGCAGTCGCGCACACAGCTATGGCCGCCAGTGAATACTCCCTATAGGGAGTATTCACTGGCGGCCATAGATGTGTCATCGACTGCTGAGCGCATGCTGACGGCGAGCTTCCACAGTTTTTTGGCAACGTGCATTCCGCACCAACAAGGTTGCCGGTCTTAGCAGCCTATTAACGTAAGCTCGTTCTGAGCATGCGCTGTAAACATCGCACTCAAATATGGCATCCAGTGAATACCCCCTATAGACGCTTTACAGCAGCTGTGCATGGGCGCCGCCATAACTGACCTTCAGTTTTTGTTCCCTCTTATTCCGTTCGCTTGACTTCATCATTTTCACAGCAGGACAGGTTATTGCCATTTTAAGTATTACTGTTAAGGCCGGTTCACACATACAGCGGAGCGCTAAGTTAGCGCTACGTGAGCGCTCCAAGGAGCGCTCATGTGGCGCTTCCTAGCGCGAGATGTAGCGCTCGGTTAGCGCTTCAGTAGCGCTCTGTTAGCGCTCCAGAAGCGCTAACAGAAGCGCTTTGTTAGCGCTCTGTTAGCGCTACAGAAGCGCTTTGTTAGCGCTCTCACGCTCCTTGTGCTGTGCTTGCTGCTGTGGAACAGCGCGTGCACGGAGATTCCTTTGTTGTTTTTCCTTTGGCATTGAAAGAAGAGGAAGTAAAAGAGCCGCTCTCCAAGCAAAGGGTCGGGCAGGCGATCCAGAGTCATAAACTCTGAGCGATAAATTGATTGGGTACGACCTCATCGCTTTATATTCGATATGCGTGATCCTGGTTTCAAAGACACGCAGTTAAAGATAATCGCCTTCGAAAGAGCTCCGTGTCTCGGTCCCTCAGCCTAGGAACAAGGTTCGCCGGGTACCCGTCGGTATCTCGGTGGCGAAAGATTTCTGGCACCCAGAAGGCTCCTCTGGGCGTTAAGCCGTCCACACACATATGCACTAATCGCGTATGTAAGAGCATTTGCCTCATTTCTATTTCAGCACCCCACATGTCCGCCATGGTGCTGCTGATGCACACCCAACCACAGGAACCAGAACCGCATTGCACGCGCTAATCCGCAGCACCGCGGTACAAGGAGCGCTAACAAGGCGCCACTGGAGCGCTAACAAGGCGGTACTGAAGCGCTAACAGAGCGCTACTGAAGCGCTAACAAAGCGCTACAAAAGCGCTAATCGCGCGCTATATTAGAACTAAGTCACGCGCCAGAAGCGCCACATGAGCGCTCATTGGAGCGCTCACGTAGCGCTAACGTAGCGCTCCGCTGTATGTGTGAACAGGCCATTACTGTTATTGCCATTTTAAGTGTTACATAGGCCGTTGTGGAGACTCGTCAACGCCCGCTTCAGTGGCTCGGCATCTCGGTAAGACAAGAGAAGGGCGGCTATGGCGGCTCAATCTTGCGCGTGTGTAAAGCGTCTATAGGAAGTATTCACTGGCGGCCATAGCTGTGTGCACGACTGCTGAGCGCGTGCTGATGGCGAGCTTCCACTGTTCTTTTGTAACGTGCATTTCGCACCCTCAAGATTGCCGGTCTTAGCAGCCTATTAATGCGGGCTCGTTCAGAGCATGCGCTCTAGACATCACCCACAAATATGGCGCCCAGTGAATGTTCCTTATTAGCAGTGTGACCCCGGCTTTAGGGTCACGTGGCCGTCAGAAAGGCTCGCCAAACTCTGCTGTCTCCTTGGTCGCGTAACGCGATTTCTTTTTCCTTATGTTTCGTTCAGCCTAAAGGATTGTTTATACTCCAACGTTGAGCGCAGTAAACGCAGCGTAGATCAGAACACGCGTTTTTGATTGGCCGGCAACCAGGAATTCGATATCTGCGACCAATCAGTCTCTGTGCGCGCTACGCTACGCCGCGCCCGTCGACGTTACGTTGGAGTATGAACGTACCTTAACTCCGCCGCAGAATAGCGCGGAGCAGACTTTAGTTGTCTGAATTATGACAACAGCTTAGGAATATTTTCACGATGGGAAACAGATTTCTAAGTGGAATGTGCCCGCTAAGGGGAATATTCCAAAAGTGAATTAATAAAGTGTTTTTGGAATTACTTTTTGAATTATCAGTTTATACTCTCTAGCTGGCGTTCACCGGGGCTGATCACGTTACCCGTAAGGAATAATTTCTTTATTTTTAGTGGCATTTTTTTTCTACTTATTCTTAACCCTTGGTGAAACACCCTGTATAGTTTGACAGGGCGCAAAGAAATGGTTTACAAAAACGACCAGATAATTTTAGTTATCTAGTCGTTGCGTGCGGCACAAATGTGTTTCTCGCACAAGCCGGCTAGCGTTTACCGTTTCAGTACGTCGAGTAACACTTGGAACAGTATACAGCCGCTGGACACTTAGGGAGCACCAAACTCCTAAGCTTAAATTCATTCTCGCTTGATATTGCAAGCGTCAGACTTGCGTCACGCTTGACCTAGTCTGAAGCTGCATAGCACAACAGCACAACATTGCGCAACAATATAGTATATATCCATGCCAAACGCTGAAAAGACGCCAACAAAGTGAGCTAAAATCGAAGGTAGAGTGTTCGTAGCATAGAAGAGGTTATCGTACGAAGTAATGTAACCTGAATGCGAACCGCACTCTTTTATGCTGAGTTGCAGGCGATTGGGTGTTTATGTACATAACCTCGCAGCTGGACCAACCCACTGCAATCAACACGGCTGGAAGAAATCACTCAGGAAGTTCTGTTTTCTTAAGCAGGGGCCCTAAGCTGGACACAAAAAAAAAAAAAAAATTGGGTTGTGTGTATGTTTATACAGCCTAGAACTTGGTCTGCCTCCAAAGGCGACGAGTCTCCCAGCTGTAGATGAGCAATTTAGCCAGTGCAGTACAACCGCTAGCCTGGGGTCTTTAACGTGCATCACGCAGTAGTGATACACGACCGCACGCCGGTACGATGCTCATCCATATCAAAACGGGCAGGGGCGGGGATTGAACCCAGTATCCTGGGTTCTGCAGCGCGAGCTTTCGCTCCACGTGCTCCGAGCTGGTGTGCGCTAGCCCACTCGGCCACCGATCCCCTTTTTTTTTTTTTTTTTTTAAAAGCAAATGTTTATTTACAGGTTAAAAACATAAGCAGCAAGAATGGAAAAAATGAGGTATATACATATGTTAGAGCAAAAAAAGAACGTTACATAATTTAGACATTGCATTCAACGACCCAGGTGCAAAGTAAATCAGTTAAAGGTTACAACATTGTTAAAGGGGCGGTGCAACGATATTCAATTGGAATGTTTTTCACTTTACACGAGCTTACTGGCACTAGTGGGACTCAAGGATACTCGCACGCAACGCCACTGACCAAGAAACTCCTTTGTTGCGCTGTAATTTCGAGGACAAAACCGAGCGTTTCCATTCAATCTCTCCTTCGCAAAACCTGATGACGCAGCTGGGCGGTAGCAGTACCGCCCAGTGACGATATTTGAATGCAGCTCAAAAATTGGACCCGAGCATGGCGTGGACACTCGATTTGGGCTCGTGATAATTGATAGTTCGAGAAGCATTCGGGTTGTGGCCCGTGTCCAATCGCTGCAATGACGACAACAGCCGAACCTTAACAATGTCTGGAACTCAGCGCGTGTCCTGTGCCTTGCCAACCCCAGCGCGTGGCTATGATCAACTTTGGCGGCACATAATCGGCTCCCGATCACGTGGCCGCTTGTTCTGGCTGCGAGTTGAGGGGGTGAACTCTGCTTGTTTTTCTTTGTATTTTTCTGCGACTTCGATTGCGTGTGGTGAAAAACGAACGGGTATTTCACAGGTCATTAACGTAAGGGATCCGTTCTAAGCGATATTTGTGCAAAATACAAAAATCGTTGCATCGCCCCTTTAAAGAGTGCAGTTACCTCAGCCCTGGATGTGTATTACACTCAAAGATCTTAAAAAAAAAAAAATATTTTAGAGTGAGGCACTTGCGAAGGCGACGGATAGTCTTCTCGAAGCATGAAAATTTGGTGCTACCTTTTGACCTTTTTCCAGAGTGTTTCTCAGATTGTTTTTCTATTTCAACTGGTTCTAAAGTTCAAATAGTACAGTCCAATTTGTTAGCAAAGTGTCGCCACGCAGGTTTAGGGGTCAGTGTGAACTCTATCATGTCTACTCTTGACCACCATAGCGCATGCAGGCCTAAAACCATGATTATCTTCGTCAGGTCAGTCAGCGTCCTTTTGTCGGGCAGCCGTAGGAATTTCAAAGTACACCAACTAATTGACTCTTCAGGTCATCGTGGCCGGACAGGATGGAATCCTGCTCGGTGATGGGACCTTTGGGAGATGACGATTTCGTTCGCCTCTTTCTCCTCCTCTTTGACTCCGCCCTCTCCCCTTGAGATCTGGAGCCAGGATCTGATGTGTACAGAACTTGTTCTCCCTTTCTTTTCCCAAGCATTTCTTTGTCGCTGGTTTCATCCATTTCGGACGCCTCTTCGTCTGACTTTATTGGCTCTTCAGCTTGGTCTTCAGCTTGGTCTTCAGGGACAAGAGCACTGAACGAGTTGGTGATGAAAACATTGCTCACTGTCTCCTTCGTTGCAGAGCGTGACGACGCCGACCTGTCTTCGCACTCAGTCCGTGATGCTGCCTCTACGTGGGCTGTGCTGTGAGCGGTACTGACCTCTGCCGAAACCTCTGTTTGTGCTGTTTCTTCTGCGTCCATCAAGTATTCTGTATGAATCTGGAGAGATGCAGCAGTTCGGTTGGCGTACGTTTGAATACAGTCTTCGGGATCGTGGCCAAATTTTCGGCATGCGCTACACCAGGGAGCGCGGCACTGGCCTCGGACGTGTCCGACTTGCCTGCATCGTAGACATTGCGGTGCTCTGCCAGGTACGGAGACAAGTACGGTGGTTCCCAGAATCTTGAGCTGATGCGGCAAGCTGTCCGCAGTCACCCCTTCGTTCAATTCAATTGACAGTATTCTTGTGGTCGTCTCTACTTGTTCGAAGCCGGAGTAGTGCCACTTGTCTCGAACGATGCTTTTTATTTTTCCAAACGTAGAAAAAGCACTTGCTACGTTTTCATCTGGGACGCTAGTTGGAACCCAGTGCACCTTCATGGACAGCGCAGTCTTGCTCCCGTCTATTATTAAACATGTCTTGTTCTTTACTTGGATCTCTCGGAGCTGCAGCAATCTTTCTTTTTCTTTGGCAGAACGCACTGTGAGCAGCCACACATGATTGTACTGGTAGGCCCCAAGCGAAGCTAGGTCGTTTGGGTTGATGATTTTCTTCAAAGCAGGACCGAAATCGTCGATGCGGTATGGCCGGGCTGATGGGTCCCCATGAAGAATCAGCGAGTTTTCAAGCAGCTTACCGTCGGGAAGAGGTGGCAGTAAAATCTTGTACTCCGTTGTACTTGGTGCAGAGGGGGCAGAAGCAGAAATGGTTTCAGAATGTTCCCGGCTAGGCTTAGCCGTTGAGAATACCTTTACGGAGCCCATTTCCAACGCGGCCATTCAGCTCGTCGTCTTCTTCGAACTCCGGCCACCGATCCCCCAGCTGGACACATGGCGAGAATGTCGGCGAGAATTCTGACCGCCGCGATTGGGAAGCACCGCGCGTGACCTTGATGCTGGCCAATCCCGACGGTCAGAAATCTCACCGAGTTTCTCGCTGAGTGTCCAGCTTAGAGCCCCAGGAGGTGCTACTGTCGAGACCGGTTATAACGAAGTCAATGGAAAAAGGAAATCACTTTGCTATATCCGCTATTTCGTTATAACCGACTTTGGTTATAACGAAGTGCAAAAGGGAAGGGGAAATCGTGACCGCTTCGCTGTAGCCGCTATTTCGTTATAACCGACTTCATTATAATTGGTCTCGGCAGTATAGGGCGATTTCACCTGACGTATTACCAGCGCAAAGCCGGAAATACGTCACAGCGTTGGTTTCAAGCGTTGGAAGTGTTACCTACTACGCTTTATTTTTTTTTTATATAGTTTAGTTCTTGCGGCCCTTTATGCACGGAGAAGTAGCACACTCACGCGTCAAACTACGACAAAGCTTTACCCTAATGACCGCCGACATGTTGGTTAACCATCACAACCAGAAGTAGGAGCTTGCCAAATCGCCTTATGCCTCGTTCACACTTGCGAAACATGCTCTTGCCACCGACCGAAGTCTCTCGCCGAGAAGAGATCGCGTCGTTCATATTTGTTGCCACTCACCGTACCCGCCCGGCTGTGGCTTCTCAGAGACTTCACGCTACAACATCTTGGTGTTTTTCGAAAACGACGGGAGTCCACGCGATAGTTTCCATTCGCGCGTTCTTCATCAGTGTATGCTTTCTCGTAGCAGCGCTTAACCGCGGAGGTAACGTGTGTATGTACCGCTCACGCCTAATTCAGCTTTAAATTTATTCTACAGGTCGTTCTCGTAGGTGCTGTTTTGGTAGTTCGAATGCCTCTTGTTGTAAGAATTTGATAACCCTTTACAGTATCGATGAGCTCTTCTCATGACAGCGAGACGCCATGAACAGACATGGAGGACGCCATTTTCAACTCAGACAGGACGTCACGTCATCAAAGGCAATTTTCGTCTTGCGTTCTAATTGGCTTGCGGTGAGCGTAAAACTTTTTTTTTTTTTTAAAGAAAAATTGGTGTCGGATGGATCACTCGCCGCCGGACACTCCTCAAACTTTTGACACCTGGCATCAGAATTCACAAGGATTTCTTCGCGGATCCGCAGGTGTGAACCACCCATTACATGGGATGTGATACACAAGAGAAGCTTCAATGGTTCTAAGCACACCATCGCTTTAGTATGGTCATTTTGTTCTTGTAACGTCAGTCATACTCTCAAAAAGCTAGGTAATATTTATAAAAAAAAAAAGGACGACGATGGGGAGAGTTATGCAAGGGCGATTCTTGTATACGGCAATCATGCCCATTGGAGCGCAGGACCACCTCATAAAGTGACGTCACAGAACAAAGTGGACGCATATAATATAACGAATAATAAAATGCATAAAACTAACCAACACAACTAACAAAACGTCCGCAATAGCTGTCATCTACGATGTATGACGCGTTATTATGGTGTGAGCCCGGGCGGTCGATAACTGCTCGGGACCACCTGAGAATACGTTCAAGACGTTGTTTGAGGAAGGAGTCTATAGAGCTGGTCGCGAAGCAGTGTTTTTAGGATAGAAAGCCGAGCGAAAACTATAGTCGTTGACGATTTTTGGTGCCGCGAACAGCGATTCCGAACTTGTTCTCAATATAAACATGTAGTTGGCAGTCCCGCCTGTCACCCTTGCACAAGGAGAAGCATCCCTCAAAAAAAAAAAAAAAAGACTAATTTGTCGAACTTTTTTTTTTCTTTTTTTGTGATCGTTTACGTTGATATATTTACGTTGAGCAGTGTGCTCGGCATATTACTCTAATAATAAAAACAATTTGTGCGATTATTTTGTAATAATGCCCAAAAATGAGACTTACTATTTGGTTCGGCAAACGAATCACGGAGGAAAGCCGATAAAGTTGGCATTTCTACTTAGAGCTTTAAAACTTTCAAGAAAGCTTTAAAAACATTCAGCAGTCCGGTGTTAATGAACAGGGTACAGACAGAGCGAAAGGCTGCGACACGTCAGGGCCAAGTCGTTGGGCTTCGGCGTCGCGTTCACGCACCGTGGGCTGCGTGAACAAAAGCGTTCGGAACAAAATACACGTATGACCATTTTGTTCCGAACGCTTTTGTTTCTTTTTTCTTCCGGAGCGCGTGAAAGCGAGTCTTCCGGCACGAGCTCTTGGCATTCACAGTGCTACGGCGGCATTTTGTTCTCTGCGATTTGTATTTTTCCAGAGAGCGCGTGCAATAAACATTGGGTACTGAAAAAAAAAAAAAAAAAAAGAAGCCTATGTGTAGTACGGGTTGTTCATGCTGTGGCGTAGGTCAATACCAAAACAGTAAGAGAAATTTTAATTGAAATTCTGGCATATATTGGCGAAGTATACTGTGCTCTCTCTGATCCCCCTGATTGGTTGCCAATACTGGATGAGTTGGTGCGTTTAAAAATATTTTAATGTACTGGCATACGCCGCTAATTGACTGATTCGCTTTAAAACAACTTGTACGTGTGTAAATGTCTGTGCGCTTTATCATTTTTGTCTAAACTTGCAATAGAGGGGGAAGAAAAAAAAATTAAAGGGAAGCTAAAGAGGTTCTTGCAAAAAAAAAACGAGTTAGAGGTGAATTCTAGAGTATTTTTATCCCGTGAATCTGAATATCACGTTCGCTTTTCCCGAAGATGTAACTAAACGCTAGAAAGCACGAAAACCCTCCGACCAGTCATTACGTCATACTAGAATCTTTCGGTCGCCAAGCGCGTGTCGCTCGTGTGGACAGCGCGTGCAATTGCAAGTTTGCCAGGTATATTCCCCCGCACTGACACCACTCGGCCTCGACAGTACTTTCAAATATATTTCTGCAGCCCCCGTGCACCAAAATTAAAAAAAAAAAGAATAACCTCGATATTCGTGATCCTGGAGGCCAAATCAAGACGATTGAAGTGTGTGTGTTTTCTTTGTTGTTTTTTTTTTTTTTTTCAAATACAGAACCGCTTTAGTTTTCCTTTAAGGACTTTTGATAGTGAACGAAATTGCAACTACCGACTTTGTAACGAAAATAGGAACAATAAAAAAAAACAAACACGTAGCTGCAAAGACATTTTGAGTAAGTTTTCAGGAACCCTGACACACTCGCCTTGCTCAGTGTGAAGTCGTGCATTAACTCCAATTTAGGCGCTTTCCAAATTCAGTTACGAAAAATATCAACTGATCATGCCGGTGATCTTTTCTCGCAGTATTTATATCTTTCTTCTGCCCCGTGAACCTCATGCACCGCACAGGAAACGGCGGGAACAGAGCAGGAATCGGACCTTGAAATCAAATAACACACTCGTCGGGTTGAACGGTATTGCTAGAGCCGATTTAATTTAGACAAGGAATTCGCTGACTCCCAATCATTTGTTTCAGTGTTTTTTTTGTTTTGTTTTTTTTTTGTTTTTTGCGTATTTGTTTCTTCATACAGTTAGGTACACAAACTTTAGCCTATTATTTTAGAGAAATGTTTTCGATTACGCTAAGGTAAAAAAAAAATGCTGTAGAGAATGAAACATAAAAATAGAAACCGGACGCGACTATCACGATAAAACAGAAATCAAAGAAAAACGTTCTTCGAAAGAAAAAGAAAATAAAAAAATAAAGAGCATAGTACGTTACAGGTTTTTGACGATGATTAAACTAAACGAATCAAACTGCAGACAGAAAAAAATCTGCCAAAAGTTCAAAAGCGCTCACTATTGCCATCCTGGGGTAAAACTTTTTCTAATGCATTTCTCGAGGATTTAGAAGTGGGTCATCGAGAACACCTCATTAAAATAAAGATGCTGATACTATATAAAATATAGTGTCAAATGCCGTGGTTCGGAAACAAACGTATAAACTAAAAAGGAAAAAAAAAAAAAAAAGCGAATCTGAGTTTATGCCCCGGGGAAGCGCTACCTTGACCCAGACGGGGAAGCAAGTTTCTCGCGAAAGCCCAGGAAGTCATCCTCCCGAATAAATGAAATAACGGCCCGAACTGTAGCTCCGAGAAAAGTAACAAAAGAGATACTCGAAATTGTGTTGAATCCCCAGCGTTTGCTGCTACGGTCAAACACCTGGAAAGGAAGTCTAAAGAATCCTTCCGGCTCTTAAAAAAAAAAAGAAAAAAAGAATAATAATAATAATAATGTTTTTTTTTATAGTATTTATTTTTATCGACACGAATCGAGATTATCTCGATAAAGTATGAAGATAAAGTAATGTCACATATCGGTTCATATACTTGGACAAGATTAAATACTGCCCATTTGCCGAACTATCGTGATCAAGCCAAGACGTCCGTGGGGACCGCGGCCGCGAGGGGTCCGCACAAGGGCCCGCGTGTGCCGAGGGAGAAAGACGAGGATGGCACGGGGCAGAGCTGGGGACGGTCGGCCAAGGCTCTGATCTCCAGAACGTCCAACTGCGAGACAGTAAATCTGTCTCGCAGCGGGGCCTGATCGGGCGTTGGATATATAGTGGACACCCCACAACGTGAGCTGATTGCGTTTGCGTGAATGCGACCGTAGCGCTTCGAATCGAGATAGAGACCTGTCACAGGTCGCCCAGTTTTCTTGCTTCTTCCTCTTCTGTCTAATCGCAGTCGGAAAATCTGGACTTTATGCGCTAGGATGGTATTATCCATGAAAACGCAGCCACTGACAGCTTCAGAGACACAGGGCTCAGGAAACTCAGGGGTATCCTCTGATTGCGGCAACATCTGATGAGAAAGCCAAAGAATGAATTACGAAGCAAAACTCATCGACATCATAGGCCACACCCAGCGAGGACGGCGTCAAAACGCCGAACTCTAGTTGGAATGATTCGTGGGTAGACGCAGAACTAGCCGCCTCCTTTGTCTCCACTGCACTCGTCAAACGCGCTCGAACGCGGAACGACGGAGTCCGGCGTTTGACTTAAGCATTCGAGCGCGTTCGACGAATGCAATGGAGACAAAGGCAGCTAGCTTTAGCTCTACCCACTAATCGAGCCAATCAGAGCTCGGCGTTCTGACGTCGTCCCTGCGCGCTTTCGCCTCCTCCTCCTCTCCCTCGGTTTCTCGGCGCATAGTTTAAATAGATCCAAATAAATAAAACGGCGCAAAAAAAAAGGACACAATAACAAGTAGAAGATGTATACAAACACAGTGCTATGTTCGTGCATGTCTTCTACCCTTTCTTGTGTCTTTTTGTTTTTGTGCACTGTTTTATTTATTTTAATTTCTGATGGTGCACCGCTACACACCTTGTTGCGCAAATGGGCTCTAGCCTCCATTCTGTCTCGCTGCATCATCACAATTTATATTTAGTTTGTCTAACCTTAATATTGAAGTAGTGAATCGAAGGCTGTGAGTCTGAGCTCCTTATAATGCAGGCAAACGTCACTGTTGTGTATTGCTTTGGTTGTTTTTGAAATGTTTTTTAACGACAGGTCATGCTCCCGCAATCTGCGGTTAACGCATCTGCCCGTCTGACCAATAGAGGCTTTTTTACGCGTAAGCGGAATTTTATAAAACAACTCCCATCTTGCAGTCAACATACTGACTTTCGTACCTTACCGAGCAAGTGGAACCATTACCTTTCTTATTCGCCTCTCTAGGGCAAAGTTGCGCCAACTTGCAGGGTGCAGCAAAGAGATTGCAGTTTTAGACACGTGTTGATTGACCACCCCGTGATGTGTTCGGTGTTGCTGCTTTTTTTTTTTATTATTGAAGTTTAGTTGAGAGTTAGCGCTTTTCCTGCGTGCACTTCACTTTGTCCCGGTTTTTTGCGCGCTGTTCGCCCATTTTGTTAGCTCTGAAACTTTGGCACCTGGTTCGAATCGCTAGGCCTACATTTGGGCGGAGAATGAGCGTTCGGTAACGCTTAAGTTATTTTTGTAATTAAAAAAAAAAAAAAAAAACTTCTGTTTTTTTTTTTTTTTTTTGGGGGGGGGGGGCACACTTTCTATTAAAGGGGGCTGAGAATCAGGCAGAGCTTTTTTTTCTTTTTTTTTCTTAGCTCCCACTATATTTGCACGGTGAATAAAACTTGATATTTTCACAAAACATGCGTATTTCTCCTTTTTTTCTTTAAATATTAATGGCAAGTTTTGGAGACGTCGTTTGCTCTCACTGAGAAGTAGCAGTGTTTTATACATCTTTGGTGGCTGCGGAAGACGTTTAAACGGTATAATCAAAATACCGGAGTGGCATTTCGCAGTCTTCGTATGCGTTTCGAATCCAGGACTACACTTGTCCAAACATTGTGCCATACGATTTAGAAACGAACTCCCCATTCCGAATCCCGAAAGAGACAATACAGAATAAAGAGGGCAAGAAAACTTCATTCAATTGCAACAAAATTGAGGTGAACAAGGCAGCCGTGTGCGCTCCGGGGCATACCGTATATTCCGCACAATGGTTCACAGTTGTTCGTCAGCACCATTAAAAGACGAGCGAAACTTCAGCGCCAAACGGCAAAAAAAAAAAGGTGATATAAGAGTAATGACACTTGATTGACATCAGATGCTAAAGGCATGGTGGGATACCCAGGCGGCGTGCGTATTGCGTTTCCCTGGGCGTCAAGCACTGGGAAATTCGTAGTTGCTGACTAAAGCGGAGGGGAAAGTCAAAAATGCAATTAGCCGAAAATCAGACGTGAAACATACGAAAATGCATTTACGCTATTTTATTAATTAGGGTAGCTATTGCACCTAGATCAGAAATATGGTTTTATTAAAAGCATGTTTGCCATTTCTATACCAAAAGTACCAACGCGTAATTCGTTTTATATATATATATATATATATATATATATATATATATATATATATATATATATATATATATATAAGAAGGGTAAAACTTTTTTTTCTTTTTTTTTTATAATTCGAATTTAGTACGATTTCCGGATTGTGATTATGAAAACGCATTGATTCCATTTGGATTGTCGTTCTTCCTCTAGTGTGAATGCGTGTTTATTTCGGATATACAGTAATTTATCTCCACTCCTAGCATGTCTATTAACACTAACTTTAAGACAGGTTTCCTAGCCAGCTCGCCTATATACAAGCACACGAAGATGTCAACCTGCATGGCGATGCTGATTTAAGTCTTCCCGAAAGATGAGAACGATTAGTGCGAAGGGTACGGAAAGTCTCCCCTTGCAACCACAAAAAATCGCGGGGGAAAAAAGAGTAACAAGAAACTAGAAAGTAGCAAAGCGACGCCGCTACCTTTCGACGACTTATGTGGTTCACAGTACGAGCTGTGTTAAGACATTTGACCTTGGACCTACCTAAACAACGCCTTACGGTAGTTTTTCTTTTTTCTTTGCGGGGAAAAAAATTGCGTATAATACACGGACTAAACTACAAATTCACTTTTCCGAATTTCAAATGTCTTTTTATTCGGGAGCGCTTTGGGCGCCATCGAAGAGAGGAATGTCAAGGTTTAACCTAAAAAGGGCGAGGAATTTGAGAAAGAAAAAACAAAGTAAGGGGAGAGGGGGGGGTCTTCGACGACCCGAATTGTAAATCGGCGAGACGCGCCTAAACTAAATAAAATAATGGCTCCCAAAAATCTGGCTCTCATCTTGGGAGCGCCGAAACATCTCGGGGCTGATATGATGGCTGCTATAGCGTGGCGTGCCTGGCGGGCCGATCCGGGAGCGAGTTTTATGAAAAGCGCCCCCCCTCCCCGTCTGGAGGGAAAATTTGACGGACGCCAGGTTAGGAGCGAATGCTAATTCAACCGGGGGAGTAGAAAGGGAAGACTGTCCGTGCCAGGCTGGCTTCCCTTAATACGAGGCGTCGAGGCGTAGGGTAGGAACGAAGCAGCCCCCCCCCCCCCCCCCCCCCCCCCAGCGCAATCCTATTCGTCGTCAGCGGACCGAGCGATGGGAACGAGATTATGCCGCCATGTTTTGGCTGTTTGTCTGCAGTCGACGAGCTGCTGCATTCCAGAGTAGGGTGTCGTACTCGCGGACCAGATATCTACGCGAGGTAGGGAGGGTGACGCTGCCCGCCCATTGTGTTTGGCCCTCCTGTTGTTGCCTGCACCGAGGACGCGATGCCGCTGGAATTGGGTTGCATCGCCGGCACCGAGCGAAAATGTCTTTGCCACGGAGCCTTGTCGCTTTGTGGTGTGTTAGGGCGTTCATATAGTTCGGTTCCGGCTCCCAATCGCCCTGGGACCGAAGCGGACGACCTGCCCAAAACCGCTTCATTTTCGCGGATGAAAGCGAGGTTCGCTCCAGCCGCAGGATTAAGAGGACACCCGCGAGATACGCAGAAGATGGTGCTGCCGCTGCGATCTGAGCTGGGTTCGAAATTCGAGTAACTTGTTCGAGAACCCTAGCTTCTTGGGCGTAGATTAAATAAACGCGCAGAGGAGGCACCTAGGTAGCCCAAGAAAACCGTTTTGTTATCTTTATTTGTGTCCCGGAATCCAGGTCCTCCTGTCAACGTAGAAGCAACGGTGCTTCCTTAAAGAGAATTTCGGTTTTCGATTCAACTATCCTGCTTATGTGACTTTTAGCTTTTAACTTAAAAATATTTGTTTGTGTTAATTCATTGATAACATATGTGCATATGTCGAGACAAAATGTAATAAAAAGAGAAAATAAACGTGACATGAATAAATTTTTAAAAAATTAAATAATAACGGAGTGATAATTACAAAATTTTGTTGGAAATGTTTGCCGTGAATAAAACAACGCTGTGTATATCCAGCGTATTAGTTTTAGTGTGTTATTAAAATTACATGTTTTAAACATTTTTATTTTTGGGAAGAAAGGTTAAACGAAATTGATAAGAACTATAAAGCACGGTGGTCGTTCTATCAACTTTTTTCTATAATGACTTGTGATCATTACTGGAAAAAATATTCCTAGGCAGTTGTAATTTAGAAGTGCATACATATCTCGTTTAACAACCTCTTCACGACTATGAGAGTACGCTCACAATGTTCAAGTTGACCTGGTGCTCTAGGTTTATCAAATTCAAAGTTGGAGTCGATAGTTCAATGAGAGCGCCAATTGGACTTCGGCAACAAAAGAGCGACGTCGAGGTCGCGAGATTCCCCCCGGCGCGCTTCGTAAACTTTGGCCCCAACTTTGTATTTGATGAGTCTAGACTCTAGGGCCCCTGCTTGCCCATATATTCCGCGTTATTTTTATGTTCGTGACGTGAATCCGTAATTTTTTCGGCGCATTACCAGTTGACTAGGGCGGAAACTTAGACGGACGTCGACGCCCGTAGTCCAGGCTTGCACGCTTCTTGAGAGTACGGAAAATCGAGAGAGAAAGAAGTTCCCGGTGTTTGGGAGAACAGAAAACCGTGTTTTTCTCACCACACTCAGCACTTACAGTTATCCGGTGCAACGCTTGTACACCTTTTTCGTTTATTGTCGTCCCCAGCCACTTGGTAGGCATATCCGGTATGGGTAACGAAAAAAATAATAAAACATTTCAACCTGCAAAATAGTAAAAATAAAAAAAAACATAAAAAATAGAGGGGAGGCAAAACGAGAATGGGTGAAGGTTACGCTTATATCCTAAATCTAGTCTATTGGCCTGGCGATACTGGAAGTGACGACATTCAAGATGGCGGCGCCTTCGTGGAAATAGGTCTCCGAGAGAAAGTTCAACGATCGCGGCCAACGATGTCCGCGAGTACATAGAGATGAATGGCGTTTGATCCCGGAAAAGGGCGCCATTTTCTCATTAAACACTTGAAGAAAATCACCGGTAGCTTCTTAATCAGACTTACGCTTATGGTTCTAAAATGTTGGCATCTTGTCCCAACCACCAGCGCGACATTTTGGGGTCTCCTGAGCGTTCGGCGACGCTTAGTTCAGTTGCGCGATAAAACAAAGCACAACAAAACAAAACAGATTTTTGTTCCTTCCATGACAACCCGTATATCCTGCGAAATGTGGTAACCGGACAAAAGCTCACCGGACAAAAGCTCACCGTACAAAAGCTCACCCGTTTTATCACACACCCAGACAAAAGCTCACCTCACTTTGTTTTTGCTACCCCGGGCGAAACACGGGCTGGGATAAAGAGCGGACGCGATGGACATTGCACCACTTTTAGGAGAACTGGCATCCCATCCAATGTCGTTCGACAGATAAGCCATAACAGGCAGAGAAGCAACGATTTTGGACCAAAATTTAGGTCACTGAAACTGAGTGAAGCTGATAAAATCAAGCTTCCTTGACTCAAGGTATGCCGGAGCACCTTTGTGCCACGCCCAAGAAACTTCGTGAACCGAAAATTTTGAGCCCCAAGATTGACCGAAGATGCGAAGTCACCCTTTGTTGACCTTACTTTTTTATTGTGCTTATGTCACGCTAAACGCGCACATAAAGGTTAGGCACAATGTCTCTTCATAACTAATGCATGGATTTTCTTGGGTTCAGGTTAATATTTAAAGTGAATGGCTAGGAAAATTTAATTCATTGCGTCGTTGAGCGTCGTAAATGTATTTGAAATCAAGGATTATCTCAGGGTGTTGTGAAAAAGAAACTGAAGCAAAACTGTAATATACAAACCATTGAGTTGCGAAGTTTTAAATATATTTTCAAGGAACGGGAGTGTGGCCTTTTGGTGAGATGACCAGTTTAGAAAGCTGTGCGGGATTTTGGATAGGCTCGCGTTCCTTCCACCACAGCTTGTGCCCGAAGGACTAACCTACATCAGGGAAAAGTCTACCGGTGACATCGGCGACCTGCTGGACTACTTTGATTACATGTAGGTCAACGGCCCCTTCCCTTATGCTTCTGCTCCTTCTGCGGCGGCACCCAGAGCGAATTCTTCCCTTTGCCTGACTGTGTGCCAACGACAACCAGAGTTTCCCCCGGAACGGTGAAATATGCACGACGCCACACTTCAAGATAAAGACCGGACATACACCTGCGTAGGATGGAACACCGGGTTCCAGAAGTTTGTCGGCCACGCCCATCGTAGCGTCTGGATGCTGATTGAATGCCCACAAGAAATCGGGCGTTCGTTGCCACGGCATTGACACAAGCCCGCAGAGGTGAACCCCCAGAGAAGCGGGTCCGAAAAACCACTCTGCGCCTGCAGAATCGCGTGAAAAATATTTTCGAGGGATTACAGGTACACCCAGATCTACCAAGACTGCTGGAGCTAGTGGGGGGACTGCATTCGCTTCTAACCAATCGATAAACTTGTTTCTACTCTAAGCAACAAACCATGCGCCTGTCAGATCTAACTTATCTTTGCATTTTAGTGTCGCACGCATGCACCTAAGTTGTCCACACATGTGTTAAGACCAACATGAAATTTTCTCCTGGTGAGCTTTTGTCAGGGTCTGTGAAAAAATTGCAGTGGCTTAGCTCGGCTATGCCAGGATATACGTAGCGTGAGCTTAGGTTCAGCTGGTTATTCTTAGCTTTCCTGGTTGTCTAGGATTAGCTTGATTATCATGCTTACTGCTGCTTCAATGACACACACACGGTATACGCATTATGTGACTACTTCGGGATCCGATGAGTTAAGCTTCTCCGCTCTTCTGCGCCGTTGAGCAGCAATTTCGCTCTCCTTCTCCATGGCTACACCACACTGGCAAACGCCCCGCTATATGTATACCCCACTGATACCTCTGCGCATGCGCACAAAATAAGAGGCACTATCAAGCGGCTCCAGTGCAGTGTCAGACGTGGCTACTGCGCCATGGAGGCGCACAGCTGGGCACGCGGCGGCGGCAGTGCGTCTGCCGCGGCTATGACGTCACTCCTCTGGAATGCGAAGACCGCCGAGGCGCGCGCGGCGGCGGCTCCGGCGCGCCAGCTGTGCAGCCGCCTCGGTGGCTCCGAGGCGAGAGCGCTGACCTACGGATCCCCATGTGGCGGATTCGAATCCCGGCCGAGGTGCCCGCAATCTGACGGAGGCTTATTGCGGAGGAGGCGCCGTGTAACCGAGCTTTCGGTTGCACGTCGAAAGATCCCCAGGTGGTCCAAATTAATCCTCACTCCTCCGCTGGGGCGTGCCAGATGCCCGTCGTTGGTTTGGCACGTAAAACCCCCAAATTTGACTTTTTTGCGCCAGCTGTGCGCCGTGTGACGTCACTGCTTCTCGCGCATGCGCCGCACGGCTCTCCAGGAGCCACGCGAAACTGCTCAACCTCGGCCAGTGTAGCTCACGCTACAAAATGGGTGAGCTTTTGTCCGGTGAGCTTTTATCCGGTGCGTTTTTGTCCGGGATTCGCGAAATGTATATCCCCCGCGCGGTCCTTGTTGCCGGCGTCGTTGGACAGCAGCGATGCACGGCGCGGTCGCAGTAACGGCCGCGTGGGCATCACCCCCTTCTCCCCCCCCCCTCCCCCCTTCCCAGTTTTGCTGCCGGGGACACCCTCTAGAGAAGGGTCTCTCCCACGCGGTCTCGAGGCGTGGCCCCAAAGCAAGACCAGCTAGAAGACAAGGCCTGCACATGACGTCATCGTTGGTGGTAACCACGACCCGCCACGAGCGGCAGACACGCCTAAGCTGGACCAGAGTGGTCGCAGGGCCGTCGTTCTCGGCGTCACCGCCTGTCAGCGTCGCGCTCATGGTGAGACGCTGATAGACGAGCCGGCGGTGACGCGAGGTACGCGACGCTACCTGGATCACTAGTGATGACGTTTGGTGGGGAACAGGACAGGGCTTGTCTTCTAGCTGCTCTTGCCCAAGGCAACTTAGGAGGAGTCCGTGCGCGAGTAGTATTCAGCGCACGCCTCGTGTGTTGGTCTCGGAGGGGGCGAGCGTGGCCGCAACTAACCACTCTCGCGTCCTGCGTGCCCCGCTGTTTGTGCCACGTGGGCGCCCAGCTTGTTGACACGCACGTAACGCTCTGGATACCTGCCTCCGCGCGCTGGACGAAACAATTATTCCCCGGACTGCGAATCGATGCGGGGTTCTTCGAAAGGGCGGCAGAAATGATGCCGCGAGGCCGAATGCGAAAATAAGGCTTTTGATGGCTTTCATTTCTTTATGCGATATTTATTTATTATACATCTCGAAGGCCCTAAAACATTACAAAAGGGTGTACAAAAAAAAAGAACACAGAATACTAGCAAGAACTTGTTAAAACGTAATAGATTACAGATACAACGTAATTGGGTATCTTTTCGGAGAAATATAGCAACGATCAGTGACGCACCGAATACTGGTTCTTAAGGTTATCTAATTTTTTTTTTATTCTCAATAAGACTTTTTTTTTTTAAGAGGGAGAATTTTGTAGTGCTTGAATAATGACGAAAATAATCCCTGGAGAAGGGGAACAAGGGGGACAAAGGGCAAACACAAATCTCCAAACACTGCTAGGGGACTGGTGCGCGACCGAAAAAATCCGCCTGGTCCTGGTATCGGTCCAGGGACCTCTCCATTTGCTCTACTGACGTCTAACTCCTGGTCAGCTCAGTTCAATAAAGTGCTCCACTGGAAATGGAGAGGTCCCTCGTTCGATACCAGGATCAGGCAAACGTTTTCGGTCGCGCACCAGTCATTTAGCTGTGTTTGGAGATTTATGTTCGTCTTTTGTCCCCCTTGTTCCCTTTCTAGTCATTCTTGTCCAGCTCGCTTGCACCTTTGCATTATTTGCACCATCATCAAAGCCTGAATAACGTTCTTTTTTTTTTTTTAACTGTTCCCACCCGGAAGCACTCTTTTCCGGCCGCCGTCATCGCTGTAAAACGTTGTTTCCTCGATGACCTTGCTCCTTCAAGGACGTTCGATAACAAATAGTTCGTTCTAAGCAATTAAACGTAGAAGTTGCCCCTTTTCTTTGAACCTCAATATAAGAAGAAGAAACAGAAGTAAAACTAAAACACAAATATTAACAGCCATGTTGAAATATAACGTAGTTGGTTAGGGCGACAAAGAATAAAGCATACAGTTTCAGCGTAACAACATTGAAAAGTATAGGCAGGAAAAAATGCAGTGAAGGGGTTAGAATCCCTTGAATTCTAACGCTTTTCATTCGGAAAATAATAGTGATTTGGTATTTTGCCCCAACCCAGCTTCGGCAGAGTTCAACATAGCGGCCGTTATAAAAAAAAAAAACAAAAAAAAACGGTCTATATCAGGAGTGGCTGAACTGTGGCTCTTCGTTGGTCCAAATGCGGCTCGCAGCTCCCTAGTAAGCCTAACCCCTAAAACAAAGGGTCTCAACGCGAATCTTGCAGACTAGTAACTTAATTCTGTCGATATTCGGCTCAACGTGCTGCTTTGAGGCACTCACTCTTCTCGATAGTGAAGGAGGTGAAATAAAAACAGTTTGACCTAGGCGGACAAACACCGAGCTGCTCAGGACTGCAATATATCTTTCAAGCCGAACGTCAAGGTGCTTCTTTCACGAATAGGGGCGCATAAGAAAGAAACATAACGGGCAATCGCTTTAGAGGTGGAATTCACTCTTAAAACCGGTTGACATGAAAAAGATACTGCCACGCCCCCTTTTGTTTTGCAGCATTTCACTTTAATACCCGTGCAATACCCTTGTTACACAGGCACACCTAACTGCAGTTACGCTAAGCCACAGTAGCGCACAATACTTGCGGACAACATTCTGCAGCTATGCAGTCAGCTATAGGCGCACGTGCGCTTGAGCATCTTGAGTACCCATCAAAGCAGTTCACGCGCACTCTTCACTTCTTCTGAAATAACTATCCGCGAGTATAGTGCGGTAACTGTGGTGACGCGTAACAGTAGTTAAAGGCAAGTTAGCTGCGGTTAAGGGTGCCCTTTTAACACCGGTTTTACACGGGCACCCTTTACTGCAGTTAAGTCCCCTTTAACGGCTGTCACGCGGCACCACAGCTACCGCACTGTGTACTCTCGCACAGCTATTTCAGAAGAAGTAAAGAGTGCGGCTGCGCAGCTTAGAAGGGAACTCAAGATGCGCAAGCGCACGTGCGCCCGTAGCTTTGACTACATAGCCGCAGAATGTTGTGCGCAAGTACTGGTAACTGTGGTTAAGCGTAACTGTAGTTAATTGTGTCCGTGTAACAAGAGTATAAGATGCTTTTTTGTGTCTGTTATTTGTTTTGATTTGTTTATAATGGCTCTTTGCATATGTTTGTCTGGTCACCCCATGGTCTTTATGAACACACCAAGATCCCTTTTATGACGGATCGTTCTAATAAGTACCTATCTTATCAATCCCGACTATTTTGTTTAACATCGTCTTTCTCATATCTAATCGTACTCTGAGGTTCGTCATTCGATGGGATCCTTCTTTTGTTCGCCGTTAGTGGCTGTCTCTATGTTCGAAGACGGAGAACTTACCGACGTTATCTTTTCTTCTTGTAACTACTCTGCTCCCCCATCTATATACACCGTTGCATGCAAATTTCCCTTATTGGAAACAGCGCTGCAGGCCATCATGTGTCAACCCCTTCAGCAGCTCCGCCGATTTATTCTTTACCTCGTCCACAGTAAATAGATAAGAGGTTCCTACAAAAAAAAGTCCCTCGATACTTCTTGTTACAAGTAACGACAACTGAACAAATGGCAAAACACATTCCTCTAGAACAAAATGGCGTCATTCTGTTCAGACCTCTGCTGCGTGCCGCCATTCGCTTCCTGAAACCTGCACTGTCACGCAGTCGGCGCTTCAAAGAATGTCGTTACTTGTATAGGAAGCACTTATCTAGGGACTGCAAGTAGCGACATGCTTTGAAGCGCCGTCTGCGTGACGGTACAGTTTTTAGGAAACGAATGGCGGCGCAAAGCAGAAGAGTGAACTTATGACGCCATTTTGTTCCTACGGAATGTGCTTTGTCATTCGTATTAGTTGTCCTTACTTGTAAAAAGAAGCACCAAGGAACTTTAGACAGCAGTTCTTGCCTTGCCATTTCCGTTCTCGGTGACGTGTAAGTTCTTCATTCAATTTATTGTCTCTTTGTTTCCCGATTGCATTGTAAACTCTACGTGTCATCACATTCCTATGCAACGGAGTATAACTATAGGGTATAACGGTTAGGCTGTGATATTGTACTACTAAATCACACATTTGCCGCCAGTTTCGTTATTTATCAGCCACACCTCGTTTATCTGCAGGCATATTCCATTTGATCAGTACGGTTCATTCTTCTGTACGTTTGGATTACATTTTGTTTTCTAGAAACCTCTAATAAAAACCAAACAAATACCCTGTGATATATTCCACCGGGTCGCTTGACTCTCGTATATGACACCGAATTTTTAAAGCACATAACCAAACAAAAAATGCATGTACGTACGATACATGTAGCGGGAAAAAAACAAGGGGAAATCCTCTGGAGCACATGTAGCTCGTACCAGGTGTCAAAATTTTTGTCGGAAATTTTCCTTCAGATATCCTTGATTCGATACATTTCGTTTCGATACATGCGTAAGTAAAATAAAAAAAAATAAAAAAAAAACACTCCGAAAATTAAGGAGGTGCAGTGGTTCGCCTACCTGAATCCCACCCAATCGTGTCTCGTAAGTCGTACCTAACTAATACCTTCCCCGGAAAGTTTCTTTTTTTTCTTAGCCGGGTCAGAGAAACTCGCAGAAACCTCCGAATGAAAATACGCGCCGACTGTGTAGCGCATTTTATGCGATATCCTTATTTGTGCCCCTGCCTCATAAGTCGGACGTTCCGGTAAACTGCGAACACCTAAAAACTCGCTCCAACACTCGTATGTATACAGTCGCAGCGACAGTGGCCTCCGATTTCGTTACGGCTCATTTCTACAGACGGTGTTTGGTGCTGCGTTCCGGCTCCATATATAGGGTATAGGGTAGAATGCGGTCGCGGCGTCGTAATTTTCAATGCGCGCTTAGCATTCAGAGCGGCACATAGTCTCCGGGCGTGGGCCGATTGTTTGGCACGCGGCTGCGAGTCCTTCCTTTCTCTCTGTGTTTGTTTCGGCTGTTGCTCGCTCACCCAGGCAGCCGCCGCGCGTGCGTACATGCGCGCGCCACGCTCGCGCGGACCTGGTGGACCAAGATGCGCAAGCAACCTAGAAGACAAGGCCTTTCATTCCCCACTCCCCCAAACGTCATCGCGTCAGCATCGCCGCCAGCGCGTCTTCCAGCATCTCGATCGCAACGAGCACCAAGTAATGCAGAGAGCAACTCGTCTGCTTCTTGCGCACGAGTTTCCGTGACGTCAGAACGACGCCGAACTCTGGTTGGCCGACTGAAAAAAAAAAATAGAGGGTAGATTTCAATGCTAGGTACTTTAAAATCTACCCACTATTTTTTTTTCAATCAGCCAATCATAGCTCGGCGTCGTTCTGACGTCACCGCGACTCCTGCGCCAGAAGCAGACGACTTGCTCTCCGCATGGGCACGCGACAACGCCGACAAGGACGCATCTGCCGCTTTCCGGCGTCTCTCGTCGACGGGTCGGGGAGCCACAAACGATGACGTCAAGCGCAGGCCTCGTCTTCTAGGTGGTACTGCGTTAGCGCGCTGGCTGTCGTCGGCGCCACTCCTCTCTGCTTGGACGAATGGAGAGAGCCTTCGTCCCCGCGGGGCTACACGATGTTTCGGCCAAAGGGGGTTTCGCTGCGCCCCCGTCTCCTCGGAGCGAAAAAAGACAACGCGCGCGTCAGTTGCGAGTACCTGGTTTGGGCTAGCACTTGGAATTCAACGTCCGTCCTCTTAACGCTACATTTAACCAATAAAATTCTAATATGTTAAAATAAAATAAAAAGTCCAGTGTTTGTCCAATAAAAAATGACATGCTCGTTTTGTGGATGATTGGGGTCTTCGACATGTTACTATTGTTTGAAACTCGAAAATCTTGAAGCATACAATGTACTAATTTTAATCTCGATATAAATGTTGAGATATATTAGTATGGCTCCGAAACTAACCAAAATCAAACTATGAGAATGTATCTAACTTTAAAAAAAAAAAAGATTAAATGGGCAGAACACGAAGTAGCTAACCAGAGGCTTAGACATATTCCGCGCATTAGAGATCACTTTGCATTTATAAAGAAAAAAAATAAGAAAGTATAAAAAAAGCGAAAGAGGATAAAAATTACGAGAAAGCGAGGGAACGAGAGGCGATTGCCAAATCAGAATTATTCGCCCAAACTTTCGTTAAGAAGGCAAGATAGCCCGACAGCCGGCAACGCTGCCCACAATGGCGTATATTTCCTATGTCCCAATCGAACCTCTAGACAGTCAGCTCCCGAGCAGCCCTCGTCGTTGCAGACAAAGCCCGCAAAAGGCGGTGCATTTTTTTTCTCCCCTGATGCTGAGGCTCAACCACGGGAGGAAATAAATAGCTCGATGCACCCGACAGAGACCACACAAGACGGTGCGGACGGACCCAGGAGCAAAAGGAAGGTGGGCCAGCGAAGACGTTCGGAGGCCGAAATCGGCGCCTCTTGCGTAAGCAGTGCCCAAGGGCTGCGCCGCTCGGAGATATTGAATTCGGCCCTGAATGCGCTTCCAACTTTGGATGGGCGTCGGGAGATTAATGGCCGCGCTCAACCTGGGCGACGCCATCGGTGGGCATGCAGACGGCGCCTGAAGGTGGCATCTCCATGTGACCTCCCTGATCAGGCAATCGCTCCGCTGGCGCCTTTACACAAAGACGTTTAGTAGACCGTTACGTTGCGGATGGCGAGCCTATAGCGGGCGCGTGCTCAATCCCTGCTTCGAAGTGAAGGCACGAGTTCCCGCTAGCGACGTGAAGCTCTAGCGTATGGTCTACGGAAAGTGTCTAATGGCTCGCGCAAATAATATCCTATACACGAAGAGGCGGTAGTTGAGGGACAGCGCGCATGACACGGGACTAGTAGAACGCGAAGAGACTCAAATCGCGTCCCGTAGATAGTACGCGACATTCTTCGCGCGAAGAAGCAATTGCACAATGTTTCCTGTTTTTTTTTTTTTCTTCTTTGAATTGAAAGGCCGTTTATAAACATTGCTAGTGTGGTAGAGGGTGATCATTTGAGGCCCTCTATAAGGGGTAAAATGCAAAAAGGCCCCGATGTTGTGCTCGCGCTAATCGTCGCGCAGTACAGTATACATATATATTCTTCGTCTAGGTACAAAACGCTTTGTTACGTTCGTATTGTTTATTTTATTTGAATTACGGAACGTGCGACCTAGCCCTAGTTTTCACCTTTTTCCCGTAGGCTCATGATTGTCGGTACACGATACTGATAACCCTAAAAAACTTTAATGTGCCTGTAAAGAAAAAGAAGAAAAAAAAAAGGAGGGACGCGTTTCGAGGAGTGGCCGAAGTAACGTGTGCGTGTCGAGAATATGGGCGGTAGCTTACATAGGTACGGAGAATTATGAAGAGAGGAAGAGGTGTTCTTAGTACGAAGGAGGGGGGGGGGGGGGGGGGGCATGTTTCAGCTTGTACGCACAGCCGCTGCCTTCGTTTCAGGGTCAAGGTACCCTTCGATGTAGCCACCGAGGGCGGTCAGAGCGCGGCGAAGGGATATTAAAGAGACTCCGAACTCTATCAGTGGGCCAGCCAGCCGAGATAAAAGAGGGCGCTCGTATGCGGCAAAGAGTCTTCGAAAGTGTGAAATATTACCAACCACTCCCTTTTTGGCGAGGACGCCCCTGGGATGTCTTCTCTCGTTAACACCAAGATTGGTATTTCCCAAGTCTACGTGCTATGTGCGATGCAAATACGAGCGGGAAACGTATATTAAAAAAGAAACTAAGTAAAAAAAAAAAAGAAGCGAAGTGTGTTGTAGAACATTTAGTTAAGAAATCACAGGATTTTCAACAAAAGAAAGGTCATCACTTGGTAGAGGAGCTATCGTATTATATTAACAATGGCGTCTTTATGGGATGACTCGAAAGTATTGCCTCGGCAACCTTCGGACGTCGGCACATCATACCGACCTTCAAATAAATTGTACAGTTTGGTAGCTTAAAGCGTATCTCGTTACACTATGCGCTTCCATGTGGTTGCCAGCGCACGTCGAGTTACAGGTGACGTGAAGTAACTCCAAAACAATGCGCTTTGAAAGGTTATCAGGCACCTTTGGAATTTTAATACGACGTTTCGAGTTGGGGCCATTCTTTTAACGTACGTGCGATTCGTTTTGCTTCAGTTGCGAGCTTTGAGATGAATTGACCGAAGCAGCGCCTTTTAGATGCAGGTATTCATATGCATCCAATTGTTTTCAAGATGAATCTTCTTTCACCTTTTTCTTAGGGCTGCTTTCTATTACTTTCGTGTGCCTATAATAGGTTTGGATTTTTTTTTTTCATACTTTAATATTTTCTGTAGGTTTTTTTTTGTGCCTTTTTTAGAAATATAGAAAAAGGAGGTAACAGACGTTTTGGTATTCAATAAATTGTGTTGTACGTTGAAATATTCCCTTCTGCTTCGTTCTAAATACGGCGACCGTGGAAAAGTGGAAATATTAAATTTATACTCCTTTATGTAAAGAAAGACAACTCTCACGCTCAGTAAACTATTAACCCCACAATTTCTGCAGAAAAAAAAAAAGCATTAGTTGGTGCATAGGTTTACTATGCTGCATAAATTTTTGTAGAAGTACGGCCGCAGCTGAAGACACGTCCACGGGCTCGTGACGCATGACGATGTCGGGTGCGCAAGAAGCCAATGCCCGTGGCTCGGAGTCCGGTCGAGGCAAATGTGCAGCCCCCCGCGCCGCCATCTCCGAGGCGCGTATGCAGAATTGCGTGCGATTGTTTTTAACGCTTCGCCGAGTCGCGCGATTGAGTCGCGTGAACTGCCCGTGCCGTAGAGCACGCGAGCTCGGGCGCTCGGCCGCTGCTGTCCAGGGGCCCTAAACTCGTCAGACGCAAAGATGAAGCCGAAAGTTCGCGGAGCGCGCCGATTGGACGTCGGCGAAAAAAGCGCGAAGTCACCGTCGTGATAGGCCAATCGGTGCGCTCCGTCAACTTCGGCTCCAACTTTGTGTTTGACGAGTTCAGAGGCCAAGGGGCCCTGATCTGGACACTTGGCGAAAAAGTCGGCGAGAAATCCGGCGGCCGTGATTGGCCGAAGCCGCACTTGACCTTGGCGCCGCGGCCAATCATAGTCGGCCGATTTCTCGCCAAGTTTTCCGCCCAGCGTCCAGATTAGAGCCACAGAGCGATGAGCGAAGATTCACGGCTGCCGGAGCGGCGACTACCGCCGTTTCAATCAGGCAGACAGGAGCGCGTCGCGTTGAAGCGAACAAACAAGCAAGCCAGCAGATAAGCAGACTTGTACCGTACGCATTACAAGTAATCAAATTACTTGTAATCGATTACTTTTGGGAGTAATTTTGTAATCAGTTGATTACTTTTATTGGGCAGTAATCACAAGAGTAATCTGATTACTTTTTGAAGTAATGAAATTACTTGTAACCGTTATTATTTTTCCACGGGACCCCCCCCCCCCCCCCCCCGGCACATGCTTTTTTTTTTTTTTTCTGAAATGACAAAAATAAAATTTGCTTTTTTTTTTCGAACGAAAAAAAGAAAGATTTTTGCGGAGCTGTAGGAAACGAGGTCAATCCCTTTCTATGTACAGTTTCTGTGGAATGTCCGTGTTTTTTTTTATTTTTTTTTTGAGCTGGGACTGGGAGTGGGAAGCCCCAGGGAAGCCACAGTGCGTGACAAAGTCCGTTCAGGGCGAAGTTTGAGGGAGCAGAATGTAGCTTTGTAAGTCCCTCGTTCAAACTAGCCCCCTCATGCACACACACACACACAGAAATAAAAAAATAAAAAAAATCCTGCTTAGGGTACCTACTCGCAGCCCGTAGGAGAACCAGAACCGAAGAATGCCTAAAGCGGATGCAAAATATAACAAAGCCAGTTGAAATATTTCCCCATTTCCCCTACGTGGTCTTTGTGACAAGCAATGCTTCGAGTTGAGAAGTGGTCGGGGCGATCTCTTCCGCTAATGGATACTACACATGATCCGTTTCAAATCCTGGAGCTGCTGCTCTTTTGTATAACATGCGAGCTCATCCACATGTGAATCATAAAATGAGCGACGCAAACTTTGAGCGACAACCCTTGCTCAAGCTTAACAAGATTTATACTTCGTTTCACCTTACGTCCGAGCGCGGCCGATGTTATGAGCCGAAAGGCCAATAAAACAGCGCAAAAAGCGCAACGTCATGGCGTGCTCTCTGCGCTTGATAGGACTAGCCGGCGGAGGAGCACGCACAGAGAAACGGCGAATACCGGCTGGTCCTATCAACTGCAGAGAGCACGCCATGACGTTGTGCTTCTTTCGCTGTTTTATTGGCCCTTCGGCTCATAACATCGGCCGCGCTCGGACGTAAGGTGAAACGAAGTATAGAACCCCCCCCCCCCCCCCACACACACACACACACAATGGCGAACGCCCAAATCATTAAACTTCTTCAAACGAATTCTATGCTCGTGTCCGCATTGTGAATGTGCAACGACCACGAAGAGGGAGCCAGTTTTTCTTCTTCAATACTTGTGAAAATGTGAAATATAGGTTGGAAGTAGTTCATTGTTATGAGCGCTAAAGATGTGTCTTCACACAATAAAGTAATCGGAAAAGTAACGGTTACTTCTTTAAGCAATGTCCAATTACTTTTGCCGTCGAGTAATCAAGTAATCTAATCGAATACTTTTTAGCCAAGAGTAATAGTAATTGTAATCGATTCCTTTTTTTTAGTAACGTGTACAAGACTGCAGATAAGGGAGGACGTGCGTGCGCACTGCGCTGATCTCGGCAGCAGGCGGCGCGCCGTCAGGAAGCGCGGCGATGCAATTCGGTCGGCGCTCCGGTGTAATCTGTGTGACGTCACTTCCGGGACCAAATTTTTGTGACATCGACCTCCCAACTTTGCACCCTCTTCCAAGTGCGAAGAAAGACGTAGTTCTACTAATTTTTCTTTTTTTTTTATGGAAAAGAAAAGAAAACGCAGTTGTCCAATGCACATACCCAATAGCCTCGATTCGATCCGCTCAACTATTCTGGGACGTCTCCGAATCCACATTAAAAGAGACGAATGCCGACGCTGTCGACACAACGCCTAGACCTCTCCCCAGTGTGCCTTCATATCGATTTTAGGTAACAGGCTTTTTATGTTCCGTCTCCGTATCTATCTGCGTCCATCTATCTAGTTTTTTTAAGCAGCTGGGAGCTTGGAAGATTTCTTTATCCTCTCGACCTGACTATTCTTTTGACTCATCGCAAAGAAAGCAAACAATACTCTCTAAACTACCCGTTGAAACAAGGCATATTGTTGACATTCATTCCAGAAACAGAAAAAACATAAAAGCGCTGCAGTAATTTAGGGAGCCCTTGCCAGAACTTGATTTATTTATTTACCTTTGATATCCCTCGCTATGTTTTCAGCATCTTTGGTAACCGGACAAAAGCTCACCCGTTTTTCACAACACACGGACAAATGCTCGTCTCATTTTCGGCTACCCGGACGAAAGCTCATCGAACGAAACTATTCGTGTAAAAAGAAAACAGATAGAACTGAAAAGCTTTTTGTCCGGAGAGTATTTGTCCGGGATTCGCATGTTTACACCTCTTTAAACAACAAAACATCTAGTGCTTTCAATGCCACACAACCCAACTTTTATGAAAAGTTGAAGCAACCACAAACCTGCATGTCTGGTTATCCCCGGAACGCGTTTCCGGCATGCGGAGCACATGTTCGTCTGCTTCTTGCACACGGGTTTGCTATGATGCCAGAACGCCAAGCTTTTATTGGCTGATGGAGAAAAACAAAATAGAGGACAAATCTCAAGGCATCTATCATCCAGGTCTACGCACTATCCTTTCAATCAAAGCCAATCAGAGCTCGGCGTCGTTCTAACGTCACCGCAACTCCTGCACAAGGAGCAGACGACTTTTGCTCTCCGCACCTACCTTCATCGGCATGTCATACCTCGGAAATAAGCTTATGAAAGACATACATGACAACAAAAACCTGAGACACGGTAAGGGGACAAACAGACAAAGGGTCTTCATTTGAAAGCATATGCGAGCTTGTCTCCTCTTTATCGTACTCTTGAATCTCAGGTTTTTGTCGTTCTAAATAGTCACCACCTCGCGTGTTTTTTTTTTTTTTTTTTTTTTTTTAGTTTTTCGTTTAACGCCATCACAGTTCTTCCGTAGGATTGCGTTTTCGAGCAGTGCTTGCTAACGCAGTGCTTGCAAACAGCAGATACGGCCGGGAGATTATAGAGTCATTCGCCATGAACAGCGAAAACAGCAACGTTTCTAATCCGTCACTGTTCCTGACGAAGACTGAAGTTGAATTTCTCAAATCAGAAATGACTCTGTCGACCAGACTTTGCATTTTTATCTTATCGTCTCTTCCCTCCTTCCTCTCTTAGTTACTTTCCTTTTCGTCGATTTTCCCGCATTTAATCGGTTGCTCGCTTTTGTAATTCCTATATGTCCGTTGCTTGTTGAAAGATGTGGTTCTGTCGTTTTCGTCCTACATGTTTATTCTTTCTTCAATCTTGTTTTATATAAAAACCCCGAGGAAACAGTTCCTTCCCGCAAAATTGTTTTCTATCACCTTCGTGCACACGGTGTCACTGTTGCCACTGCTTCTGGGACCGGTTCCAGACGAAGTATTAAAGGGCTCTCAACTGCACCAAAAGTGAAACGCAACAAACAAAAATATAAAACGACGTAAAATTATGGCTTTTGAACTGGAGCACAGTTCGCGAGTTGTTTAACGACTGTGACTTTTTCGTTTGATCTTCAAGTGCGCAAGGTGATGGTATATGCTCACAAAAAAAAAAAAAAAAGCGGCAAGCTCGTGTAAGACGAAGCGTATATACGCATATACTGACCGATGTAAGATCAACCTTACATGTACAATTAGATCTGTCTGTGCCTGTCTCTTTGTCACTCCCTTTGTTTCTATGTGTACGCGTGCGCGCACGCATACAAGTTTTTGTTTGTTTCCTCCGCCTTCTTACATGCTTGCATAAGATGCCACGCGTAATTTACGAAAGAAGTGGAACATAAAAACAAAGCTCACCTTTTCGATTAGCGCAGAAGAGCGCCGCATTTTGCTCGTGTTCAACCTGTTATACATTTTTATTTGCTCGATGCTTTTCTTTAACAAAATAAATTTACATGGTCAGCATCAAATTACAAACAAACAATTAAGAAAAACGTATTTCTGAGATTCGTTTGGCGGGAAAGGATTTTTTTGAGAAAGGTGTTCTGCAAAAGTTCATCACAGTGAAATTGTTGTGGCTTAAATAATGATTGAAATAACCTTTATTTTTATTCTCCACTCTGAAGTCGATGTATTCGTGGTAAATATATTTCAGGATATCAATGCCTCATCGATTTCGTGAAAAAATTCAGTGGCTGCACCTTGCAGAAGCCGGGAAGGTTTCTCGCCGGAAGCCAGCCTGCAGTGTGATTGATAGACGTTAAATTTATTTCCTGTGATACATAAAAACCGGAGAACAGCTAGATTACCTTTTTTTTAGGTCTTCCCCACCCCTCATGCAACGTCACCCTCAATCAACGTGTCGGCTCCAAGAACCGAAGTTCCGTCAGAGCGCGCATCCGCCGCCTCAGCTTCGCACGCGATAAGGTGCTGCAGCCTGCTGAACGTGTCTCACGGCCGAACGCCTGCTCCTCCGCTATACTCCGTTCCAGTGTTGGGCAGTGACTAGCTGCTAGAAACGCGTTACCGGTAACTAGTTACTTTTTTGCAGTAACTTGTAACTGTACCTCGTTACTGCTTAGTGAAAGTAACTTGTAACTGTAACAGGGTTACTATTTTTCGAAAGTTACTCTAGAAAGTAACCTCGTTACAGTTATTTCTCAGACTTATGATCGGAAATATTGCAAACACGACCGCCGAATCGTCTCGCCGCTCGTGAGGGAGTCCCAAGTCCCGATATGGAAAGGGCACAGCAAAAACTTCTGCAGAAACCGTCTACAGTCCGTTGCAACTCAAGAAGGTAGGGCGAGGGTAAGGATAGCCAGGGAGGAGGAAGCAGACGGAACGCTAAAGAGAGAAGAAGGTTTCCCGCTCTCTTCACCAGCGTTCCGTCTGCTTCCTCCTCCCCAGCCCGGTTCACCCTCGCCCTACCTTCTTGAGTTGCAACAAACTATAAAGCACAAGAAAAAAAAAACAGAAACAAAAACTAAATTTTGGGTGATTCTGCTTGGCCAAGCTGGTTCCGCCAACTGGGAGGATGGGGACATTGCATGGTTTTCGTACCCGCCGTGTATGGTACATCGCCCTTAGCGCACGCAGATGTAACAAAGCGCGGCATCTCTGAAGTGTTTCTCCTTTCTTCGTCCGGCGGAGGAAGCGAGTGCTTTTCGCGGAGAACAGTTTCTGGTCATTGCCGCCACAAACGCCCGCAGGCTCATGACACAACCGATCTTCCGAACCTCGTCTTTTTGCGGCCAAGCATACGTTTCCTTCCCCTCTAATCAGAATCGAACTCCCAGATGCACCCTTGCGGGGTCTCGACTTTAGGCCCATTTGCTCTCCCTTCCCTTTGTTTGCAACCGAATCACCGGGTCCCGTCACCTGAGAAAGAGTATTCGCTCGAAGGGCGTCGGTGTCGTTCTGCTTGTTTGTGTGTTTTCTTGAAATTGAAAGACCGCCCTTAACCGGGGCCAGGGGCACATGGCATCAGTTGGTTTATAGATATTCACGTGTCCGATATGGTTAGGAAGTGGTGGAGAAAAGATCTCAAAAGCAGTTAAGAATTCTACACGCAGTGGTCGTTTATAGCTCGATCAGTGCTTCTTCTGCACCGCAACCGTGTGCCACGGGTTCGACGGAGGAATGTTGCCGCAACATAGCTCTCCAAGTTTTCAAGAGAAGCTTCGTGTTTTATGAAATACTGTGCGCACGCAGTAGAAAACGATTCGACCGATGAGTAGATTGGAGTGACATAAGAAAACATCTACAAAGCTGATTGCAAGGAATGACTTATATTATTATGAATTTCACATTTGCACGATTTTTATGCTTCCGTCCTATTTTGCCTCACCAAAAAAATCTGAAATTAGAATTGACCCATTATAAACTCGCTCCATGATTCGATATACCCTAGATATAGAGGCGTCCTGTTGTATTCGTGTAAACCTTATGGTGGTCGCACTTATTTTAAAGTCCTTCATGGATCATCATCAGGCATATCTGCTAACTTAAAATTTTGTAAAAACTAAAGTCGCCTGTACGTTTGCCAAAGAAAAAATTATAAATGCTTTATCATATAACGGATTTACACCAAAACTGTCTTAAATTATGATTTCGTTCAGGGAGCTATTCATGGTAAAAATTTAAATAAGAAGAACGAAACATGGTAATATTGATTATAGGGAAAATCCTAGTTCCTAAAAAAATCAGACTCACTACCGTGAACAACACAAGGTTTTATAAAAAAAAATCTATGCTCATTTTAAGGAAGCTCCTTTTGAATGTTTTCTAATATTTTTGTAAAATAACGACGAAGTTACGGCGTTGCTTTAGCGAAGTAACTGTAAGTGTAACAAATTACTCTTTCAATTTTGTAACTGTAACTGTTTTTCTTGAGTAACTGTAACTTTAACACTGTTACATTTTAGCAGTAACGTGCCCATGACTGCTCCGCCTTCAGAGCGAGCTTTCTAATCTTGCTAACACAAGTGTGAACGCGCAGGCACGCACAACCAAAGCACTGCGAAAGGCAGAGAGCTCGCGCTGATGGCGGAGCTTCTAGTCTCAGCTTAAGTGAACGGAATATAGTGGCGCTAAGTGCGTATTTCAAAGCGTCCCCTCTGGTTACCGCAAGGAGCGTTTAGTCCTTAACTCTTGGAACATGTGCAAAAATATTCAACTTCGTTTTCATCGATACACCATTTTACATTAACTTTACTGCTTGTTGCATGTGGTCACTCAGTTGGAATCAGAAATCGAATGCAGTATTCGCCTCGAGATCAAAGAGTGTCGCCTCCGTGCGGCCGAAATTGGAAACATGCGAAAGCGGGGATACCGCCGTGCGTCGTCTGCTACGGGCGCACGTTCAGAAGCCTGGATCTCGACGACGCAGGCCCGTTTCCGGCTGAGCTTGACCCTCCTTATTAAATGTTGGATGTTTTTGTTGTCGTTTCTTCTTACCAAAGGTTGTGTTGTATCGTTTCACATGCGTAGAAATTCAGAAAAGCAATTATTATTAAGTCGGAGGCTTCCACAATCTTAGTGTGTTGGTTTGTATACAACCGCTGGTTCCACATATTTTTGTTATCTCACACAGACCATAGCTTTCATAACACATTGACTGTTGATTGGAGCTGTGGTTTGATTAGAAAATTAGCCCAACTGATTGCTACCCTTTAATAGACTAATCAATCGATAAATCCGCTAGTTAATTTTTCGCCGGTCATATTGCAAGAAAGTCGTTAAAACGACATGTTTTTTTAACTATTTTTACTTTTTCATAAATCGCATAGTGCATTCCCATTTTAAACTTGACGTTGTGACGCCTAGAGAAATATGAACACGGGAAGCCTTTTAATGTGAAGTAATTTTTAAGTTATTATTTAAAGAGCATAATCACCCTCGGTGACAATCACAAGTACGGTGAAGTGGTTTACCGTCCAAACCTGTGTCATAAAAGAAATAAAGACGTCAAAAATATTAAAGCAGGCATTTTTTTAACTTTTTGTTGACTTTTTCCAGCACAAGATTCCGATTAAACGGCACAAAAATATCGCAATTAAAGCATCATTCGAATAATCTGAAGGTTAATCGATGAACTGCCCAGTGACGAAGATAATTTCTGGAGAAGGGGAACAAGAGGGACAAAGGACAAACACAAATCTCCAAACACAGCTAGGTGACTGGTGCGCGACCGAAAAAATCCGCCTGGTCCGGGTATCGAACCCGAGACCTCTCCATTTACAGTGGAGAAGGGGAGATTTGTTTGGAGATTTGTGTTTGTCCTTTGTCCCTCCTGTTCCCCTTCTCCAGTAATTATCTTCGTCATTCTTGTCCAGCTCGTTTGCACCTTTGCATTTAATTGCATTATAATCAAAACTGCCCAGTCCCGATATGCGTTAGGTGAGGGCGGAGGGTGATCGGAAAATCACGTGAAGGTCGCTAGACCTCATCAGTAAAAGAGTGTCGCTGCGGCCGATGCTGTCTGTGTCATGGTGCGGGTCGTTTGTTGGAGTTTCAGAGTCAACTGTGTTCGAATAGAAGATTATTTAGCCAGAAATTAATAATATTAGCCTCTTGATATCCGAAGCTTTCACCAAGAAAATTGAAATGGGTGAACCCACACTACCGAGTAGAGCATTTAATAACAGGAACGTTGCTGCGTTGCTCGGTTACACTCGTTTATTACACACGCAACAGATATATTCGAACAGTTTGTTTCACTTGTTTCAGTTGTCCTGCCAACGTGCAGTTTGTGGATCGTAACTAGAAGAGGCACTTTCTCCTCATCGCAACATAGTAGAATTGTTCAGACTCCAAAAAACTTACCCACACCATGGCACAGTAAAGAGAAACATTGGCTACAGAGGAACTCAATAGCACGGTAATTTACAATACAGCACTAACATCTCTTCATGCTAAATATTTATATTACTGCAAAAGCTAAAATTTAGAAAAAAAATGCATAGAACCTGCGATTGCACAGCCCACAGTACCAGTGTTAATTTATCCGGGTTAAAATTTATTATTTTGTTGAATTCCCACGCTGGTAAACCAATACATCTATTTAAAAAAAAATATATATATTTAACAAGAATCGTGCAGTTCAGCTGGAGACAGACATCCATCGTGGTGGTCCATACTTCCCAACGTCTGCCTAGAGCAGACGAGGCATCCACACGAGCGATTATTTAAGTTTAGGCCGTACGCTGGTAACATGATTTGATCTTCACTGAAGCACCGAACAGTAAGGCACCATTTTGTGCTAAAATTGTTTTCCCACCGATACTATGCGACAAAGTAAACACAAGAATCTACGCCGTCTAGTGCGCGAACGTGGAGAGCCTATAAGGCGGAACGGCCGTGCTTCTTTTCCCCGCTTTGATGATGATGATAGCCCAACAGTAGCGCCACTTTTAGGTCGATCTTGAGGCCAATAGGCAGTAAATAACTTTATCTTCCAAAGGCAAATAAAAAAAAAAAAGGTTAGGAGGGTCATCCATTCCACTTTGTCTTGTTTTGCATTGTTATACCGTACACTTAAACTCATAATGCTCGCATTTAATGTTTTTTTTTTTTTTAAACATAACTTTATTTTGTTAAATTTGGTTACAGCTTCTGCTCGGGTTTGTTTTGCTTGTTACTCCCAATTTGCTGTCCTACCTTGTTAAAAAAAAAAAAAAAAAATCCTTGAGCAAAAAAAAAAAAAAAATGTCGGTCAAGGATTAACCTGGGAGAGTCAGACACGTTGAGCAAACAACCCACCAGGCGCGACTCCGTTATGGAGCTGCCTATCTGATGCACAAAAGAATCGGCAAAACAAGGCACACGCGCAACGTGCCGCCGACCAACAAAGAGAGAGAGAGAGGGAGGGAAATAAGAAACGCTGAGCTGAAACTACAATCGACGCCGATCAGAAAACCGTAGTCTCAAAGCACCGTGGAAACACGGAAGCGCCTCGTATACTCACCCTGGAACCAGCCACTGCAAAAAGCATCAAAAAGACCGGGCTGTACTACATGCCTTGTGTTTTCCCTGCCGCCTCGCGACTTTGCGCCTCGGCCAAATTTAAAGCTGGTCTTGTTGGCAGTAGCGATGCCAGCTGAGCCTCTTCTGGCGATCGGGTTAGCCGGAAAAAGGTGCGCCCATAATCCAACAAAAAATTCCCAAAACTCCGTCGGGAGCGGTATGTATACCTTTTTTTTTTTTCAAACCCTTCTTTTCCCCCTTTTTTTTTTATATGACTTATGCTTCGCACCGTCCCCTAATTTTGGCTTTGCTGTTTCGATTGGGCCAGCCGCTTCATCCTTTATTCAGGAAGTTTATTTCTTTTTTCTCGCTTTATTTTCTTTTTTTCGATGCGAGTTTTCCCGTTCGCTCAGGACAAGACCGCATCTTTAGCCGCGTAGGGGCCCCGAGTTCAATCCCACTACACTATGCCCCCTTATTCGACTTTACAGCTTTATGATCCTGTTTTCCTTGCTAGTGGCTTTATGTCCGCAAGAGGGTCTTACGTAGGCCTTTTTTACGGACCTGCTCGTCCTGTCTCCGCCGTTCTTTTCTGTGTGCATTTTCTTCTGTATCAATTTGAATACATACGAATGGAAGAAAGCACGCAGCCGCGCTTGTTTTTGTTTTTTCCGCCGCGAGCACCTCGAGAAGCTACGAGAAGCAGGCACGCCATCAACTCGCGAAAGCTTGGCCACCGCTTTATATTAAGCTCTCCACTTATCCTGTTGACACTAACTCACATTTAGCAACGACGATAACTCAACCACCGATAGGTCAAAATCTGCGAGCTGTATACCATGCTTAAAGGGGAACTCAAGCGCTCTCTTATAGAAGCTTGTTTTTGATGGCATAATGTTTGTTCGGCTTTAGTCAATAAAAATGACCAGCTCTGTATGGCAAGACGTCCTAGTTAACTCACAGTAATAGAAATACACAGGCTCTTTTTCTCTTGTGTGTGTGTGTGTGTGTAAGAGGGGTGGGGGGGGGGGCACCTCGGGTCCTAACTACCTCCATCAAATTTGACCAATGCAAATAGCTAATTGCGTGGAGATTCAGTACGTTATTATTGTTCTTTTGAGGCGCGTTGTGCCTTATTACAGCGGAGCTGTCTATGGCTAGGTTCTGAAGATTTTTGCGTGCGCGGACAAAGCGTGTAGATCGAGAATTCGCGGCGCGGCCGCCACTTTTCAAACCACTATTGCGCCGGCGGCGCTCCTTCGCTCCCGATGGGAGGGGCTGAAAAGAATAATAAAACGTCATAGTCTACCGACCAATCATAGTGCCTCGTTCTCTTCTGACGTAGTCATAGCCCTAGCGACGTTATCAGCAGTTGCACTTTGGACTTGCTATGGGCAGGACGCGCGTAGTTCGCTCTGAGGAAGAAGAGCGTGCCCTCAAAGACCGACAACGAGAGCAATAGCGCGAATGGGCGTGAAAGCGACGAGAAGCCGCTAAGGGATTGTGTCCTTCCTGTTGGAACGGTTTGTAATTGAGTGCTACTCGGACGTTAGTGTGCCGACCACGAGTCACCGGTCACGTGTAGATTTAACCTTTGGCAAGAACGTGTCTAGCATAGCAGTACAACCGATCGCGGTGTACCACAGCGACCACAAAGCTATGGTCACTGTGGTAACGAATGAGAGAAAATAAAGACGATAACAACCACGAAGTTACGTGTATGTGTCTTTATTCAAGCTATATAGCAATAACCATTTAAATCAATATAGTTGTCAATATAGTCATCCCAACACAGCTTCGTTCAATTCCTTCTTCACGGAGTGGAAGGGCACTAAGTTTTTTATTGACAAAAACGTCAAAGATTTGGGTGAAGGAGAGGTAATGCAGCCATTATTGTTTGAAAACGTCGTCTGACGGTCACAAAATAGCGATTCTCGCAATTTTGTGACGGATTTGAAGTAAATGTCCCTGATGTTTTGCCCTCTAGAGAAAACGTCTGGTTTTATGTACTGCTTCGGCAAAAAAATATACAGGGTCTCACTTTTAAAACAAGCCAAGCTTAAAAAAAAAAAACAGATTGTTTTACGCGCTGAAATTAACTGTTTTTGCTGGTTGTAAGCGTCGTGTGAAAGCGAAAGTATTTAATTTATGGAACCTAATTAATTATTTCAGACTAGTTTTCGAACTTTCTGCTTGTCAAACTCATTTGTCACTAGTTCTTTTTTTCCCCTTTAAACTGATCACTGAAGCCTTTATTAAACAAGAAACGAACCAAACGGTTGAAAAATTTCCAAAGAAAATACGAGAAGGAAACTGAATTCCTTCAGGTTGCGCAGCATGCCGCACGGAATCAAATTCAGGCTCTTCTTCTAAAGTGAATAAATGTTTCATGTTTTCCGCTAATCACGTTGTCCTCTTTTGAAGACGTGGAGAAAGGTGCCGCATGCCGAAAGCGGAAACCTATCACTCTACGAAGCTTCGTCTCCGTAGCGCTTTTGTGTAAACAGCTGGTCCGGTGTACACCAATCATTCATTGTTGTATGCGTTTACAATTTATTCTTGATGCCTAATTACTGCGCTAGCCTCTATCGTTTTCGCCACATAATTTATTAATAAAACTACTTAAGACATGTTTCTAATATAAATATTGGGTTTTGTTCAGATGAGGCTTCGCGAAGTTCTACGTCTTTTTTTTTTTTTTTGCATCATATTTTTCATCAGTTATAGATGTTTCACAAAATTAACGAAGTTTAACCGACTTGCTAGAATCCGCCTGAGCGACCAACATTCCTTTTAACAAATTTCAACATCTATCTGCTCGAAATATGGAAACATTGCGAAACGCATTGCTCAAATCAGATAGTCAGAGGAATGAGACTGCAAGGCCGCTCCGCGTACTATATCCACCTGGTCACGTGGCAGGCGAGAGAAAATATCAGTTGAGTAAGAATGTCCGACTGAGACGCATGTCCAAGGAGTCTGGATATTCAACGAGACGGAAGATCCAACCAGGCCGGAATGTGCACCGTGACTGAACATCCATTGAGACGGAATGTCCAATTGAGACAGAACGTCCAAAGAGTCTGAATATCTAACGAGGCGGATGATCCAACCAGGCCTGAATGTCCAACGTGTCTTAATATCCAACGAGACGGAAGGTCCACCAGTGAATCTTTCGACTCGTTTGATATTCAGGCTCTGAATCTGGGGAACATGCACGCGACCTTGCGAATGATTCCAGGTCAAAATGTCTATCAAGATGAAATGTCCGTCGAGTCAAGACGTCCAATATTGGACATTTCGACTCGCTGGACATTTCGTCTCGATGGACATTTTTACCTGAATGGACATTTTGACACGATGGACATTTCGTCCTGATGGACATTTTGACCCGTTAGACAGTTTATCTCGTTGACTCATATTTTAACGCTGGAGCTGATACCGACTTGTATATATAAGTAGTATATATACACACGCGTTCTTGCACGAACTGTCATAATCTAACCGCTTGCGTAAATCTGAGTGACTTTTTCATTTTGTGACAAACCATGTTTTCCTGTGCCGGGTGTTTAGAAGAGAACGTCTTTTTTCTATTCGAAAAATTACGCCCTGCTCAACTTCCACCAGAACGTGCCCAGTGGTTAGAACAAGATGCCGAATGTTCCAAAGAAAAGTGCTAGAAGTTTTACAAAATGTGAACAATGCAAAAAAAAAAAAATCTCAATGACAAAATAGGGCTCGTTCGCCCACTTCAGTTGCACATATCTAGCAATTTGAAAACAATCACACACAAAAAAAAATTGAAAACAAGTTAGTTCGGAAGTTAATTTTCGGGGTTTATCGGTTAATACCGTAAACACGGAAACCTTACACATGGGAGAAGAGAAGGAGTTAAGTTTTATGCTGAAAAAATACTTCTTTCAGATAAGAGCAAGGCCGTCGCCTTCCTTCAACTTTTCTTCCAATTGTCCCGACTCCTAAGTTAAGGGGGAAAGAGGGTTTTGTTCTGGCTTCGTTCAATATGTCGCTTTTCTTTTCCTTAAGCTAGTTTCCTTTTTTTTTTCAGATCTCGCTCAAATGTGTATGCCTATATGCTATCTATTTCTTAGTTGTGATTTCAAATCTGTAATATCTGTCCCCAAATTAAAAAAAGCACATCCCAGTTAAACAATTTCTTATTGGTCATGAAGGTGATCTCTCATCAAAAATTGTGTTTGTTTGCTTTAACTATACGTAGTCATTTCAATGGGTCTGCCATATATCCCAAATACAGTCATTGAAATGTTTCTAAAACTGTTAATTGATTATAATTACACCACTGAAATGAAATGGCAAAAAATGGGACTATGATTACTTTAAGTCGCAGCTAATTACTTTCCCTGTTGGATTTAGAAGAAGAAGAAAAATGCTTTAGGATAGATCTAACATATTACAGTACCAAGTTTACAAGATTATTAAAATTCGTTCATAAGCACATTTGAAAATGTGCTTGTGAAGGCAATGGCTTTTTCCAAACAAGTGAGGCTGGGAGGATTGCGCTTGAAGTTTATTTTATCGTCATATCGAGCCCTTTGGCAATTATAATTCGTTATTTTCTTAACATCTAGGGACCTAATTGAGTATTCATGTTCTTGAGTAGGATACTCTGGACTGTAAAACCTTCAAAATGGTGATATTTTTGGAAAACTAAGTGGTTTTTTTTTTTTTTTAATTTGTTTGCAAAACCCTTTTAGCCCTTTATTGACTTCTGGTGGATAAGCTTTTTAACATGGATGCATTTACCGTCTTTACCGTTCATTAGGAGTAATCTTGAGAAATAGAAGAACAAAAAAACAGAGTGATTTCAGCTTATTTTGGATTAAAAGTACGCCGATTACACAGAAATACGTTTTTCCCGGTTATAAAGTCGATTAGTTAGCGAAAGGTTCTGGTGTTTAGCTGAGATTCCTTAAACGCGCTAAGTGAACTCGTTAGCAACCTAACGAGTCACTTTAATCGCCAAACAAATAAAAGGCTGCTAGAGTACAATGATTTATCCTACGTTTACTTAATTACCACTTTGTGTCGTCCGCCGTCTTCCATCGTTTCTTTTTTTTTTTGTTTAATTAGCTTTCAGGTCTGAAAATCAGAAGTGGCTCCATATACGCGACGACTTTAATGGGCAATTAAATGTTCAAGCTCGACTTCCGGAAGGCTGCAGAGGTTCGGAGGTACAGAGGTGTTCGATCTATCCAGCCAACCCAGGACTAGTTCAGATTTACGCGCAGGTGTCTGCACTCCCATCCTTTCCTTCGTCATGCCCTCCATCTGCCCAGAGCCATCAACACGTCGCTTCACTGGACACTTAGACAATGAGCGCTTATGAATTCGGAATGGCGTTCAAGGGCATCTCAACAATACCGGTGTGTAACGTGTAACAACGACCCCCACTGAGGAACGTGATATACACTTCAATGTACAATACAGTTTGGAGAGACCAGTAACGTTGCATTTTACAATGCAATCCCTTCAGAGCTTGAGAGTCATAAAAGAAATTTCATTTCGCGGTGTTGAATGGATGGATGTTAATGACTATACCCTTTGTAACGGGCGGTAGCTTGCGCCACCTTGCTTAAGTCGAAAAAGACAAACATATGATTCCTCCCGCCCTTCTAAGCCAATTTTCTCCCTTTACCTATCACCAGGTAGTGTGGAAATCACCAGGATGTGATTTTCAGTGTTGCCTACAAACCTATATCTGACCCCCACGAACCGTTTGGGGACCAGAAAGTCGGGTGTCGTCTCGCAACGTTTGTACAGCGATGAAGTATATAAAGGATGATGAAGAAAATTTTGTATATTTTGTTTTAATCTCAGAAAAGAGTTTTACATCAGGGATTCAAGATGAAATTTGGTAGATCACCCCCCGTCCACATGTGAGACACCTGAAACAATGTGTGTGAGCCTTCATAAAAGAAGAGTCCCCTCACAAATCGTCTCACATATTAAGAACCGGGTTCGTTTGTGTCGGGTATAGTAACAATCCTCTCCTGCAACGGCGCTTGACAATTGCTCGTGCAATTCGCACGCTTTTAAAGCCCTCTGTTCCTTGAATTTTGCTCTGCTATGAAACTTTGCTTTGGGATGGTTAACAACATTTACTACGTTTTTAGGCATCTTTTTAACAACATTTACTATGTTTTTAGGCATCTTTGTTTATCTCACGAGAAGATCATTTAAATTGATTTCTGGATCTTACGCGCAATTACGTCAAGTTTTACTGTAGTTCAAAAATCTCAGACCCAAGGACGTTAGAGGGCCGTCATTCTATTTTCATGCCACGTGGAATTTGAAGTGCTACAATCATGAACTCCCAAGTACAATAGACCGACCACGAGTTTCCAACTCGATTTCACCAAGCGTTTCGCGGATGCGTGACTCCGCCATAACTTTAGCTCACAGGAGACAAAAAATTGGGTTGTGTGTATGTTTATACAGCCTAGAACTTGGTCTGCCTCAACGGGCGACGAGTCTCCCAGCTGTAGACGAGCAATTTAGCCAGTGCAGTAACCTGCTAGCCTGGGGTCTTCAACGTGCATCACGCACTAGTGATACACGACCGCACAACGGTACGATGCTCATCCAGATCGAAACGGGCAGGCGTGGGGATTGAACCCAGGATCCCTGGGTTCTGCAGCGCGAGCTTTCGCTCCACGTGCTCCGAGCTGGTGTGAGCTAGCCCACTCGGCCACCGATCCCCCTCCACAGGAGACAGAAGGTACGCAGACGGCAATGCTCCGTGCCATCTCTGATGCTTTGTGTAATTTTGTAGATATATCCTATCCGAAAGTTTTGTTTCGGGGGTCTACGGCGAAAACGAAACTACCGGCTCGAGCATGATGGCGACCCTTGTGATCAGCTGCGTGGCCATCGTGTGACGCAAAGTTCGTATTGCGATACCGCAAAACGTACGACTGGCCTTGTCGCAAGAGCTGGTCCGATCAGTCAGGTAAGGTGCTACAGCTGGTCTACTGCTTTGCTTCGCAGATATCAAACATATGTTTGATATCTGCGATACAGATTCATGAAGTTGCCGGCCGAAAAGCGAGTTTGCCACGATGAACGTGGGAGTGAGTGAGAAAACGTAATTATTAAAGGAATGGGATACATCACGATCTCTTGATAAAGTCATCCAATGGTGACGGGGGAAGGGGATTATGGGAAGGGTAGGGGGAGGAGGCTAAATGTAACAGGCGATCCCCGATGAGCGGACGAAACTAATCAGGGAATCGAGAATGTGTTTGCGGTGCGGGTGCTCGAGCCTAGGGCGGGTTCAGAACGAGCCCGCACTTATCTTCCGAGAAGAACTACACTCTTGGTGGTGTGCAATGCACGATGCAGAAGCGTTGTGGAACCTAATCGTAAGCTCGCGCTGAGCAGGAACGGACTGGACTATGGCAGCCAGTGAATGCCACGTTCGGCACCACAACGCGCTTGAGCGAGCAGGGAGTCAATAATCTTCGTGCGCGGTCGCCGAAGTGCACTTACAAACTACGGCCGTTAAAACACAACGTAACAAGCAGAAATCGTTCGCTGGGACGGCTGAAAGCGCAGCATAAAAACGCGGCGAAAGAGGTGGTAGTACAAACCAAAAACCCCCTTGAAAACGAAGATGACATCAGGGCACAAGGTTGCTTGACAAACAGCCAACCCGCTGAATGCCCGCTGAGACGCTGGTGGTAGCATTTTCAATGTCGGTTTTAGAGTAGATCGGAGTTTCCCATTAGCGTATTAGTTTGGCAGTGCTCGTATTTAGTCTCCGTAAATCGATATCAGTCATTTACTTTGGTTCAACTTTTGATCGGAGTTACCCTTTAACGGTCTTTGTTTCAGATGCCTTTGAAATGCCCATGTGCACCTGTGTGTGCCCGTGTGACACAGGTGAATTTCTATATGGGTTACGCTTAGCACATATATTCACGAACTCACTAAATTATACGCCGCGTGCAACGGGGCCATGTTTGCAACGCTGCGTTTACATAAAGACCGCCGTCAAAGAATGTCCAGTGGCCGCGGATCATATGACCACCATGCTAGAGAATTCATACAAACCCTGTCCTAGAAAATCCCGGTCCGGCAGGCGCAAACTCACCACTGTGGCAGAGTCCACAAAAACCTTTAATCACGATTGCTTTGTGTCGGAGAATATTTGAAATAAATTAGGAAGTAGGAAGTGTAGTAAGATGAAACTGACAGAGTCAGACGTTTGTTTGCTTGTGTGTTTGCTTTGTAGTTCATAGAAAAATGATAGGCAGGGAGAGGTGTGGACCTGCACTATAGGAGCAAGTTGTTGCTCAAGCTGGGGCTGGGAAAATTGAGGGTGGCTTAAAGAGGTTGAGTGCAAATTTAGTAGGGGTCCGAATTATTACTACGGCAGAAGATTTGCGGTGACAGGCTTTAAGAGAATACGTCTAATTCTGCAATTGTTAGGTGTATCTTATCAGCAAGTTTAGCTTATTAAGCTCTGTCCGCAGTTCCGCAAGGTGCTTTAAGGAAAATGAGATACTCTACGGTCAACTAAGGCAAACCACTGACGTCGTACAGCTAAGTTGTTCTCCCGTTCATCTTTATACATCAAACAGGAAAGGAACACGTGTCCGATATTTTCACGCGCTCCGCAAGACTGGCAGTTGGAGTAATTGACCATTTTGTTTTTATAAAGAGTAGATAAGGTTGTAAATATTTTTATCTCAAATGATGTAGCGAGGCCGCTTCATCTCTTTGAAGTTTTTAATGAATCAAAATCCGCAGATATTGAGTGAAGGTGCCGCTTTAGGTAAAAATTAGAATGCACGGATGAAGCGACGTGCCTCATTGTACTGCCGAAGGGAGACGGTGGATGTCTCTAGTCTGCGCCACGTTCACGAGGGTGCGGGCCTTCTCGCTGCCCAAAATGCCAATGTGTGTGCCGGTAGCCATACAAAGTCTATTGGCCATCCCGACCTCTGGGCCAACCTTGCACCGGAGTCAGCCGCCACACCTGATATCTACCGAATTATTTTGAGTACGAACGCACTGTAACGAAAGATTCACGGAGGCATCATGAGCTCGTTTAGGGAAGGTATTCTATGCACTCGTGCCGCTGTTTTAGGCGTGCCTGTGTCGCTGAAACTACCCCCCCCCCCCCCCCCAATTTTCAGAAAAAAAACACACAAAAACCCGCCGTTGTCGAGAAGAAAAAAAAAAAGGAGGGAGAACCTGGTGACCCCACATGGAAGTAACTGAAGAGGCTTCACCCAATCAACTGCGCGGAGGATTCGATCGTTTAATGCATACACATGGCACGCTGACTTCAGCGTAAAAGAAAGCTTTTGTTAATGGTGTGTTTCCCCAGACGGCATTAGCGGACCGATGACTCCGCTCGAGTCGCCATGAATGCCGACCCTGTTGACGCGGGTCGCTTGTGCGGCTCTTGTGTTTTGCGTCCGGCGCTTTTGAACGAATACGTGCGTACTTGGTCGTCGGCTTTTTTTTTTTTTTTTGCACCGTCTGCTGTTTTAGCAGTACCGAAGTCAGCAACCAGCTTTTGTTTCTCTTTCGAAACTTTGGCGTACGGTAGCGTCGTCTCGTTGAGTGGTTCATTTTCCAGTTTTCGAGCGAGGTGCTCGTCTTGCAAGTGAGTCCTTTTATGTGTTCGGAAATGCGTGCGCTTTTGCGAAACCTCAATACCGGGATCTAAGATTACAGTCTCCTTAACCGTAATAGATCGGATGAACCGCCTGCTTCAGGTTGCTTCTTGTATGTGTGTGTGTGTGTGTGTGGGGGGGGGGGGGGGTTATTCTTCGGTTCAATGAGAAACATAGTTTTTTTTTTTTTTTCCTTGAACCAGCAACGCTTGTTATTTTTCCACCTTGTTTTCGTGACCGAAATGGTTAAAAGGTCCAATCCTCTAATAAAGAGGTCGTCTGTATACTTTCCTGCCGAACACTCGGAGAGAGCTCGAGTAATGGAAATGTTTCGTCGTGAACAAATTAATTCTGCGACGTGACAATGAGCAAGATGTGAGCGTGTGAAGCGTCATAATCAGCGTCGAAGACAGCTACGAAAGTTTCCTCGTTGCAAATACGCTCAAATAAAAATGTTGCGTTGAAGCGGCACAGGTACTTTTTAGTCCTTCTTGATTTGTTTCCTTAACGGCTTGAAAATAATTCCCGATATTTCCCGCGTAGCAGGACGCGCACGAGTACGCTGGCGAACAAAGGAGGCCGCCATCGACAAAAGGCACGGAATCCTGCGAAACAAACAAAGGAATTTACGACCGGTTCAAGGCGCGTATCCTCGTAAAACCGGGGAGCGCATTCTCGCAGAGAAAGCGCCTTCCCCTCTCCGACTCCCTCTGGCTGCGGGGGCGAGAATGGCCTGTTAGGTTTCGAAAACGATAACCCCCGTCGAAAATCCCAACCCCGTAGGTCGGCGGGCGTCGGAAAAGTATAGCATTCTCAACTGCTCAGAGGAAAACCCGAACAACGACAGACACAGCGAGACCCGCAGCGCAGACAGTGGTGGCAACATCCGCGTCACAAAAGAGAGCCGCGCTGAAGGTGGCGCTGTACCCATTGTTCTTTACAACCCTCGTCGTCCCAACGAAGTAGAGCCGAAGAGACGGGCGCGCGTCAGTATAGTTCAGCACTAATGCCAGTCTATAGAAGAGCCGCCGAAACACACCCGTCCCTCGGAGCTGCGGGGAGGGTTAGTTTGAAGCGTCCTCGGTGGGATGTTCGCAGGTATGCGCGCACTAACCTCGGGGCGCTTGAGGACCCAGAGATAAATCGGAGCTATTTTCGCGGCAACTTCTTGGAAAGGTTGCAACACGAGCTGTCCTCTGTGGCTATCTCCGAGGCCCATTTGGGCCGGCGAAAGTTCCTCCCCAATTTCGTCGAGGGGGAAAAAAAGCAAGAAGGGGTGGCCACGAAAATGGGACACGTGTGTGGAGAGAAAGAGGCCGCGGGGGACACCTTTTAGGACATTTCTCGATCGATTAAAAACAGCCTCCGCGCGCTGTAAAACGAGCGAGCGGGCAGCAGGCTTGGGAGAGCTGGGAGAAGACACTCGAATTTTACGTGTACTTCTTCCCTCCGAACTTCCGTTTTTTTTTTTTTTCTTGAAACACTCGAAACCCGTGCGAATGGTTGCTCATTATTTCGGAGGGGGCTCGAGGGGCGACGGCGAGTTTGCAAGAACTCATTGTCTCGGGCGGGCTCCGCAAGAAATAATGTGTCTCCGCCTGGTTATCGACTCCGGGCGCGGGTCGTGCAAGAAGTTACAGGCGACTGCGATCCCGCCACCTGTGATGCAGGCCGCGGCATTGAATTAGGAGCACACACTTGTTTTGGGACTCCATTCGCTCCGGAAGGGACTCCTGTTCTGAGGAAGTATCTGCGGGAAAAGGTCCGCGGGAGGTGAATGAATATTTTGAGGAGGCGATCTTTTTTTTTTTCAGGCATGGTGCTCGAGAAACGAACGAAGCACATCTAGGTTCGGGCGTCACTCTGCACTCACTCGTACTACGACTGGCCTCAAACGAAACCGCAGGTGCAAATATATGCGTGTGTCTTCAGTGCGGGTTGCATGCCGGAAATGGCTCGCTGGCTTATCTGGAATTTATGACACGGAGCTTTGACACTTTTGGTTTAAAAGCATTACACTTGTATTTAAATGTGATTTTATTACTGTTTTCGTTTATATGGGGAGACAAAAAGGAGGTGTATTCTGAATGGGTCTCGCTGCTGGTTGAGCTCCAAATGTTTGCGTGTCTTTTTAGAATGATGAATACTGGGCAATTTTATTGGACAAGCCGTATCGGTCTGAAAATCTTCCTAGTTAAGGGACACGATAGTGGTTGTTTTGAAAATATTGATTGCCTTGAAGATGAAACCGAAAACAGGCGATATAGGAATAATACGGGAAATGCATAAAAACAAAATTAGGAGCAACGTTAGACAAGGCTGAAGAGACACGAGGGGAACGAAGCCCAGGAGTGGAGAGAATCGCCCATTCAAAGAATCTTGTGGCACGAAAGCCAATCATGTCTACATCGGGTACCGTGCACGTTTCCGGACTACTGGTTTCTTTCTTCACTCTTGCAGGTAAACTGCTCAATTCACATAATGATCGAAAAAGGCGCCGGCGCCAACCGAACATCACAAAGAATAGCTAGCCCTTCAGCTCACGTTTTGCACGAGTTCTAATGTACCAGTTATTTTTCTAGAAACAGATGATCTAGATTGCAGTTATATATTTACTTATTTCGCGCGACCGATGTAGTGCGTTCTTCATACTTCGCTATCTCTGCTGTTCTCCAATGGCAGTATTAGGTTTCGAGCCCTTTCAATAGAGCGAACATAATGTTTCGAATTATAATGCAATTAAGTGCAAAAGTGCAAGCGAGCTGGACAAGAATGACGAAAATAATCCCTGGAGAAGGGGAACAAGAGGGACAAAGATCAAACACAAATCTCCAAAACAGCTAGGTGACTGGTGAGCGACCGAAACAATCCGCCTGCCTGGTCTGGGTATCGAACCCGGGACCTCACCATTATAGGTGTAGCGCTCTACCAACTGAGCTAACCAGGGGTTAGATGTCAGTAGAGCAGTAGAGCAACTGAGCTAACCCCTGGTTAGCTCAGTTGGCGGATTTTTTTCGGTCGCTCACCAGTCACCTAGCTGTGTTTGGAAATTTGTGTTTGTCCTTTCTCCCTCTTGTTCCCCTTCTCCAGGGATTATTTTCGTCATAATGTTTCGAGGCCGCCAGATGAACGACGTATATCAAATGAAATAGTTTATTGCATCTGAAACTACAGATGACGGAGCCACGGGCAAAAAAGCAATCATTTTTGGCGTGACAAGGTCCGAACCCCGTGTGCTTGGCAGAGGGCGATGACGATGCAGAAAACAAGAAAAACAATCAAAGTCATATATATACTGGAAAAAAATTAGCTAAACGGCTTACATAAAAGGATACATATTATTAAAAATTAGGTATAGTAATTTACGATTTAAACTATAAATGTTAATGCGTGAGAGAGAGAGAGAGAGAGAGAGGTCTTGCGAAAGAGTAAAAACTAACGTGGGAGTTACAGCCAAAGGCCGAACGGTCATCGTTAGATTGGGGGAGGGGGGAGGATAGGGGATAACAGCTGATAGAAGAGAAAATTGTGAAAAAATAAATGTCAATGCTATATCTATGCCATATTTATTGAGTAGAAACCAGCAAAGGAACAGCAAACGGCACGACCAATCACTTGTATGTCTGTGCTAATATAAGTTCGAATCGAATAGCGCTGCATCATTCACAGCCTTCAGAGTGCAAGGGAAAACCACGACAACCAGTTATCTCAGTAGTACCGAAGCTATGGATGACACTGCGCTATTCGATTATTGTCACACCCTGATTCAGTCGTGATAAGTAGCGAGCGACTTGCCCCTAATGTCTATTGCAAGATAAAAACTGCAGGAGAAACTCCACCCCTTCACCCTCCCTACAAAAGAATTTATATGTTTAAAGGGGCCATGAAATTAATTTTGCTTCTTCCTCCTTAACTTTAACACTGAACTCAAAAGCGAAATGAGAAATCATGTGGTTGTGACGTGCTTTGGTACCGGAGGCAATGACTCCAAGCTTCCACCGTGCTTTTTAAGCACACCATGGCTCTTGTCATGCTCAAGTGATTATAATACCCCAGTCAGACGGCGTTCTAAAAATCTTTTTCACTAAGCTCCTTTAAAAAAATCGGCCAATCAGCTCGCGATGTGGAGTGTGCACGTGCCCTGTGGCGCGCGCACGTGCTCTACGGCGTGCGCTGGTTCGCCGATTTTATAAAGGAGCTTAGTGAAAAGGACCTTTAAAACGCCGGCTGACAGGGGTATAACTGTCGTCACGGCACTCATTGGCCGCGAATGCGAATCCAACTATTCGCCGACGGATTGATTGTTGACGAGCGCATACGTTCGAGTGACGCAGTGTTCGTGTCCAATGAGGGAGCTGGGTTCGGCTGACGTGCTTTGGGTACGGCGGATGTATCACAGTGAAAAGGGCGGAGAGCTTTCGAAGGAAATGAGGTACGAAATAGTCCGCTAAAGTATCAAATGTTCGTACCGAAAAACAGGCTTTTGACTTTCTACCCTCTTTTTCTTGGCCCACTAGAAGATATGCGATTAGTGAAATTCCAATCTAAAATCGTTTGTCCCAGTCCAAAATTCCATTCATGGTCCCGGCAGCAAGCGGGAGGGCTCGCGACGTCTGGTGGTCTGCACGCGCGGAGCTCCGGCGAGTTTTTCGCACATGCAGAAACACTAAAGTTCCCTTCATGCATTTCGGTAGCGGTGGTGTAGTCAAACTGGCTGGTTAAACTGGTCTATTTCAAATCCACCGGGAATTAAGTGGAGCTTTGTTTCTGCGGGTGTCAATCTCGGAAAAAGGGCCCTGACGGATACTCCCCCTATTCCGGCTGTGACGGAAGAAAGTTGCGTTTGTACTGAGTGGAGCAGTGACGCCATTTTTCTCGGGAAAATGCAAAGGGGGCCACGGGGGGGGGGGGGGGGGGGGGAGGGGGGGGGGAGCGGGGGTGCTTGTGAGTTTTCATTTCGCGCCGTGACTCTTTACCGCAAAGGAGGGTTCGTCATCGTGCAGCGTGGTATGCTCAGCAAGCGCAAGTCCGACGCCACGGCGTCGAACAACGGCGTTTATTAACCTATCAAGAAGGAACGCTGGCGGCCGCCGTCGACGCGGAATCGTCCTCGGTTCAAGCCGAGCCCGCCGCAACGGAGTGTCACCGCCGGCATAAGTATTCACTCTCCTCTCGCAGGTACCCGTATGATCGCAATGGCGGCCCGACGTGAGCATCCTGTCAATTAAGTCGCACTGCTCGCACACCATACAAAATACACTCGCTGCAGACACGATGGCAGAATTACGTGCAAACACAGCCTGAGAATATTCGAAGTATGTTTGCTTCATATACTATACGCATGTTTCGAACTTCTCTGCAGACACGGCTTTTGTATGGTCAATGCGACAAGACCGTCCTACAAGGAAGACCTCAGACAGCCTCTGCATACTGACTTTTGTACGATGTATTTGACCGCGGCTTTAGGGAACCACGGGTTTCATAATAAACCAACGAGAATGTTGAAGGTAAAGCCAGCAGACTGGCGAGCTCAATAAGAATGTCGGCGAAGAGTGTCGGCGACACCTGCAAACTATTTTCCGACCTGCTTTCACACTTTCGTGTTTCAGCTACCAGACGCTGCTCTGCTTCGATCGCAAATAAGCGGATAAAAAAAAAAACAGACAGGCGCACCGACTCACCAACTGAACTTCTCAAAACGTCTAACAGGGCTAAGCGACTTAGGCTTAAGTTCTTTTACTCTCTGCTGCATGATGCTTTCGAAATTGACAAATCCAAGTACGTCTCTTTTTCAAATACTAGACAGACCAGGCACAAAAATAGTAAAACCTTGACTGAATACTGCTTTAAAAATGACTGCTTCCGCTACTCTTTTTTTTTTCTTTTGCTACTAGAGAATGGAATCAACTAGATCCTGTCATTACTAACAGCACCCCCATCACATCATTTCTATCTCGGTTAGATGTTTTATTGCACAGTGATGTGTAATTATGAATGACTTGATTTGCATTTTTTTTATTTTCAAGTGTGATTGAAAACTGATTGTTTAATTTGGCTTACAAAAATGTATGTTAACCCTTGTGCATTAATCTTAAAAGTATTTCTACTCTTCTTTATATCCCAGTGTTTATTGTACAAATTACTTGCATTTTTATGTTGTAGATGTGATGAAATGTGAACGAGTGGGTACTTACTTTTGTGTGCTCCTTCCTGCCAAAATTCCTAAAGGGATTGGCAGTATTTTCAAAATAAAATAAAAAGTTGATATTGATTAGATTTCGCGCATGGATGGTTATTTTACGGCTGGAAGTTAGTCTACCTTGAGATGACGTCTGGTACCTCCACTGCAGATGGACAGTTTGGCCAGTGCAGGAAAACTGTAAAATTATAGGTCTTTATAACGTGCATCATACAGTCATGGTTATACGAAGGCACGCCGATACAACGCAGGTGTGTGCCGGCAGGATTTACCTTGAGCCAGGAATGCAAAGCTTAACTCGCCGTGGTGCTGCCTTTTGCGACACGTGAAGGCCGGCACCCACCGAAACACCCCGTGGCGGCGTGGCCGTACTCGGAGCTTGGTGCGTTGACCACTTGATGCCGTCGGTGTGGCTGGCGCCACCAATAACAGTTTTTTCTTAAGTCGTCGGCAACTATAGTAACGATCGTGTATTAGGCCTAATTGCGAAGCGAAGCCTGGATCATAATTATAGTCGGACCCAACATTTCTTGCGCAAAAAAAATAATCTTAAAAAAAAAAGATTCAAAATGACAAAGAAGTGTGTGTGTGTGTGTGTGTGTGTGTGGGGGGGGGGGGGGGGGGGAACCGACGCTGGTATCCGAACTTCTATAGCTCCCGTCCGAAGGGTTGGTTCTCGAAAAAGCGGCCTTCTTGACGACGTCTGCAACAGGAATCCGAACAATGGGTGTCTATTACACAGAATGGTATACCATGAATGCGTCTGGAGGTTGTGAAGTCTTTGGAAGACGGATCTACAGGGAATGCGTCTCAACGGAAAGTGCATTGGCCGACGAGGTTTCGACAGTTTGGCGCAGTTTGTAAAAAAATGGATGACGGATCGAGAACATGGAATTGAAATTAGCCCTTATGGCGGAGTGAAAGGTAGAATGAACCTATGTCCTGTAAACCAATTTATGTATTTGCTCGAAACCCCGTGTTCTGGGCCCTCTTCTCGCTATTAGTGCAGCGACCCCTCTCCCATCACGAGAGAAGAAAAACAAGCATTAGTCCTGTTCTGTGTGTTTCGAAACCAGTTTTTTTTTTTTTTTTTTTTTTTTTGTTATGTGTGTGTTACTGTTTGTGAAAGCCGCACGTTGGCATTAAAGTTTCTGAAGCATATAAACACATATAAAAAGTAACGAGAGGCAATTTTATACGAAACTATCCGTGTAGCAATCCCATGAAAGCAGTATGTAGAAATTGGCTCACTTAATAACAGCAAAACTGAAGCTGTACTATTTCGCGTCAAAGGAGCCACTCGATTTTCAGCGCCGGCTACTCCTTGACACATCAGCAGCATGAAATCTACGGTTCAAAAAAAATGCATTTGATTGATGCTGTATCACGGCCGGGCTAGAGATTGGCTTTCCTGCTAAGTTTTTGTTCTCGCTTAGAGCAATGGGATTTGTTCTACCGCTTGGGGGCACGGGCAGCTATCTCTCCCATGCAGTACTGCTCGATCAACCCTGGAAACCTGTTCCGACCACAGTGATTCAAAATGTGTACAAATGTACTCATCTTAAACAAATTGTAATGCGAAGACTGAAAGATTTTTGACTTACCATAAATAAACGCTTGTTTATGGAAAAAAAAAATTAAGACGAAGAGGATGGGATTGCAGAGGCTGTTCGGGCTGTTCCGGTTTAATCCGGTGAATCGGGTGGTGGCTTACGCTGCCTATGGATGCCTCGGGCAACTGTTACTCAGTTTCAAGGCCATCCCCGTCACCGCGCTTCGTTGAGTGATCACTGCGCCGTCCAAATCCCCCATTTTCCTTCACTGAAGCCAACTTTCTGGCGATTTCCCTAACAATTGCCTGACTTTCCCAGATGCTTTGAAATTCCTGGCAATTCCAGGTTTTCCAGGTTAGTAGACACCCTGAAGAAATTATACGCGTAAGCCCACGCAGGCAGGCGGCCTCATGGCCTGTAAGGCTAACTTCTTTGGAAATTTCTCCAATTCAACCTCGGAGCGAAGAGTACAACACGGTGAGGTTAAGGTGCCCCCTTAGATCAGACTTGTACGTAACTAGCTACAAGTGACGGATTGCTTGTAATCAATCACATTTTATTGCAACTATTTAACATTTCAATTACTTTTTTTTTCTGCGGTAACGTCCGCTGTAATTCAATTACTATTTTTTTCTGTAATCAGTTACAAGTAATCAATTAATGCTTCCGAAACAGCTAAAATTATTGAGTGGAATTTTTTTTATATAAAAGTCACTCTGTCTGTCCGTTTGTCACTTGTCTATGTTGCACCAACGTTGGGCACTTTTGTTTTACTCCTAAATAACTAAAAGAAGATACCAATACACCAGAAAGATTAGAATGTCAACGCGCTCAGCGACAATTGACTGTCGAGCTGTCGAGAGTGCCACGTTTTATGTGTACGGGTTGTTACGATCAGGGTTTGCCGCGGCATAGACGACCGTCTTCTGCGCTGACCTCATCTAGCCACACAGAGACCCCCCCTATTTAATCGTGAATGAGTTCACCAGCGCGTGCTTGTATAGAACGTACTAAGAACAGATTTTCTACGATTTTGTTTTTCTACTAGTTTAGCATGCCGCTGTTTATTTACCCTTTCTCTTTCTCTCTCTCTCTATCTTTAACTGTTTATGTATATCTCTATTACTGAAGGCTGAAGGAAGTGGCGCATTTTATTAGCAGTAGCTTATTTTGTTCTCAAGGCGCCCGGGAAGGAGGTCACGTGCTCTCCCCGGACTTATAAAATGGAAAATCTAACAAAGAGAAACAAAATGTAACCCCTTTGAACATTTAAGAAATGAAAACTGAACGTACTCTAACCAACTGGTTTGAATTGCCCGACGTTTCGCGGCCTGCTCGGACGCTTGTTCACGGGTGACTTATTTGGCTGGGTGTTCGTCTTTCTCTTCTTCTCCTTGTCGCTGCCGTTAGAATCGTCTTCTTCTCTTTGTGACTCCTCGAAGTCCGTGAATATAGCTGCTTGGGAGGGTACCGATCGACCGGTTCAGGTTGTTCTTGGTATGCTGGATATGCCAGGACTCTAAATAGAGTCGTTTTTTCCAGTTTCTTTCGGTGTCTAGGACGGAACTGCTGTCGAAGTCGATGACGTGGTTGTTCTTTTCTGCATGTTCCGCTAGAGCGTTTCCCTGCACGTCCTTCTTTTTGACATCATATTTGTGTCTGCGAAGACGTTCGGTGAAGTTCTTGGTTTCTCCGACATATGAGGCGTTGCAGTCGGCGCAAGGAATGCGATAAACAAGGCCTTGGGCTTTTTCTTTTGGATGACGATCTTTTGGAAGAGGAAGATGATGGCCAATGGTCGAGACGGGCTTGTGTGTCACTGCTATGCCGTATGGTCTGAGAGCACGGGTGAGAACTTCGCTCGTGCCTCTGAGGTACGGGACGCACATGCGGCTGGAGGGATGGGTTTTCTCCTCTGGTTTTCTCGGCTGCCGATGGGTGGCGAAGTTTCTTGTAGATATTGTTTACGAATCTTGTTGGGTATGCGTTTTTTCGAAGGTCCCGTTTTATAATGTCAACTTCCTCTTTAAGTGCCTTATCTGTGGAGCACACCGTTATGGCACGTCGAAATAGTGCCGAAACTACTGATGATTTGTGAGATGTGGGGTGGTCTGATAAAAAATTTAGGTATCGTCCGGTGTGCGTTGGTTTTCTATACACCTGAAGGATGGGTGAGATCGCAGCAAGGTGCCAAGAAACTAAGAAAGCGCGACTTTTCAGTTTTAACTCTAGCCCGGCCGTGGCCGTATATATACACTGTATACAAAGGCGTCGCATTTCACCGGAGCAGCTTAAGCGCAAGAAGCTAGACGCGGCACAACGCACGGCGAACAAACTGATTTACATATTTGACAACAATCGACACCGTATACGCATGCTTCGTTAGAACTGCTCGCGCTCAGGTTCTTCACCGAGTGGAGCGGCGAGAAAGAATTAAGCTGACTGTTTGCACCGCGCCGACGAATGAGTGAGAGGATTTCTACATTGTCCCGAATGCTATAAAGCACTTTTCTTCCCAACTTTCACACATCTCCGGGAGACGGTTGCAATGAGGGAGAGCATTTAGATCGCGTGCGTGCGTGCGTGCGTGCGTGCGTGCGTGCGTGCGTGCGTGCGTGCGTGCGTGCGTGCGTGCGTGGCGTGCTGCGTGCGTGCGTGTCGTGCTGTGTGTGTGTGTGTGTGTGTGTGTGTGTGGTGTGTGTGTGTGTGTGTGTGTGTGTGCGTGTGCGTGCGTGTGCGTGTGCGTGTGCGTGTGCGTGTGCGTGTGTGTGTGTTGTAAAAGCGAGGTACAGAGGCGTATTAGTCATAGAGATGTTTGGTATTCCGCACGGTTTAGATTTCTTTTAAAGCTCCATTTGGACGAAGTGAATGCAGTGCCATCGGAGCAAGGGGCGATCGTCTCGCCCTCTCCCGACATTTTACGCATTTCTAGTAAAGAATTTGGGGGAGAGAAATCCTCTCCCCCATCTCATCGACAGTTCCGACACCCGGGAGTGAAAGACTGTTCGCTATGGCAAACCAAAGTGTAGTTTAGTGTCTGAGCTCTCGGGCAAACATATAGCCTCGCGCAATAACCTCAGGCTATGCGAGACTGCTGTGCAGTGTGAACGTAGAAATTCACAAGTATATAGAATCCTTCTTGAACTTTTTATGCCCCTTTGTAGGTGCCGGGAGTTGTTGGATCAAGGCGCGGGTGCATTGTTATATGTAGAGTTCCTGTATAGGCTCCCTACGGGAGCCAGAGTTGCGCGTTCACGCATGGCATGTGGATTCAGCTCCTCACGGGACTGAATTCGGCGCGTGCAACGTCTACTTTGCTGCACGACACTTGATACGGCTCCTCACGTGATCGGATCTCGGCGAATAGCGGCGAGGGCGGCACGCGGCATGTGGAATCAAACGCGCAACTCTGGCTCCCGTAGGGAGCCTATACAGGAACTCTAGTTATATGAGTTCGACAGCGCTCGTAGGGATAAAGCGATCGAACTAAGAGTGAAAAAAAAAAAGAATTCAGTTTGCCCGCAGCAATGTACTCAAACTACAGGTTTTCCCGCTCATTTTAATCCAAGCGACAGAAAATTTAATTCAAGTGCCATCCAATTTAATCCAAGCGCCACATAATTTAATCCTTGCGCTACCCAATTTAATCCTGGGGCCAGTCAATTTAATCCACGATATGTATATGCACTTATTGTCTTCTGAAACGACGTTCTTGAGGTTGTCCTTGAGGTCGTCTTAGACGTCGTCCGTGAGGTTGTCCTAGACGTCGTCCTAGAGGTTGTCGTATACGTCGTCCTAGGCGTCGTTTTTGAGGTCGTTCTTGAGGTCGTCCTACACGTTGTCCTCGAGGTCGTCCTAGACGTCTACCCTGAAGTTATCCTAGGTGTAGTCCTTGAGGTCGTCCTTAAAATTGTCCTAGACGTCGTCTTAGACGTCGGCCTAGGCGTCGTCCTTGAGGTTGTTTTTGAGGTCGTCCTAGGCGTGATGCTTGAGATCGTCCTAGACGTCACGCTTGATGTCGTCCTAGACGTCGTCCTTTAGGCGTCGTTCTTGAGGTTGTTCAAGAAGTCGTCCCTGAGGTCGTCCTAGACGTAGTCCTTGAGGTCGTCCTAGACGTCGTCCTCCAGGCGTCGTCCTTGAGGTCGCCCAAGAAGTCGTCCTAGACATTGTCCTTGAGGTCGTCCTAGACGTCCTTCTCTAGGCGGTGTTCGAGGTTGTCCTAGAAGTCGTCATTGAGGTCGTCCTAGACGTCGTCCTCTAGGCATCGTCCTAGACGTTGTTAAAATAGCTTCGCTGGTCTTCCATCTTCACGTGAAGTGAAAGGGCTCTACATTTTTCCTATTAATATCGGAATCAAAGATCGTTTACCTCGGAAGTATCGCGGACACCAAAGGGAGCCGTCGGACGAGGAGAAAGGCTCACTGGAAGGACTTCTGGTCCGACGCTGCCCTCTGGTGTCCGGGGTAATTGAAGTGAAGTATAAAGTAACTCAAAAGTAACTATAAGTAATCGAAAAAGTAATCAAATTATCAATTTAGCTAATAATTATTAAATTGGCTGTATAATGACGTAAAGTAATCAAAATAGTCACCAAACTGTCAATTAAGCAGACTGGTCTACCGGGTCAATAGCAGCTCAAGCCAATCAAAAGGGTAATCATATTGCAAATTTAGCTCATAAGAACGCAGTTGGTTCGATATTAGCTCAAAGTAATCAAGTGTCATCAAACTGTCAATTAAGCCGAATTAATGTTCGTTGGGTCAATAGTAACTCGAAATAATCAAGAGTAATTGCAATGAAAATTTAGCTCATGATAGATAAATTGGTAACGCAATAGCTCCAAGTACTTAAAATTGTCACCAATATGTTAATTGGGCCGATTTACAGCCCATTGGGTTAATAGTAAATAAAAAATAGACATCATGTCAATTATGCCCACAATAAATCAATTGGTTGAAAATTAGCAGCAAATAATCAAGTCTTATTACAATGTCAATTAAGCCGAATTAGGATTAATTGGGACAAAAGAGTAATAAAAATGTGAATCGAGCTCTTAAAAGACCAATTAGTTGAATGTGACCTCAAAGTAATCAGAAGAGTTACCAAATTGTGAAATAGGACAAATCCATTGGGTCAAGGTAACTCAAAGTAATCAGAAGAGTAATCATAATATACATTAGGCTCATAATAAATACGTTCGTATGAAGATAAGCTCAAAGTAATTAAAAGTGTTATCCCAATGTCATTTCGGTCGAATTCAAGTCCACTGGGTTAAAAGGAACTTGAAGTAATCAAAAGAGTAATAATAATGTCAACTGAGTTCATTATAGATCAATTGGAGGTATAATAACACGAAGTAATCAAAAGAGTAGCCAAAATGGCAGTTAGGCCGAATTAAAGTCCATTCGGTCAATAGTAAGTCAAAGTAATCAAACAAGTAATTGTGATGTCAATTGAGCTAATAATAAATACTTTTGTTAAATATTAGCCCAAAAAATCAAAACAGTCATCGCAATATCAATTAGGCCGGATTAAAGTCCTTTGGATCGAAAGTAACCCAAAGTAATCAAGACAAATAATAATGTATGATTGAGCTCACAACCGATACATTAGCACTATAATTACTAGGGCTGGGCAATTGATCGATTAACCTACCGATTAATCAATTAATGCTTTAATCGCGATTAATTTGATTAACCGGTCAATCTGGAAAATTTTGACGAACCAAAATTAAATAAAAATGAAATGCTTTCACTATGCAGACATGGACGCGCACACCTATATGAAGTGAAAAATTTAGGTGAAGTATTAACTTAAGGTAAACTGTAAGGGGGAGATTTGTAACTTCAGACATGTGCAGAAGGTTACACATGTCCCAGCGACTTCAACGCCGTGCGAGTGTCCGTTTAGCGCAGCAGAGACTACTGTGAACAATCAAAGGAGGTCGCCCTTCTCGGAGAATATCAACGAACATTTTTGCCTCATGGAGCTGAAGTAATAATGTGTGAGTGTGAGTGTTTTTTAACTCTTCTCAAGTGTATATTGAAGCTGATTCATAATTAAAATTATTGTGTCGTTTAACACATATTCAGCAAAAAAAATATCGATGAAATTTTTATTTTTAATCAATCTTATTATGCATGAAAATGAACGAGACCGATTACTCGATTAATTAATCGATTAAAGGGTGGCGATTAATCGGGTTAAAATTTTTAATCGACGCCCAGCCCTAATAATTACACAAAGTAGACAAGAGTTGCCAAATGTCACTTAGGCCGAATGAAGTCAATTGAATTGAGAGTAACTCAAAGTAATCAAAAGAGTAATCATAATGTCAATAATCATTACATAAAAATTCAATTCGTTGAAGATTAGCTAAAAGTAATGAAGAGTCATCACAATCCCATTTAATTCGAATTTATGGCCAATGGGTCAAAAGTAACCCGAAGTAATCAACAGAGAAATAATGATGTCAACTGAGTTCATTATAGATCAATTGGAGCAATACACTCTAAAAAATGCCTGCGCGTCCACTTACCCGCAAAACACTCAAAGAGCCAATCTCTGCGATCTACTAAATCAGCTCAGCGAATGATGAGACGGAAAATTCGTTTAGACCTAAAAATGAAGTCTGCGCTGTGGCATTACGCAATGCAAAACGTCATGCTTGCATTGCGTAATGCCACAGCGCAGACTTAATTTTGAGGTCTAAACAGATGTTCCGCCTCCGCATTCGCTGACCTGCTTTCATAGATCGCAGAGATTGGCTCTTTCAGTGTTTTGCGGGTAAGTGGACGCGCAGGCATTTTTTAGAGTGTAACACGCGAAGTCATCAAAAGAGTAATCATAAATTGCAGTTGTACTTATATCATCTGAACTGTAGCAATGTTAAGTCGAGTAATAAGAAAGGTTAAACAAAACGTCCATTCAGCTAATATAAATTCGAGCGCGCCACAATAACTCAATATTACAAAAAGAGTAATCAACATATCGACTAAGCCTTGTCAATAGTGGTACTATAACTCCAAGTAATCACAATAGGGATCAAATGATCAGTTGTCCCCCCAAAAATCTAATTGTATAAAACATTATTCTAAGTTACCAAATGTGTAAGCAAAACACGACACACGACAACTGAAGGCAATAAATGCATATATATATATATATATATATATATATATATATATATATATATATATATATATATATATATATATATATATATATATATATATATATATATATATATATATATATATATATATATATATATATAAATATATATATATATATTGTAGATTAAATTGATTGACCCCGGGATTAAATTCGGTAGCGCAAGGATTAAATTGTGTGGCGCTTGGATTAAATTTGGTGGCACTTGGATTAAATTGGCCATCGCTTGGATTAAAAAGAGTGGGAAAACCTGTTGTAGTAGTACGTGACTATTATTTTTTTTAAAAAAGACACCGCAACCCAGGGCAGATGCGTGAGATAGCTATAGAAAAACGAAATAATGCTGGAAGTCAAAATCGCTCAAATAGTTTAGTCTAGTTGTGTGAATGCGCTCCGACAGCACTCCGACAGCACATTGATGTTGAGTCGACAAGTACAATGCGCCATCCAACGTTCGGATCAAGCGTAAAAATCCGAACAACATTGCAAACAAGATAGGATTCTCGCTTAGATTTGTCTTGTCCTAGCTGTCAGACTGTCCAGACCTAACGGTCCGAAATGCGTGGAGTTCGGACAAAATTCTCTGCCGTCACGTCAGTGATAAATATACAAAATGACGCACGCCTTTCGAGTTTCACCCGAAAACAAAAGAGATAACAAATCACAAATCACTCCCGAAGAGTTCAGCGGTGTAACATTCAAACGCCAAAATTTTTAGAGCCATCCACTAGAGGTTAGAAACGTGCTTTTATTGAACTCTGTAATCTTAAATAGATCTATAATTCTTACATCTGTGGGACGAAGGCGAATAAGGGCATACTACCGATGGGGAAGCTATACCTGTACTTGTCACATGAGTTCCTTGTCTGTTCCTTTGTCGTGCACTTTGATTTCCACAAATAGGTTACCACAAGTGGAGTTTTGTGGGATGTTTGTGCGCGCGTGCCTAAAACAGCACAATTGCAAACTGGCAAGCAAAGACAAGAAACGTTTGCGAGGAGGGTCTTTGGCAAGGAGACAGGAAATCAGGATGCCTTAACTATCCCTCGTCATAGGCAAGCAGTTCGAAGAATGTCTAGTAAAAAGCAACACCGCACAAACACATCATTGTTTTTATTTTATTATTTACTATGGGCCATCTGGTGACCCTTTCGTGCCCATTAGGGAAGACTAAATAGCTACAGGCGCGTTGACGTTTGTTTCGCTCTGGCAGCGAGCTTTCAAAAACTTCATGCCGTTCTTGAAAGACGATAAAATGGTTTAGTCAAAACTGAAGGCAAATGAATGTAACGTAAAAAGATAGTTGATGTTTGCAGTAGTCCAACCTACTTATTACATTCTTGCCCCGTCACATCGTCCAAATAACCAGGCCGAGATCCACGCCGTATCATGCTGTGCTTTGACCACGCGCAGTACGCAAATTATAAGGCCAGACTTTTACTGCGCATGATCAACACACATCGTTTAAGAAACCCAGAGTGTACGGTGAGCCGCCCTTTTTCGAAAGCGGCATTTACCAAACGCAAGTCGTTAGACAGTTGGAGCATTCGGTATACCAAAATATATTAATCCCCTCTACCAAATATCACAGCCCACAGGTATGAAATCGCAGTTCGAGGAGCGAGCGCTTTCACCCGAGGAGCGATTTGACACGTATGGACGTTGATTTTTGCAAACAAGAGAACGACTACTAGCCTTGATAAATGTGCTTATCTAGTATCGAAGCATTATATAGTGTCAGTGAAAATTCTACTGTATTGGCCTTATTATTCAATGTTCACGCGCGCTGGGGTGAAGATAATTTATTCATTTATTGTCTTTTTAATTGTACCACACCGACGCGATGAAGAGCGTAGCAATTTCGCCTTATCTTGAATCAAAACGGAGGGTACATGGAAGCACACGGCCTTAAAAGACTCTGATCCTGCTCTGTAGCTCGCTTGGTGGTAGCCTGGCAGGGAATCCCAGAGTTGAGAGTTTGCGTTCCTAGCCATCTCTGTGGGATAGATCAGTGGTGTGACTGGATCTCGTGCGATCACGAAACAATCACCCCGTCATTAATACGAAGGAGTAAATAAACAAAAGCGCGTGTTGATCTTCTTTGTCCTCGAGTCCTACAGTCGTGCTTCGAGTACTGGAGTCGCACTTACTTTAAGTGGCCGAAAGTAGCATAGCACACCAGGTGAATGCAGCGTATTGCTTCAAAGTACCATTAGAAACAAGGCCTCATTGTACTTGAAGGTGCTGGCACTTGTACAGCCGAGATGCATTCCAGATCAAGGCACTCGCAAAACAACCTTGGCTCCCCCACAAAAACAAGACCTAAGCAAAGAGCTCGTGTTTGAAGATTTTGCTACAGTTACAAAACAAAGTGAACGTTTTGCGGCACACTTTTTACTGTAGCTATAACGTAACGTAACATATGGCGTTGTTGCGCTGTATTCTAAAAATATCGTTGTGTTCTGGTGAAAATACGCTTCCAGTTGTATTGCAGTCGAAAACGGTGTCTATTGTTCATTTCACACTGAAGCAAGGCTTTGTGCACATGCCTCTTCGAGGCAGTCAATCCATTTCCGCGAAATAGATCCTAGATGCATTTCAATCCGATTCCAATAAGATTGAGCTCACGGCCTTCCTTCCCCTAGCACTTTAAGTTGAAATGAAGTAGAGCAGTTCCGCATCGTGCCTATGTTTACAAGCAGGTCACAAAGCACGTGTCGCGGCGCTCTTCCGAGCACGTGTTTCTTTAAAACTACTACAACTACGATCCGCACACAGCCACGTAGAGACCGTTTCCATTGTGCGCGTGCGCCATAGTATAGTTCCGCACACACCGACTCCACACTGTCGTCTAATAACGTGTCATTCACACCGACGCGACATGGTTGCGGTTGGGTCGGGGCAGGACACGACCGGGACAGCTTGTCAGTCAGTTGGGGATGTACGCGCTGATTGAGCTCCGTCAAGATGACGCGTCCACGCACTTGTAGTCTTTTGTCCCTCCGGAGCGGCTCGGGGCTTTGTTGCCGCCGTACATAGGTGCGTGGGAGGGCCTCTGCGTAATTGTTCTCACGAGTCGGGGCTCGTGCCAAGAAAGCGGCCAACCGTGGACGTCGAGAGTAGTAGAGCCACGGAGCGAGTTCCTTGTGGTGGGAGCCGCTCTGCGAGGAGGCTGGAGACCCTTGACCTCTTCTCCGATGCTTCCCAGGAAGTAGCGTTGAGCCCTGCCTGTATAGCCACACCGTTGAGTGTGCCCCACCCGAACCACTCAAGAAAGACAAATGTCATTCGGTTGATCGTGGACGAATTGAAGAGCGTCACGCATAATCTAATCTCGACGAAGTCTTGTTCGGCTAAAGACGAACTCATTTACCGAATGCCCGGTAGGCAGAACATGACTGGAGTTCTGTGTGCCTGGACCAATAGAGTGGAGGGCAGACGCCTGGAATTTTGTAGCCATGACAGCTTTGTTGGGAAATTCTGAAAGTACAGAAATCCTTGGCCCATCCTGTTATTGAACGTGCTTCATCACAAAACACAGGCGAGCTACATTTACGAGGGAACACGAAAAATAACAAACGCGAAAAGATAAAAAGAAAACGAGATAGGCGGTGATACTTCGGAAAAAATTGCGTTATCGCCACTTCCAGCTGAATAACAATAGTGCGTGTTTAATGAAGGCAGCGTCCTCCACGAGTCGTTTCAGATTATTGTTGTTATTGTATGATGCTGTTATTTCATAGGGTGTCCACTAACATGATCGGAGAGTATCATATTTTCGATGGTCAGTGACCCTGGATCAGTGGAAAGTGACGTGACTACGAGATTTACGAGGAGTCTTCCTCGTAGGTCTCCCTTTTTCTCCGTTTCCCCTATACGTCTAGATTGGTTCAGTCCCTATAACAGCCTTAGTCCCTACATACTCCTATGAGAGCCTTAGTGCCTGACGGTCTCAAGACCACGAGATGGTCACTGACATTCAAGAATCGCTTAAACGGGACGCTGCCATCAAGTTACATTGTGACTCATCTTGACTAATCACATTGTGGCGTCACTAGCTCCGATGGCGGCGATATTGTAGTCCCTAAGTTTAACGCATGAATTGCTCAGTGACTCTGAGCAAAGTACGAAACCGTTCCAACAACGGTCACGCGATATAGACCATTCCAATGTTTACAAAATCACAGTCCAGCGTGCGATCTTCACAGCCCAGCACGTGCGTGTTCGTCGCTTCGGAAAGCGAGCAAAGCACGCGCCATACGCACGAACGCTCACAATGGCACCGGCCACAAGCTCGTTTTTGGAAAGGTCTATACGGTGCACTCTCCAAAACCCTGCACGGATGCTAGTCGTTAATCATTCGGAACAACAACCACTGATCCTGCTCCATTTCACTTACCGGCGTAGCCCCTGAGGAGTACGAGCGGTTCATTTCTTCGTAACATCTTGCCGCCGAACAAAAATGTGATTGCATTGTTTAAAGTGCATACGATACTATGCACGCATGTAGCAACAATGGCAAAAGAAAGAAACGTCTTTTTGTGTTCTTTTTTTTTTAACGTTGACGCGCGGGCCTTGCTTCTAAAAAGCGTGCAACTTATTCGGGTAAATTCGGCGTGTTGTTGCGCAAGCGACGCTCTGCCGCCCGTAAACAATCCTGCCGGCCTCGGGTTTTCACCGTCCCTGTACCGAGAATGCGCGCTCGTGCAGTGCAAGCATCAGTTCGCGGCAACATGCACGTGCTTGTAGCATCGGCTCCGCTCGCGCATAAAGTGAACCAAACTGTAGTACATATATGCTCTCGCGCCGAAACATCCGAGGTCGATACGAATCACCCCGGTATTTGTGCTTGTGTCGACTCTCCTTTTTTGACTCTCTCTTCCGTTTTTTCTACTCTTCCTTTTGCACTTTTTTTTTCTCTCTCTCTCTCTCTCTTTCTTTCTCTGGCGTTAATAAAAGCGCCGGAGTATACGTTTCCCGCATGATCGTAGCATGATCGTCGCTCGAGATCAATTACCGCGCAAAGTCACATATCCGGACGACACTGCGGTTCAACGCTCGGTATATATCACTCTAAAAATAGCCCGTGAGTCTACTTTCCCGCACGACAATCGGAGAGCCAATCACCGTAACTTACGGAGGCAGCTCAGCGAATGACGATGCCGAAACATCTTTAGACCAAAAAACGCAGTCTGAGTTGTGACATTAAGCAATGCAAGTGTGACGTTTTGAATTGCTTAATGTCAGAACTCAGACTGCGTTTTTTGGTCTAGACATATGTTTCGGCATCGTCATTCGCTGAGCTGCCTCCATAAGTTGCGGTGATTGGCTCTCCGATTGTTGTGCGGGAAGAGAGACGCACGGGGCTTTTTTCAGAGTGTAAGAAAAATAAAACATACGTAATGCCGCTGTTTTTATTTTTGTATTAAAAATACGGTAAAATGCTGCGTACATTTCATAAACTTGGTATTTATATCAGCACGGCGTCTCACTAAACGTCCTATTTGGAGTCGCACTATAGGAGTCGCGGGGAAAACACGAGATATCCAATCACGGCGAACAATACCGGGATCAATGCAGATTGTTGGGCTAGTTGGTACTGGGTACCGGGATCCCAGCGAATGACGAAGCTTAGAATACGCTTAGAGCAAAACTTCGATGTGAGGAGCGACAATGAGCTCGACGTTTCACGGGCTCGTTTTTCATTTTTGTTTTTCAGGTATAATCGTATTCTGAGCTCCGTCGTTCACTGAGATTCTGCTATTGTTCGCCGCAATTGACTGTTTCGTGTTATGCAAAAAAAAAAAAAAAATTTAAAAAAAAACTTTTTTTTTTTATAGTGATAATCAGTTGGTGGATCTAAAACGCCAAAAAGAAAGGGTCAAAAAAGCAACACCACATAATATATTCTGCAAAATGCCCGCGCGCCTACTTTCCCGCAGAGCACTCGTATAGCCAATCACAGCGATCTGCGGAGGAATACAAGTTTGAACCTAGAACTTAAGTCGGTTATGAGACACTGAACAATGTGAAATGTCACGCTCAGTGTCCCATCGCAGGCTTCATTTCGAGGTTTTAAAGATGCTTTGGGAATTATCCTTGCCCGACATTGCAGTGATCCGCTCTCCGAGCGCTCTGCGAGAAAACAGACGCACGAAATATTTTTTCAGTCTCGTGTATACCTAAACCTGTTTTGCACCCGCGGTATAGCGAGCATACGGCCAGCGGCATCGTCGATGTACACCATAGTCCCAACAGCGGCGTTCCTTCGGAGCAGCCAATCGGCACAAAGCACATATTCAGCGCGGCCACGCTACCCGAGGACGCATGCGCGAAGGGGCGGTGACGTCATCGCGACGCACAATCTGACGTCACTTTGCGGATGACCTCCGAAGACGCGCAGGGGAAAAAAACTGGGTCACCAGCACCTTCCAAAACAACGACATCAACTATGAGAGCAGAGGGGGTGAGAAAAAAAAATGGGGATATCCACTTTACTTTTTGTCTTTTTACCGACTTCGGCATTCACTTCTGGAATCTTTCTCATACGGGCGAGCGTATTATTGGAGGCGAAAAGGACGGCATACTGGGGGAAAAAATTGTTCCGCTTTGTGCAAACGACGGTGGCCGTTGTTACATAAGGCGGAGTGCGGATTCCGCTAACTTCTGCTGCAGACGTGATCCATAAGCCCGGAGGTCAGCGACGACGGGTGCGGCGAATGACGTTGCGGATTCATTACGTTGCGTAACACACTCGTTGGTCGCCAAGAATTCGCGCTATTATCTGCTGAGCTCAATATTTGACTGGGCAGGTCGTGAAAAGCACACAGTCGGCCAGAGTTTTGCACATCTCGAGTAATTCGGCTGCATTGACCAGCAGTAGGTTCGCTCTAAAAAAGAAAAAGAAAAAAAAAAAACAAGTCCGCACGTTTTCTACTGAGCGCAGCACACGTTAAATGAACGCATCAAGGTATAGAGAAACGTCACGATTTAATCCAGCACGTGAGACGTCATCCATATTCATCTTGAAACAGCGCGACTGGAAACGGACGAAGAGAGAGACTGGACAACACGAACTTATACTATCTCGCGCAATTATTCATTCTGTAACCCGTATTATCTCAGCAGAGATTGCATTCCCCTGAGTTCTCAAAACGTCATCGGCTCCCATAGTTTCACACATGCAGCGATTCGCTGTCCGCCCACCATGCAAATGAAAAGAAGCACGGGCCTGCTTTTTTTACGTCACAGCAAAAGAAAGGGCCGGTGGCTCCACTTTTTTGCAGAGCCCCTGCAGGAACGCATCACTGCGACTTGCTCAAGGAGAAAATGATGAGTGCCGGAAAGGCTCCGACCAAAACATGCTATCTGTGCTGCTGCAGCAATGAGCGTAAATGTTTCAGATGTCCCCCAAAAACAAAACAAAAAAGTATGTGTGGATATTTAGGCAGCGTGAACTTAGTTAGCCACTGAAACACGCTGTAAATAAGTAATTTTGCCAATGCAACTACTACTACTAACCTGAGTCTTTTCACATGAATAACAGGATGGCAATTACGCGAGCCCACGCGTCGGTACGATGCTCATCCAGATCGAAACGAGCAGAGGCAGGGTCAAACCCAGGCTCCCTGCAGCCTGCAGCAGGAGCGTTCGATCCACGTGCTTTCAGCTGCAGTGCGCCTAACACACTCGGTAACATGTCTCTGATTTTACTATTGCAAGTAAGGTAATTATTCGTGAGAAGGCGGTATTCTCTGTGCATTGTGTATGCACTTTTCGAACCCATATAGCGTAAATATTTGTCAGAAATGCATACCTGAACCAGATTGCACGTGGCATCTGTAACATGTGAAGATCGCTCTCTTCCGTCTAGAAATAGCCTATTTTTTATTTTTTTTAATCTGGAGCTTACTTTCTAGAACATTTGACCGTTCAAATGCTCAACGTCTCTTTCTTTTTTTTTCTTAACTAACATTGCAGTTTTGAGACCGAACATATTGTGGACTTCGTCTTTGTTATACACTTTATTCGTAAGTCATAGTAAGTGGATCTTCATATGCTTTCTAAGGTACTTCCGCTCAGAACAGTCGGAGCCAGCCCCTGCCTCTCAACGCAGCCTATTTACAAAGAAAGGAGTCCCGCCTATCTTCTTTCCCGCACAGCACGCAAAAGAACCGATCATGCAGTGAATGACGACTAATTTCCCCAAAACTTTACTAACTGCTACCTATAGCAGTTGAAAAGATCGAGCGGCATCGTACTCCGATGGTCCTGCACTTAGTGCAGAAAAGAGCTCACCGGTTTAGCCACTGAGACCGCATGGTCACTCAAACGCCACAGTGCTTGCACTCCTCACTGGTTGGGCCGATTAAAGCACGCCTTCATTCCGGAGGAGCAATTGTGTCGCGAGTTTTGAGTTACGGAGCCCGGAATGCACCTCCGACTGGTGTGTTAAGCTTCCTATATCCCGCCAGTAGATCAAAAGTGGTCCCAAGGTCGCAAAAAGGACGTCAAAAAAAGCCGGAGTGTCATGGTGTCGATTGTCGCGATCCTAGCGGCTGGTCGTTGCAGATGCCGGCGAAATGCACGAGCGAACCCCAGTGTCGCTGTTGTCGCGGCGTGACAACTCCTGGCTGCTGAGGCTTCCGTTGGCTGTCAATCTGGAGAGTGACCTGCAGCACAACGGGCGTCTGCCATGATCCACCACCGCTGCTTCGACACCGCCAGGATCGCGACCGTCGTTAACATGACGCTTCTATGACGTCATCAAGCGGAAATCGAGGGACCGAATTCGAGGACGGGGTAATCACACCGGTTGGAGTCGCGTTCCATGGCACCCTTAATCCCGGCCATCTGGGATCTTGTCTTCCGTCTTCTACTCTGTCCGTGTCCCTGCGGTGTTTGTTACCCGATAAAAAAGAATTGCTCTAGTATTTGTACAGTTTCCTTGTTTTAGTATAGTTTTTGGTCAAATTATCACCTTCCCTATTGAAAAAAAAAAATGCAAACGTGCTTGGTTCCATAAACATATCGAAACTTATACAGGGTGTTTAAGTTCATTCGAACAGATTGATTAACAAAAAAATCCGTGAAAGGTACACTTATACGGCAGGTGAGTTAAACAGCCAGGGGAACATAATGTAAGGGAATAATCGTCACGATAAGTCAAATAATTAAAAACGGTTAATTAACTTTTTTTGCCAGTGGAACTAAACGTATGTTTCCAATTAGAAACTAGATGAGCGTCATCTAAAATCACTAAATTAGTCAATCGCGTTTTCTGATCCCCAACTTGGCGTCTGTTTTTCTTTGCCTCTAAGAAAAACAACAAAATCTGATCGATTATTCTTGTTGACAGTGTCATGCAGTGCACACATTTCAAAGCAGGGCGCTCTGCTGCGCAGCCCTCGTTCCGCTTTCATGTCGACGCTTTTCGCGCGGCTGTTGCCATATTTAATTTCGACGTAGCCGAGATGGAGGAAATACGATCTTCCTTATTTCCCGATTAGACGAAGAGCTAATAATTGAAACCGCAGCTTCCTAAATAAATTATGAAACGTGAAGATTTTGCAATGCGGTGTCGGATATATACTGCATGAAAGGTCATTCAATAAGCATATGAGTATCCAGAAATTACGCAAGCTGCTGCCCTCTACACTGGTTATGTTTTCACCCGGTTATCCTTTAATTGTCGTTCTAATTAAATTATTTGTTATTTTTGTCGTGCAACGCCTCATCTGTTTCATGACTTTTTTTTTTTGCATTTTAAACATAAATTTCGCTAGTGAATTTCAGAATGACCGCATGTACATAAGGCATCCCCGTATATACTTCAGCGGAGTGAACGTATTTCACTTGAGTGAACGCTCGACTTTTAGATTCGTAGGTGAACTTTTCTTCGCATCCGTCAAAAGGCTAATGAGCTTTTTTCCGCATCCGACAGTTTTGCTGTGAGCTTTCCTCCGGTGAGCTTTTCTCCGGTGAGAATTTCTCCGGTGAGATTTTCTCCGGTGAGCTTTTCTCCGCCCCCCGGTCTCTTCGCGCTCTAAAGAGAGCCCGATTTACGGCGAATGAAACTTCCGAGAAGGCGACTTGATCTAATTATGAGGTCTCCGAAGTGACTAGCTCAAACGGTGCGAGCTCCCTCAATACATCGCACTGACTGACCCTCAATCCGCATGCTCGGTCGGAAGTATCTGAGCGGTCGTGGTTTTAGAGCACGGTTCCCTGAATGCGAGACACAACGTTACAGACATGGTAATCCTTAAAATGGATGTTTACTTTCCCTACTTTTGTTGTCAAGCGTAACGGAGGTTCAATGGTGACTCTTAGCATGTTGCGTCCGTTGTATTGGGAGTACGCGCTAAAGCCATAACAATATATTGTCTTTTATTCATTTGGCCGTGTTGAGAATTCAAAGGCCACGTTATTAGTTGTAATTGTCGTGTGTTCTGTTTTTGTGCACAGCTTTTGACTTGAGGCCTGTCGTGTGTGTCTCTTTTTTTTTTTCAGTCTTGGATTTTAATTTCTATCTTTCACTTGCTCGTCCACCTAAATATCCATTCCTAAAGTATCATTTCTGCGGCAGGCATTGTCCCACCTTCTTCGTTGCATTTTCCATTATCATGTAAATGCGGGGTCATCAACTTCGAGGCGGACTAAAACGAGAAAATAAATAAATAAAACACGTGTCGACCTTATAACGTTTGAAGGAAAATAAACATTTATTAATTTTTCACTGTCAAAGCTGTTATGTTCCCCTGAGAGCTCTGATTGACAGAAGAACTTTTGCAAGATTGCGGGACATTCCATTTTTTTCCTGGATAATAAAAAAAAAAAAAAACATTTATAAAAAAATAAATGACGTTTTAATTTAGATATGTGCTATGAGTCCGAAGCTATTACATTCCTCGAGAATATTACGGGTTTTTATTATAATGAGCAAAAACTAAAAAAATACTTCAAAGATTTTTGCATAGGATCAATGTTTGCGTACCCAATGCAAAAATATATGTCAAACAGGGGAATACAAAAAAAAAAAAAAAACGTTCGCGAGGTTTTACTTAGTAATAATTAATGTTTCATTACTGAAATATAAACGTCTTCCAGAGAATGAAACAATTTCCGCAGTTCGGTTGAAATCATTTTATTTTTTCATCGTTTTGCTGAGAACAGCCTACAGAGCCTGCAAAGGGCGAATGTTCCAGAATTTGGATGATCCGACGCGCATCCGATGCGCAACGAGCTGAAAAAAAGCTACATCTTAACCTTCCGAATGTTTTCTGAAAATCGATTATTTCTGTTTTATCCTGATGCCTCAGCCGAAACAACCATGTGTTACCCAAGCTCCTCCAAGAATGCGCGCCCTATAGTTCTAGATGTGCAGACTGGTTTTTGTCGACATCAGTGCTCCTGCCCACACTGAGTTCGTTTACCCAAGACAAATATGGGCCACGTGTTTTACCTGGAAGTGTTGGGACGTTTGAAGAAGCGTGTTTGACGAGCCAGACCGAAGCTAGCGTAAAATCAAGCGAGTTCTTCGGGGTAACGCCATCTTGCAGCACGGTCGTCGCTCTTAGTCAAACGATTCTCGCTAGAAAATAAAAGCGGAAAAAAAAAACGGGATGGCACACGCTGGCTTCCACTCTAACTTTGTTCAGTGTATGTATTACGCCAAGAGTGGGAGCTTCTACACAGTCGCATTTCTGGAAGCCGGGACCTCGGAGCCAGGGGCTTTTCTTGGAAATTCATTTTGAGGAAGCCATACCAGCCATCCAGCACACGCTCCACACATGTTGCCCTGCACGAGCTTACAGGACATTATAGGACCGCATAGGCGTTCAGTAAAATCAGTAAAGTTGTGTAAACATATACCTAAGTTATCTCGTATACTTACAGATACCATAAAACAAAAATTCACCGGTATAGGTACGCGCTCATGTTTTCTTTGTGCCATTAAACTTTCTCAATCATAGTCATCAACTGAAGGCACTTAAATGCTGCTATTAAAATCTTCTTAGATACTGATACAGCAATTTTGAATATGTAAATAATATTTTTCCTTTAGTAAATTGTTTTCTTTATAATTAGGAGGCAATTCGACAAGAACTATTTGGCGTCTGACTTACCAAAGCGTTATCTGACTGGGATCGGTAACAGAGAGCTGAATAAAACGCCCTTATTATTGTTAACTTCCAAGTCTGCATCATGCCAACCACCTAATGTCATCGAAATACTTTACAGCATTGGGCCAACGAGCTCCAGGGATAATGTCAAACAAGAGAAAAGCTCTGAGTCGACCCTTCTTAGTTGCCTTCAAAATCATATACGCTGAGATGGGACGGCAGCATTCTGAAGCCCTCTGTACCAGTGCTGCGTGATGCACGTTAAAAACACAGGCTAGCAGTCGTAGTGCATTGGCTGTATTTCTTATTTACAGCGTAAAACAATGTCTCAATACTTAGGCAGACCGACTTCACGTGTTCTAAACATCTGAAGTGCTTTTGAGGTTACTGTAGGCCTCTCGGTCGTGGAAGGGACACAAGGAGCCTTGACCACGCAATATTGACCTGTAGAATACACTGACGTCCTTCACTCCAGTGAATATATTACAAATATATATATATATATATATTTCAATTGATATCTCAAACAAGTCGCGCAGATAGACCACATCAAAAGCTGGCCCTTGGAAACGTTTTGCTGAAACGTATGAAGGCTCGCAGCGAATATAGAGCGGCTTCTTAAGGAATCTTGAAGTGGGCCTGGTGTTCCAATTAACATCAATGCAAAACAACGTCACAATTACCACCGTATATTGATGAGAATGCATTAAAGACAAAAACAATGTGCATCAGAGGAAGGCGAACATTTTAGAGAAGTTTGATGTGTTTGAGGCGATTGAGAAAACTCACGATGGAGCAAATTAGTTTCTAAAGCGTTCAGTGAAGTATACTTTCGGACTCGTAATGTAGTATTATTGCCTGTGGATATTCAGATCAATGAGCGGAAATACAAAAGCTAACGAGGGAAGAGCGGTTCCCCGTTTGACGTCCACACAACTGCGGGGATCACAGCTGCCAAGTTTGGACACCTGTGTTCCCCGTAAGGTTGGTCACGCTGCAGCCATCGCACGGTGCCCCCCCCCTCCCCCCCCCCCCCCCCACACACACACACACCTTTTCAGGTGTTGGAAAATGATGTGATAGAAAACACACGCAAGTCCTTAGCACGGACTAGGATACTTTGAAACTGCATGCTGTCATTTTTTACCTTGTAATTAAGACAAAAGTTTGTTTTCGGTTGACTTTAAGCATACCCGCGCATTTTAAAACTACACCATGTAGCAGTATTTTTTTTAAAACAAACCTTGTTTTTTTGTTGATGTTGTTTTTCTGAAGGGACACAAAACACTCTAGTTATACTTCAATAGCTTCACTTCGAAAGTTATATATGCCCATATCAAGAGTCATATCCGAACACAGCAAATCCCCTAAACATTTTTTTTTTACAGGACAGTTGGTATTTAAGCTTAAATGTATGTACATAAACATGCAAGACATTTTGCGAGTGAGGCAGCTAACCCTTGCGTGATTGTATGTTCACGCATGCAAAGAGTTAATGGCTCTACCTCGAATGTGGCCTCTTCTCATTTCAGGGGCTCTATCTTAACCCAGGAAAGTTGCAGGACCCGAACGACCGGTTTGTGCAAGGGGCATACGAATGAGTGCTTGAATAAACCTAATGTTTCGCAGCCTGTAGACGACGTAGCTAAAAAAATAAGACTAAGAGGGACGATGCACTTTATAGGTAGTGCTGTTAACTCTTTGCACATACCTGCATAAAGTTACCAGACTCTGCATAAGATACGTTTACAGTTACCACAAAATAAAATATAAAAGTACGTAGTTTGGGCACACGAAAAGTGACTACTTACCAATCACCAGTTACTTAAAAGTAGTTGGCAAGTAACTGGCGTTTTCCTTGATGTTAATATAATATTTTCACTTTCCATCAAACATCTAATGGGCATAGCACCACGAGGTGAAATGGTAGCGCCCTGTATTACCTCGAGTATTATAACTCCAGTGTAGTGTGATCCTAGCCTTGAGCTATTGTAGTCTATCACGTAATAACGACGACACTCAAGTATACGCCTGTAAGACCTCCTCCTACAATCAAACCGGCTGGAGTGAGAAACGAACTTATTATCGCTCTGCCTCCAGCTGGAGTTTTCACTCCACGTGTTCTCCAAAACTGCGGTATCTTAACACACTCGGACTCCATCTACAGCATCTTTAACTCCGAGACTCATCCGGTAACTCTGGGTGTCCGTCGTAGAAAGGTGTCCCTAACATGACTTACCCGTACGTAGTGAATAATTGCACAAAAATGTTCCCTTTTTTCTCACGACCTGGTGCCACCTCCTAAAAACTGGCATCCCAACCTAGCGAGCTAAAATGTTCCCTGACGATGTAGCATCTCAGCTGTCGCATTAACCTAGTGAAATTCAGAAGAGCAGCACGATTCTGCTTAACAAAAGCACTGCATTTTTAAACAGCATCCGGTAAGACGGGTCACCAAAATACATCTTTGATCAGGCTTTCTTCTCGCTGTGGCCAGCAGCCTTTTTTTTCGTTTTAAGAAAAAAAATTACCGCGTAAGCAGTTTTGGAGACACGGCGTACTACGTGCTGAGTCGGTTCTAGAAAAGCCAGGAAATATGTAGTGTATATTAAGCAACTTCAGAAGTTACATGCAGAGATTCGAACTACCGTGTGATGACTCTTTAATGTGAAGAGAAAACGACAGGTAACCAGGACGTGAACCTGGAGTAGGTTCGCTAGGGAACCACTAGAGCGTTGCCCAGAGATTCACACGGTGATAATGCGAAACACTGTGAGAAATATCCGTAGGTATTTTATGTGTGTTAGTTCGTTTAGTCGGCAGCCCGTAACGGCACATCTTCAGACCCCGCGTGGCACCTCGATTCGCGTTGGATAAACGGTCCTGCTTGTCGATAAGCCACAAACACTCCGAAGGAGCCCTAGACCAACTTACACGAAACGTGAGGAGCCCGAACCTTGCGTGAGGCAGTCTCCATCAGGGCGACGGTACAGCTAGCGCAGGGGCTAGAGAGGTGCGTGTCGATGACCCCGGCCTCAGTCAGCGCATCCACTGAGACTGTCTCGCACGACATTTTGGCTACTTGGGTTTCGAGCGAGTCAACACTGTGGACGCTGAGCCTCTACCCAGACGTAGGGGCTCCGGGTCCGGTCGCACACACAGACCCACGCTTTCGAGTGCAAGAAGAACGCGCTGCTGTTTTGTTGTGGGCCCGCCGTGAGGAGAAAGCGGGGAGGGCGAAGGCACAAAAAAGAAGGCAAGGGCGCACCCTGGAAGCAGGAAGGTGGCACTTACCAGCAATTGGTTGCAGCACAGGACTCTGCCCCGATGTGGACGAGTGCGTGTCCGAGCCTTCCAGTGGCCGACGGTTGATGCCCCATGGCGGTTGACGCCGAGGTCCCCGGGTCGGCAGCGCTTTTTCGAGAACTTCTCAGGAACGGAGTGGCACAGGGAGCCTTCGTGCGCCTTTGCAGGGATTCGCGCTTCACCGGAACGCGACTTCCTTCTTCGCCTGGATACCGAAGAAGTGTCTTTGATCCTTCACCCCCGGATCGGAGACTCGGGTCGGGGACTCAGAGGCTTGGTTGTCGGGGCGCTCTTTCCTGGAGATCTTCGCTTCGAACGATGACACTGTGCCCTAGGATACCGTGTGTTTGTAGCGTTGTACTTGGCGTAGCGTCTGACAAGCACTCGACGAAGAATATGTGTGTGTTGAGGTAAAGAAGGAGGTCTCCAGTCCTGGTCCACTCCGGGTGCGCACTGGTGTTGCTCGTACGCGTTCGGTTGGGTTGTTCGATTGATGCCAACAATGTGCTTCGCTAGACCGGTGTCTTAAGTTGACGGGCCGATAAGTTTCCTCTTGGCGAGGTTGCAGCGAGTCTGGCGGTTAGATGGAGTCCATGAAACGCATCGAAGCGTGCCTTTGGAGGAGTACGTAGCGCAACGCTTCACGAGGATATTCGCTCAGTATTCGCGCCATCGTTCTCGCTCCGGGTACTTATGGGGGAGTGAAGTAAGCGGGAAAAATCAAACACTGTACTTGCGGAAGTCAGAATTGCAGGGGGTCTTTGCTTGACTGTCCGTGTTCCGCTCCCCGTGCTCGGCTCCGAAAGAGAAAAAAAAAAAAAAAAGCAGAAAAAAGAGGTGTTCGGTTCGTCACCGGTGCACTTAAATCCTTCAAACGGGAGCAGGAGGCCCACAAGTTCGCAACAGTGGCCCGAGGAGGAAGCAAAAGGCCCGAGTCCCCAATCGCACGGAAGAGAAGGGACGTCTCGAAGAAACACCCACAAACGTCGTAGTTTTGCGGTTGTTCGCAGACAGCGCAAGTCGAGGCTGGCGCGCGCACACACGCACACTGACAGTGTGCACCGACTCGTGCTCGGCTCGACTTGGCTTATCGCCGTCGTCCAAGACTCGATGCAGCCGCCGAGTGGACAGCAGCAGCCACCGCGCTCGGATGCTCCCGCTGAAGGACTAGAGCCATGTGGTCCACGGCTCTCGACGTCTACCACCTGAGATCGGAGGGGCCTCCTCTCCTCCGCCTCCCCTCCCCGCGTCTCCCCTCCTCCACTTCTCTCTCTCTCTCTCCCGTGTTCCGCTCTCTTTTTGCTTCTCCCCCTCAAAGAAGTCGCTTGGGTTTGACGACGGGGCGGCGCTAAAGAAATGGATGGAACAAGTTGGAATTAGGGGAGCGGCGTGCGAACGAATAACCAAAAGACGGGCGGGAAACAAGCGGCACACCGGGTGACGCAAGAAGGAAGAAAAAGCCGCAAGGCTGAGAGGAAGCTGCGAGCGAAAAATTATGCCCATTTGACAACACCAACGCGGTGGAAAAATAGCAGACGACAGAGAGAGGCGCGGCGCGCGGACGCGCGAACTTTCAACTTCCTCTCTGCTTGATTTCGCACAGTGCCCGCCTGAAGCGCTCATCCTGGTGTCTAGGATTTTCTGGGATTTGCGTCACCGCCTTTAACTTCGGTCTGTGTGGTAGCTTGTCAGCTAAGCGTTTGTTGGTATTTTTTTTTTCTCCTTTCTTACCGCCGTACGCGCTTCTGTCGCAATGTCACGTGACGAGGTGAGAAAGAAAAGAAAAAGGAAAAAAAAGAAAAGAAAGGAAGGCACTGGTTTGAAATAGGGCACGATCAACAAAATTTGATATTTGTGGCTCTAAAAGACAGGTGCAACCGAATATAAGAAGCAATTCCGGACACGCTTTTTGACGCCTCGTCTTTCATATTCGTAGTCTGAAGAAAATCCCTTAATTAATTCACGCAAGTGTTTTTGCCGCTTTTTGTCTCGGAAGTGTCGAGCCGACGACGCCTGACAGCTTTTGTAAAGGCGGACAGTCCTCGGGGAAAAATTCAATAACACAGTCGCTAGTTGTATGCTCGCTGAAGGATTTTTACGGTGGCAGCGTCGATGTCGTAACTTTGCGCGCTAAAAAAGACGAAAAGAAAACGCCTTTGTTGTTTTTTTATTTTGTTTTTGTTCTGTTTTGTTTTGTTTTTTTCATTGCCACTGAACGTACAACATAGAAATGAGCAGGTGTCGCCACCTGGTTTACGGTGGAGCAATCGATACGTTTTCGCAGTCGATGCTTTTCGGTTTTTGCTTGTGGCACGTTGAATCGTAGACGGCCGTGGCAAGCAGGTTTCAACATTTGGAACGACACTTCATTTTCTCCCGCGAAATCCCCCGAAAACGATTGGCGATTATCGACCTCATCCACGCATGGTCTTCGAATAACTGCGTTCGGGGACAAATGACGTTCACACCGGGGCGTTAAGGGTGCTTCTTCGCAAGGTCTCCGAGTCTTGTAAGTAAGCAGCCCGATGTCGCCCGGGGCAAGCAACGCCGTTGAAAACAAATCGGATGATCAGCATAGCAATTATTTAATAACCAAATTGTTGTACCAAGAATAATGTCTTGACTAAATAACTTTCTTTTGGGGGGCAGTCAGTTACAAATATATGCTTGTGTCAGAAGGTGAAACAACAAAGCAACATTACTTTAAGTACAAGCTTGCTTAATCTATCTCATCACGCGCGTGTTTTCTTTTTCTTTTTTTCTTTCTATTTTTAGAAATACTGCACTTTTTATCTTTGTGTTTGTATTTTTTTCCAGTTCAATTAATGCTTTATAACAGTGGTTCTCAAATTCGGCTCCGCGGACCCTTTGGGGTCCGCGAAGGCATTCTAGGGGTCCGCGAAGCCCAGCCACATTACTCAACCCCGACAATAAAAGTTGCATTTTCCTAGATTGAGAAGAAACGTTCCAATTTTCGGGTGCGCTTCCTCGTGTATATGTCAATAAGAGAAGTTTACTTCACACTATCCCTTAGTTATATCCATTTATTAAATCACTATCATAATTAACCTATACTTCCCCTTCCCAACACCACGAACGGGGTCCTCCATCATCTCCGCCGATCCACAAGAGGTCCGCGAAACATAAATGGCTGAGAACCACTGCTTTATAAAATAAAGTAAAGGAAGTAATATCGTGGAGCGTGATGAGATGGGATAAGTCCGAAAGTCCTTGTTGCTGTAACACTGAATATAACTCCGATTGCTTGCTTTTAGGGAGTTCGTTGACCAATTAAGCATTTTATTAATTGCGATAAATGTAAGTAAAGAATAATCTCCTGCAAGCTAAAGCGACTTAATTATAGCTTAATTGGCCCATTAAAATCCTCCGACTAATCAATTAGAGTTCTAATTAGTGCTCTCCATCCAAACATACGCGCTATTGCTGTTGTTACCATTTTTTGTTTTGTTTTAGTTTGCATTCTATATGATCACCAACGGGTGCCTCATCGACGTCATCCTCGTCTTGTTCCTTCCAGATTGGAGAAGAAAAAAAAAACTAAGAAAACTCTCGCCGTAGGTAACCGGTTCCGTCGCCGAGGAACCTCGCACAAATGAATGGATACCAAATTCCAATATAGGGAGCGCGATACAACTAGTACGAACAAAAAATCGCCGATTTTTTTGTTATTCTTTTATTTCAAAACTTGCGATCCAAATTACTAGTGTCATAAGAAATGTTCATCCTAGTCCCCACCAACTCGGATGGCAATCATGGGTTTTCGCCAGTACACTACCTGAGCCAAGCCCGTCAAACGGCCAATATCGCGTTCGCGCTAAATCTGTTGCTCCGTAGCTTGTTGAGGAATCGCATGAAGTTCGATGGCCAATTGTATACCTTCACGGCTCTGTACGAGTTCTACCGCTTTCGTGATTTTGCGAGACCTTCTCCGTAATTTCGATAACGCGAGTAGGGGCTGCTCGAAAGTCCCCTATAGTGTATCCCTGCTCATGGTTAATGGCCATAGCGCGGTGCCCGGTTTTGTTGTCCGAGCCCACTAAATAGAAAGTTTTCGCAGGCCGTTTTTCCCACTCCTCTACGTTTCCGCAACGAAGACGCCGCTAGTGCGCATGCGCGACGTTGGCCTTGTCTGCGAAGTTCCGGATCTTGAAGTGTGTTGCGGAAAGCGTTGCGGGAGGTAGAAAACGATCCATGAAAACACCCAAATACCTGCCAAGGTTCGACAATAAGGTGGTGTACTTAGGATTACTATTTGCAGCAGTGTGATCCTGTTCGGATGCCAGAAAAGTCGCGCATTAGATTCTCGCTGGACGTCATGTGGGGAAGTAGCTGCTCTGTGTGACCTTTTACTGAGTATTCCCATGAAACGCTAGAATATTTTGTTTGAACATTGGCGAGCGAACTTGGTTCAAAACCAGAAGGATTTGAATTTTGTCCTGCATTTCTATATGACCGTTTTCTTTTATCCAAAACACCCCAAGTAAAAAATAAAAAAAGCGTAAAGGAAGCGCTGAGTCTTCTTTTCCTTCCTTTTTATTGAAAAAGGTAAATAACAGCCGGACCACCATCTTCTCGGAAGTTTTGCGGCGCCACCTCGTGGTCATTTTGTCAAAAAGCTTTCATTCAATTTTTGCATTTGTTTGGCCATTTCAGGTCCTGGAGCTGTTTATGCATATTCTTTCTTCTTTTTTTTCTCTCTCTCTCTCTCTCTCCCTTTTGCTATACAACATAATTTCCTGTCGGGACGCTCCAGATGGCCTACTACGGCAAAACCACCACGGCGTGCAAAAGCCCAAACACGCAAACACTCAAAAGCATTTCTATTACGAGCCAGCCCCTTCTCGGCGAGTCTGCATTTTATATTACAAGACCCCTCCGCGAAGATGAAAAATATATCATTTTATTTTTAGCATCGTTAATTTGCCTAGATATCCCCCCTCCCCCCACTTTTTTTTTTTTTTTCTTCCAGTGCATAAGAACTTTGTACGATGTTTTGCGTACTAGCGTGACTCGCGGCGTCCTTTTTCTGCCATAAATATTATTATTGCTCTGGCCAGAGTCGTTAGTTAGTGGGGCAGCAGTCCAACCTAGGAGTTGTCAGCAAGCGTTTATTTTCCAAGTGAAGCACAGAAATGTTCGTTAGATGCTAGTACTAACCCGACTTTTCCTCTTCTTTTTTTATTTATTTTTTTTTCTCCACAACTTTTGCGGGAGAGCAACGTAGCGATTGCCTGGGGAACAAAAATGAGGGCATAAGGCGAGTGGGAGGTGCCATAAGTTATTCACTTCTCAAAACGAAGCAAGAGTCGCTGGTAATACGAGCCTCTGGGTTTGCATATGTGTATAGTATACTCAAAAATAGATCATCGTTACTACTGCAACGACTACTAGCTGTTTACTACAACTTCTATTACTACTTTCACTACTACTCCTCCTAATGATCATAATGTAGTATTAAAATTAATAATTTATATCAACTCGCAGCAAACCAATTATGTGTGTTTGTACCCCTTATTTCAGACACAAAAAAGTGTCTGGGGGGCCGGGGCAAAAGAAGACAAGTTGTCTTCTGGCGAGGCTCCAGCTCCTTCTTACAGCACTCAGAATAAGGAGTATTCACTGGGCGCCATATTTGTGGGTGATGTCTAGAGCGCATGCTCTGAACGAGCCCACATTAATAGGCTGCTAAGACCGGCAATCTTGAGGGTCCGAAATGCACGTTACAAAAGAACTGTGGAAGCTCGCCATCAGCACGCGCTCAGCAGTAGTGCACACAGCTATGGCCGCCAGTGAATACTTCCTATAGAAACGGGAATATAAAGCAGAAGAATTATGCAAAAATACAGCAATTTCAAAATCCACCAGACAGAATAACGCATAACTGTCCACTTCGTACTTCCTTTATGCCCGCGTCCCACTAGAGCGACAGACAGAGACAAAAGACAGCGACAAGCCTCAAACCCATGCAGCGTGCTCGCAATGGTACCTTTGACAGGCGTTTAGTCGTTTGGTGCTCGTGAAGTAAGCACGAGCGATTGGAAGCCTTCCAAAGATACCCTCGCGTGCATGATGCTCGTGTTTGAGCATAGCCTTCCTTATTCTACAAAGCCTCTCAAATCGCGAAAGACCCTGGTTTGAGGCTTGTCGTTGTCTTTTGTTTCTGTATGTCGCTCTAGTGGGACACGGCCATAAGGAAGAAACAAAATGTGTGTTTGGGCCGTTTCTGCTATTGTTAGGTGTGTGTTTAGTAGATCTGGTATGAGATATGTAAGGTGCTGTGTACTGTAATTAGTTCGAACCCTAGGTTTTGTATATCTTGGAAACTGTAACTTGCTGAGCCTTTATGATCCATATGAAAACAAAAGGTGTTTTGTTCTATCTAATTTAATTAAAAATAAAAACTTTCAGCCTTTCCACTTTGGTGAAGAAGGAAGACCAGCGGTGCTGTACTATGGTAAGACGACCTCAAGGACGACTTTTTGGACGAACTCAAGGACGATGCCTAGAGGACGACGTCTAGGACGACCTCAAGGACGCCTAGGACGACCTCAAGGACAACTTCTAGGACAACCTTGAGGACGACGCCTAGGACGACCACAGGGACGATGTCTAGGACGACCTCAAGGACGAAGCCTAGGACGACCTCGAGGACAACGTCTAGGACAACTTCTAGGACGACCTCGAGGATGATGTCTAGGACGACCTCAAAGATGACTTCTAGGACGACCTCGAGGGACCACCTCGAGGACGACCTCAAGGACGACCTCAAGGACGACCTCAAAGACGACGTCTAGGATGACCTCAAGGACGACTTCTAGGACGACCTCGAGGACGACGCCTAGAGGACGACTTCTAGGACGACGCCTAGAGAAATTCAGCCTTTCCACTCTGGTGAAACCCAGAGTGGAAAAGCTGGGAAGGTTGCCGCCATCTATGAGCAACGGTGGCAACCAGACAACCGACAAGTCGGTTGTCTGGTTGCCGCTGTTGCTCATAGATGGCGGTAGCTGTCCAGAGTTTTGTGTCGAGATTTATTTGTCCACGGACACGAAGCTGGGAAACTGGCCCTTAACAGCTCCGCTGTAATGATTATCACTGAAGAAAGATTTACATAAGGCTGAACACAAGCAAAAAGAAGTGCTCTTCTGAGCAATCAGATTTCGGCGTTCTGACGTCACCACAACCCCCGCAAAAAGAAGCAGACGAACTTACGCTCCGCATACTTTTGAAAGATCGGGAATGAATGGGCCTACCTCTTAAAGGGGTATGGAAACAATAATTGAAATATTCAAATTTCGTTCGGAAATGAGTCAAGCATTACGGATAATAACCGTAAATGATAATCGCACGTTTGTATTTTGAACGACTGGCTATATTTTTCGTTCCAAACGGTGAACCCGTGCAAGTGCTTGAAGAGAAACGAACGGAGAGCGCAATGCGTCATGGGATATCCGGCGCAAACAAAAACAGAAGAAAAAAATGAAAGCCGTTTACAACTCCCTGTAACGCCGAATCAGAGCGCAGCTCTTGAGGAGGGGGGGAAGGCGCGGGGGGGGGGGTCACGTGACCAGGGGGTCACGGGACCTGGGGGCCATGTGACCAGGGGGTCACGTGGCAGGGGGGTCACGTGACCTTGGGGGGGGGGGGGGGGGTCACGTGACCTTGCGGTTACGCCGACGCCGCTCAAACCGGAAACGGGCGCCTAAGGCCTCATTCACACAACCGGCGCCTCTCTCATTCCGGCAGCGTCACGGGAGCACGCCGGGGCGGGGACGTGACGGCAGGTTGTCCGAACAGGCCGCGCAAGCAAAGCGACGGAGGCCGCGACGGCAGGATTGGATTGGATCGGATTGCTTATTTATTCAACTTAAATTACAAAATAAAGAGATAATTGTGCCTGAACATTAGTGCGCACGTTTCTTTTCATGTAAATTAAGGATTTGCGTCTGCTATTAGCAATTCCCGCCGAAAAGGAACAAGAAAAACAACACAACAAGCGTTGGCTCACTGTTGGCAATCGAACAATGAAAAATCTTCCAAACTTAGCGAAACTTTTCTATTTTGTGATTGGTCGGTTTTCGATGGGGGCGGGACTCCGTCATCTGCCGGGACGCCGGGACGCCGGTGCCGTAGACCAGCTCCCTACGTCGCCCGGCACCCTGCGCGGCACAGTTTTCCGGCGAAAACCGAGCCGAAAATCCTCTCCCCTGACGGGAACGGCCCTCGCGACGGTGACGGGATGGGAGAAACGCCGGCTGTGTGAATGAGACCTGAGAGCTGCGCTCTAAAAAAAGATTCCCCGCATTCGTGACGTAGCAAGGCTGGCGTGGTTATGAACTTTGCCGTTGGTGGCATTGTCAGCGTTGTTGTCAACGCGTTACTACCGAGCCGTTCGAAGTACCCGTGGGGTGACGAGCATGTGGCTGACCCAAGGAGCACGTAGCTTCCACAGCACTGTCAGCTTAGAGGTGAACGGGGTGGGAAAAGCAACTTTTGTCCAAATTTTGAGAGACGGGCTAATCTTCTAGGGAGAGAATGGCTGTGTCCGGGTACACAAACGAGGGTCTGAGCAAGAGGGGAGTCCCTCCTTTCCGTCTTCTTGAAATGTTTGGTACAATGCGCAAGGTGTGACTTGAGGAGGAATGCTAAGAAGGAAAATGCTGAATTCCAAAGAGCGGCGCTGCTTCGTTGGAACTTGCTACGTCATGACTACGTAGCAAGTTCCCCAACGTTGCTAGATTACCTCCCAAATAGGCTCCACATGCATCCACCAGGTGCACATTGATAGATCGTTTAATTAGCTTTAAAATTTGTTTTCTTGTGCCTTTCAACGAAAGACTGGTATTTGTGAGGTTATGCTCCAACGTGCAACACATTAAAGCTAAAAAATGAGCGCTGAAATTTCGTTTCCGTACCCCTTTAAGGTTCTCAGGAAATCAAACGGCTTTCTTTTGCAAAATAAATAATTTGTGTTTATTTATTTGCGTAGCACAACGCAGTACTCTTTGTTAGTATGGGTAACCCCTTGGTTCCCCATACTAACATACAGTACTGTAGGCGTGAGTAGATAAGGGAATGGCAGTTTCAAACTTTTTGGTAGTAATTATCTGAACTTGTTTAATCTTCCCATTGCTCTTGACATATCAACCCTAATTTTAATGTGATAGCATCATTTAGCTACCCCCCCCCTCCAGTTTCGTGGACCTTTCTGGCCTCCTAATGCGCAATAGGTATGCGCAGTAGACACTTTCAGCTCACTGTGCTTGCAGCTTATTGCGCCGCGTGTATGTGGAGCGGCAGCACGCACTCCTTTTACATTCGCACCTTCTTCGAAGGACCTGGCGACCTTGACGTAGTCCTAGAGGTCGTCCTAGATGTCGTCTTGAACGTCGTCCCCCACGACGTCGTCCTTGAGGTAGTCCTAGCGGTCGTCCTTGAGATCACCCTAGAGGTCGTCTTAGACGTACGTCAAGGACGTCGTCCTTGAGGTTCCTCGACTTCGTCTCTAGGACTTCCTAGAGACGAAGTCCTAGGACGAGACGGAGGAGACGAAGTCTAGGAGGAGACGAGGTCGAGGATGACGGCCTCTAGGACATCGTCCTCGACGTCGTCCTTGAGATCTTCCTGAAGGTCGTCCTTGAGGTCGCCCTAGAGGTCGTCTTAGAGGTCGTTCTTGAGGCCACCCAAGAGGTAGTCCTAAATGTCTTCCTAGACGTCGTCTTTGACGTCGTCCTTGAGCTCGTCCTAGACGTCGCTCTTAACGTCGTCCACTAGGACGTCGTCCATGGCCTCGTAACAAAAGAAGGAGGTAAACATGACGAATGCTATCGCAATTTATAGACAACCAACAATAGTTGTGGTTTCTGCAGCTAATGATTTTTATGTGTACAGTCCAACAGAGTGTTTCTTCAAACCAGTGATGCCAAGAAACGTGGTATTTTACGCCCTCTATTTTTCCCCGTCAGAAAAAAAACGTTTAGGTACCCAAAGTGTTTTTTTTTTTTTTTAATCTGAACAGTACATATTGTGTTTTACTAGTGTTAAGATTAGACTGGTTACAATTTAGCCACAATGATAATTTTCTGAACCAACTATTTGCAAATTCCTCGTGCTAAACCAGGTTTTCACTTGAGAAAAAGACATTGGTATCATAAGCATATAAAGTATTATCATGCGATTCAGATATATCCAGAATCAGGGTTGGGCAGAAATACTCAAAAATGTATTTGGAAATACAAATACTGGGATACACTAAAATAGTAGCTAAAATACTGATACTAAAATATATCTGCAAAAATGTATGGCGATACGTATCGGAAATACATTTTAAATAGAGGCAAAAGTCTTTGGAAATACAAATACTGGAATACATTTTAGGGAGGGCAGAAATACAAATGCAGACATACTGATACTGCAATGCATCCTGGAACACATGTCTTACCTTCTGTTACGGTTGAAAAAACGATACAGTGGCATCCGTTTTGAAGGTCCTTCTTGCCGACCTTCCGCCATTGACGCACGGATTGCAGTCCTCAAGTTTCGCCTAGCATCATCCAAACAGAGACCTCGTGGATTGCGACCTGATATTGGCGGCCCAGGTGCGAGCCCTCCGAGAAACAGTGCGCTCGAGACGAGTCGCCGGGGTACGAAGTCTGGGTCGGTACAGCGAGGCCACGCCTGGCCTCCTTCCTGGGTCTCGGATCACCAGACCAGCATGTCACGTTCACGTCGGCTGATGACGTACCCTTGAGCCGTGCAATATTACGGGCGCAGCCAGACGCATTCGAATATGTGTTGAACTTCACTGCGTGTGGCATCCTACTATTTCAAGTCAACCACCGCCAGGCTAGTGCTGCAACGTACTGTGACTCAGCTTTGCCAGCTGGGTGTACTGTGTACGCTAAGGCAAGAGAGACGTTTATAAGCGGGCATTGGATGCCAGCAAACAATGACTCAAGAAATCCCTCTTAGGACCAGCGGCAGAAGATGCTCCGACTCCACTCCTGGCGCGCGTTCGAGTCCCCGACTACGCACACTTCTCAGAAGAGAGAAGAGGACGCATAGAAAAATAGTTTGGAGAATCGGAAGGAACCTTAGTCAGCATAGTAACAATGCCCCAGCATCTCCTTGACCCTGGTGCCCTTAGAAGTAAAAAAGAAAAAAAAAAGAGAAGTGCGTTCGGACTTTTTTTTTTTTTCGGGGGGGGGGGGGGGGGGGGGGGGGGTTAAGAAATGTAACGAAATACATTTCATCCTGATTGTATCGCGATACAAAGAAACATTCCAAATGTATTTCGATACAGGAATACAGATACTGGTGAAAAAATGTATCGCGATACAGAAATACAGATACGAAATGTATTTCTGAAATACAATCGAGATACATTTGTATCGCGATACTGCCCAACCCTGTCCACAATATCGTTATATAAATTAAAAATAATAGTGGTTCAAGTAATGAACCTTGAAGGACGTTGCATGTTATTGGTGCGAGTTGAGATTTAAACCCATTAAGTATACCGCAGATATAAAACGCGAATATAAATAGCTGCGAATTAATTCTAGTGCATTACCTCGATAGTTTTCCCCAGTAACATTTCACGTTTTATTGTATCATACGCCTTTCTGAAATCTGGGAATACTCGAATGGTATATGCATGGTTTTCTATATCAGTAATTATATCTTATATTTGATATATATTAGTGCTGATTCAGATGATTTCCCCTTCTGAAAGACAAATTGATTCTTAGTTATGATATTATTAACGGTAAAAAAACGTGTAAAATCTTAAATTAATTTTTTTTCTACATCCTAGGAGAAAAGTGGCAGTACAGATATGGGTCTGTAATCATTAAGGCTCTCATATGTGCCTCCCTTGTGGATGACACTGCCCCTAGCAATTTTCATTTTTTTTCTCGAAATATACCAGACACCATCATTTTATTACAAAGGTCAACAAGAGGACGCAATACTAACTACGTTACTTTAATATACCGAACCTTAATATCATAAACACCACATGTGCAGCCATTATTTAGGGACATTAATATATTGAGAACCTGTATTTCATCTGTTCTAAAAATATTGAGCTTAATATCGGAACAGATAAGTGACTGTTATTATATACGGTCGATGATTCACAGGCACCAGATGACAAGACGTGTTTATTAAATTTTCAGCCAAAGAAGATTGCATATACACAAGCCTCATTGGCATCTATTTTAAGCTCTCCTGGAATTAAAATTGGACTTATTGACAACTGTTTTTTTATAGTATTCCACAGCTTAGTAGGGTCTTTATAAATTTCAGAAAAAGTAGATTGATAAAAGTTTATCTTCGCTTTTCTAATATCGAGGGCAAGTTGGTTTCTGTATTTTTTTATATTCAATAAGTAAATTCTTATTTTTAGTTTCGAGAAATGTTGCAAACATCTGATCACGTGTTTTAATTATATTGTAAAGTTCTAGCGTTACCATAGCCTCCTTGATTTTTTTGTTTTGTTTTGTTTTTTTAACTTCCGATTTCGGAGAAGCTTATTATAATACTATTGTAGATATGATATAAAAATATCATCAAATTTTGTCGGGTTAGGTTCCTTAAAAACATCATGCCAGTTTTCTGTCGAGACACGATTACAAAAATATTCCACAGTAGTCGCGTTTATGCCTCTGTAAAATATTGGATTTTTGTACGCGAGCTTGTGTTGTGAATTGTGTTGGGGAAAGCAGTAGAAAAATGGTAAGTGATCACTCAGGTCTGTAGTTAGAACTTCAGAGAATATATAAGATTTTTGGTAGTTTGTTAAACAAATCTCAACTAGTGATTCCGTACGTTCAGTTATGCGTGTGGGAACAGTGAATATATTTTCACATCCGCCTGCTTGAACGATTTTCAAGAATTCTACACTCGAAGGTTCATTAGTCAACAAATCATTGCTCATGTCTCCAATTAAAAGTATTTTCAGATTTATTGACATAACATGTCCAAGTAAACATTTAAAACACCTGAGGGCGGACGGTAAACCACGGCTATCATACGACCTCCACAATTTACAACCAAAAATTCAAAATCATTATTTATACAACTGAAATCATGTAGTACATGGTAGTTTACTTTTTTTCTTTGAAAGTACAAAGCAACACCGCCCCCACGTCGAGATTCGCGGTAGATAGCTTCACATTTATAATCTTTGTATTGCACAATGACCGATTCCCCTGAGTACCACGTTTCAGTAAACGCAAGAATATCAAACGGAGAACAAAGAGAATCTAGGAAAAGACATACGTCATCAGATTTATTTCGTAAACTTCGTGCGTTTAGGTGAAACAGTTTTAATGTTTTTTTTGCAGTTACTACGTTATCAATAATGCACCGATTGAATAACGCGCTGTCATAGTATGTGGTTTCCTTATAATCGCGCGTCATAGTTCTGTTTATTTATTTAGTGACTTTGTATTCCCGAAATGTTTACCCAATTTCGGCCAGATAACTTTCATTGTCGATGCGAATTGGGCGGTCGCCAGGTTGCTTTCTGACAAAACTCCTTCCACTCTTCTGCCAAACTGATAACGTCTTTCCGCTGCCTTCGTCTTTGCTAGCCAAATCAGTCTCTTTGCTTCTGTTGTTCGGTTCTCCATTAACCGGGTACCCGGACGTGTTGCCTTTGAGTACAGCCATTTTCTGGAACTATCGATCTATAGTAAGCCGGGGCGTGAAACGAACGAGAATCGGAGGAATCTTATCTGGCTTTCCGGGGCTCCTGTGCAACGCTTCAACATCATTTTCAGTCAATTCAGCAACGCCTATACTTTGTTTCACCCTATGTCCAGACGCAGTCGACGCTACCAGATGACCGGGACCAATCAGACAGCGACAAAAACAAACCAAACTGGTGCTCGTCATGCTTCTGTACGTCTTCTATCATCGCCGAACCAATCATGTACAGGAAAGTCCCCGTTACTTGCGCTTTTGACAGTTTGAATGCTCCCATCAGCTCGTAGAGACGGCCGCGTCTGGACGTAAGCTGAAACGAAGTATAGTTGGTCTGACACTTCGGATAGTTTGTGCCTCATGTTTTCGTTTGGGAGACATGGAAATCCGTGCACCTCGAGGTTCTGTAGTTTTGAAGCTCATTTATTTCATGTTTTAGAGCTTCGACTTCTCTGTGGGTTCCGCTATTTTCCGGTCTTTCTACGCGTTCCCTCAGTTCTTTAATATCCTGATTTTGCTTTTTCATTTCCTCGGGTATCTCGTTATATTGGTCTGACATGTGTTGTACAGACAGTTCGACCTTGTCTACTGTTTCTTTCATAGAAAGAAGCGTGTCCACTTACGCCCCAACTCACATTAAGACATTTACTTGTTATTTCGGCCAACTGGATGTCGGTTTTTTGTCCCTGATCTTGTTTTGATTTAGATGAGGTTTGTTTTCTTGCTTTCGCAATGTTGCATGTGGGACATTGCCACAACATTCTTGTTTCTTGGGACATTTTATTAAGCGCACTTTTTGTTTTGCCACACCCGAGCATTTACCCATGTGTTAGTTGAAACCATACTCTGAACAAGTCATGCACATCCCCTCTGACAAGACTTCATGACAAGACAAACATGCATCTACCTCTGCCATCTTTAGCCTCTATTTAATATCAACAGAAGCAAAAATGCAGCAGCGATAGCAGCGGCAGCAGCGATAGCGTAAAAAAGGGGCTATAGTTCAAGCCCAAAGGGTTTTGTGTCATGAAACGCAGCTGTATGTGAGAAAAGGTCCGCGAGGTTGACGCAAAGAACAGGTTAGCGCAAATTTAATAGTCTCGCCAAAATTATGATCTTAAATGGTGAAATTTATTATCTCTGAGTCACTCCTACATGCAAAGTCAACGGAGTTGATTTTTTGGGGTGTACGGTTCGAAAGCCTTGTTTCTTTGGGGCGGCCTGTGCCGTCTCTAGACACTGGTGCGGTGGAAGCTGTACAAACTGAATAATGAATTCATCATTGTATCTGTGCCGCAATCAAAACATTTTAACCGACTTTTTATTACCTTAATACGATCAATTTATCGGCTAACCGTTCCAATGGGGAGGCTGATAAAATTCTTAAAATATTGCGAAAATATAAATATTACGCTTGCATTTGAGGAACCCAGTTGGGATTCCTATAGCCTTAACGATGCAGGGTTGCAGGAGTTGTGCGTTTTAATTAAGGCATTTTATTTATTTGTTTGTTTGGCATACATGCACGCATTTATATATAAGTTCATGGCAGAATAGAGTAGAGAAAAGAAATAAATGTATACAACTTTCTACTGACGTCAAATTGCCACCTATACGAATTAGTATTTAAGTAATGGGAAAGTTGGAGATATTTGTTGTTTACCCAGCAATATTTATTTGAATAAAAAAATAAGACAGCGGACTTAAGCAAATTAGCGCGGTGCTTCACTCATTCCTTGATCCCACAAGTAGCAACATGAAACACGGAACACAAATCTATAAGAAGGAAGATTTAATATACAGGAGGACATGAAACCCGCGGTTGGCTCTATAATTGACCGGAATAATCGGCGCCTGCACGTAGAGATCTTACATGTTCATCAAATGTGTATTTTAGTAGTGGACCTTAGCTTGTAAAATTTCAAGGCGTACTCCCTTCCTGTGAAAAACTAGACCAACAAATATAACACAGTCAGCGGCGGACGTCGACGCAGGGAACCTACACTCTAAAAAAAGCCCGTGCGTTTTCTTTCCCGCAGAACACGCGGACAGCCAATCACTGCTGTTTGCGGAATCAGCTCAGCGAATAACAATGCCGAAACATATGTTTAGACCAAAAAGTGAAGTCTGCGATGTAGCATCAAGCAATGCAAGCGTGACGTTTTGCATTGCTTAATGCTACATCGCAGACTTCACTTTTTGGTCTAAACATATGTTTCGGCATTGTTATTCGCTGAGCTGATTCCGCAAACAGCAGTGATTGGCTGTCCGCGTGTTCTGCGGGAAAGAAAACGCACGGGCCTTTTTTAGAGTGTAGTTGGCACAGTTTGTTCTTGTGGCGCCATCTCCGGGAAGGCGCAACGACAGTCGTAAGGCAGACGACCTGGTCGTCTGCTCGCTGTGCCTGTCGGGAGTGGGCGACACGAGAACAACCGTGACCAACTCGGTAGTCTGCGTCGACGTCCGCCGTTTACCTTGGCAATTTTGTTGGTCTCATATTTTACGGGAAGAGAGGTACGCGCTAAAATTTTACATGATAAAATTCACCACTAAAATGCGGCTTTCGTGAAAAATTTTAGAACGCTACGTGCCGGCACCGATTTTTTCGGCGGATTATACAGCCAGCCCCTGGATTTACGCCACCCTGTAGTATATAGGTTTTAGAGAAGTTTTATTATATTCTTTGAGCACAGGTTGTTAGTGAGGCACTGATCTTTCGGCGACTAAATTCTTCATGTTGATTAGTGATTAGTGCTTAATGCGTTATTCACTATTCGGTAGGTTATTCTATTCATTTCACGCCCTAGAATCTAATTCGGACCACCCGAGTGTCGCATTGCACCCTCTGTCTATTTGAGGCACGTTGAGAACAGCCATGCGTGTAAGCAAACCCCAGAGCGAACTCCGGAATCAGCATTTCCTCGTCTACTTTAACCCAAACTGCCTCATAAGATCACCGCTTCACCTACCCATCATTCGCACGCTCTATCGCTTCACATCAGCGTCCTCTCTTGATATTTTGCTAATAAATCAAATTTAAGCGATAAACACCAGCCGCGGAGTTACCGCAAGGCCTGCGGTTCATGCAAATATTCCCGCGACACCGCAGAGAAAACGCGGTGTACGTACGTACGTGGCGCTAACCACCGAGATTGCCCAAGATAAATGTCCATCCGTACTGAAGCACTTCCCCGGACGGCCTGCGGCACAAGCTGCTTTCGGCACATCACGAACTGTAGGTACACGCGTCTACTTCAGCCCTACTACCATACTACAAGTTGAGAGTTTCGGTGATCCATTTGTTACTTCGCCACGAACCAAACGTCATGACGTCAGTGGTTAGCGGTCACATGACCTTTTTTTTTTTTTTTTCACTAGTGTATGGGTAGCGAACGTCTGCTATGTTCTTCAGACGCGTCGATATGCCATATGCACGCGCTGCAGTGCTCACACTCGCACGTCTCTCAAATTGTACGAATTTGTTTCAAAGCGCAAGTGCACAGCTCTCCAGCGTGCAACGTTTTGCAAGAAGCGAAAGTACGCAGTCAAGCGGGTTAGGAAACGCAATCTAAACCCTGAGACACGGGGACATAAAATAAGGGGCAAAACGACACATAAACTCAAGCGTGGCTTCGCTTGAGACTTTGTGTCGTCTTGTCCGGTATTTTATTCTTCCGTGTCGCAGGGTGTTGATTATGAATTTATTATGCAGCGTTTGCACGAGGACAAAGGTCGTCTTTAACGTCACGCGCCCGTTTCTGCCGCATCGCTACACGATACTTTTGAGATGGAGTGTCGATCAGGTGTGCGTACCTAGAATTTATCCTCTTAGTGTCTAAGATGCGCACAGTATGGATGAACACGAATGAATTGAACGCACATGTCGTGTGTGTGTGTGTTTGTGTGTGTGTGCGTGCATGCATGCATGTGCGTGTGTGAAAGAGAAAGAGAGAGATGGGACTGGTTGCCTAGAGGCGTATACGTACGTGAGCGAGAGAAATAAAAGATATGCCTTTTCAATTTTTCGAATATCTTCCTATTCAGGCTTTTGTCAAAGGATGAGCGGCGTTAAAAATGGTTCGGAGGAGGGGAGTGAAAAACTCGGAGGAACGTACGTGTTTTATGAACAGCGTATATGCGGAATATATATGTGTGTATGTAAAAAAAAAAATTTCTAATACAAAAATGTAAAATGAAGGCGAGCGGTTTTTTTTTTTTGGTTTTTTTGTTTAAGAGGTTCATATTTTGTTTTTGTTTTTTCTTTCATCTGATCTATTTATTTTATTCATTCTCCCTGGTATGCTAAAAATAATAATAAAATTAATCGCAATAAGAAAAAGTGCGTCGGAGCCTTGTATTCAAAATAAAAATTCTTTGTGCCGCGCTCCTTTCAGCGCGTGTTGGAAGACGAACATGCCAAACACGAAAAACAAGAAAGTAAAGATGGCGTCCGTCTGTCGACGCTTCGTGTCGTCGTCGCCTGCTAAGTTCATAGCGCACAGCGGGAGGTCACGTGATCTTTACCCCCCCCCCCCCCCCCCCCCTTCCCCTCGTGTTAAAAATTTGGCGAGAGCGTTTGCCTGGTTTGTTTGGCAGTTTTTATCATTACTATTATTCAGTTCTCCGATCTCCGTTCTTCGCGGGAAAGGGAAAAGAGGAGGGAGAGGGGGAAGGGGATGCGAGCCTCTCCTCCTCCGCTAGTTCCATCTACCTTCCCTCCCGCGTTTTCCACGCCAAATATTCAGCCTCCGCGCGTGATATTAAACTTAAACTAAAGGCAGAGACACCAAATGGGAATATACAAAATTAACTGCGTCGAATAGATGGAAAAAAATTATTTAAAAAAAAAGTGGAGGGGTCGACGGGCAAATATGAGGGGAAGGTAAAAGAGGGGGAGGTGTTATAAGACTCCTGCTCATTTTGAGAGAGCTCGTTAGTCGAAATGAAAAATGGCTTGTGGCATTGGCGGCCAGGACTTTGAAGAGAAGACTTGGCCAAGCACGTGCTCGTTGTAAGGAAGAAAAGGCGGATGGGGAGGAGGGCAGGTCTTGCGTCAGGCTTATTAATATGCGCGTGACGGAGTGCGGCTTTCGATTTACTCGTTTCGTCGATTACTTTAATGATTCGTCGATCTTTGAAGTGAACTGGGGCGTTATAGGCTTCTCGTGTGTCTCTCGGCTGCCCCGGGAAGGTACCCCGTCGTCAAGAAGGGCCCTCGGTTCAGCGGCCTTCTTTCTATCCAGCGCTGGATGCGAATTATGGCTCCCACTCTGCGGATTGCTGGTCAGGCTAAGGAGAACAATGCCGCGCGCTTTTAGCATTTGCGTAGATGTTCGCAAGTGCCCTCCGTGGGACAAGAATGCGGCCAGCATGGGGGGGGGGGGGGGGGGGGGCTCTTTTACAGCGCAGGTACTTAGTGATATCGAGCCCTTCGAACATAGGAATAAAAAATTTGCACATTTAAAAAAAAAATTTTTTTGTCAATATCTTATGTATTGCTTCGGCCATTTATTTGATCCTCGTTGAAGTCTTTTAGGTCTGCTACAGATGCTGAAAGCTAAAGAAACACAGTGCGTGGCAGATCCAAAGCACCTTATTTTCGCACGACAGACAATGAGATGGCTGCATTACGCGACAAGAACGCGGTAAAAAGAATCACGGAGCACAAACGCAAACATTATATGAGCCACGCTTTTCTTGAGTTGTCGGCGAATATAGCGCCTACTCCAAAGGAAGTAGCCTCCTAGCCTCTAGGGAACTTCCGCCGAAGATGACCGAAGACGAATTTGTCCCTAAATAGGGAGTTTTCGTCGGCTGCGTTTTCCCCTCCGCTAAGTCCCCCGCAACGAAGAAGCCGCTACTGCGCCTGCGCGCCGACGGCCTTGACTGTAGAGTTCCGGGATTGTAGCGAGTTGCGGAGAGCGTTGCGGGACGGTCAAAACCATTTACGAAAACTCCCTAATGACGAAGTTGCGGCAGGTGCCTCGCGAATACTTCCCTCTTATAGATTGAATGCAGGAAGCACGCCGTCAAGCACCGCGAGGGACGAGGACTTTTTTAACCGCATCCTTATGGAGAGAAATTTATCCTTGTTCGAATTTCGGTGTCGGTGTTTTGTTCGTAGAATCGCCAGGAGCCATCCTGTGTGGAATGCCAAGCGTGCTTTCGTCACGCAAGGAAATACTCGCGACGTTTCGACCTAACCAAGAAGCCAAGAAGGAGCATCCTTTATATTCTTCCCGGAGTGCACAAACGAAGGATTAAAAACATAAAGAAAAATACAAATTATAAGATCTCTCACGCTCGATGGTTTGGGAGAATTTCGAAGATAGGCGACGGAAATATTTTTCGATATACCGTGACATTTGGTAGGTTTTTGTATAGGGTCTTCCATGGAGTAGAATTCGACATCGTTATAAACGTTTCGCCGGCAGTCGTATTTCATTACTCATTTCCATTGTCGTTCCGTCGTAATTTTCCTTCTCCGTCTCTGTATTTGAACTGTCGAGCGATTTTTTTTCTTTTTGTGCTTTGTTATTCTTGCGATCGCTCTTATTCATTCGCCTCCAATCCCGTTCATACAGCATACTTTGTTTATAACCTTTCCGAATGTCTCTATTGTCTTCGCTGTCCTCACCGAGTTTTCGGAACAAAGACAGGTTTTGTTAAGTTTTGTCCGCTCTTCGTCGCTCCTTGGAAAAGTCTTTTCTAGCAGATTGACAACGTTCCCAAAAAAAAAAAAAAAAGCCGGGCGACGATCGACAGCAGAGTCGGGTGCACTGTCGTGTTTGCGTTTTGTTTTCCCCCACAATTTGCACATTTTTGTCTAAAACAAATATTTAAAAAAACTAGACTATTGAGACTTCGTTCAAACTTTGGAATTGCATTCCCTGCATTACAAAAATATAGTCTTAAAGTGTATCATTGTCCCTCCAAAAGCCGAACCCGCATCAGCTTTTAGAGAACGTGGTGCGCTACATAGAGCAACACGATTTTAGACATTTAAATTTTCCTTAGAACTACGACGATTTCGAGACTTGCTGTTGTGAAATGATACTACCACGAATACGATGCAACAAGATGCCTTAATTGCAATCTTAATTCACTGCGAAAAACATTGTTTTCCTTTAGCTCAGATTTACGAATTCGCGCTGTTGGCATCTTGATTTTCACAAATCAATCATTTCCAATATTCACAAGTGCGTAACAACTATAGTCTGTGCCAGGTTAAGAGTAAAGTGGAAGCTCCTCCCACCTCTTTCCACTATAGCAGAGCGAAGGCTGGAGGGGAAGCCGCCTCCTCCCCAGCGTTCGCTCTGCTATAGTGGAAAGTGGTGGGAGGAGCTTCCACTTTACTCGCTTAACATGTCACCAGCTATACGAGGCGCTTGACATTTTTTTAGGGTTTCATTATAGTTCCTCTAACCAAAGTTGTTGCTGCAAAATCCATTACCCGATGCTTTGTTTGGCACCTCGCTGGTCTATGGCCGATCCCATCATTGGATGCGCGCCAGAAACGAAGCCCTCAACAACCACAATAGGCCGCTCAGATTACGTTATCATCAAAATAAACGATAAGAGCAAGTCAGACGTTAGATGTTTAGAAAGCGTGAAGTTGGTCTGCCATATATATAGTATGGCGACACTGGTTCACGCTATATATCGGGGGTCTCCAAACCCCGGCCCGCGGGCCAATTCCGGCCCGCGTAAGTCTTCCGACCGGCCCGCGGCTGGCCGCGGTCCTTCCGATGAAGCCCGTCCCGCGGCTCGCTTCCCGCAGATCCGCTGCTGCCGGCGCAAAAGGGGCGTTAAAAAACGGCGCCGCGACGCGCTCCAAATGCGCACACGAAGATACCGGAAAGAACGGAAGAAACTGCATTGTAACGCGGGTTCTCTCCATATTATTCATTCCACATTGTCATTACCAGCATCACCATTCGTAGTCCCCTACTTCATGTCTGTGTAACTATGCTTAAATTCGTTTGCGTTCTCGTGTACAGTGTGCTTAGTGTCCTCTGTCACGGGTACTGCATATTGTCAGCATTAGTTTCATAATGATCGTTAGTGTTTTGCACTGCGCGAATGTGCCAAAGTTTCCATGCGCTTTGATAGCTGCTTATTAGCGCCGAGATGTTTCGGTGGCGCCCTCTGATGGTTTCCTTTCGTGACGTCACGAACAGGATTTGCCTCGCCGTGATTGGAAGTATTTGCCTCGCCATCAAACCGGCGATTGGGTAGGCATTATCATAATAGAGGGAGATATGGGTTGGCCAATCGCGAACTTCTACCACAGCGACGCTTTTGGTGGCACGCGTCGCTACTAGTGAGTTTTATTGGTCACAATTTTTGTCTAATGTTATAGTTAGCTAAATGTTAAATTTCACATTCAAGTATATGTACTCATCCACCTTAGATTTGTTTTTTGTAATACTCACTTTAACATTTATCTATGTGTTTAGATGCTTATGTTGGTTTACTTATTTAGATGTTCCTCGTTTATAAGTACTTTTTTTCCCCTGCCCTCAAGACCGCAACAGATCGTTAATCCAGCCCCTTAGTACATGTACGACTATCTTTAACGTAAATGACGCAGTAGTGATACACTACTGTACGCCTGTACGATGCCCATCCAGGGGCTCTATAATCTGGAAGCTTTGCCAAAAAGTCAGCGAGGAATTCGACCGCCGTGATTTGGCCGGCGCCAAGGTCAAGCGCGGCGCCACCAATCGCGGCCGCCGAATTCCTCGCCAACTTTTTCGCCAAGTTTCGAGATGAGAGCCCCAGGGTGAAACGGGCAAGGGTAGGATCAAGCTCAGGGCCCCTAAATTCTAAAGCGCAAGTGTTTTGTTTAAGTTTTTTTTTGTTTTTTTTTATACGTGCATGGAGCTGCGATGCGCCAACACACTCGGCCACCGGACCCCTAACGAAATAAAGGGGCCGCCTATCTCTGGATCTCTTCCTACACTCCCACCGTACCATCGTAGGTTTCCTCGGAGTAGCGAAGGCAATTCTACAGCGTGTCCCAGAAAAGAAATCACAGTGTTTTTTCGTTGTTGTTTTTTTCACCGCAAAAATAAACTACGCATCGTCGAATGCCTCCGCCCAAAATGTAGCGCTAGCGGTCAGGGCTAGATGTCAAAGTTTACGAACTAACCGTTATCATGTTTAAAAGTTATCGGTGATTTTCTGAAAATTTCAATGGGAAAATGGGACCCGTTCTCGGTAACCGGCGCCATTCAGCTTCGTGTATCCGAGGGCTCCGTCGGCCGCCATTTTCCCGTTGAAAAATCGCAGAAAATCACCTCTAACTTTTTAATAAGGTTAACGGTTGGTTTTGAAACTTTGGCATCTGTTCCGGGTCGTTTGCGTTACATTTCGGCGAAAACTTAGCGTTCGACGATGCGTAATTTAGTTTTACGGTGGAAACAGCACTGACAATGTGTATAGGGGACACCCTGCACGTGGGATACCCGATAATGTTCCCCTTCCCTCCTCTCGCTACTTTTTTTATTCTCATCTCTTTACCATATCGTACTATCTAGTCGTCTACATCACACTCACCCCGTATAGTTTGATGCTTTGGGCGAGACGATTACCAGTCGTCAAATAATCACCACCATCTCACGATGGATTCTATTGTTCTTCTGCATTTTGCGTTGAAACGGATTTTACCTATTTTAAACTACGGTGGTCCTAGTTCCAGGAGGTATTGTTTTTGTCTTTTTTGAGGTCACTTCTACATTGAACGAGCTTAGATGTCCGTTTGCATCCTTTACTTATTCTATTATTTCTGCTTGGCAGAAACGTTCTCGAAACGTGCAAGTAACTATAGGCAAACAGCCAAGAAGTTTTCTTCGTAACGCAGCTCTGATATTAAATATATATTTGTATTCGGCAAGATAATCACTCTTCAACTTCACGTGGCAGTCCACTTCAGCCCCAGAGGGTTTATGGGAAAAGAATGAACTTCTCGCGTTTCGTTTTATTCTCAATAAAAAGTTTTAATATAAAAAAATGGTTGCATCAAGTTCAGACAAAAGTCGAAAAACACAAATTCGTTTTTCTCTGCAAGAATGCGTCTAGTGGTGGAGTAGGTGACTTATCGACTAGCTCTCGTATATTTTGTACTGATGGAATGCACTTGAGCACGAGCCCGAGGACGTCGAGTGATATCGATAAATGCTTTATGTATAATTATGTAGCACTTTACTAATGCTCCGGCCTGTCAGACAGTCAGCCCGGACATACTTCAAACTAACGGACTCTCCTCGCACAGAGCCTTTCCGTCGATATGTACCTCAAAGCGAGCAGTGCAAAAAGATGGGAGCATCTATAGATCCAGGTCTGTAAGTGGGCAAACATTCAACAAACGCCGCCCAATATCGCGACGATGAAAAACAAAATTAAAAAAAGTGACTTGTTGGCAAAAGTCAGAACGGGGCCGAAAAAAGTGAGTGCATGACAGCCATCGATGGCGTGACAATTTGCGGTATACCGTGGGTTGAAGCTTTCAACTGACCTTTCGTTTTCAGTCTCCGCTTTCGGTTTTGGAGGGAAGTGCTATCTGTGCGCGAAGCCTCGCGGTGCGCTTTGAGTCCACTTCCAGGCAGCGTCGGTTCCGGGGCACTGAAATGCCGACGTTCGCGACGCTGGTAGAGGCATCGTTCTCGCATTCCGCCATGTTCCGGCGGGCACTGGAGACTCCCTGTTGCCGTCCCGCCAACTTGTTCGTGCCCGCGAGCTTGGAGTCGTCGCTCGTGCGAACGCGATAACACGTGCGTTTATCGCGGCGGCTCGCTAAATACAATACAAAAGCGAGTGGCCATCCCGAGATTGGATGACGAGAAACGCCGGGGACGTAATATATGCCGCAAACAAGGTTCGAGGCTGACGAGGGAAACCCCGTGTTTTCGTGTCACCGTCGCGTCATCTGCGCGCTCACTCACAATTTCTCTATTTTTCTGTCCCGGCTGTCTCAAGTAGCGGCCAGGCTCTTTAAATCGACCGAAGATTCGGTTTCTTAACCTATCGCGCTACGATTTTGTGCAGCGTTGCCCACAGGTGGTGTATTTTTTTTTACCATACAAGTATGGTAAATCTCCTATGGAAACCCAGTGAAGCCACCGGTCTTCAATCAATAGGGCGCCCTATTGTTGGAAGACCGGTGACTTAGCTGGATTTCCATAGCAGTTACGCCTTTTTCATTTTTTTACTTTTTCCTCGGGTAAGTTCGCTCTTTGCAAATTTTATAGAAAAAATGCACTATGTGCGGGCAACGCTGCAGAAAATCGTAGCGCGATAGGTTAAGAAACAGAATTTTGCGGTCGATTTAAAGAACCTGGCCGCCACTTGAGTCACCCAGTATATCTCTCTTTCATTTTTTCTCCCTCTTCGTCTTGGTCGCTGCTCGTGAACCTAATGCCAGAGAGAAATGAGTATTACCCTAGTAAAATTTCAGTTTTCAGATAACTTCTTTTTGCAGAAATGAGTGACATTATTCGTTGTTTTATTGGAATAGTAATTTGGTTGGAAGGTTTGGAAAATTACTAACGTTTGTCCCCTAAATGCAGTCATTACTTAGAAGAAAAGAAAACAAGCAGTCATCTTAAGATAGTGAGGTTCTCTTTGAACAAATAGTCAAGTTCAGAGCGTCAGTCAAAGTGAGGTAGGTTCTGAAAGAATCACTAAGTGAATTTTTGTTTCTAGTAATGTGTAAAGCATTTTCACTGTCTTTCATCACATCACAAAAAAATGGTAATTAAATTTATGGGCAAAATTGGAGAAGACCGTAAGATTCATCCCTCTTTCGGTCCTTTTGTTTGTTTGTTTGTTTGTTTGTTTAGATAGAGTTTGTTTGTGGAAACAAGAATGCAGCCATGCCACAAACACGAGCTCCCCAAAAGAAGGTAGGAAATGTGGAATACAAATTAGCGCGAGCAAGCAATCGACGGATTTATCTGTTTTTCCCCCTGAATAGAAGGACTGCCGCCAAAAATGCTGGTGTGATGAAAAGTGTTCTTTCGGGGTACCAACCTAACCTGCCAAGTTTCTTGTCTTTGTAAAATGCGAAAATGTGCCGTAGTAACAACTGTATCGAGCAGTTTACGTCCGTTAGTCCGGATGGAGGAGAGGCGCTGGATCTACCGTAATATCCCGAGAGATAGCCCACCTAAAATTGAAAGGAAATCCTATGAAAATAAAGAGTGGGCTAACTTTGGGTGTACGATAAAAATAAAGTTGATAACATTCTTGTTTCAGATTTTGTGACCTGCTGTACTTGGGATCGCACGGAGGAGGCGATGGACCAAAGACGGCCTTCCTTCCCAGTCATCAATGTTTGCCTATCTCCCGCTGTGGCTAAGTAACACCATTTCTGCCGATGTCACCATGGGACAATGCCCTGCAATTACAAGAAGCGGGCTATCTTTCTGTGTTTTTGGAAAAATAGAAAATCATGCCAAAAATAGGGGTGGGTTATCTTTCGGGGATAGGGCATCTCTCTGGATATTATTTATTGCGCTAATGCAATTCATACAAGTTTTGAAGCTGGTTCTTTATAACGCCATTAGAACACTTTGAAGCTTTTAACATCTGGCGGATTTCGTACATATACCTTTCTGAACAGCTTTGAACTGTCGTCTAAACCGGAGATTTACTCTCCTGATACCATAAACACACTGCGCTTACACCTTCATTGCCGCCATGTTAAAACAGGCGATCGCAGCGACACCTGTAACGAAAGAAACATACATTTACGAATAGGCCTACGTATAGCGCCACAACTTCCGTGTATTCATCTGTCATAGTTTTGAATAGGTCATTTTATTTTAATCAGGAAAACACTTTACGCTCACCTCTACACTTGGCACGAAATCGTATGATTCAAAAACGTGACCACATCTTGTCACAAAACTTTAGCTGTAGATTAAGAAAAAAAAAAAAAAAACTCCGGCTATAGGTGGCGCAAGCCACTGCCCGATACAAAATACTAAACAGTATTCATTCCAATGAGCTTGGAATAGCTACTGTTTAGTCGTTCAAATTATTACTGATTGTTGATCCGTTCGTTTATTCATTCAGACGCGCATCCAGCCCCTTTTTGCGAGCAAGTTAATCTATTGCATAACAAGCGTGGAGATTGCAACTCCAACAAAGAAAAACGTTTTTCTGGGAGCCTTCTGCTATCTTTTACGAGTGGCGACATTATCAGCGTGTAAACAACTTTCGCCAAACTCTTGTGTTGTTATCGTCCTTTTCTTCAGGAGGACGTTGCCACGACGAACCTGAGGAAAAGATAAACATTCATTTTTTTTTTCTGTTTCTTTTTTAAACCCGGCCGTAGACAGCTTATCCTGGAACTTGGAATTCCTCCGCGCAACAACACAAATAAAGCTCACTAATACTGAGGGCACAAGTCACAGTCATATTTGTCGTTAATATGGCGCTCATGTATCCATTACATAAGTATGATTTTACCAGTGCAAACGTACTGCACTGTCCACCGTTGTTCTTCTGGTCTGCACTCTGCAGAGCCCGTTTCTATCTGGATGAGCGTCGTACCAGCGTGCGGTCGTGTAATCTGGATACCTCGGCAGAAACTCACTCATGAGTGCACCCACTCACTTCACTCACCCTCACCGATCAAGCGTGAGGTGAGGGTGAGTGAGTTTGCAAGCCTTGAAAACTCATGAGTTTCAAGTTGAGTGAGGGGCGTGAGGTCGGTGAGTTCATGAGTTCAATGAGTTTGAGTTCGGTGAGGGACGTGAGTTCATGAGTTTGGCGAGGCATGAGGTCCCGAGGGGACATAAGTTCGATGAGGATTTGCAGGATGGCGTCGAAAAAGGGCGGGTCATGTGACTTCTCCGTACATGTCTGGTGAAGTTGAGTCGACTCTCGCTTCGCAATGGCGCTGTTAGCTTGTACTGCTGGTTCTCTACAAGTGATGGAAAAGGAAGAAAGAGTGTCGATGGATTTATCTCCGCTCTTTGGCTCCGGCTCACTTCGCGGCGGCTTGGCGCGGTCTTTTGCCGCTGGTCGCTGCTTCGTGGCGAGTGACGAGTGACGAGAGAAGGGGCAGGGCTCTCGCGCTCGCCTCGACAGCTGCCGTGTAGACTGCGAAGCGCCGATATACGCCAGGCGTTTTGTTGTTTCGTGAGAGAGGAAAACGGGTACTACGCCGGTACGCCTAAAGGCAGAAGTTGTTATGTCGAGTGCGGTCGTCTTAGGCACGGTCGCTAATCCTGAAATCAATTTTAAATCGAAGGCCGGCTGGGAACTGTCGCGATTCGCCTATATACTTGTTTGTTCAGTTTTTAACCTAAAATTCTGAAGAAAAAAAAAAGGTACGCGTTTTTGAGCACGTTCGAAACGCCGGACTTGTTCACAATTGGTTTTAAAGACTGCGACATTTATTTAGTAGCATATAAACGTTAATGTGATTGTTTATTGTCATCAAATAATTGCTGAATATAATTTTCTAGACTACATTCAAAGAGATTAGTAGTGAGTGCCCGAGTGCCGTGGTGAATTCCCGTGATCAGCTCCGAAAAGAATACTCCCAACTCCAAGGTGTTGCGTGAAGAGTTGCCTCACATGTTCTGCATCTGAAAGTGGCCAGAGTGCACAAGTTTCCGAAAGATCAACGGGTCGGGATCAATGGCTGGCTGCAATTCCAGTAGAACCATTACGCGAAGCTCGGAAAGCGGACGCTACCCGATGCATATGCTCCTTGCATTTTGTGGAAAGTGATATACACTGAGTTCGCAGGTGTCAAAAATGGAATCCATACCATTTAGTTCAGCGACGTATCGTCCACAACATTTTTTTTCCTGTGATAATTGTAAAAAAAGAAATGTAAACATCGCAGAATGCTTGACAAAAAATAAAATAAAAAAATGAAAGGAACACCCACACCAGGAATCGAACCGGTGCCCTCTGCGTGTGAACCGGACGTCTTTCCACTGAGCTATTGAAGGAACACTCTCGCGCGTAATTATGCAGCTGGTAGACTGTATGTCGGAAGTTTGCTGCCGATTTCCCTTCAATACATACAATCCCGGCTTGAAGTCGGGCAGCACCACGCATAGGGCACATTCGCACCTCGTAAAGTAACCGTACGCGTGCGTATTCAACTCGAAGTACGCACTTCGTGCTTGACGTTTGAGCGAGCGATGTCTTCAGCCAGGAGAAGGGACGACAGCTCGGCGACGTCTTCGTGCAATCGGCTTGCTGGTCGGGCATGTCGTACGGGATGAGTATCAGTTCTTTTGATTGGTCCGAAATTTCTCTTTCGAAGAAAGACAGAATTCGCCAGTACCGTGAACGACAGTTCTGAAGTAGAGGTCCAGCGCCCGTCGTCCGCTGCCATCCACTAGTGCTAGTCCCACGATACGCGAAACGACGCCATGTTGAGTGAACGCACAGAAAGCTTCCGGTTGTTTGTGCTACTTTTTTTTTTCAATCAACGTATTTGCAGCTTTTTTGAAGCCACAAAAAATGGGTTTCATATTTGTTTCTATTTTTAATATTGACTGTGTGCCTTCAATGACCCACGACTTCGATTAAATTTGGTGGTCGCATCGGTACCTTAGAAAACGGTCCGTGACCACGGAAAAGAGAGTGAGCGAGACTCGAACCGGCCAGTTCTTGATCGGCGGTTTTCGGGCGGAAAGAAACCGAATTTCGAGCCGCAAATTTTGTTCTGGGTAGTTGGGCTCTCATATGTCACGTACAACTAAAAACCTCGGCGAGCATAAATACCCTGTCAGTGTCCCTTTAATGAAAGGCTTAGGGAGCACCGTGCCTCTCTTCGAGCGACTCCGTCGGGCCACCTGGCTGTCCACTGTGACAGGTGCGGCTGCTCTCCAGCGTTCGGTGACACAAATATTGTGGGCACGTATAAAGAACAGAGGGCGAGAGAGATCTTGGAGGCCTTTCAGATAGCTTCTCGGGGAGAGGGATGCATAAGCCAACCCTCCCTTGCACTGACTGAGGCCGAGTTGGCGTTTCTGAAGACAACGACACGTGTCAACACGTAAACATCGTGATTTTACAGTTTTTAAGATGTGTAGTTTGACAACAAGGAGCTGCAGTGCGCATGAGCGATCTGGGGGGGGGGGGGGGGGGGGGGGGGGGGGGGGCGGGGCGGGATGCTTTTTGTGTTTTCTGAGGTTCCAATAAAACCTATCAGTTGCGAGTGAGCGCTCGTCCGTCGTTTGTGTTTCTTACTCTGTCCTCGTCTTTTGTGCGCTTTTAAAACCAAGATGAATAACTACCAACTAGCCCAACTTTCCACTCTTCTATACACGTCCGATGCCTGGTCGTGGGCACCGTAGGTTCGTTCACACCGCAAGCCCGAACCGCTCGAGCATAAACGAAGTGAACCACTTTTCCTCCTGGTGTGCCATGTGAACGGTAATGTCACCCGTCACTACGGCAGACGTGTCGTCGCCGAGCATGATCCAGCCGAAGACGTCCATCATGAACGCTTCGATGTCTCTCTTGGGCGTCGCGGGTGGTGGTGGGGGGGACGTAAAAAACAAGCGAGGCGCGGCATGAGCGTTGAAATGAACTGACCACTTCGGCCAGATATCTACTCCATGGTCATCCGTTCGCTATCAAGTCAGCGAGCCATACAAGCCACTTCTGGGATTACTTCTACCCTTCTTGAAGCTTGCCGATGGGAATGTCCACCCTTGCCCGTTCCCAGCCCAGGAGACCTCCGAACCAGCCATCTGGCCAGCCTTCCCTAATTCCTGTCCACGGCCGTTCCTTCGTGCTCGAACCAAGAAGCCAGACAAGCTGCTTCTGGTATTCTTTCAACCCTTTCTATGTGTGCCCTTCGACTCGCCAGAGACCACCTGTGAGGAGGGCGCGGGGTAATCGGCGTAGGCGGGGTGTCAGGACCCTCCAACTGATATGGCGAGGGACAGCGGCAGCTACCCGAGAGCGTCACGGTGGCACCAGGAAGACAAGGGGCGTCCTTGGAACACCTGGTCTTCCCGGAATGGTTGTGTGTGGTTGGGGGGGCTGGGTTTGTGCGTGGGTTGGAGTAGCCTACGGAGCCGACTTGAGGAAGGTGCGTGTCCTTAAAGGGATACTGAACCGAAATTTGGATTTCGCAAAATAAGGCCGTAGAAGCGTTGAGCGGGACGCTACGAACCCCAAAACATCAGTCATACATCGATATCTCAAACGGATGGCCGTACTTTTGGAAAAGAAGGGCGCGATGAAGCGAGGTCTCTGACGTCACTGTCCTCCGGGAGAATTTGAGAATGAGGGGAAGCGGCCTCGCTTCCCTCCTCCTCGCTTCGGTTCACCAGCTGGACGGGATGAAGCGAGGAGGAGAGGGAATGGGAATCGTGACGTGCCTTGTCTGGTCGGCCTCGTCGGCCGTGTTCAATCGCAAACTTCTTTTCCAAAAATGCGGCGATCCGTTGGAGATATCGCTGTAGGAGTGATGTTTTTGGGTTTTGCAGCGTTCCACCTATCTATCCAGCCCTGTTTTGTGAGCTCGAAATTTCAGTTCAGTATCCCTTTAAAAGAAGCTAACTTCGGGGAGATTGGGTCTTCCTGCTTTGTTATGCTACCTGTACAAACGTATACTAACCTCTTGTCGAAATGTCACCCTGCTTCCGAGACCCATCTTCCCTATGCCCTGGTAGGTGCCTGGCTCCTCCAGAGTCCGACAATGGAGACGAGACGAGACGAGACGAGACGACGCGGACCGGAGCTCACTCCGGCCGGCGTGCTTATGAAACATTTTTTTTTTCTCTTCACCTTTCTCATTTTTAGGCAAAATCAAATGAACCTCTAAATAACTTTCGTGCCTTCATAAGTAACCTCGTGTTAGCGTCAGCGTGATGGACATCACCCCTTTTTGAATATCCGCCATGTTGTGTTTATCGAGACCGTCGAGGCGGTCGGATGGGCACCCGGCTCGCACCCAAGTTTACAAAGCTTGTACCTATGTACGTTTTAATAACTTTTCCTAAATAAACTAAGTTTTCTATTACACTCGGTAGTTCACTATGTTATTGTCCGTTATGAGCACCTCTTTCAACAGTGACCTTACTACGTCACGGTAGAATGAAGCGGTGCTAGCTAACCTGTCTGGAAACAAATTGGGGTGTGTGTATTTTTATACAGCCTAGAACATAGTCTGCCTCAACGGGCGACTTGTCTCCCAGCTGTAGGTGAGCAATTTAGCCAGTGCAATACAACGGGTAGCCCGGGGTCTTTGACGTGCATCACGCAATAGTGATACACGAGCAGGGGTTGGGATTGATACACGAGCAGGGGTGGGGATACACGGGCAGCGGTGGGGATTGAACCCAGGATCCCTTTGTTATACAGCGCGAGCTTTTGCTCCACGTGCTCCGAGCTGGAGTGTGCTCTAGCCCACTCGGCCACCGATCCTTTTTTAGATGCGGAGCATCTCTTGCTCGGGTCTATGTCCCGCGGCGTCGGCGTTGTAGTCGGCACTCGAACTACGCACGCGCAACTCTCCTCCTTCCCTCTCTCCAACAGCTGCGCGTTACTCTCTCCGCTCTCTCTCTCTACCAGCTGCGTGCACTGCGCGTGCGTTCGCTTCTCCTCACACCGCGCGCGCTCGCGCAAATCTCCTCCTCTAGTCTCCTCTCCTTCAAGTGTGAAAAAAAATAAACTGCGAGTGGCGAGCGTTCCAAGTTTCTCTGCCGCGAGCCGCGACGAAGGCTCGCGTAGGGGGTAACGCTAGGGCAGTCGGTGGCGCCATCTCTCGACGTCAGCACGCAACTGACTCTTTCCTCGGAACCAACACGATGCTCCGCATCACCCCATGGTTCCCCTCGGGAAGATGGTGTAATTTTTTTTTCTTTATTTCACATGGCCACTGATCCCTCTTTATCTGTCTGGACTAAAGCCCTTCGATGTGTTTGCGTTTGTCTTGCAAGTGGCGTCAAATGCGCCAGTGCACGAGGCCCGTGTCTCGAGCGGCCCTTGGAAGCAGTTGTCTGCGCAGTACCGAAATGAGCGGCCCTTGGAAGCGAATGGCAGCGGAGCACCCGCTCCTGGCACGTGTTTTGCGCGTTTCCACAACAATGGTTGGTGCTACTTGTAAGCGTGAATTTTATCAAATGAATTGAGTCTGCACTTGCCGGCAGCACCTTCAACCTATGAAATTTACGAGGATAACTCGAGTGCAACATGGCTTTGTGTATTTGAGTGGTTCTTTTTCGCTGACTGGCAGACAGACGGAAAGTGTCCTTTCTTGCCTTACCCATTGCCAATCGCGTCAGCTGCTGTGCACTGGGCGCGCGATGATGGATGTGTAGTAAAGCCGCGCCATTGCTTGGACAGAGAACTCCTTGGTGCAGTTCACGGGTGGGAAACGGTTGCTTTTTGTTGCTTTTGACTCGACGCGCAGAAGTGTGGACCTTTTCTACGAGGTCCACACCTCTGGACGTGCTGAAGTGTGGACCTCGCCGCGCAGAAGTGTGGACCTTGCCACTAAATGAGTTATGGTTAGGGTCCGCCCTCTGTACCCCAATATTGCTGTGGACGTCGCCCTCTTGGTGCTTGTACAGAGCAGACGCAACTGCCGATCGTCATGATTCAAAAGTGCGACTTCCTCGGCATTTGATTCAGCGTTATAAAGCTCATGTAATATTGTTTTGCTCTGTTGCGAAGCGTTTAAACATTTGTAGAGGACGTAAAAGGGTTTCCTGTGATTTCAGATAAATTTTCAGATAACTCGCACCCATAATTTTAAGCCACAATATGAACAAGTGTCGTTACCCTGAAGCGAAGCTTATTTAGTGGCACTAGGGAAGATCATGGCGGAACAGCGCAGCACTGAGCTAGATTTCAGACGCCATGCCACTAAATAAGCTACGTTTGAGAGTAACGCCACTTGGCCATATTGGCTTAAAATCATGGTTGACAGTTATCTGAAGATTTATCTGAGATCACAGGAAACGCTTTTCCGTCCTTCTCAATTGTTTAAACAGTTCGCGACAAAGCAAAGATATTATATGAGCTTCCTAACACCTAATCTAATGCTGAGGAAGTCGCACTTTTGAATCACGATGATCGGCAGTTGCCTCTACTCTGCACAAGCACCAAAATGTCGGCGCCTACAACATTGTTGGGGAACAGAGTGCCGATACTCTAAGCGCAGCTGATTTAGTGGCTCTAATTCTTCCCAGAAGTGGCGCGCGGCACGTGTCTCAAGCATATCCACAAAATTGATTGGTGCCACTTTTTTCAGGATAGATAGGCTTTTATTCCACACAACCATGTAGCGGGTTTGCAAACCAGCATTCAGACGAAGAGCAGGCCGATATAGGACATAGAAAGAGCAAAACTGCCACTTTATTTCATTTTTTGTTGTCTAGCTTTAAATTAAACTCTAAAATATATATATATATATATATATATTTTTTTGCAAAACAACGTTTGCGTGTTGAATGTGGCGGTCCAAACGGCCGCAACGCCGCACCTTGTGCTTTTGATAATTTCGAACGTGGACGGAACTTCGAATTCATTTGGAAATCAGAGATTATTCTACGTTTTGTAAGCCACTGTAATCTACGTATGTACTGGCTCGTATCTTGCGCCGCCTGTTGGCCGCTTCCTACAGCGGCGGACGCAGAGCGAAGAAGTTCTGGCTCGAGATCGGCAGCGAACAGCCTGTGGCCCGAGCCCACCTCGAGCGCCCGACCTGCATGCGCAGCTGCGAACATGCAACTCGTTTGTTCCGGAAGAATTCAAGGCCATCTATGAGGAAAAGGGTACAAATAAATAGCGGTGCAATCCCACCGTGCATGACATTTTGGTGCTTTTTTGACGGCTTATAACTTTATTTCTATGTATTCTACAATTATAAAGTTAATGTCAAATTAAAGAGCTGTCTTTCAACAATATTTTAATGTCTCGAAATGACTATTATTTTTAGTTGGTAGTTAATTATTAAGCTTTTAATAGACCACAGTCGATAAAATTGAAAAAAATATTTCTCAAGTTATAACGTCCCATCTTCCACGATATTTTACGTGAGCGTTCGGTTGGACGTAATTAATTAAAAAAGTAATGAACCAACTCTACAGACAATGTATATTTTAAAATAAAAAATAAAGTTTAAAATTGTAATATTTTATGGCGCTATAAAAAGGAATCACGTCAACTAATAAAAATAACGAGACATTAAATTATGAAGCATGCTTCGATATTACATTTTCCGGAACTTCCATATTGATACATTACACGTTAAGAATGTTATAAGACCTCAAACTTTTCCCATTCAGTTACGGCAAATTGTAGTTTCTTAATATAAAATACAGATGGCGACACGTGTTCAAGAACAGCTTGATGTGCATTTTCCGTCGTGTGCCGCTTGGAACGCCACGTGAAAGACAGAAAAAGCACCAGATGTCAGGGTGTCAGATGTCTGGATGCAGGCAGTGAGCGAGCCAGAGATGTCAGAACAACAAGCGCGAGGCTGCGGGTGCACCACAGCTACTTTTGCGCGCGTTCTACTGTGCGTCAGTACACACGCCCGACGCGATCCAAATGCCATGTCGCCATGAAATGCAGTCTGCCATTTCAGATTCCACCCCGTATGCGAAAACATATTAATGTTTTTATCACTTGCAAAAATCAGTTTCGCAATCAAACTATGCTTGGTTCGACTATATTTTGTTTTAAAAACCACCTCAGTGGCTCTTAAAGGGCCTCTGACACGCCAAAAAAAAATATTTTTTTTTCACGCTAAACGTTGCAATGGCATATCAGGACATTACAAAAAAATTGTTTCACTATAGAGTTGCGTAGTTTTTTTATAAAAAATAGAAATACGAAGCCCTATTCAAAGTTCCCGCCGTGCACTGTGACGTAACAGTGTACCGCAAGGTGTCGGGGCGGTCAGAAAGGAGTCATCGAGCTACGTCACTAAAAGTGGGTTAACCGGAAGTCGCGTGAGTTTCACTCCTCGTGCTCTCCGCGACCGTGCCTAAGACTTTTTTTCTTTTTATTATTCTGCTCTTCGTACGAGCGATCGTAGAAAACGAAGTTTCAGTTCCACTAGCTCTTTATCCCTGCACCGTTGGTTAGTTTGCGTGCTGTAAAATTTGAGGACGAAGAGTCAGTGGCTCGACGTGATGGAGGTCAATGATGAAAGCGTTGCGAGTACAAGCAGCCAGTGTACGAGTGCATGCCGTCAGTCCGATAATACAGGGCTATACTGGGCGCAACACAAGCTATCAAGTTTTGAAAAAAAAAATTTAGAACGCTCGCAGAAATTAGGATTGCTAGCATACGACACGCCCGATCGCATTGCTGAAGGTTGAGACACCGAGGTCGTTGAATCATCGGATACTCTCCAGGCTGTAGATGCCTGCCGTCTAAAGAATACGAACTGGTGAGTGTACCAAGTACAAGTAAACGTCGAGCACAAAGTACGTATTTTGTCTAGAGCATGAGTAGAACTTGTTTACTGGGTGCTCATGCGGCCGATGTATGTCTCTCAGAAATGCATGCAGTGTGATCTCTTCTTCAGTTGCTGAAATACCGGGACAGTCCCTCACACAGCACCTTCTAGGCATTGTAGTTGATCACGTCAATTCACTGACTCCGCTTCTTCTACCTTTACAGCAACATTAAGCGATGAAAAGCAAATAAAAGAAACCTTGTCTGCTTGGATCGCTCGTGGAGGTGCGGAGAATAACAAAAATATTAAAAAAAAATATTACACGCGCTCGCGGTAAGCACGAGGAGGAATACAACTCACGTGACTTCCGGTGATGCCTCCCTTCTGACCGCCCCGACACCTTGCGGTACACTGTTACGTCACAGTGCACGGCGGGAACTTTGAATTGGGCCTCGTATTTCTATTTTTGATAAAAAAAACTACGCAACTCTATAGTGAAACATTTTTTTTGTAATGTCCTGATATGCCATTGCAACGTTTAGCATGAAAAAAAAAAATTTTTTTTTTTTTTTGGCGTGTCAGAGGCCCTTTAAGTGGCAGTGATATTAAAACAAAACACAACACGTTAAATCTTCACAGTGTCTCTGAGCCAACGCGCTGGCCCATGAATCTATATTTTTCGGGTTTAAATATCGGCCAAGGTGCCCGCAATCCGACGGAGGCCAATCTGAGATTTCGGTTGCACGTCAAAAGATCTCCAGCAGCTAGTCAAAATAAACCCGCAATTTTTTTATTTATTTTTTTATTGTGGCGTGTTAAGTGATTTTTGTTGGTTTGGCTTGCGAATCCCTAATATTTGAATATTTGCTTTGCTTTACTTTAGTTCGAAGCGCAGCCAACGCTACGGGCTGATGAAGCCACTGAAGCAGCGCCAAGAGTGCGAGGTCAAGCTGTTCGTTCTCTTTCTGTGCCTGTGCGGTCGTGCTAAACTAGAGCCACTAAATAAGCTACGCGTCATACACATCTTGGTGCTTAGAATGAATATTGTCAGTTACCTGAAGCTTTATCTGAAATCACAGGAAACGCTTTTCCGTCTTCCACAAATGTTCAAACAGTCGTGACAAAGCAAAGCAATATTACGTGAGCTTCCTGACACCGATACTAATGCTGAGGAAGACGCACTTTTAAATCATGGCGATCGGCAGCTGCGTTTGATTTGTTACTAACCACTAACCCACAACAATATCGGGGGAAAAAGTGCCGATACTCTAATGCCTCGTTCACACTTGCGAACCGGCGGCCGAAATCGCGGGAATTCTGACGCCCGGCGACGAAAGCAGGCAGATTTTCCGGCGGAAAGCAAGATCGCCCTGAAACCAATTTTCAACGCCGGAAAAAATAGTTTTCGCTCGCCGCAAGCCAATCAGAACGCACGGGGGAAGTGGCGCCTGCTGACGTCAGATCCTGTCCGAGCAGACGGTATTGCAAATGGCGTCCACTATGTCTGTGCCGTCTGTGCCTGTGGCTATGCCAGTGTCAGCGGAGCTACTAATAGAAGCGGTGAAAAACCACGTCGTACTGTATGACAAGACGCATGCCCGATACAATGACAATGATTATAATGACGAGCTATGGAAGCTAATCGGAACCGAATTGGGAACAAGCGGTACGTACTGCGGTGCACACTGCACACACGTTGTTTATTTACTGCATTTTCGTGTTGCGAAGAGGATGTCGCGGATTCGCTCAGCACAGCGGCTGTTACCTATTTTATATCGTAGCCGTAAAGTGTATTTTCAATCAGCCGTGTTGCGTCGATCTCCATGTATTCTCCCATAGGGCGGGCCGCCTCCTGGAACCCTGAGTACCACGTGACTCGCGCCGAGCTGCTCTGTCGGCCATGTTTCGGCGAAACACGCGGATCAAAGGATTGCGCTACTCTGCTCCGTAGGAGCGATATAGTGCTCTAGCGGCAACAAATGTGAACGGCCCGATCTTTTTTCGGCGAGCGAATCCAGTCGGCGGCGAGTGCTTATTTCGCAAGTGTGAACTAGCCATAAGCGAAGCTCATTTGGTTTAGCTCACAGGCTAAACCTGAAGCCCTTTCATGTTTCTGAAGCAGCGCAAGTTTCGTCGATGCACGAGGCACCTGAAACGTGCAGCCCTTGGAAGGTCAAGGCGGCACAGCGCAGCGCTGAGCTAGATTTCAGTTGCCATGAATTTCCCAGAAGTGGCGCGCGGGACGTGCCTCGAGCATTTTTACAACAATGAATGGCGCCACTTGGCTAAACCGAGTGCGGTGGGGGATCGTTGGCCGAGTGTGTTGCGGCACCGCAGATCAGAGCACGTGGAGAAATGCTCGAGCGCGTGCTCCGTTCAAAGCACGGAGCTCACGCTGCAGAACGTGTAGGGACTATAGACCCTTTCTTCAAGGGCGCCGCCATCTTGAATTGTCGTCACTTCCAGTATGGGCGAAAACATTGTTTTGCCGTCGCCACGCCAATAGAATGCATTTAGGAGAAAAGCGTAACCGTCACCCATTCTCGTTTTCTCTCCCCTCTGTTTTTTTACTATTTGCAGGTTGAAATGTTTTAATATTTTTTCGTCGCTCATACCGGATGTGCCAACTTGGCGGTCGGGGGCGAGAGTAAGCGGAAAAGGTCTATAGACCTTTCCAATGTTTACAAAATCACAGTCCACCGTGCGATCTTCACAGCCCAGCACGTGTGTGTTCGTCGCTTCGGAAAGCGAGCAAAGCACGTGCCATACGCACGAACGCTCAAAATGGCACCGGCCACAAGCTCGTTTTTGGAAAGGTCTATACTCGGTTTCATACTTAGCATGCAACGCTGTCAAAGCTACTGGCGCGAGCGCGTGGCTTCATCTATGGTTTTGTTTGCGCGAGAACGCGTGCAAATGATCAACGAGATCAAGCCCCATGCTCGCGCCAAAAGCTTTGACAGCGTTCCACACTAAGTATGAAACAGAGTATAAATCTCCTCGATGTGTTTACGTTGGTCTTTCAAATAACCTCAAAGGGGCCAGTGCACGAGGCCCGTGTCTCGAGCGGCCCTTGGAGGCAAACGGCGGCGCCGCACTAAAATGACTGACCCTTGAAAGCGAATGGCGGCGCAGCACACGCTCGTGGCGCGTCCTGCGCGTTTCTACAATAATAGTTAGCGGTACTTGTAAAAAACGCCTTTATTCAGGGGCTTTAGCAGAGACCCAGGGTTCTGTCGCCCATCTCCATCCTACCGTCATGCGATCGTGTACCACATCGTAATGCACGTTAACGACCCTGAGCTAATAGTTGTACTGCACTTTCTATAACCTTCAACGGGTAACAATGTCGCCCTGCGAAACTGCTGCTCTCTAAAAAACTAACGACTAATTTTGAATGCGCCGTTATGTTGCATTTTTAATGCGTGTTCGCGTGTTCGTGTTCTTTTTTTTTTTTTTTTTGTCTACATTTTTGATTATGCGGCTCATACTTATGATGAAACAGCCTATAATTCTCGCAGTTCTGGAAAAAATATTATATAACTAAGAAAATGGCACATGAACGCAGAAGACAAACACACACACACACACATACACAAATAGGCGCACTTAATAAAAAAACAATTGAAATAATATAATTGATTATAATTGTGTTTTCAAAGGTTTGAGTGTACCAAAAGCTATAAAAGCGAGCTCGATGCTTTGGTTGGTGCGCTTGTTCACTGAAAGTGTAGTTCAGCGCAGTATGCTCGCACTTGTATGTTCCGCTTCGCTCGCAGGATAAAACCAAATACTTTACGGGTTATGTATTTAGTAAAACAAAGCTTACCTTCTGTATATGTGCAATGCCCTCAGTCTTCGCGTGATTACACTCTTGTTTGTCATTATTGTTTTCGTTTCCCACTGCGATTCAGTTCGTGCTCTTTTGTGTGTTACATGCATTACAGACCAAGGCAACCCAGGAGCATTCTATTTCGCGGATTGTAAAAAAAACCTATGCAACTTGCCACGTGTCCAACAATCAATACAAAATATTCTAAGCTTCACATGTGATCGCTTGCCTGAGTCAACATTGTTGTTTTTCAAGAAAAAGTGCGATTGTATGAAATCACGTGGGAAAAACTCGTTCTAAGCACGCGACCGTTGGCATGCAGTGAATACTCATAATCGGCGCCGAGATGATTGGTAGCTGTCAGCAGGTGGAGTGTTTCCACCAACCCAGAGTTAGAATGTTTCCTTCTTTCTGTTGTAAGCAATCAGGAGACAACTTATATCAAATCTGAGGGTAATAAAGTACTATGAGCATTCAAACATAACGGCCTGAGCAGTATATGTGTACAAGCTTTAGCTTTTGATGCACCCTTAACTTTCGATACGCTTAACGCTAGTGTAAAATGTAGGACTGTTTCATTCTTAATCAGCGTACCATGTGCGTGCTTACACTATATTTTATACAACGTCAGACTCTACCCGTTTGCATCTTTTCCATTTATGCACACCACTACTTGCGCGCATAAATCACCAAATTAAGACTGGTACAGGATGTCACAAAAAAATTAACTTACATGGGTTTTTTTTACCGCAAAAATACACTACGCATCGCCTAACGCTCATTCTTCGCCCAAAGGTAGCGTTAGGTCACAACCAGATGCCAAAGTTTCATCCCGAACGGACACCTCATTCGAAAGTTAAGAAATTGCTGAAAATTTCAATGGGAAAATGGAGCCTATTTTTGCCCGTTTTCGGTTTCTGGTGCCATAGAGCCCCATGTATTCAAAAAATCCGTCGGCCGCCGTTTTCCTATTGAACTTTTCAGAAAATCACTTAAAACTTTTGAATAAGGTATCGGGTCGGGCTGAAACTTTGGTATCTGGATCTGACCTTTAGCGCTACCTTTGGGCGGAGAATGAGCGTTCGGCAATGCCTAGTTTATTCTTGCGGTAAAAAATAAAGCTGTAATATTTTGTTTTGTGACACCCTGTACATTGCTTAAACTATGTGCAAAAGCTATCCACAGACCCAGAATGTTTGCCTGGCCAGTCACTGCATTTATCACTGAGATCGTATTAAAATTAATTCTTATCATGTATTGCTGTGAGTTAATTTTTAACCTCGGCATTCTTTTTTATTATGACTCCCGCACCAATTCTACTTTTGGTTTACTAAACTCAACATCTAAACCTGAGAGTCATTTTTTGTGTCTTCCAGTCTCGTGGTTTTGGTCAAAATAAACACCCAGCTACCTAAATGAGACAACTGACCGCCCAAAAAATTGTTCATTTTTTTTATTTTTAGGTAGTTAATTCCACAAGCTAGCATTTTGGAAACCCAAGTCTATCACGTCATCACGTTTTCCTGGAAATCCACAAAGAGTCGAGCACGTGCACGACAAAAGGGCCGGCCCGTCATATTGCCGCCCGCAGAGCCGAGAAAGCAACGCTCGGTCACGGACTTCTTGAAGATTCGCGTTCATTCTTGCACCGGACGTAACTTCCGCCCTGTTTTGTTGTTCTCGAAAGTGCCAGTTCATCCTCGCCCGAAGCGCGCGACGCTCGAACCTTCTTTGCCGAACTTTCGAGATGGTGACGCACTGTAGATAAGCAGCAGCCAGCGACCTTGTCGAGTCAGTCTCGCTCTTGCTCTCTGTTACGTTGCCGAATCGCCGCCTGCTTTTCTGCTGCCTCGAGGCTCTTTCTTTACTTTTTTTGTTTGGCACAAGTTCGCCGATTAAGGGGGATTCAACCGCTCGTCACTCAATGGGCAAATTTCGCTACACAAACCGAGTTTCAGGAATGCACGAGAGTATTCATTCTTTTGGAGGTTACTTATGATAACGTAATGAAGGTTGTACGGCCCTTGGATTTTGCTTTCAGAGCGCTGGAGATTTTTAATAAAATCCAGAAAAATGACCGTTTTGACTGTTTTTAGAGCGTTTTGAGGCATTTTTGAAAATACAATTATTTAGAAGACAAACGTAACAAAACGCTTGGCCGTACGTACTAGGGGTGCCTCTAATCTTAATTTTAAGACCATGACGAGAAAGCAATATATTGTTGTATTTGTGTAAATAAAATCACCCTGTTAATTTTATTTCCAACTTGTTAAACGAGATGGCCACACTAGTACTAAATGCCTCAAACCGGAGATGTTCTTGTTGTTGCTGTTGTTGTTTCTCTCTCGAGCTCGAATTCGACCGCGATGTCTCGTTGCTCGTGGATCGGTAGCACGTGTAGCGAAAGCTCACGCTGTAAAGTTCACTGATCGCGGATTCAATCCACCGCCTCTGCCCTTTTCAGTATGGATGAGCATCATACCGGCGTGCTGTCATGTATCACTATTGCGTGATGCACGTTAAATTCGTCAGACAAGCAGCGGTATACTGCAACTGTCTTTCATCTCCAACGAAGACACTAGATGCCCTCAGAGCTGACTACCTTAACCGCTGTATAAACCATAGAGATGATACACACTACATAGACACAACAGAATTACAATTCAATGCTCTGTTGGTCGGCACATTTTGAACGTTGCAAAAAAGTGTACATCAGCAGACTCCCAGCGAAAGGCCTGATAAGGCTCTGAAGGCGATACTTTTGTTTATTCTATTTTTTGTGTGTGCTATGTTAGCGCGCGTGGTCAAACGCTTGCATACGCTACAAGTGTGGCTCGTAAGCACCCTAACCGCTCATTCACACTAGAAGCGGATCCGCGTTCGCAAAGCGGTTGCGAACGCGGTTGTATAAAAATCCAGTACAATTGCACGTGCACTTGATGTCATCGAGTGCGCGTGCAATTGTACTGGATCTTTATACAACCGCGTTCGCAACCGCTTTGCGAACGCGGATCCGCTTCCAGTGTGAATGAGCGGTAAGACCGTACAGGGTTGAACAGAGATATCCTAATATGTAGGGTGCTTCAATGTCCTTCTGCTTCGGGTGATGCCACCCTTTGTAGTATCTGATGCCGACAGCACGCGCTCACGGGTAAAACACAAAGAAATCGACGAAAACAAAATGTCGCCATAGCACAGTCAGCGCCAAAAACGCGTGCCGGGACACGCTCTTTCACGCGCTTCTGGACAAAAATAAAGGTGTGGAACAAAATGGCCAGATGTCTCCACCCTAAGCAAAGCGCACATTAAACTAATATGTATTTGGAAATAAAATAAAAATAGTTAAATGAGTTGCAAAGAAGGCTAAAATACTTATTCCGAACAACACTTATTATAGAAAATACTATTTCAGATATTTTCATTCTCTGTAGACCTTGTTTGGTGGCTAGTGGATATGAAAAACAAAAAAAAAGAATCATGATTTCTATTATTTTGAACAATTACAATATATTTTCTTAACCAACAAACAGGTGCTTACTCTGAGATGCAAATGAAATTTGGACGTTAACGTTTTGGCGCTCGAAACAATTTTTTTTTAATGTAAATTTAACACTTCCCGTTTCGCGGACTATACTAAGAAAACCAAACAGGCGATCAATAGGTAGAAAATACGTTTCTACATAAGTGAGGCGTACGTTTCTTTTTTTTTCACTTTTCTAATTTTTAGGCAAAATCAAATGAACCTCTAAATGACTTTAGTGTCTTCATAAATAACCTCGGGAGTTCACTATGCAATTGTCCGTTATGAACACCTCTTTCAACAGTGATCTTACTATGTCACAATGGAATGCAGCGGTGCTACCTTATCTGTCTGGAAACAAATTGGGGTGCGTGTATATGATACAGCCTAGAACATAGTCTGCCTCAACGGGCGACTTGTCTCCCAGCTGTAGGTGAGAAATTTAGCCAGTGCAGTACAACCGGTAGCCTGGGGTCTTTAACGTACATCACGCAATAGTGATAGACGACCGCACGCCGGAACGATGCTCATCCAGATCAAAACGGGCAGGGGTGGGGATTGAACCCAGGATCCAGGCACGTAGCCAGGATTTTGTTTCAAGGGGGGCCCGCCCATGACAAAATGCTGTATGAGGGGGAGGGGGAAGAGGAGGTCCCAGAAAAATGGAAGATTTCGGGGGGGGGGGGGGGGGGGGGCGGAAGTTTACGCTGCAAAAAGATACCAAGGCCATCACAATGGCAGCTGGTGTGATGACAGTGCAGACCATGAAACCACTGCGCTCGTGCCTTTGGCTTCGCTTTTCGCTAGCACCTATGGTGAAATAGAGCCTTGAGTGCATAAACGCGTTAGACATGAGCCAGATTACAGATATCATCGATGACTTTCTTTTGTCTTACCGAGATGCCAAGCCCCTGAAACGGGCGTTGGCGAGCCTCTTCACAAAGGCGAATGCTGGGAAAAAAGGACACAGTATAATCTAAAATGGCAGTAAGCTGACCTGCTGTGGTAATGATGAAGTGAAGTCATATAAGAGGAAGCAAAGCAATATTATATGAGCTTCCTAACACCGAATCTAATGCTGAGGAAGTCGCACTTTTAAATCATGACGATCGGCAGTTGCGTCTACTCTGCACAAGCACCAAAATGTCGGCGCCCACAACAATGTTGGGGAACAGAGTGCCAATACTCTAAGCGCAGCTCATTTAGTGGCTCTAGTTCTTCCCAGAAGTGGCGCGCGGCACGAGTCTCGAGCACTTACACAAACATGATTGGCGCCACTTTTCCCAGGATAGATGGGCTTTAACTCCACACATCCTGGAAGCGGGTTTGCAAACCAGTATTAAGACGAAGAGCAGGCCGATATAGGACATAGGAAGTGCAAAACTGCCACATTATTTCTTTTTTTGTTTTCTAAGCTTTAAATAACTCTTAATTTTTTTTCTTTTTTGCAAAACAACGTTTGCGTGTTAAGAGTGGTGCATGGTCCAAATGGCCACAATGCCGCACCTTGGGCTTGCGATAATTTCGAACGTGGATGGAACTTCGAATTCATTAGGAAATCAGAGCTTATTCTACGTTTTGTAAGCCACTGTAATCTACGTATGTACTGGCTCGTATCTCGCGCCGCCTGTTGGCCGCTTCCTGCAGCGGTGGACGTAGAGCGAAGAAGATCTAGCTCGAGATCGGTGGCGAACAGCTTGTGGCCCGAGCCCACCTCGTGCGCCCGACCTGCATGCGCAGCTGCGAACATGCAACTCGTTTGTTCCGGAAAAATTCTGCGCCATCTATGAGGAAAAGGTACAAATAAATAGCGGTTGAATCCCCCTTAAACCTTTATTTTTCAGTTCACTGTTCGTCCCCTCGTTAGCTTCATTCGTGTCAATATAAATCTGATCACATTGAAATATGTGTAATTGGCCTCTAAAATCTCCGATAACGGCGCACAGGCAATTTTATATTTTTCAACGCGTCGGTGGTTTTGTTGTGCACATGTGTCTCGCCATTTGGCTGAGGACGATTTTCGCGTTTTGTCATGCCCACATTTGCTGGAGACGTGAGCTCGGAGCGTAGGCAACTGGCCCCCTTGCACGAGAACTGGCGTAGCCGTGCGCGTTCCAAAGAGAGCTCGTGCAGAGAAAAACAAGCAAAGGACCAGGGATGTCACATTCAGGATCTAAAAAAAGACAACACTGTATCGAAGCGCCACCACACACGATTTCTCGCATTGATGTACAGGCCTGGAAGGCTATCCCACCGCCATCTGTTGGTTCAGAATCACACTAACCAAGGGTGGGGTTGCACCTTAATGCACGAGAGCTTGTGCCACCGAGATCTCCCCCACAGCAATCAGATCGTGCTTGTAGCCTTTCCTGCGGTACACCATAAGGTGAAATAGTTTAGATTATGCTTCAAAATAAACAAAACAGGATAGCATGCGCACAAAACAAAACATGCACAAAACATGTGGAATACGCCACATCGGTAGTCTAAAATACCAACGACATGTAGGCGATCGCACGTGTGTGGCATGATAGCCCCACGTGCAAAATCCCTGTGCGCGCTTCAACCAGCATTGTTCCATGTCGTAACCCAATACGTTGAGGGTCTACAAATGACGGCATGATTACGTTACACACGCTCGCGTGCCCACTTTCTGTCTCTAAATTACAAACAGACTGCTCCGCCGTCACGGTGAGGATCCGGCCACCTGATCTGGGGATTCGCGTCATGGGCTTCTGATGAAACTGGCCATTTTAAGGTGGGGCAAAAAGGGGGGGAGGGGGGTGTCAGTCGTGGGCATTTGACACGGGGCTTTTGTCATCGGGTGCTTTCGTGCACCACCCGATCGTACATAGGGCATCAACATTCTGTAAAACGGTCTCCTTTGTGGAACTTGCAAGTCCACTGTAATATGTGTTCGTGTGATCCTTTGCTAGATAAAACACAAATTCCGGAATCCGGGCAAGTAGGAACCGAAACCAGAGGGGAAAACTTTTGATTCGTTCAAAATCAGTGTAAAGGATGATGACGGTTGCATCAGTGCGTCGTCACTCGTTTTATCAAATAAGGAATTCAGGTTCATTTGGGGTGAGGTATAATAAGTGTGTGTATATGTTCGTTTTTTTCCAAATAAAATTCAGTTGCTTGTAATCAGGGTTGGGCAGAAATACTCAAAAATGTATTTGGAAATACAAATACTGGGATACATTAAAATAGTAGCTAAAATACTGATACTGAAATATATCTGTAAACGTGTATGGCGATACGTATCGGAAATACATTTTAAATTGGGGGGAAAAGTATTTGGAAATACAAATACAGGAATACATTTTAGGGAGGGCAGAAATACAAATACAGAAATACTGATACTGCAATACAGTTTTCAAACTTGTTTGAGACGCCAAATACGATGAAGCTTGAAGTTGGAAGTGGAAGTTTTTGATCCCGAAATTACTTTCCCGTAGGCTTGCACTTCGCCTTGAAGGTAGTGATTTTGTACGACAAAAAGTCTTCAATGGGCTCGAAAAAACGTTCCATCAAGGACTGACCGAGGTCCCTTCCCTGACATCCTGTCTCTCTGACGAGGGATGCGAAAGTACTTCGACCTCTAAATAAATTCCATATCATCCTAAATCCCATCAAAGCGTCACCACGCCCCTGTCCAATAAGGACGCCCCGGTCAACATTTATCACATGACGTCACGGTGGAATGAACTAGTATTTTTTATCTGTAGGTGTGGTCTTGAATATGAAACTTCACCACGCTGCTGTATGAAAGGACAATAGGGAGTTTTCGTAGATCGTTTTGGCCTTTCCGCAACGCTATGCGCTACCCGCTACGAGACCCGCTAGCAGAGGCATAGCGGAGACTCAAAAAAGTGTTTTCGTAGACCGTTTTCTGCAAGCTACGGTTGGATGGAAGGATGAATCCGGCTGAGCCCTTTGGATCGGGCGGTAGCTTACGCCACCTAGGCATTTTGTTTTACCATTTAAGCTTAGAATATTTAAATGTGAAAACTATATTCACTCCGCACTGAAAAAAAAAAAGTGAGGCTACAAAACCCCCTTGCCATCAGTTAATAAGAAAATACCTAGTTTTCTCTCGCTTTCTGGCACCATGCACTTAATCTTTGCTTGGTAATCTCTACCGTCTTGAAATCCACTTTTCCTTCGCTGTCTCTAAAACCCAATGACTTTATTAAATCTATGTTGTCTTCGGCAAGCATAGGGTGAAGCCCTTTACAGTAGAGATCAAGTGCTCAGCCGTCTCGTGCTCCTCTCCACAAGCAGCGCACACTGTATCCAGTTCCTGGTACTTCGGTCTGTATGTTCTGGTTCGCAAAACACCTGTCCTTGCCTCAAACAACAATTAGCTTCCCCTAGAATTGTTATAAATGCTTTCTTTGCTAATAACTGTTTTGTTTAATCTATAGCTTTCCAGAGCCGTCTTTGTCTACATTCCCTCTAGCCATCGATCTCTTTCTGTAGCCTTAACTTTCTTCTTAACTGAGACCTGCTCTTCCGTAACTCCCCTATAGCCTAAAAACTTTTCCTCTTAATTTCCTAGTGCGCTGTCTCCACTTTGTGTCTATACTTGTCATGTATAAATAGCTCAAAACATTCCGTGCCCATTGCTCCCCATTCATTTGCCTCAACCGATCCTCAAATTCTACTGCGATCATGACAGCGCCACTAGCGGTCGTAAAAAGCACTATATAAAACATTAAGCGCATACTATTACTCAACCACGTTTTTGTTTTATCAGAGTGCCTCTTTTCAAACACAACACATGGTTAATTTACGATTATGAATCTTAATCTTTTTTCTGGATAAATTCTTCGTAGCACATCTTGCCAGCTTGCGGTAATCACGCTTTGCTTAAAGCCAGATGCAGTTCGGCCAAGCCAATCCTCTCTTTGTCATCTCGCGCTCTTTTATGTTCGTGGACGCGTTCTCCGCCAATACCCGAAGATGCAGCGGCTCAGCGTTCTTGAGGACCAACTTTTATTGTCATGTTTAAGTTGGAGGGAAATAGAGGATGTGTATTTGATGTTTTCGGGACCGCCAAAGCGGTGTTATGTTATTTCACTGATGTGCACCACTGGTATGGTGTAGTTTTGGAATTTGTATTCTATAAACGGGGAAACACTATTGTTCTTTTTTTTAAGGCGCTACTGACTGTTGATCAGCAAAGAATTTTGTCTTTAGTATTTAGACTTTATTTATTTGGCTCTGGAGAGCCGCGGCACCGCGGAAAGGCACCAGCTCGTACCATTGAGACCCGCGGTGCCGCATCTAGTGAACATGATAATGTCATGAGTATATACATGCATAATGACGACGACATGAATTGTTCGTATTGTGGAGGATGGCAGTCCGATTCGCAGAAGCCCAGATTTCGTGGAGGCGGGTTGGGCGGTTGAGAAGCGAGCTGGGGGATCTGGCACGCCGTTCGATCGGTGCATGAAGGAGCCTCCGGAACATTATGGCACTGTTGCTCACTGGGGTGCACCGCGGTCGAAGCATCAGGCTCCAAGGAGCTAGCCGTCAAAGTAGAAGCTGCAGCCTCCGAGGCACCAGGGCTCAGATTGAGGCACCGCCGTCGCCCGGTGTGTCATCCTCTCAACGTCGACGTCTTTGTGTTCTTTATTTATACGCGTACATATGTATAAATAAAATAAGATAGATAAAAAACACACAATCGAACGACCAGCGTATCTCGAGATCCGCTATTTCGTAAGGCGCCTCCGCAACCACGTCCGCAACTCCGCAACGTCTGCGCTAGATTGGCGCATGCGCAGTAGTTGCGGAGGCGTAGCGGATAACGTAGCGGAGGCGTGGCGGAGACGCCAGAACGATCTACGAAAACTCCCTAATACGTACTTTCATTGTAGGTTACTGTAGTATTGTAAGACCGCGCGCTGGCCAACTAGTCTGCAGGGTGATGAGGTGCCGTTGACCTAAAGGCCGGTTCGCCGGGACATCGCTGGGTGCGTGAGATCCGACTCACCGGGCTGCCGTGTGGGTTCCGGGAAACGGCCAGTCATTTCGGAGCGGCGATTCCTCCGACGACATCAGATCCCGCGGGACGAGGCCAACAACACGTTCGTTCGGGTCGCGATCTCAGCGTGTCCTCGAGCGATCGGCCGGATCGCTCGCCTTTTATTGATTTTTACAACAATGGCAACCGCTACCCAATCAGTGATCTCGCGTGAGGTGATGTGTCGCATCTTTCTCTTTTACACATTACTACATTCTTCCTCTTTTATATTAAATGGCGATAAACATGTCTACAAATAACCAGTGCATTAATTTATTATACTTTCCCTTCATTTAAATTAATGAACCAACCATTACTGAAAATAGACTAGTCAAACTATTCCTAAAAAAACTTAAGATGTAATTTTAGGCACTTAAAATTGCTGCGATAAAACAGTTAGACATCGTATGTTTTGTAACCAATAACTAGACTAAGCAAAAACTAGTGAGCGCTTGGCTCTAAACGCCTTTACGAGGCACGTTAGTACACTTTCTCGTTAAATAATCACTTTGACTCGCGTTATGCACGTTACTACAAGTTACTCTATGACTTCCGTTATGCACTGCAATAATGTCTTAAAACTAGCGTTATGCACTTAAACAAACCGAGAGGAAAAAATATATTACATCTGTGGTTCTTGTCCGATTTCGTTAATGATGTCCATAGACGTATTACTGTTAATGACACTAAGAAACGAAAGTACGTAGTCTTTCAGTCTTCCTGGAAGTCGCCGTTGCCGCTTAGAACGCCTAGGAACGACAGGCGATGCTTGGTGTCCAGCTTGAGATTGTTCGTGTGGTTCACCAGGCCCTGTATCCATGGCAGACAGGAGTGGTGCAACTGGTACCACTGAAGACACCGGCACAACCACGGAATCACTCACGTCACTCCGTGAAGATTCAAGAGGCGGCATTGACTGTGGTGTCTCGGGGCGTGATGCCGCAGGGGTGCTTGCGTCGACGGGGTCAAAATACTCCACTGATACATTGGCTGGAAGACCCTCTACGGGCTCCGGTTGGGCAACGAGAGCGGCCGCTGTTTTTTCAGCAGCCGTCGTAGACTCAGGAGTTCTTGTTACCGGGTCACCTGATGTGGTCGCTCTCCTTAGAGCTGTGGCCGATCTGGTCGCTACGTAGAGTTTTGGGAAGTTGAGCGTGTCGGTGACTAAATCGTCGTCACCATCTTCGTCGAAGTAATCTACTCGTTGCAGTTGTTGGGTTTCTGTAGTTCCTCTGCTTGCGTGTGGCGCACTCACTTGATCTTGGAGAGGTGCAGGAGTGAGTTTCTTAGCGTTCCACTTCCGTTCGTCGCTAAACTGGTACGTGGCAGGGCCAACTTGCTTTTCAATCACTTGCGGACCTGTGTATTTGCTGTGCAACTTATCACTGTGTTGTGGGTTGAAAACTTCGGACGGCTTGGCCGGCTATGAACTTCGGCCGTCTCACAGCTCGTCTTGCGTCCGAGTAAATCTTCATTTTTGTCTGGTACTTCTTGACTCGCTCGTGGAGCTGAGACGTGCTTCTCTCTGGCACCTTGGGCGTTGGAAGACCCTGTAGATCCAGTCTTGATCTATGTACTCGTCCGTGAAGAAGAACTGCAAGAGTCTGACCCGTTGCTGGGTGAGTAGTACGCCTGTACGCTTCTAAGTAGTCACGAACCGCTTCAGGAAGTGGTCGTCCTTGAACTTTTGCCAGTTGTAAACATGACTGTAGTACTCGATTGAACCGCTCAACTTGTCCATTTGCTTGCGGATGATACAAGGAAGACTTGAGGTGCCCGATACCTTGCTGTTTCAAAAATTCTTCGAACTCCCTAGAGACGAACTGAACGCCATTGTCCGTGACGAGCTCTCGGGGCAAACCTTCCCGGCAAAGATGTTCTGTAAAGAAGTAATTACAGTAGCTGTTGTCGCCGCTGAGGTGTGTTGAACTTCAGGCCACTTCGAGTGATAATCAATCAGGACCAAGAAATATCTTTGACTTGGTGGAGCTTTGTCGATGGGACCTACGATATCCAAACCCAGCTTGTCCCATGGTCGCTCTGGGAACTCGATCGGCTGTAGCGGAGCAGGCGCTGCTTTAACCGGCTTGTCTGTTGCATTGCAAACGGTACAATGCTGCACTTTAAACTTGATTTCGGCGTCCATGCGTGGCCACCAGTAGCGGTCTCTGATGACGCTGATGGTTCTCGTAATTCCTTGATGCGTCTCGTGCGCAAGATTGATGATATTCTCTCTGAGTCTTTCTGGAACAACTACTTTCTCCCCTTGTAACAATAAGTCGTTGTGAACGGACAGCTGGTCCCTGACGTTAAAGTACGGGCGCAGTTCAGGTATACTGGTGCTATCTCGCGGCCAAGATGACGCTGTGTAATGCATCACACTGGGCAGAACCGGGTCGATTGCCGTAGCTTCTTGAAATTCTGAGCGTGATATTGGAGAAACCACGAAGGAAACTATGTCTTCGTCAAAGTGCATACCATTCTCTGTGTCTGAAAGGGGAAGTCTAGACAACGCGTCGGCAACGAGATTGTCGGCACCTTTCTGGTACTCCATTCGAAAATTATAATTCAAAAGACGCGAAGCCCATCGAGTTATACGCAAAACCTCTATTGGACAGCAACGTGACTAACGCTTGGTGGTCTGTTCGAATAGTGAATGGCCTACCCCAGAGGTACACATGCCATTTTTCGCATGCCCATAAGCAAGCTAGGGCCTCCTTTTTCTCCCGTAGAATACCTACGCTCAGCGTCGGTCAGCGACCGTGATGCGAAAGCAACCGTCCGAAGGTGTTTCCCGTACTTCTGTTGCAAAACAGCTCCTAAGCCATAGTTTGATGAATCCGTCGATATTATGACTGGTAGCGTCGGATCAAACATGGAAAGGATTGGTGCATTCTGGATGCATGATTTTATCTTGGCAAAACTTGCCTGAGCTTCGGGGGACCAAACGAACTGTACGCCTTTGCGGAGCAAACGACGCAATGGTTCGACGATGGTCGAACAGTGGGGTATAAACTTACTGTAATACTCAATTAATCCCAAAAATGCCTTCAACTTCGACGGGTCTGACGGAGTTTCGAAATTCCGGACGTCGTCTACCTTTGCATGGAAGGGGTGCTAAACCATCCATTGAAAGACTGTGGCCCAGAAACGACAACTCGCGTACGTTAAAAACGCCCTTTCGATTAAGTTTCATTCCCGCTCGAGAGATTGAGGACAAGACTTGGCGCAAGTTCGAATCATGCTCTCAGGATCTATAAAGTATAACATTTTTTTTTAGGCCCAAAGTAGGTAAATTCGAACGTACGTTCCAGGTTTAATTGGTATGTGCGGTGTAACAGGAAATAAGAGACGCGATAAAAGTAGTTCATTCTTCCAGAAAAAACAAATATCCACCAGGCAGTTATTTTAGGTGAAATAATTTGTGTGACCGACGATAAATATAAAGACAGACCAGTTCCGAAATCGTTCTACTCGACATCGAATTGCCGAGCAAACCGTCCTACCATTAAGAAATTTGCGATATTCTATACACAAACAAAATACACACCCACCGTGGTGCTTGTTTGAAAAATAATAATTCACACCTGAATAAACAACGATGCAGACGCTCGCTCCATACTTGCACGCAGTTGTCTCGAATGCTTGAAATTGGGGTTGTGGGTATATTTCGACAACGTGTTTTAGGTCAGTCATTTTCAAAGTTGCGACAAGTTACTCGCTGTAGATGAGCAATTCAGCCAGTGCGGTACAACCGCTAGCCTGGGGTCTTTATCGTTCACCATGCTGTAGTGATACACGACCGCACGCCGGTACGATGCTCATCCAGATCGAAACGGGCAGGGGCGGGGATCCCAGGATCCCTAGGTTCTGCAGCGCGAGCTTTCGCTCCACGTGCTCCGAGCTGGTGTGCGCAAGCCCACTCGGCCACCGATCCCCCGACTGCTTGAAATGAACAGTGCACACCGTAAAGAAAACTTCACGAGATTCGCGATGAGGCGCCCTTGTATCCCAAAAAAACGCTCCTTTCTTAGCGCTCGGCCGGCGCGCGGAAGGAGTCGAAGCGAAACAAAAAAAAAAAAAAAAAAAAAGTTCTTTACTCTGCGACGTGACGGTTGGCGTTGGAGCGGCGGAAGACGGCGGCGACCATGGCGGGGTTGTAAAAAGCCGCGCAACCCGCGAGCAACACGAGCGCCAGCGCCGCGACTACAGTGAGGGTGAGAACTACTTCTGAGTGAGTGAGTGAGTGAGTTCGATGAGGGGCGTGAGTTCGGTGAGTTCGTGTGTTCGGTGAGGGGGCGTGAGTTCGGTGAGTTCATGAGTTCTTAGTAAGGACTTGAAGGAAAGTGCGGCTGTGAGGGTGAGGGTAAGGGAGTTTTTAATTTTTTTTATTTGGAGCTAGCTGTGAGTGAGTTCAACCAAAAATGCCGACCTATGGTAATCTGTTGTGCGTGGTGCACGTAAAGCCTCCAGGTTAGCAGTCGCATTGCACTGGCTAGATTTTGTTCTGCAGAGGGAGAGAACAGACGCCATTCTAAGCCAGACTAATGGAAAATTCAACTGGTAAATTTGTCGCGGTTACGGAGCGCTTTTTTCATGGTATCTGTGTGCAAGTGCAAACGCGAGCTAGCATTCGCTGCTCTAAACGCGCTAGCATGGAGCGGTTTTGGATCGCTCCAAATCTACGAACACAATATGTCATAACTTCCAATATGCCAAACTTCCAAATGACAAACGACGCGTGTCTTTTTTTTCTATTTTTTTTCTCTTTCTTTCTGGCATTTTCTAGGACTTGAGGATCGCCATACATTATCATTTGGTGACGCTCTGTTTCGGCGTTGGATTATATCCGCTCAATCAAAATGGCATTGGCGGCATGTCCGGTACTCGTTACAAGTGAAGCATAAAGCTGGGACAGAATTGCTGCTAGCAGATGCACTTCCACGTTTTCCTGCGAAGGAAACGATGGAAGAAGAAGACAAGTTCCAAGTAAACGCGCTAGACCACATATCAGTTACTCAAGACCGCACCGCCTTCAAGAAATTCGAGAGGCAACCGCAGGTGACGCACAACTGCAACTGCTGCGTCAGTATGCGCAGACTGCATGGATGGAACAAAAGACCAAGTGCCGCAACTTGGAAGGCCATTTTGGTCGTACCAAGAAAAAATCCATGAAGAAGACGTCCTTGTACTCCGATCCAACAAGCTAGTCATACCGACAGCTACCAGAAAAAAAATATCCTCAAGCTGCTGCACGCAGCACACGCAGGCAAGGAGAAGATAAAAAGAAGAGCTCGAGATATTCTGTTTTGGCCTGGAATTAGCGCTTACATTGAGGGCGAGTACGACAACTGCAGCCCATGTCAAAAGTACAAACCAAGAAATGTCAAGATGCCACTCTTGGGTCATGCGGTGCCAACACTGCCTTGGCACCATATTGGTATGGATTTTTTCACTCATGAAGGATGGGACTTTATAATAAGGGTGTTCTTCTAGTCATTTTACTTCGAGGTTGAAGAAATGAAAAGCACCACAGCTTCCAAAGTTAAAGAGTTTTGTATGAAAGTCATCCCAACACACGGACTCCCCTCTAAAATTGTAAGTGACAATGGTCCGCCGTTTGGGAGCCATGAGTTCAAACAGTTCCTGAAAAACTTGAAGATCGAGCAAATAACTTCAAGCCTTTACCATACCCGCTCAAATGGCATGGCCAAACGAGCCGTGAGGCAGGCCAAACAATTGCTGAGAAAAAGTGCGAACAAGGAAGAGTTTCGCTACGCACTTCTTGAATGGCGCAACACTCCACGCGACGAGGTCCTCCAATTACCAGTACAAAGACTGATGAGTCGACATAGAAGAACACTGTTGCCCACCAGGTCTGAACATTACCTGCCTGTTATCGTGTCGCCCAAAGAGGTCACGCAAACACCACAAAAATAAGGCAACAACAGAAGGCTAGCTACGATAAATCCTCACGAGCACTACCAGACATTGAAACAGGTACTGAAACCACCATCTACAACACCCTCAAGTACACATGGTCACCTGCCGTAATAGTGGGCCATTCTACAGCAAGGTCGTACAGCATTCGGTTCCCAGGAGTCCAAGCGCTTCGAAGGACACGTAGACATTTAAGACCAGTGGCACACTCCACCCAAGAGACAACCTCTGTGGCTACATAAAGTCACTGGATCCTGGGAAAGTAGAGCCATTGCCTTCCCTACGTGATAGCCGGGCACAAACGGATACTAACATACAGACGACCCAAACCTCGCAAGGCGATTGGCCAATCGGTCTACGTTGCCATGGGAATCGCCATCTTGGTCCATTTAAATCTTCGAAGCTTCCAGGGGGTCGTTCTAAACCAGTCGCGCCAAGATCACCATGACGCATCATCGTACTGGAAGCGTTCCTCGCCAATTTAAGAGTCTTTAGCACTTTGTATGCAATCAACATAATAATCATGCCCATCTCCATGGATCTCTTACAATTATATTGTTCTTCTTGCGTATTTCAAGACAGTAATCTTATTTTTCAGTGCCTCCAAGCACCGACACAGCATCTGGTAGTGGCACGAAGGTATACGCTTGTTTCGCCGGTGTGTGGTTAGCAAAATCTCAGTATACAAAAAACGACTCCATAAAGCTACCCGTCACCAGCTAATCTAGATCGGCTCACCAAGAACGGAGAAGTCAAGGAGAAATTGCTCATTTCACGGACCAAGATGGCGACCACACGGGGAGCTTGGCGTTACTTTCCCAGGATCCAGTGACTTTATGGCTACAGAGACAGCGAGAAATGGCCAAGTTGAGTCTGAAATACGCCCACTGCTTTGAAGGGGGACCAGGGATATAAAGCCATCACAACGATATGGAGAGGACTACGATATTTAGACTCATACACACTTCTAAACTTGCCTTTCCCAAGAAAGGAAATGTGGCAGGTAGCCAACATTGACACCACGAGAGGGAGAGAAGGGAAAAATGGGGGCAAGCGAAAAAAAAAAGCATTCCATTCCCGAACCGCCATGATGCGTGTTGCCTCGTACAGCTGTAAACGCCGCAGTCGTTCTGGTGTTTCCTGTTGTTGTTTTTTCGTCGAGGGAAAAGGCAGCCATTCAAGTCATAATCAATTGTGAGATTGTATCATGTCCTAATCAAGTTGAAGAAGACTTTAACAAGTATTTCCAGCCAGTTTTTACAGTATGTGACTCAACAGAAAGCATTGTCATGACTCATTAGCCTTCACGAACCACGTATGCCGGAGTTGGCTCTCACGGAAAGCGGAATATTTATTTTAATTTTTAGTAATAACGTGAAAAAAGCGTCTGGTGCAGACGATATTTCCACTGAATTTTTCAAAATACATGCGGAGTGGGTATCTCGACATCTTATCATGATATTCCAGTCTTCACTTCGACCAAAATTAACGTCCCCTATCTCTAACATCCACATGTTGCAAACTTTAGGAACACATCCTTTCTAAACATATAAATCAATACTTGGGAGAAAAGAACTTACTATACAAGCATCAGATTGACGATTGTATAAACTGATGTTCTGTTTATGGACTTTTCAAAGGCGTTTGATCGCGTGCCACATTACAAATTTATTGAAAAAGTTCATCCCGTGGGGCTGAATGAAAGTATAATCTATTGGATTTGTTCTAAATTAAGTAACAGGACACAGTACGTTTGTTACAGGAATGCCGCAGGGGGCGGTGCTCGGCCCACTTTTATTCTTACTATATGTGTATGATATACCAAATGATATGCCTCCCGCCGTTCGGGTAAAACTATTTGCAGATGATTCCATGCTGTTTTTCAAAGGGCGTACGATTGAAGACTAAGATTTTCTCAATGCTGCTCTGGAGAAATTCTGCTTGTGGTGTGCCCTTGATACTGGGGGAGTTTGGCACTCTTTTGGAGATGCCGACAATTCAGCAACCACAGCTGGAAGTTAGGCAACCAGGAGGAAGAACTTTACCTCCGCCATTTTGTGTTATCGAATTTCGACCCACTCTGGATTAGGCAAGCAAGGTATGCTGTGACCCACCATTGTAATAAAAGTGTTTATCGCTGAGTAAGTGTTTTTGACGCTGCAAACGTAGTCAGAAGCTTAAACTTATTTGTCTGCTACGATCTTTTAAATTATGTGAGCTTAAACGTATTCCTCTTTTGTAAAAAGTGATTCATGAATGCTTTGAATATTGGGTCTCAAAACTGACCACCGCTAAAATTCAGTGCCGTGACGAGCGCCATCTAGGAGAGGCCCTGTGAACCCTTGCGCCCAATTACCAGGTTAATTTTTGTTTGAGATTGATTGACTCATTGATTGATTGAGGTTTAATTGCGCAGCAGCGTCCAAGGCTATAATGCGCCAATCACTGGGAATATTGATGAAAGCAAGGTTAAAGAGAAGGAAGAGCCAAATTAGCTTGTAATTTAATATAAGTATAATCATGAAAGTATAAGGGCATAAGATATGGAAATGAAAACAGCAAAATATTAGAATTATAGCTGGTCGAGGAGTTTTATATCTTTAAGGTATTTAAAAACACGCTTGTGTTGGAATCAACGGATCATCGCCGAGTAAAAGGGCGAGATGTAATGGTGTATGCTCCTGATAGACCTTTGCAAAGTGTGTGTGGCGTTCTTGGTCATACAAAGGGCATGCTGTTTGATGTAGGATGCTTAACGGAATGTGGCAGTGTTCACACTCTGGAACATCCTCCCCACGCAAAAGATGCCCATGGGTAGGACGGGTATGACCAATTCGCAGTCGACACAGACTCACCTCGTAAAAACGCTCGCGATGTCGTGCACTCTCCCATTCCTGAAGTAGCGGTTTTACTACGTGCAACTTATTGTACTATTTCTCGGTCCCATTCCTCTTGCCACTTGCGTCATATGGAAAATTTCAGAACATGTCTATAATCTCTGTAAGGTATTTTCCACAGGTGGACTTTTCGATCCTTAGCAGTAGTTGCTGCTCTGTCCGCATCCACATTTCCGGCAATTTCGACATGTGGTGGAACCCAGCATATCATTATTTTCTTCTTTCGTTTTGTTGCTAAAATTAACCTGTTCCTTATCTCTATTACAAGTGGATTGCGATCATCTCCCACTCTGGCAAGAGCTCGTAAAGCACTAAGTGAGTCAGTATAAACAATTGATTTGTGTACACTCTCAAGAAAAAAGGGTGTAAAATGGTGTATCGTTACACCCTTTGTCCCATATAATACACCCCTAAACTTCAATTCGACGTGCAGCGCCCTACAGTCGAACAGACGGCCCGAAATTTTACGAGGGGCTTGATAACGGTGCGATATAACTCTTTATATAGCTAAAGTACGTATCAAAGACCACATAAAGAAAACACCGAGTTTTTACAGTAGGTCCACGAAAAACCCCAATTACGTTTTTTGTAGTCAGTAAAACCTACATTAGCTATTTTAATAAGTTGTACCACACGGCTATCAATTGCCTCTCGTGAAATTTCGGGCCGTCTGTTCGACTGTAGGGCGCTGTACGTCGAATTGAAGTTTGGGGGTGTATTATATGGGACAAAGGGTGTAACGATACACCCTTTTACACCCTTTTTTTCTTGAGAGTGTAGCTTCTGTTTTAGGATGTTGTCTGTGGCCAGGAGTAAGCCATAAAGCTCTGCCGTAAGACTACAGGCATTGTCATTAATTCTTTGGACAAGCTGCATCCCAGGCCCTATCACTGCACTGCCCCCAGAGGAATCAGTTTTACTACCATCAGTGTAGAAACTTGTAAAGCCTTGGTACTGGTCTTGGAGTCCAAGGAATTCTTGCCTCAGGACTTCAGCAGACGTGTTTTTTTTTTTTTTTTCTTAGCTAGAGCTCGCACTGAATGGGAACTAGATCCCAAGGGGCTGCCTAACTCATGCACTGTACAACTGGAGGCAACACGCCCAGTCCTACAGACTCTGCAGAATTGCGAATGCTCATGGCAAGAGGTAGAATAACTGAAGGCTTGTTACTGAACGTTCGCTCATAGCGTATTTGTTTTATGCAGTGTAGAGTTGGATGATTAGGAACCGATCTAATTCGTATAAAATATGTGAAGCCCAGTTCATATCTTCTTTCTCCGGGGAGAGCTCGTTTGCTTCTGCGTACAGGCTGAGGACTGGAGATATGCGGAAAACCCCGGCGGCAAACCGCAGCCCCTGATGATGAATAGGATCCAGCATCTTGAGAACCGATGTCCGGGCGGAGCCATACACAATTCAACCGTAATCTAGTCGGGATCGAACGACCGAGTGATAGATACGTAAGAGACAAAGACGATCAGCACCCCAAGACACATGCGACAGGACCTCAAGTATATTAAGTGATTTAAAACACTCTATTTTCAGGCTCTTGACATGCGGAATAAAAGTCAATTTGAAATCGAATATAAGACCTGAAAAATTATGTTCAGTTTTCACTGCGATGGTAACATCATGCATCATACAAAGTTGTATTTGTGATTACGGTATCGTGCCCACCTAGCGTTTACAACTTGCTGCTCACTGTGTGTTCAATTGTCGCCGCTTTCAAAATGAAGTTGTATCTCACTCTGGAATTTGCTAAGAAGTTACTGCTGTTGTCAGGGGACGTCGAGACCAATCCTGGCCCTCACGACGTTCCCTCTGTTTCCGCTGCACCTCTCGCTCAAACGCTCGTTCTCTTAAACCAACTCGCTGCTGGCCAAACACAAATAATCAGTGAAATTAGACTCCTACAAGAAAGACAGGGGAAAACAGAGACCGCCTAAGCGGCCTTGAAAAGTGAAATTGACGATATCGATTGAGAGGTGCTGAACTTAAAATCAGTAAGGGACGGCGTTACTGCCGTTTCAAAGGTCGCTCAGCGAAACAGTTCAGCACTTGAGCAAATAGCACAAAGGTGCGTCGTGCTTGAAAGCCATTCTAGACGAAACAATTTGTTGTTTTTTAATGTTCCTGACAGCAGGAACGAAACGTGGAAGCAGTCGGAATAGAACGTCGTCAATGTTTGTGAAGAAAGGCTTGGTGTTAGAATAGAACCTCCCTCTATCGAACGTGCCCATCGAATCGGTTACTACAGAAACGACGTCGCTTTGTGTAGGCCGATTATTGTAAAATTGAATTCTTATAAGGAAAGGGAGCTTGCGCTTTCGAAGGCACCTAAATTGAAAGGCACAAACTTTCGCATCAGTGAAGACTTCCCCGAAGAAATTCACAAAGCAAGAAGAGAGTTGGTTACGTTCGCTAAAAATCAAGGACAGCCATTGAAACTACGCAATGATAAACTAGGAAGTTCGCGTTATTTTAGCAAATACGCGAACTTCCTATTTGCATATAGCAAATAGGAAGTTCGCGTTATTTTTTTATCAGCAAGCCAATTGAGTCAAACCTTTCTTATCATAGCTCGTGAAAAACGGCAGTCATCCCCCTCTCCTCAACCCTTGTTTTAGAACTTTGAATTTTTTTATTGCAAACGCAACTAGTGTGTATGCAAAACAAGATGAGTTATTTTCTGCTATGCAATCGAACACAGCTGAGGTTGTCATTGTTAGTGAAACGTGGTTGACGGAGGAGATTTCTAGCTGTGAACTGATTATGAGCGACGATTATTTTATTGTTCGGAAAGATCGAACTGGACGTAGATGGGAGCGGTTCTGGAGGCTATAAAAAAGACTTTGCATGTTGAAAAATGCAATATAATCTCAAGTTTCGAGGGAGTATGGGCCCGGATAAGAACACCGACTGTTTGCCTTCTGGTTATCGCTTGCTACAAACCCCCCGGGGATTTGGGATTTTTCTGGTTTACTTCGAGAATGCGTAGAACCGCTTGTTAGAACTTACCCTAATGATATGTACGTGCTCGCTGGAGACTTTAATTTCCCTGATATTGTCTGGCCGGTCTTTCCTGCGCCCATGCCCTTTGAAAGTTGGCGCACTCTTCCAAAACAATGTCGCGACTTCGCAGATGTAACAAGTGCTTTCTCCCTGTGTCAAATGAATAATCATCTAACTCGTGGTTCTGCTGTTTTAGGCCTCTTTTTCACTTCAAAACCCGAATGTGTAATGGGGGTTCACCTAATTGGAGCCCTTGAGTGATCATGCCTCTGTAAATGTTGAAATGACCATTTCAACATACAAATATAACCCGTTGACTAAAACCATTTTAAATTATCACAAAGCAAATGTTGATGCTATTTGCGCAAATTTAGTATCATTTTCTACTTCCTATTAGATGACTTCGCTTCTAGGTCTACTAATGAAAATTGGAATCTACTTAAATTCAAATTACTTCAACTGGCAGATCTTTTTATTCCTAAAGTAAACATACACTCTAGCGCTGAAAAGCCGTGGTTTTCGGCACGACTGAAAAAACTTCTCAATAAAAATCATCGTCTCTATAGGACTGCCAAGCAATCTAGATCCCAAGATGCATGGGAAAACTACGATCATTGTAATCTAACAACCAAGCTCGAAATAAAAAACGCAAAAAGGAAGTATTTTAATGAAGACCTTGGTAACATTATGAGGACCAATCCCAAAAAGTTTTGGACTGTGGTTAATCCGAAAGAAGGAAGGGAGTTTGTTTTGTTTTTTTTTCTTTTCATTTTTCGATAACGTTGGAAACAAGTTGAGTCCTCTCGAGGCGTGTGAGCGGTTCAGTCGATATTTTAGTGAAGTCTTCCAGAGTACCTGTTTCCTCTTTCGGATTACTACCCTGATTATAGTATGTATCAAGAGATGCCTCAACTAACCATTTCTGCAACTGGCGTTTTGAAACTTATTGACGAACAGCACTCAAACTCCGCTCCCGGCCCAGATAAAATTTCAATGAAACTTCTCAAACTATGCAAGCATGAGTGCTCAACCCTCCTTTCCCTGATTTTTCAACAATCCTTAGGCACGGGCGAAATTCCTAATGATTGGAAGCACGCGCAGGTAATTCCAATACACAAAAATGGTTCAAAGAATGAATTTGGTAACTACAGTGTCCCTAGTAAGCTCATGGAACATATAGTATTTTCTAACGTTATGAATCATTTATGCATTAACAACTTTATTTTTGTAAACCAGCACGGTTTCCGGCGATCCCACTCCTGTGAAACGCAACTTTTCGAATTCAGCGATGATATTCATGAAAATCTGCATTTTCGCTTAGAAACGCACGCCATTTTTATTGATTTCAAAAAAGCCTTTGAAGAAGTACCTCATCACCCTCTTATGCTAAAACTTCGCTCGTTAAGAATAAACCCGTTTGTAACGAAATGGATTGCAGGCTTCCTTTCTAACCGAACTCAATGTATTCATTATGAAAATAAAGATTCGTCACCCCGACACGTAAAATCGGGCGTGCCTCAGGGAACCGTGCTTGGTTCACTGCTTTTTTTATATATGTCAACGACCTGCCTACTTGTATTCAGTCCACGATAAGATTATACGCCAACGACTGTGTTTTATACCGGAAAATAGAGGGCCTGGATGACTGTACGCTTTTGCAGAGTGATCTGATGTGTCTTGAGACGTGGTGTGAAGAGTGGCAGTCGCAAATTAACGTTTCCAAAACAAAATATCTGAACTTCAATAATAAACGCACATCAACACATTTTAACTACACCCTTTTCAGTGTCCCCATAGAAAATGTTCATACATATAAATATCTTGGACTTCATTTCACGCCCAACCTTTCGTGGGAACCACATATTAACCACGTCACGGCAAAGGCTAATCAAACTTTAGGTTTTCTAAGACGTCACTTACACCTGGCAACACGGGAAACAAAACTGATTGCATACACATCTCTTCTTCGTCCCAAGCTGGAATGCGCATCTCCCACCTGGAACCCGCATCAGTCATATCTTATTGACAAGTTAGAAGCCATTCAAAACCGTGCCACCCGCTTCGTTCTCCGCAATTATACCCGTACAAGTATAACAGCACTAAAACAACAAATTAATATAGCCCTTCTTGCTGACCGACGTAAAATAACACGACTAACTGCCCTTCATCACCTGTACTATCATTCACCCTCAAAGAAAGAAAAATATTGCCCAGCTGCTCACCATGTCTCGGCACGCACAGACAACTCACGTAAACTTCAGCTTGCCACTTCTAGAACTAACACTTTCAAATTTTCTCCCTTACAGTTATCTATATCAGACTGGAATTCCCTCCCCGGCGACATCGTAACAGTAAAAGAGCCCATTAGATTTCGTTCCGCAATTGCCACTCTTTACAATATGTAAAAAAGCGCGGAAGGAGGAAAAGATTCCTAACTCTTGTTGACTTGTATCTGTATTGTTGTTTTTGACCCCCCCCCCCCTTTCATGTAAAGCCCCTACCGGGCGCTTTAAGGGTATATTAAATGAAATGAAATGAAATAATTCAAGCAGGTTCATGCGAAACTCCACGGCGACGAGAGAAACTCACACAGACAGTCTTCTCAGAAGAAAATTTAAAACCGTTGACATCAGCACATTTGACCAAGTTGTTGATTGCGAGCTGAAGCCGACGTTCACATATGGATGGATTACAAGACGATACAGAAATCTGCAGATCATCGACGTACAATGGGTACTGAACAGATGGAGCTATTGCACGAGCAATTGAATTCATTTTCACAATAAAAAGAGTGACGCTAAGTACGCTACCTTGAGGAACTCCATTTTGCAGCAAAAAGTCTCTAGAAAAAGTTGTCCCAAGCTTCACGCGAAAAGTCCGGTTTTGAAGATAACTCTGGCCCTGCACATCCGGCCCTGCACACCAAGGCTCAACGAATCCTGCAATATGCCATCGCGCCAGGCTGTATCAAATGCCTTTTCCAAATCAAAAAGACAGAAACACAATGCTGCTTATTTACAAATGCCTCTCGCACAGCAGTCTCAAAGCGAACTAGGTGGTCGACTGTGGATCGTCCTGACCGAAAGCCACATTGATACCTGCTAAGAAGGTTGTTTCTCTCTAAATAAAACATAAGCCTTCTGTTAACCATTCTTTCTAATGTCTTCGAAAGACAGCTAGTTAGTGCTAGGCCTGAAGCTGGAGGCGCATGCCGGATCTTTTCCTGGCTATAACAGGGGAATAATGACATCAACCTTCCAAGTTAATGGGAAAAGACCCTCGACCCAAACTCGGTTGAAAAGGTACAAAGTGAGCTCCAGAGTAGATGGATGTAGGTGCTGAAGCATTTGGTAGTGAATACCATCCGGTCCAGGGGCAGTCTGCCTGGATGAATCATGAGCCATCTGCAGTTTGTGCAGCATGAATAGAGAGTTATAGGGCTCTTGCAAACCACCTGTCGTAGGCAGAACCTTCTTTTCCACATGTAGCTTATGCCGCCTAAATGATTGTGTACAGAGTTCGAAACTAGAAACAAATTCGAAGTGCTCACCAAGGACGTCAGCCTGTTTGTTCCTCAAGGCTTCCAGCACATTTTCCATTTCGGCATAAGGGCGGGACAGAGAAAGCGCAGTAGGAACCCTTAATTTTAAGCACGCGGTCCCAAACTTTTTTTATAGATGCAACTCTGCTATTAATTGGAGAGGCATAACCTCTAAAGCTTTGCCGCTTGACTTGCTTTCGAATATACCTTGCCTGTGCCCTTTTCTTTTAAAACCAAAAAGATTACTTGAAGTAGAGTAACGCCTGAAAATACCCCATGCACGATTCTGTTCCTTTTTTGCCTGGCTGCAGTCTTCATTCCACCACACCTTTGGCCTTTTTGGAAGATGCGAGGACATCATGAGAATGGCGAAGATGCAGAGTGACATCATCGATGGAAAGATCAAGTGCTGAACATGCTAAAACTGAAGAATCTAAAAGTTGCTCGGTCAACCTTCTCAAACTTCCAACGAGGGGTACGCGTTTGAAGACCAGCAAGACGATTGTTAAACTCTAAAATAATTGGAAAGTGGTCACATCCATATGGATTTGGGATGACCCTCCATGAAAACAGTGAGTATAGTGAAGAATGGCAGAGTGAAAGGTCAATGGAAGTAAAAAGGTCCTGGTCGCTGAACTAAAATGTGTGGCTTCATTAGTGTTAAGCAAGCACAATCTCGTGGAAAAGAGAAAACGTTTAACAATTGCTCCTCTTGCATCTCGTCTGCTACTCCCCCACAATGGATTGTTTGCATTAAAATCACCTAAAATTAAGTATGGTGCCGGGAGCTCGCTGACAAGATTCTCTAGCTCTTCGTACTGCAGCTGGTATTCCGGTGGTATGTACACTGAGCAAACGGTAATAACCCGGTGTAGTAGTATCCGGGCAGCCACAGCCTCGAGAGTGGTGTATAGGGCCACTTCAGCAGATGGAGTTGTGCGCTGGGCTACTACTGCAGCACCACCAGACGCCACAGAGGAGCGCAACCTACCTTTCTAAACACTTGATAATGTCGCACAACATTTGACCTAGATTCGTTAAGATGCGTCTCCTGCAGACAGAAGGCAACGGGGTGGTGTTCGTTTAATTAAAAAGTGACATCGTCATAATTAGAAGAAAAACCCGCAGCAGTTCCACTGTAAAAACACAGACATGATAAAAATTAAATTGAAAATTAAAATTAAAATTAGAACTGTCCTTTAGAACACCTCAAGGAGACTAAGCAGACACTTGCACATGATCCATTACAAAAGGGACCACGATCCCTTTGGGGGCAAAATTCTTTGAGGTTTATTTTTATTTTTATTCCCTTCGACCTGAAGAGGTACTGACGACTCAGCACCTGAAGGGAGCAGGGCGTCGTCAGAGGGTGGCATGCTCTCGTCCATTACTTCATCTGCTTGGGATTGCTGGGTTGTGGGCGAGTGCGCCTCGTCCAGCTGGCCAGACTTTCGAGAGCTGGTCGAGGCGTGAATGGGCAAAGCCCTAGCTGCCTCGGCCTGAAGGGCGAGCAGACGAAGAGGGTGTCCACTCCTGCTCTTTAGAGGAGGTCAGTGAGGTACGTATACCTTTTTGGGGTCCTCGGCTGGCGCGAGAGAAACCACCCCTGATGCCTTTGGAGGAGATATCTCCTTTGGTGCTATGGTGTCCATAGCCTCCTTTGAAAGAGCCACGGCAGCACCATCCAAGCACTGCGATTCTTATTTGTAAGTTGTTTTTTGGAGATCAATAAAAGATTGCCAGTGATTGAATATAGCATAACAAAAAATGTCAGAGTACAAGAAATTGTGTTTATAAAACAACTCCTAACCGCGCATTTGGGCTCGCGCACGTAAGTAGAGTAGCCAAAAGCAAAATCCTCCATTTTGTGTTATCGTCAAGTCCGCTTGTTTTAGCGGGCGAAAGGCTCCGCCCATCGACCAAACCCTCCCAGTATATAGGGCTCTGGATAGAAAATGATCAATTTCGATAAGACAGTGTTCTGTAGCGTTACTAAAAAGAAAATTGTCTTAGATTGTCAGTATAGAATATGTAACACGCAATTAATGGAGGTAAAAGAGTTTAAGTACTTCGATGTTTTGTTCTGTAATACGCTACGTTGGAATAATCATGTGGACTACGTTTGTACAAAAGCTTACAAAAGTTACTCTTTCTAAGAAGCCATCTACGGCATGCTAATAGTGATAAAAAGACTGTAAGTGCGCAGGCGAGCTGGTGGCAGTTAATCATTTCGTCTAACACTGTGGTGCAGAAAAAGAAAAAACTTTTAGTCAAAGCAAGAGACACAGAAGGAAACGTCTTAAACTCAGCTGATTTATTTCTCAAAAATCCTATATATACCCACAGAGCCACTCTCAACCATCTTCTACGCATAGATCTTCTTTGTTGAAAGTGCTTCCAACAAAGGAGATACCTGCGTAGTAGTGGTTGAGAGTGCCTGTGTGGGTATATATAGCGTGTCACAAGTTACCAGGCTCGACCTAAAATTGACCGCAAAAATCGACGCCTGCACGTAGCAATCTAAACTTTTCGACAAAGGCATATTTCACAGGTCGGTTTTTTCTTGTAAAATAAGAAAGTGTAGCACCCTTTCTGTAAAAAAATCGGGCCAAGAAACTGGTCAGGGGCAACGGCGGGCGGCGACGCAGACGACCAAGTCGAGTTGCGGGGTGCGTTTGGCGCTCATATTGATAGATGGCGCTACCTCCTTATCAAGGCTGCTCGAGACCACCGTGGTTTATGAAATTGAACATATTTGTAATGGACCTTTGGTTAAAAAATAAATGAAGATAATAAAAGCAATACTTAAAGTTGAAAAAAAAAAAAACGCGTTTGGCGTAACGACGGCGCTCAACGGATTTCGTCTGCGTGTCGTCTGCTTTCTTTCGCTGGTCGGCTGGCTACACCTTCCGACGCTGCTCCCGACGCCATCTATCAATGCGCGCGCCAAACGCGCCCCGCAACTCGACTTGGTAGTCTACGTCGCCGCCCACCGTTTAATCCTGGCAAGGTTTTTGGCCCTATTTTTTACATAAAGGGAGTTAGGCTCTGTAATTTTACAAGAAAAAACCGACCTGTAAAATACACCTTTGACGAAACGTTTATCTACGTGCAGGCGTCGATTTTTACGGTTCATTTTAGATCGAGCCTGGTGACTTGGGACACCCTATATATAGGATGCTTGAGAAATAAATCAGCTGAGTTTGAGACGTTCCCTTCTGTGTCTGTTCCTTCGACTAAACGTTTTTTTTTTCCCCTTTCCTGCACCACAGTCTACTCTTTGAGCACCTCGTGCGTTTGTTTACCCCTAGATGCCTCCACGTGCTTTTGCTTTCCCACAGACCTTAACCAATGACGGACTGCGGGTGCTTAGAAAGCTCGATTATTGTGTGTTCCCTTGAGCGTTATCATATGCTGCCGTTTGATTGGCCTGCCCCTCCTTGCGCTGCGATGCGCCAAAGACGCCTTTTGAAACACTTGCATGCCGTATAGCCACAAATAGCCTCAAAAACGCAAATAATAATTTTACAAAAAAAAAATATTTTTTTTTTAAATTTATTTTGTAACATTTATGATTTTTCTAGGTTGTTTAACAGTGCTTCATTTTCTTTCGAAGTCTTTTAAAGCTGTAAGTGACTATAATCATCACGTAAAGCTTAGCTCAAATATACGCACAAATGTTCACGGTTCAGCGTTTACTAAAGCGCTGCAATTTAAGACGGGATAAACGAGCGAAAGAATCGCGCTAGAACGTCCTTATCTAATCACAGGACTCCCTACCTCGAGGTCTGAAACATATGTGAGGTAGTTTTTCTATTATACATTTCTCGCGTTGGCAGGCAGGCGACGGCGTAACTGAAGTCCCTCGACTGACGCTTTGCTATGTAGCGACAGCGATTGATGTGCCTAAGCTCTCTCCCATTGGTCCGTGCCCGCGGTCCGCGATTCCGGTTTGGAAGAACATGGCGGATTTGACTCGACCTCATTCTCGAGTAACACTTTGGTACCTTGGCGTCCGAAAACCTACCCGCGTCCAGCGTTCTTCTATCTGGATTGTCACGTCACATGACCCGCCGGAATAACTCGGAAGATTTCGAACACGGTCGAAGAACATGGCGGACCGCGCGCTAGCGGACGACAGGAGAGAGGGGAGGAGGACTTGTCGCTACCTCGCATAGCGTTATCTAGGGTAGGCGGAATCATCCGCTCGTAAGCAGCTGCGGTTTTGTTTTTTTGTTTTTCCTCTTTTGTTTTATTACTTTCCGAGCGCGAGCGAAGCGAACGAGACTACTAGGCCAGGCCCAGCTCTGACGTCGTCGAGCAGTCCACATCCGCCGGCGAAATTTCTCTGTCGCGTTCGGCGCACCGGACCGTTCATTTGGAGTTTCCGAAGGCCAAGATGCGTCCTATCGGTCTCGCTAACCTTCTCGCTTCCAAGAGCGTAGCGAGAACTCGGACGACGAAACTCGCTTGGCGACTCAAGTCCAACTTTCACCAACCGTTGTCCGGGAATGACTGCCCACGCCCAGGAGGCATCGCCACCTTCATGCGTCTCCCGTTCGCGACAACCGCGCACGGTGAGTCCCTTTCCATTTCCGCAGGATCTTCCGAGTTCGATGCTTTTGCAGATTCGATAACATCGATAGGACAGTTGCCAGTCGCCGCCCTCAATACGCGATAGCACGGTTTTCTACGCGACAAGTTAAAGGTGTATTCACACGGCGGACTTGTCCCCGGACAAGTTCCTACAAAATCAGTGACGTCACAATTCCTGCGGTTTTAAAACTGCCATGATCCAGGCGAAGAAAGCATGCAAAACTCAAGAGCTGGTCCGCGTACCACAAGGAACGTGTCCGGGGACGAGTCCGCAGACCTGTGGAATGTTGTGTATCACGTGGGCAAACGTCATGAAATAGGTCCGCGGACCTGTCGTACCACGGTTATTGAGATTTTAAACCCGTTCTAATGTCGCTTTTTTTCTGGTCCTGCAAAGTCCGTGCCAGGTCCGCAGACTCGGCTAACTCAGAAGGAACCTTTTTAAAACATTAGTTTGGGCTAGTTGGTTCATGGTAGGTATAAGGTTTAAAAGCGCAAATAGACAGGGACGATAGGAAATAACACAAGCGCCTGTCCCTGTCATTTGTGTTATTTCCTATCGTCCCTGCCTGTTTGCGCTTTTAAACCTTATACCTATCAGAAGGAACCAACCGCGCCAAACTGCTCGCGCGACAACTGGCTGCACAAGCCGTCTTTTTTTTTTTTTTTTTTTTTCTACGGAGTATTTTTAGCGTTGGTTTACATGGCTCTTTCTTCGCTGTGCTTTATGAAATGGTTGACAGAAGCTGACACCTCATTGAACCGAATGTATTTATACCGTCTTTTTCGTAATTACATGTCTACGTCCCTGCTGCATGTAAAGGAAGTTTAAAAAATACGATGTTTTACGGCCTGTTTATTGCAAAATGCAGATATAGTTCTTAACGTCTCAAAACAGGAAGGAACCCACTTCGACGAAAGGAAGCACCAATTCAAGATGTATTAAATACAGAAAGAAAGGTAGAAAAATACCCCAGCGATATCATATTACGTGTGTATGCAAGCCCATAGTCCGATGTAACAATGAGCACTTATACCACAACGCGGAATCGTGGGGTCATTCTTGCTACCCAATGAAGTAGTAAAAAGTTGAATATACATTTTATTTCGGCAAAATGATTCATGTGCTTAGATTTCTTTGCCTATTTCGATTTATCCGAGGATCATTGGATTATTTATCTCGCAGTTCTCGAATATATATTTATTTTCAATTATATATAGAAACAGGCAAATGCTAACGGGAAGAAATGTGCGATGTGTTCAAAAATGAAACACCGTAAACGCTAATTGACTTTGAAGGTCGATAATGTATGTTCCCGAGCATGTTTACCGCTTTCGGAGGATACATAGCTATTTATTCTCGAGTCGTCTATGGGAGTGGTTCTCAAATGGGGGTCCGCGGACACTTGGGGGTCCGCGAAGGCATTCTAGGGGTCCGCAAAGCCCTGTCTCATTAGTCAAACCCGACAATAAAAGCTGTCTTTTTGTAGATTGAGAAGAAACGTTCCAATTTTCGGGTGCGCTTTCTCATGTGTATGCCAATGAGAGAAATCTGCTTCGCACTAGCACTTAGTTATATTGATTCATTAAATTATTATCTAATTAATCTATACATTTCGCTTCCTCCCACCACAATCGGTTTCCTCCATCATCTCCCCCGATCTACAAGGGGTCCGCGAAAAAATCAATGGTTTAGAATCACTGGTCTATGGTACGTTCAATTAGTTCCACACTTCTACGTGACACCGAATAGAATGTCTCTCGTTTAATTTTCAGATGTGGTCCGCCACTATTCTTCCAAAATTACCAACCACATTATAAACATGTTTGGCTGCGAAGCCTTCGGTAATTTTATTGAACGCATCTGTGCGCAATTTCCAATCGGAGGCTGAATATTCCTCTTCCTTTTTTCTTTCTATATTGTGGCGTTTTGGGCACTTCCCAGGCGAGCCTGCTGGCTCCACACTCGGGCCTGTTGCTCCGCACGATCTGTGTGCTGAAGCCGTGCCAATGCAGGATGCTGTCGTATCAGCCACGATGAATCTCAACTCTGCTTCGTTCTCCAGCTGTAAAGTAAAGAGAATTTCATGAGTTAGTGCATTGTTTTTTAACTATCATGAGCCCTTCCCGTCAGTTGTTCCACGAAACCAGCTGCTAAATGCGTTTTCGACTCATCTTGAAAAGCTTTCTATATTTCCCCAGGCAACGTTTATGAGTGTACATGTTATTTCCCAACTTTGTCGCCTTGACTCTGGCTCAGATCGTGGTTGAAATGTACTAGCGTTAGCAGCTTCTCATTGTTTACTTCACATTTCAGTAAAGTATTTCCCACCCGAGCGAACAAATCGCCGAAATATGCAGAGCGTCGTCATGGCCAGGTCCAACGCCAGAGGTGCTGTGCAACGCTATAACTATATGCTAGCCATCGGCAGCCTTGTTTCGCACATGAGTCAATGGATCCCATCAATTGAAAAAGAGCGTGAACACTCGTCAACGTGAAAAGAGGAGTCAGCAAATTGCTTTTGGGTCACTCAGGGCATAAGGTTCCTTATCTTCTCGGTAGATGCATGCCTGCATGCCCGAAGAAGCACAGGCTCGTTGCGCCATACGAACTGGAGGCCGCGATAGAACCTCCGCATACCGTACTCGCCCTCAGCAACTTGGCCATTTTTGTAGCGCGAGCTACACTGGCCGAGGTTGAGCAGTTTCGCGTGGCTTTCAAAGAGCCGTGCTGCCCAAGCGCGAGGAGCAGTGACGTCACACGGCGCACAGCTGGCGCGCCGGAGCCGCCGCCGCCGCGCGCTCCGCCACTGCTGCGCGCTAAGAGCGCAATTCCTCCTCTCCCCTCGTTTTCCTCCTTTCTATCGACGGCAAATCCTCCTCGCCCACTCTCCGCGCCACGCCCCCCGCCGCCATGTCTGAGCGGGGCCCGCAAGGCGCGCGACGGCATGCGCCTGTGTGCTGGGCACAACCGGGTGCCGGGCCGTTCATGTTATTGGATACGGCGGATTAGATTTTTTTTTGTTTCAAATATAACGAAAGTTTTGTTTTCTGACATGAAGAAACTAGCGTTTGTGCACCTTTATTGGAGTTATAAAGTACGGGAAAACGTCTCTACCGGCAAATATCATAGCACGAGCAGAGTTGGAATCGCTCGGGCGTGAAGGCAAGCTTTCTCCAATTCCGCTAAACGCAAACGATTAAAAAAAAAAAAAAAAAAAGAAGTTGAGTTTTTTGGAACATTGGCATTCACTGGGAAAATATATTTTTTTTACCCCTTTATTGCAGCAAAAACTGAGAGCAGGCACACGATAGAATGCACCTCTCCCTGCGTCTAAATAGTTTCGTGGGCAAGGACTGCGTTGCTAGCGGGAGCTCGTGCCGTCGCTTTGAGCATGAATTGGGCACGCGCCCGCAAGGCTCGCAATCCTTAACGTACGCTCTACAAAAACGTGTTAGTATCTTGAACGAAGTGCATTTGGAGAATCGGCATCGCTGGAGTTAGGCAAATAAATGACACCACTATGCATCGTGTAAAACAGGACTTTGCGGTCATGTTTAGCATCACCGATCGTTTTGCCAATCCAGCAGCTTGGTTTACTTCAAACTTTTCATACACATTTTATAAGCGTCGAATACTACCTGCAGTTGTGCACATGCGCGCGGAGGAATATGCGACGTCTGCTGTTTACGCGCCTCGTGCATAAAACTATCCGTCGAATAATCAAATACACTCACTTGTATCCCCTCCATTAAAATGAAAAATAGCGTGTGCTCGGTTGCCTTGCCAGCGCGTTTCTCATTTATCACATATATTAGTGTTTTGACGTTCTCACGCTCAAGGTACACCCTTGAGCTCACTCTCAAAGCGCATAAGCTTTGCCGCACACCCGCGGGCGTATCTTACTGCGTGAGTTACAAAACGAAGACAGAGGGATCCTTCAGCAAAGCCTTTTAAATACAAGAGCAATTTTTTTTTTATTGTCAATAATTGATGTTTTATTAATCACAAAAGACAGATCACATACAAAGATGAAGACAAGAAAATATTTATTGCTACAAGGCAAAATATTGCACATTCGGAAGAGGTCGGTGTGAAAAAAATGGAAGGATCTGCATATGGCTTGAGTTTCTTGAGGCTAGTCTTTGCCAAGATCACTGGCACAAACTGATCATTCGTGAAGTGATCCTGAAAAATAAATGCAGCATCGCATATTTTAGTTGCCATTTGTGAAGCACCGATCGCGGAAATATGTTGCACAAACAAAATCGCAAGGTGCTCGGTCGTTGGTGATTCTCCTTTCACTGACGCAAGATGCACGCGGTAACACTACAACCTTTTTTTTATTTTAGTGGCACCTATAGTCTCTCACGCATCGTTCTCAACTCGGCCGACTCAATGCAAGCGAGCTAAGAGTGAGCGAGTCAGTTTCTATGATCAAATACGCGCGAAAAAACGTGTCTCCTTCGTGCTGGTAATATAGTTCCGTGTTTGTCTCGTCTCATGATCGTACTACGCGATCTTCATCGGCGAGACCGAAAAAGACAGGTAATACGATTCAGAGTTTGACAATGACTTACCTCGCAAAGTCTCCCTCGGAGGCACTCGAAACTTTTCCGACCGATCCGGTTGAGCCATTGTCTTCGCCGTTGAAGATTTTCCCTTCCCGTCGGGACGGCAAAAATGCTTCTTTCCTTTCGCAATGCTGTTTGTGCAATCTACAGCGCAGCATGATGGCATCACGTTGCCGCCGAGGTTGTGGTAAGACATAAAATAACCTACGGCCGGGCCGCGAACAACGGAGCCGCCGCTACACCTGGCCCAGTGATGGCGTTGGTTTCGAGCAGACGACCGAATCGCGCGGGATCATGGGAAGACAACGGTCACGTGTCGCGCCAGATCCAATTGAAGCGAGGGGAAAGAGAACTTTCGAGAGGGAAAGGGCATCGGCGAGGAGAAATATCTCTTCCCCATTTCAGACAATGGCTTGCGCTACCTTTCAGTATACAGGGGCCTTACTGCGCGCGCCTCGCCGGTCTGCGCATGCTGGAGGAGCAGTGACGTCACACGGCGCACAGCTGGCGCGCCGGAGTCCGCCGCCGCCGCGCGCTCCGCCGCCACCGCGCGCGCCTCTCCGGTCTGAGCATTCCAGAGGAGTGACGTCGTAGCCGCGGCAGACGCACTGGCGCCGCCGCGTGCCCAGCTGTGCGCCTCCGTTGCGCAGTAGCCAAGTCTGACACTTCACCGGAGCCGCTTGATAGCGCCTCCCATTTTGTGCGCATAAGCTCACGCTACGTATATCCTGGCATAGCCGAGCTAAGCCACCGCAATTTTTTTTTTTTTTTTTGCCTTTTCCTTTAAAAAGTGTGTCGCTATTCTTTTTTGTTTTTAACAACGTTTTACTTCTTCAATATTAGACAAATATAAGCGGGAAAGTAAAACTGCGCGGTTCGCGTGAATCAGTCAGCGTTCAATGAATAGACCGATCTCACCAGCCAAATTGACTACGCCACCGCTGCCGCAATGCATCGAGGTTTAAGCCCGGTTCACACAGTTGCGTTTGACTGCGTTTGACTGCGTTGCGGCAGCGAGACACCAGGACATCCCTGCTGCTTATATCGCGTGCCAAGAAGATTCCTTGAATTGGATTCCACGCTTCATACGAAGCACAGATGTGCCGGTGACTTGCTTTCGGTTCTCGCCGCAACGCAGTCAAACGCACTCAAACGCAAGTGTCTGAACCGGCCTTAAGCCTGGTTCAGACAGTTGCGTTTGACTGCGTTTGACTGCGTTGCGGCAGCGAGAAACCAGGACATCCCTGCTGCTTATATCGCGTGACAAGATGATTCCTTGAATTGGAGTCCACGCTTCAAACGAAGCACAGATGTGCCGGTGACTCGCTTTCAGTACTCGACGCAACGCAGTCAAACGCACTCAAACGCAAGTGTCTGAACTGGCCTTTCTGCACGGGCGACAACCTCGCTGGAGCTCTGCGCGTGTGGAGCATGAGGCGGCACGAGCCGTCTTGTGCACTGCTGCCTGCCTCCTGCGAACTAAAGTTATGGCGGCGTCACGCATGCGTCGAACGCTTGGTGAGATCGGCCTATTCACCCGCGATGTTAGGCCGGCAGAAGCACCGCTGCATTTCTTCGGGTGATCGTATTGGAGGCACCACAGTTGTACGAATTCTCCCATCAGTAAAATTAGAAAGAACGCCGCTTCGTCGCTGGGCCCCCCATCTTTGTCTCCTTCACTAGCAGATTGGCCAGACGCTGACTGGATGCAAATCGAGCGCCACGTGCGCTGCGTGATGGTTCTCTCTCAACTTGGAGTGCAGCGAAAGCTGGGGGCGCAAGGTCACAACCTAGAGAAGCGCTGATCTTGTTTGGTAGCACGTGTAGCGAAAGCAGTAACTGGAGCTACGGACTCGGACTCGCAGTCGTCACATCCATTCATGATAAGCGTGGGATTTAGCGCCGGGTCCGCCGGACTTGTTAGGGATCTGCGGTCATGTGCGTAATGGCGTCTAGGTCACTTGATGCTAATGCTTTTTCGAGTCCGCGGACCTGGTTAATCTGTCCGCCGTGTGCATACACCTTGAAACTGCGGAAAGCGTTTACAGTTTGGTTTCCACATTCGCGATATCGGGTCCGCTAAGTATTATGGTATACTTTACCAGAATTAGCTAAATGTTTTTTTCATTGGGAAACGATAACATTGTTGTTCTTGAAAGGAACCCTCTTCGCGATCGCCGACGTTTCGTCAAAAGAAAGAGCTTCTTCGGGGAACTGGAGAAAATTATTTGCGAAACAACGGCTGCCACTCCTTCCAGGCGGCTCCTTACGGGTTCATTCTACCAGCTTTCCAATTAGCTCACGTGCTTTATGACACATAATATAGTCAGTGAGATTGAGAAACGCAGGTCGTGTCTTATTATCACTTCAACAAGGCGGCATCAATCGACTTGAAAGATGAACCACATTCCCGAGGGCAGCGTTGCTCTGTAGGTATTTTGTATCTGGATATGTTACTTTTCTGCGGTGTTTCCTTGTCTGTAATTCGACTTTTCTAATCTTCTTGCAACGAGAATGAGGCCCAAAAACACGCGGACACAAAAGGGACCCCAGGGAACGCTACACTTCCAGTTGTCGTCTTTTCGTGGCTGTTCACTATCCACCACCTTGACGGCCTGTGCAGCCTTCGTCGTTGGTCTCATAAATACAGCCTCGTGTCGCCATCCTTCGCACTCACTCTGACGGGATCACGAAATCGGTGCACGAGCCTTATACTCTATACGCTACACTTGATGTCACCCGCACACTGACGATAACAGTAGTTCGATGTTTCTTTTTACCGGATTTCTGCCGCTCTGCACGGGTCAGCCTACAACATCAGCGAAGCTCTAATGCACGCCGCAAGTCAAATCCGCCAAAATGCCTAATTTCGTGGAGATACTCACCTACACTCTAAGAAATGCCTGCGCGTCTACTTACACGCAAAACACTGGAAGAGCCAATCATGGCGGTCTAAAAAATCAGCTCAGCGAATGAAGAAGCGGAACATCTGTTTAGACCTCAAAGTAAGTCTGCGCTGTTGCATTACGCAATGCGAGCATGACGCTTTGCATTGCGTAATGCCACAGCGCAGTCTTCATTTTTTTAGGTCTAAATGGTTGTTCCGTCTCATCATTCGCTGAGCTGATTTCCTAGATCGCAATGATTGGCTCTTTGAGTGTTTTGCGGGTAAGTGGACGCGCAGGCATTTCTTAGAGTGTAGAGTGCGTGACCGCATAATGCCCAGCAGAGTACGTCCTAATCTTCTATTATCCGTTTCTCGCATTTCTCGAGCACACAGACTAGAATGGCTTAAAAGCTTGATGCACAATGCTATCATATAAGAGTAAAATACCACAGCAAGCGCCGATGACGCGTTTTGGCTACCTTGTTCGCACTCTGCAAGAACCCAACGAAGTTTCACGCCAGAAGATTTAAACCACCAAATGATATTGGATTCAAAATTTATTAACTGCGCACCGCTTACGAGAATTGGCACATAAGGACAAGCACTTCGTGGGTTTCGCGCGTAAACTCAATCATAAAGAAAGGGTGACAAAAACGCGAGAACGCGTGCATATGATCTGCGAGTTCAAACCCCACGCTCGCGCCAGCAGCTTTGACAGCGCTGTACAGTAAGTATGAAACAATGTATTGGCGACGTGCGCGACCGAAAGCGTCGCTGTGGTCGGCCTGCCACAATTGGCCGAACGCTGACTATGACGTCAGAAAAGGATTTATCATCGACGGAAATAAGAGGAATGAAAGAAGTTCCTTTGAGAGCGCAATGATTTCAAGCTGCCACCATGCTATTTACAAACACCATCGAACTTGTTGTTTGCAAGGTAATGACGTCACAAAGGGGAACCATAGGAGGGCGCCACCAAAACATCTCGCCGCTAATAGAGTGCTCCAATAATGTTAAAGCTACTTGCGCGAGCGCGTGCGAATGAGGCCCAGGACGAAGCCACCTGCTCTCGCAGCAGTGCGAGCATGCAGCACTGTGGAAGCTATACTTCGTCTGACCTTAAAGCCCGACCTACAAAAAGGTTTTCCGCAAGGTACGAAAATCCTCCTCCTTTTGTTGCTGTATCTTGGGGCTGGATAAGCGGGGGCTTATCCCGGCTTATCCAGCCCCAAGTTGCAGCAACAAATGGAGTCCCCCCGCAGTCAAGATAGCAGTGGCAGAGGGGGAAATCGGAAGGGTGGCGAGGAGGATTTTTCTACCTTCCGGAGAATGATTTTGTAGGTCGGCGTTTAACTGCGAAAGCTCTCCAAGCGCGAGAGGCTAGCCTTGACTGCCTTGACTGGAGCACTCGCTGCACGAACGCACGTGCAGCCGCCGAAGCTTCATCCAAAGCGACTGGCTCACGCTTTTAGCATGCGTGGCTAACAATGGTCCATTCTAAAGCCCGGTTCACACAGTTGCGTTTGACTGCGTTTGACTGCGTTGCGGCAGCGAGACACCAGGACATCCCTGCTGCTTATATCGCGTGCCAAGAAGATTCCTTGAATTGGATTCCACTCTTCATATGAAGCACATATGTGCGGGTGACTCGCTTTCGGTTCTCGCCGCAACGCAGTCAAACGCACTCAAACGCAAGTGTCTGAACCGGCCTTAAGATGAGACGAAGTATAGCCTTGCTAACGTCGCCTGTGCTCGGAATACTTCACAGCCGCAAGCTCAGCGATGAGTACCAGCAGTTGGAATTGCTTCAAATGCGGCAATCACAAGCTGAAGCCGGCTTTGGATTACGATGACCCCCGTCCAAAGAGGGGGAACGCTAATGAAATCCGGGAAAACCGTAGATATTCTAGCACTATATATATAATCGCATTCACCTCAAGAACCGAAGTAAAACAAGTCCGGCTTCTCGCGGAGCATTACTGAGTTACTCCTCTATGAGTTCAATTAAGATATACTATGTGGGTTAGTTTTAGATTAGCTTACCATTTATTTTAATAAGACGCACATATATCAAACGCCAAAAGCATAGTTTCTTTATGTGAGAACCAAATCTTGAAAGAACTACTTCGCGCAGCGCATGCATAATGCGCAAAAGTTCGTTTTTCCTTGATGTGACAACGACTATAGTCGGCATTTGGCGCAGTCTCATTTGTTGCTCACCGGGGCTTCAGTGAACTTTTTTTTTATAATCACATTAGATAGGGTGGTCTTTAGTATAGGGTAACCAATCAGCTTCGGCCTGTGGGAGCCGCAGCAGCCAGCTCGGGTAATATACTCGGCGTTCCAATCACGCGGCAATGCCGTTGTGTCGAAGACGAGAGGTGAATTGTCTACTCTAAACGAACTCCCAGTTTCAACATCAAGGATTACATCTAAGCAGTATTGAGAAAAGAAAGACGTCGTATAGTCCCTTTAATTTCGTCAATCAACTTATGGAAATAACAGTGAGTGTGCAGGCGAGCTGGTGACAATGAATCATAATGTAACAACCGAAACTCTGGTGCGGTAAAATGAAGAACCTTTCAAGTCGAAGAAAAAGACAACAGTCGGTGAACTATGGTTGTATTTTATTCGACTTGTTGTCCTACTGTTGTCTTTTTCTTCGACCTGGAAGTTTCTTCATTTTTCCGCACCACAGTCTTAGATGTTACATTATGATTCAACTTGGGAAGATGTTGTTGTCTTTCACAAAAATTGCGAGTAAAAAGCGTTTCTGAAGAAAGTTACATCACCAGGAAGGGGCAAACATAACAGTAATGAAGAATAACAGTAATAAAGCCGTATATTCGGTCCCACTCTCATGTGGTAGAGAGTATGTAGGCCAGACTGGAAGGTGTTTAAATGATCGTTTAAGAGAGAATTTTTATAACACCCACCGAGTCGTGGCTGGACACCTGGGAGTCCATTGTCGCGATTGTGGCTGTGTAGCCCATTTTGAAAATTGTTCTGTGATCGGTAGAAGTCGAAACGCATTGACAAGAGAAATAATGGAAGCGGAAAGGATAGCACAGCTGAAGGACAAGTGTGTCAGTAGTCCTTCTATAGCGCTGTCGACCAAGGAGCTTCAATTTCTCTCTAAATGATAGCGATGAGGGAGAGGGACGATGTGTAAAAGTTTTTAGGTTATATATATTTTTTCGTTTCTTTATTTTTTTCTTCTCTTTTACTGTTCTTTTGCCGTGTATTTAGAATTTTCCTTGTATGTCGTGCTACTTCTACTTATCACGTTCGAAAAGTCAACCCGGACGTTGAAGAGAAAAATGAAGTACTCGAATACACAAGAGTTGTAAGTTCAGCGCGTGTGCTTGTCTTCCTGAGTGTATGGTGTGAGAGTGGTTTTCCCTGCGCTGTCGCCGTCAAATAAGTAATGAAGAAGAATAAGGGGGTGTCCAAACAGGACACTACAAAACGCACGACTCCGACAAATCGTGAAAATTGAAGCGTGAGGCGTCCGCTTCAATTTTCACGATTTGTCGGAGTCGTGCGTTTTGTAGTGTCCTGTTTGGACACCCCTTTAGAAGGATAAAAATACACTGCGGCAACGAAACAAAGACGGAGATACAATGATACTGTGCCCAATAAAGCACATCGTGACGACAATAATATTTTACCGCAAGAACTAACCGCAGCTTTAAAGAAGGTAATCAAAGAGAAACTTGAAAACAAGAAGGGGCTCAGGAGTTATTTCCCCAACCAAACGCAACAAGGAAATGTCCGATAGGTTGGCTCATTAAGTTACACATTTTACCCTAGATTCTGTAAAGTTCAATTCTATCCCTACGTGTTCTATTTGTAAATTGCCTGCACATCAGAGATGAAAGTTGTTACACTGCTGTAACAAATTTACAGAGCTCGGTACTCTTGGAATGTCAATGGAATGGGTTATTCAGTAGTGTAATAAATTGCCTAATTTTATTAATCTGGTAATATCACACGTTCGTTACTCTATCATTCCAAGCCAGGAGCGTAGTTTTCATCTGAGCAAGAAAACGGCACTTTTCCGCACCCCAGATGCTGCAGGTGTAGACGGCGTCGCCATCTGACGTATCTCAACCGAAATAATCGTTCGCTGGAGTTGGTCTCCGCTCCACGAGAGGACAGTGCTGTAGGAGGTGGGACAGAGGAGGTACTAGAATTACTCCAAGGTGCCTTACAGCAACATCTAAGGTAGCCTTTAGGTGGCACTCCGTGTCCAAAGGGTGTCTGGTGCTGAAGTGGTCACTATGACGATCTGAATCGAGGCACTACGAGCCGGTGTTCTTGTTGCTGGACGATTTTTGGGCGGCGACACTTCTCGATAAATGAATGCCTCCGACACATGCTAGAACCACTGGGCTCTTCATTCAAAACATTTGGTAAAGTTCAAGAGCTCGTGGTCGAAGATGGCCACATGTTTGTTTGTCTATCAGGATACCAAGGCAGAGGGCGATTAGAAATGGTTAGGAGCTGGTCAACAAGAATAGCGAGTATTTTTGCACGATGGCTCTCTACCTAGGTAAAATCAAATGTGTTGTTGTTGTGTTTGTTGTTGTTGTTTTGTTTTTTGCTTTTAGGCTTGTAGAGTGACTCGTTCATGACCTGAAGTTCGTTCGTAATTAAAATCGCAGCAGAGATTGGTTGACTTAATCAACGCACACGACGAGGTCATGACTTTTAAAAGCATAATTTTGTCGTATAATTTTCGGTTTGATTCGAGCGTCATATGTGGCGTCTTCCATCCCCGGCAATGCAAAATGTAAAAAAAGTTGAAAGGTGCGTTTGTTGTGGAGAAGTGTTCGAAAGTCGGGCTCACACAGATGTCCTTGTTCTAGAATATCGCACAACATGAGAGAGCTAGACTACTATAAAAACGCAATTTATATTTTTAATTTGTTTGTAATATTTCATAACGAGCAGCTCGGGTGCACTCGCCATTTCGAAGGTTGCGGAACGTCGGCTTTACCCCAGTAAAGCGACGTTATGCGGCAGAGCCAACGGGCCAGGGAGCCCACCCCAGCGCTTTTTCAACTGCCCTTACGCATCGGGGCGGCAAAGTCGTTCCACACCCAACGCCCTCCTCGTCAAGGCTGGAGGAGGCGCTTGATTTTCTGGTGTCTCGATTGAGTGGCTACGTTTTGTAGAGGCACAAGTTTGATTGTGCCATATATATATATATATATATATATATATATATATATATATATATATATATATATATATATATATATATATATATATATATATAATACATTAATGTTTGCATTTTGTTGATGGGATCATTGGGGCTTTATGCGTAGGGTGAATGTTGAGTCTGTGAAACTTTGGGTGAGCGTGTGACGGAAAGGGAAAGTGACGAAGCTGTGGATGTGGCATTGTATAAATGGGAACTCCCGGACAAACGCAGTCAGCTTCGCCGGTGCGCATGGTCCCCGATTCCTCTTCAGGTCGTGAAAACCTGGCGTTTCTCCTCAGGCCTCGACGTCGCCGTGTACGGCATTCCTTTCGACTGTGGCACTTCGTACCGAAGCGGAGCCCGCTTCGGTCCCCGCCAAGTGCGCTGCGAGTCGTCGCTGATCAGAGCCTACAACATGGCCACTAGTAAGTCATTCAGTTAAGGGAGAGTCAAAAACTAGGGTTGTGATCTCAATGCTCTTGAGAAAAGGCATCTGATGTTGTTGTTGTTGTTGTTTTCAGCAACTTACGGCCATATTTTGTCGCTCCTCTATCTGCATGACGCAGACCGGAATAAAGATAACAGGGCCGTATTTTTGTGGATCACTTGGCGCCAGGTCATTGCAGTTTCAGCAGTTTTATAGGTTCGAAGCCCGGCGTTTGCTGCGGCAGGGAACCAGCTGTTTATAGGCGTAAGCTAATTTCTTGTTGGAACTTCGGACTATGAACTCCACGTATATCGTCAAAGAATCCCTAAAAAGTGAAGAGGAAAAATACGAAACCCTCCTAATTTTGTTGAAAATGCATTCCAAAACACATGAATCGTATCCGGTGCATAACCGGTAACTGAATCTCCAACAAACCTATTCCTGAAGTTCCAAAAAAACATGTGCCACCATCTTCTTTCCAACTAAATTTTATAAAAAAAAAAGTGACACAAGTTTGTCGAATGGTGAAATATGTCAAATAGTAGTTGTTGACATACTTCATAAATACACATTAAAGTACGTTTCATTTTGCTACCAGAAAATGTTTATATTGATTCTGCTTCTTTTGCTTCTTTTGCAGGAGTGGTGGTGACGTCAGAATGCCGAGCTCTGATTGGCTCTGGTTGAAGTATAGTGGGTAGACCTCAAGAGAGCTTGCTTTGAGGTCTACCCACTATCCTTCGATCAGAGCCAATCAGAGCTCGGCGTTCTGACGTCACCACAACCCCCGCAAAACGAAGCAGACGAACTTGCGCTCCGCACACACTCCCCGACGCTACAGACATCCGACGGGGCCAATCAAGCAGTGCGCCAAAAGTGCACCGTCACGGCGCTCTCGACGTCTTTGTGCAATCGCCGGCTAAACCAGACACGTGCAGAGAAGGCGCCGTGCTCCTGCGCTTTTTTTTTTTTTTTTTAATGCGCGATTGGTGTATTTAATAATACCAAACGCAAAAAAAAAAAAAAGACGAGCGTCGTGACGGTGCGCTTCATTAGAGTTTTAGAGAACTGTTTTTGCACATCGCATACGGTACCATGGGCCCTCCGGTACGCACTGCGCATGTGCTACCACAGAAGACTCTCATACGCGCGCATTTCGTACTGGAGGGCCCATCGTACCGTATCGGATGTGCGAAAACTGTTCCCTAAAACTCTCTATAGACTAACTCATCTCACAGGCGTCACGCCACTGCGGTGGCGCTGCAGTCGGTACTGCGCATGCGCAAACGCTTCACTCCTCTCAAGTTCGGTTTCTGCGCACGCGCAGTGCCCACACCTGGTGCGGGCAAAGCGGGCTTGTTTGCAAACACTGTGTTGGTGTATGCGGAGAGCAAGTCGTCTGCTTCTTGCGCAAGAGTGGCGGTGACGTCTGAACGACGCCGAGCTCTTATTGGCTGAAGGAATAAAATAGTTGGTAGCAGGCACGTAGCCAGGATTTTGTTTCGGGGGGTGGGGGGGGGGGGGGGGGGGTCCCAGCTAAATGAAACATTTCGGGAGGGGGCGGGCCCCATGGCCCCCCCCCCCCCCTGGCTACATGCCTGGGGGGAGAGGAGGTCTCAGCTAAATGAAACATTTCGGGCCCCATGGCCCCCCTGGCTACATGCCTGGTTGGTAGACCTCAAGGCATCTAGCATTGAGGTCTACCCATTATTATTTTTTTCAATCAGCCAATCAGAGCTCGGCGTCGTTCTGACGTCACCGCCACTCTTGCGCAAGAAGCAGACGACTTGCTCTCCGCGTAGGCTCCATCGGACTAGAGTGTCGGCTGCGCTCAAGACGCCAGCCTGCAGTAATCGGAAGACGGCGCGGTTTCTCTTCCGATGCATGCTTCGCTTTCAGGAGCGGCCCCGTTCGACTCTCTCCAGATCGCCGACATCGGCGACGTCCCGGTGACCACGTACGACATGCAGCGGGCCATGGCGGACATTGAGGCTTTTGTCCGGAATGTGCTGAGTCACGGTTGCGTCCCGCTGGGCATTGGAGGAGATCACACGGTCACCTTCCCCATCCTCAAGGCTGTCAAGGTTAGGGTCCTCCTTGGCTTCGGGAGTGAAACGTTAGGACTTTGCAGGTCCGCTTCGGAAATTTTGGACCATAAAGCGCAAGGTTCTGCTTGCGGCATGGGCCTTGTTTACCTGAAGTCACTATTCAATTGACCACGTAGTTGTTCCAAAGCGGCTGGTCTTTTTCTCTTGTTTCCCCGAAAGCCAGATTAGTTTTATGACAGCCTAAACGTAATAAATGTTATAATTACTTCTTTTATGTTGGAGTTTTACCATGAGCATTAAATATGCAAGTTCACGTTTAATTTTTTTTTTCTTTTAAGCAAAAATAAATATTATTACTCACCTGTTGTTCTAGCGTTCACCTAAAACTATAGTGGGAAATTCGACAGCCCCATTACAATTTACAATGCACCACGAAGACGTTAAATGAAACGAAATGAAATGCAAGAATTGCAACTGCATTGCCGTTTCTTTTTCTTGATGATGATTTTTTTTTAATTAAGGTACGCTTTATATATAAAGGTTGTGATGTTAATAAAATAAGGGGAAGCGTCTCAACTTCATGGACTTGTATCTTGAAACTTGAAAAACCGGTTATAATTTAGAGGTCGATCCCAAATCATGAGCAAGATGAAAAGTGCGGTTAAATTCCTAATAGTAATGAAGGTATCTCCGATTATGTTTTTGTCAAGCGAAGGCATGGTAAATCTACCATATTAGGAACATCGTGCAGTATTAATCTCTATGTCTCAGATGAATGTATTATTTATTTGTTTAATTCACAGTACAAAAGTACGCATACCCCTGGCACTGCCCACGGGTATTTCAGATGGCATTTAAAGGGATTGTCCGGTCGAAACCGGAAGTACTTAAGTTTTTGCACTCGTTACGTCGAGGGAGCCTTCATGTAGGCAAACATCATTTTTATTTTGATATAGGATATCCCGTTATTACTTAAACCTTTCATGAGCGTATGTACGAAACTGCACCCCGAATTTTGTCAGTGTCAATGGCTGACATCCGTAGCTGTTGCGTGACGTCACAAAACGCAAAGGTTTGTCGGATGGTCGGGATAACAAGCGTAGGTCGATGGATGTCTTGTATTTTGTTACGAATTATATGGTCACCTAGGCAGTACCCTAATGAAATACGGTTCTTTTATGCAGTTCCCAAGCGTGTGCAAAAAAAAAAAGTCAAGCATTTTAGCAGGATATTACTCGAAAACAGCCATAAGCTTCGAGCAAACGTATGCCGTTTCGAGCAAACACAACTGCGACGGCCACCGATCGAACTAGGAGCGCGCGCTTGCAAAGCAAAGGATGCAGATTTCGTCTCTGAAGCGGCATCTGGGTACACATTTTGGCGGATCCACTGGATCGGTGATGAGGCTGCGGGTCGTTCCCTCAGAGGCGATGTCCGCGGACCGAAGGCAAACGGCGAATCGTTCAAATGCATGTCGTCACTTGACTTGGACGAGCTTGGTGAATCGTAACTACGCTCTATTTTCACATGCGGGTCAAACAAAAATTTGGCTGCACGCGTGCTAAATACAACTTCTGGTATCGTTTCCAGGTCGTCTAGCTGTTGGTTTCGGTTTCGCTGCATAATCAAATTGATTGATCAGATTTGGGCGACAGTTTACGAGCCTTCTATCCGCTTAGAGCTCAGCTCGTAGCTCTCTTCTGTGAGATGATTGCTGCATAAGCGGGATCTTGATCTTGACGGGAACCCAGTCCCTACGCACGGCGTCGATCCATTTTGCTCGTCACTGCACGTCTTGCGGAAAAGTGTGGAACGTCATGTCTTGGCTCGCATGTGTTGCCCGGTGGTTGTGGCACCCAACCGCGCAATAAAAATCTCACCCAACCACAAAACAAGTCGAGCACAACAACAAAAGTGAAGCATGCTGAGGCGTTCACTCGCAGGTAAACGGGTAAACGACGTGACAGAAATGCTCGCTTTGTTTTGTGTGACGTCAGAGCTCCAATGTTGCCACCGAAAGCAGCGTTTACGCTAGAATGCGATTGGAGCAGTATAAATTCAATTACTCATGCAGAGGGGCATATAAAATTCAGATATTGCACGTACGCTGCGTCTCGAGGCAATAACAATGAGATTCAATTGCACATGGTTGAAAAAACCCCGAGACTGCGGGTAAATGACACGACACTAAAAAGAGACTTTTTAGTGTCGTGTCGTTTACCCGCAGTCTCGGGGTTTTTTCAACCATGTGCAATGTACACCAGCTCGTTTGCGCCCTTACATTTTGTTCAGATTCAATTGTTTTCTCGAATACAAAATTTGACCGGACAATCCCTTTAACCATTCGCTCGAGCGTCGAATCAATGCGTGGTCCAGACTGCACGTTCTACTGGGTACGCATTAATTCGTTGGTAGCAAAATCCAACTGTACTCGCTAAACTTCTCAAACGCAGCGTGAGCTAGCGTTGCCATATCTCAAGGGCTGACCGACCACAAGCTGCATACTCATCCAGTTTTTTTTTTTTTTTTTTTTTTTTTAATGGTTTAATGAAATACTATCTGGCAGGAGCATAAAAACCTAGCTCCACAATTCCGTCAACATTTTTTTTTTTTTCTTTGTATGACCAAAAAAAATTTTTTTTTTTTAATATGCGCCAGAGGCACCTCTAGGGCCCTCATTACCGCCAGTCACTGATCCTACGCAATGCGGAAATAGTCAGCTACTGAGGCGCACGTCCCGCTAAAGTCTGCGGGGATCGGTGTATGCTGCTCGCCCACAAAAATAAAAATAAAAAAAAAACTTTATCCGAGCAGGCCCAGCAATCGAGCGCCGGGACGCCCTTGCGCTTTCCCCGCGCCATGACCGCGCCAATTTCTTTTCTTTTCCACAAGCCCAAACTTCGCATTACTTAAAGGGCAACTCCGCTCAATTCCCAAGATTTCGGGATAATGAGTGATTTCGAATTAAAAAGCCCCAGTAAAAGACACTACGTCGTTTTCTTCGCGAAAAATCGGATATATATTTTTAAATCGAATTTTAAACGCGAGCGGAAATTGAAACCGAAACTTCGGCTCCGTCCGGCAACATTGGCCTCGGGCCGCCAAGTACATGGCCATCACGTGTTACCAACGTTACTAGAACCACTCAGTTGGGAAACTGCCATAGAGCCTGCTTTAAAAAAAGTGGCTCCGATCCGTACTCGAGAACCGAGCTAATGGCGATTGCAACGCCGTCATTTCTCCCGCACTGTCCACTCTGGGAACTGCACGGCTGCACGTCGAGTCGGGTAAGGGCCGGTGGCGCCATCTCGCAGGGCCATATCGCAGTCGCTATGTAAAGCAACTTTCAGATTTCAACTCGTTGCTAAAGGGTGGCGCTGTTATCGTATTTAGCTCGGTCTCGGTGGACGCCAGCGGTCCATGTTTCAACGGTGAGTTTCCCAACTGAGGGTTTTAGTAACGTTGCGTGTTACGAGATGTCACGTGATCCTCGGCCCAACGACGGGCGGCGAGATTGGGGCGGGCGTGTGGCAGGCGCGAGTGTCGTCTGCACGACACTCTTCGGCACGTTTTGGTGTCTACGACATTCGACGACGCCTGCACAACTGCGGCATAATTCTGCGCACGTGGTGTCCGTAGTGTGGATGAAACTCCGAGAGGCAATAATGACAAACGGTGAGATGACGACGGCGGTTGTGACGCGGAAGACGGCGGTAACGGCGAGACCAGCGAGACCGCGGCGGGCGGCCGGACGGCTCCCAAGAAGCGCGCTGCGCAGGCGCATTGCGCCAATCACGTGGACACCGCTGAGCGCCGAGGGGAAACGTTGCTGACGTGACTCGCTACGCTTGCCCGGAGAAGTAAAAACAAGCAAAAGCGGGCCATGAAGATGACGTTTAGCTAAATGTTGGCTCCGCCCACGCCGTAGCCTTGACTGCGCTGTTGGTTGCGCCTGAATTCGCCCGCTCGAGTCAGCCGATTTCGGCAACTTGGTGAGTTGCAAAGTTTGCCGGAACATTTAAGAAACATTTAGACAGAACTGCGTCGTAATATTTGACGTGTGGTCTTCCTAGGCGATACTGAAGAGGAGGGCATTTTTTTTTTCAAACCCAAAAATGAAGCGGAGTTGCCCTTTAATGGAGCCTTTCCTGGTTGGTTCGTGGAGCTATTGGTTGCCGTGACTGGTATACGTGGTGGTGTTTGTTCGGTTATGTGTTGGTGAGGGTGGTTGGGTATGGCGCGCAGGAGAAGCACGGTCCCGTCGGTCTGTTGCACCTGGACGCCCACGCGGACGTGAACCCGAGCATGATGGGCTGCAAGACCGCACACGGCACCACCTTCTTTCGGGCCGTCGAAGACGGACTCCTGGACACGCGCCGGGTCGTCCAGATCGGACTACGGGGCTCCGTCTACGGACCCAATGAGGAGCGCTGGAGTGTGCAGCACGTAGGTGACTGCTTCGTGCGCGACGCTGTTTATGGCTATAGGGTTCCGTGGATTTTTCGTGTGCGGCAACAAAAATGACGTCACGGCTTCGTGACGACATGTGACGTCATGAATCCTTGTCACGTGACGTCAGTTTCTCCGCTAAATTTAGCGTAGAACTTTTTTTGCTAAATTTGGCGGGCAAATTGACGTCACGGCTTCGTGATGTCATGTGACGTCACGACTTCGTGTCATGTGACGTAAATTTCCCCGCTAAATTTTGCGGGGAAATTTACGTCACGTGACCTCAACACTAATGCAGTTTCCCCGCTAAATTTAGCAGGAAAGTTGACGTCACGTGACACGAAGTCGTGACGTCACGTGACACGAAGTCGTGACGTCACATGACGTCACGAAGCCGTGACGTCATTTTTGTTGCCGCACACGAAAAATCTACGGTCACGTCTGTGTCGTGTGCTAAACAGCTTCGCTGGTCATCCACCTTCACAAAGTGGAATGGCTCATCATTTTTTTAAACGGTTTGTAGCCGCGACGCCGCAATCAGAATGTGCCTCGCTGCCTGTAAAAAGCGGCAAGGTCTGTGCTTTCTGAAAAAAAAAACAAAAAAAAACAATAAAAGTTATCTAACAAAAAATCCGGAGACACGGGACACACACGTACACAAAAGGGAAGATAACAACAACGTCTCAATTTTTTTTATTGCGTGTGTGTCCCGTGTCTTTGGGTTTTTCAATAATTATGCACCACCAGCTCGTGTGTGCATTAACTCTTATTTCAGTGAAAGTTGCTTTTATGGCGTGTTCAACAGCAACACCACCGAACTTGTTCAAATGCATAGACAACCCTAACCCCCCCCCCCCCCCCCCCAACAATCCTAACATACACCCAGGATGTGTCCAACAAGGCCCAATTGCCTACACAAATACCGAAACCTATAACAAACGCCCCCCCCCCCTTTTTTTTTTTCCCCGCCCAATGGCCCCTTCTAGAAATTTGTATACGTAACTCTCCCCGAGCTTGACGATCATGAGTAAACCACTGAGCAGATCCTAATGAGAACTAAATAAGAGACACAAGGCAGGTGCGGTGTTGAACGTAAGGCCTGAAGAAGCCTCATGTTCGCAGCAAGGTGGCTTCACGTGCGCATGGTACGAGCTTGTTTTGTTGTTCTTTTGTCTATACACGCTTGGTCCGGCTTGCTAGAATATTAGCGTCTCAGCTTATACTGTGTGAAAGAAAGCCTGCCAAGCCTGGGGATTGCGAGCGCTTGAGACTTGACTTCACACAGTCTCAGCTGAGACGCTGATTCTAGCAAGCCGGCCTTGGTGCCACGCGCTCCGCAGGGGTTCAGCATCATTCAGGCCCACGAAGTCTGGCACAAATCCATGGTGCCCGTCATGGCGGAAAAGGTGCTTCCTGTCATCAAAGACGGCCCCGTTTACCTGACGCTGGATATCGACTGCCTGGACCCGGCTTACGCTCCCGGCACGGGTGAGCACGTGACGCGCTTCAGCCACCGACAGGATAAGAAGAGCAGGGAGCCACCGAAAGGATGAGAACGGCAAAAGGCAACGAGCGCGTGCTGGAGGCCTGACACCGAAACGAGACGCCCAGAAAGTTTCGAATTAAAACCATAACTTCAAATGTATTAATTAAAGCGCTAATGACTCGAAAGTAACTAAAAACCTATGTATAACAAAGTTCGTTACTTTTACTAAATAGGCCTTTTGGCAGAGACCAATTTGACATCAACCTTTTCTTCTGTGCGATGCGTGCTTTTCGTGGGAGCGATTTGTCCCGCGTTCCGAGAAACACCCTGTCGAAGGCGGTGGAGTAGTCTACAGGGTCGTGATTTCGGTCTCGTGTGAGGTTCATTGCGTCTGTATTTGTGGTCTTTGTGCTTGCGTATGTGATGCGTGCTCATAGTAGACCTGTTGTTCGTAAGCAATATGTCTAGGATGATTGCAATTAAAGCTAGACCGAAGCGTCCCCTGCCGCTCGAAGGCCACAAGGAGAGTTCCTTTTCCAATAACTCACCGATGAGGGTTTTTAAGTGTTTTTTTTTTTTTTATTCATGTGCATATCTCACTCAAATTCAGTGCGCAAGTACATTTCTTAATGCTGATGTTGAATCTGCAATCAGATTTAAATATATATTTTTCTCTTTGCCCAGTAAAACCTTTTAACTACACATGACAATTTCCAAGGGTCAACCATATATCCTAAAGCTAATAGAATATTTATAAAGTGATGTTATTTATTATAAATAAATAATTGTGAAAAGCAAATAAATGGGACGATAATTATTTCAAGCTGCAGTTTTTATTTGTCCCGTTTGGGGCAGGGTGGGTAATAAAAATCAATATAATTTAAATCGTGATTTAAATCAGACCAGTTTTACTATGATGGTTTAAATCGAACCTTTCACGCAAAAATTATTCAGAAAATGTGTATATATATATTATTTATTTATTTATTTATTTATTTTACCGTTTGTCTATCACTTGTTGTTGTCTGTGTATTTGTTTTGTATTTAAACAAAAAAAAAAAAACGTTTAGCCTTTCCACTCTGGTGAGGAAGGAAGACCAGCGAAGCTATACTATGGTGAGAATGAAGTAATGGCCGGCCGCAAGTCGGCAAGCCAGTGTGGAAAGGCTGGAAAGGTTGCCGCCGTCGCTCATAGATGGCGGTAGCTGTCCGGAGTGTTGTGTCGACGTTTATTTGCTGGCGGACACGATCCTGGGGAAAATACCCCTTAACAGCTCCGCTGTAATAATTATCACTCAAGAAAGATTTACATAAGGCTGAACACAAGTAAAATGAAGTGCTCTTCTGAGCAAATCGGAGCGTTGAGCTTGCTTTCTACCTTCCAATTTGTTCGTCAGCTACGTAGCATCCTATTGCAACAAAATCAGAACGGAAAAGATAAAAATGAAAACTGTAAAAGCAATGTCCTATTGCGATTAAGTCAAACCTCGAAAGGAAAATCAAATAAGGTTCTAGCTAAAAAAATCGGGCTGTTTTGTTTCCGTATGGCAGGAATTACAGCAGTGAAAAGTTCATTAAACTGTACTTTACATTTAGACTCTTTTTCTTTTTCGCATTGTTATCAGTAATTGTTGAATTCATCAATCAATCTGCCATGTTTAAAAATACATCTAGAGGTAAAGAATCATTATTTTCTAGCTACAGTGATTTAAATCAAATTAATCTGATTTACATCAAATAAATCTTACTTGATCTTTTCAACAAAAAAAATGCGATTTTTCTTTTTAACCGTGGTTTGGGGCAAGGAGCAAAGTTTTACGATGTATTTCAGTTACCACAGAAAACATACCAAGTTTACTCAAATTCTTCCATAATAATATTTCCAAAACCTCCGTAAGGCAATGGCACTTGATAAAAAAGGCAAAGCTGAGAAAATCACTCTCAAAGTTTCTCATGTGCTTTAAATCAGGCTCCTTGAGACTTGCAATTCGGTGTTTTTTTTACGAATTGCTAGAGATTGAACTCGGTGATCATATTTTGTGGGGAGATACTCTGGGCTGTGAAGACTTCACAAATGTGAGTTATAAAAAATTAATCAATTTGATTTTTTTTTTTTTTTCGTTCGTGCTATTGCATATGTACGCCACTTGCTCGTATATGATGAGGAGTGCGCATAGACTTTTCTAGATGCTAACTATTATTTAAAAAATAAATATATACTGAAGGGTCCAAAACATTGACACAGCGAATACTACTGCGGTGACAAATATTTCATCCATACGTTGTTTCGTGAACATCGCGAAACCAAACATTATCTCTATCGTTTCAATTGTGTTTGCAGGGACTCCAGAAATCGGAGGTTTAACGATGATCCAAGTACTCGAGATCATTCGAGCATGCAGGGGGCTGAACATCGTTGGAGCAGACTTGGTAGAGGTCCGTTTTGTCCAACTTGTGCTTTCTTTTTTCTCCTTTTTTTTTCTCCTTTTTGAAGTAATAGTTGTTTTTTTGCAGTTCTGATACTTGATTCCTGAAGAGGGGCTTCACAGCGTCCTTGATGACGCAGTAGCGAACCTCGACACAAAACAACTGCTTATTAGTCTTTCTTTTTTTTTTTTTTTTTTTTTTTGCTGCAGGTATCTCCCCCTTACGACCTGAGCGGAAACACGGCATTGGCAGCCGCCAACTTGCTCTTTGAAATGCTGTGTGTTCTACCGAGGGTCAAGTTGCTGGACTAAATGTCGGCGTGGTCGCGAGGTGCACTGTTCCCCACCAACGAGATGATTGCGCTACGAAACGCTACACTACCGCTGGCATTCGTGGGTTTGGCGTAAACAGGCCGGCTTGCGCTAGAAACAGAATCAAGAACGGATATTTAAGGCAGGTTCACTCGAGGCTTTCGAGAGTAGCGAGTGATACCCTTGCGCGCGTGGCAGCATTGCCAGTGCTTTTTTTATGAGGTTCACCCCGTTAAGACTACTTATTTCGTTTAGAGCTAGGGTCTCCAAACTTTTTGGATTTTTGACATAAAACAATGTCAGTGATGTAGGATTTGTAAAAGCAAATGGGGCACTGTAAGCAACGGGCGGCGCTACGCTCACGCACACCTTGAGTACTGATCAGAATTACGTGCTTTCGACTAGAAATTACAGCGAATAAAAAAGTAGCTGTGTATGTGACTAGTCATTTCAGAAAGCAATTTACAGGCTCTCTTGATCATCGGATTTATCCCAAGAGCCTACACACTAAGATGCAGCCGCTAGAGTTCACGGCAAAGAATATCCAGGACGTCCTCCGCTTGAACTTCGATGTCGCAGTGAACATTCAAAAGCGCTAGACCGAGCACTCGCTCATTCGAAGTGGACGCTCTCAGGTATGTTTTTAACCGTCGTGTGAAGAGAACGAGCGCTCAGTTTCCGTCGTTGTTACGGGCAGAGTCGATAGGATCTTGAGGAGACGATGGACGTTGGGGAATAGGGCCTCCGGACAGAGGGCGACCGCCTGAAGCAGAGATGTGACGGGCGTTTCACGTTTCCCCTTCTTGCATTTGGCAGCCCATACGAACAGTTCGCATTGGAGTACAGGAACTGAAACCCCTGAATAGAGCTCCAAAAACTCTTGAGCACCGGGAGCTGCTCCGCTTTCCAATATCTTTGCAAGCGCAGAAGCGACGAAAGTAATTGCAACGTACGCCGGTGCTTTTTAAATCTCCCATCTAACTGCGTGATCAGGTCATCAATGAAAGGAAGGACCACGGAGCGCTTAAAATGCTCTTCCGTGCTTCCAGCGGGAATGTTAGAGCGGTGACGTTGCCGACTTGTTACTCGCGGCATAGGAATTTCAACTTCCGCTGTCTTGGCCATTTTAATGGCGGCTCGGAATATTGCCTAGTGTTTGTGGGTGGATGCTTGCTCCAATTTTTCAACGTCAAGATTTTTTTTTTTTTTTTTGTGACAATATAGCTTTTTTTGTGTGTGTGTGTGTGTGTGTGTGTCTGGCCGGCTCGCGTTGGTAATGCAGCGGTACCTCGAAAAGCGGGGGGAGTTGTGTGCTGTGAGGAGGCTTTTAAAGTTGGTGGGCCGCAACTGCGACGACAGTAGAACTGGTAGAACAGTGAGCCACCACGACCGTATTCCTGTAAATGAAGCCTGCTCCGTTTTGAAAAATGACAATGCAGTTTTACCCGTTTTATCTTAACAGCGACTCCCTAATCTTTGCGTGAGCGTCCGTACCGCGGAGTTCACCCTGCTTCGTTATTGGGGGGGGGTAATAATGCTGTTGAATACCCCCCCCCCCCCCCCCCCCCCCCCGAAATAGTCCTGGCTACGCCACTGAGTGTGACCCCAGGCTTAACAGTTCAGTGACGAGCACAACTAAAACCCCTTGGTAGGGCCCACATAGGAGAAAGCAAAGAAAAGACGCGCTGTTGTTCGGCGTAACGTCAACACAAACATACGTTATTTTTTCCTTTTTGTTTTGAAACTTTTTTTTTTTTTTTTGTGGATCGAAGTTTAAGTGGAACAGCAACTGAAGAAACTGAACTTTCCGGCAAGAACCGACGACCCGACCCAAAAGCAAATTGTTGTGTGTATGTTTATACAGCCGGAAGTTAGTCTGCCTCAGTGGGCGTCTGGTGCCTCAGCTGTAGATGAGCAATTTAGCCAGTGCGGTACAACCGCAAACCCCTGTGTACGATGCTCATCCAGATCGAAACGGGCAGGGGCGGGTATTGAACCCAGGATCCTAAGTTCTGCAGCGCGAGCTTTCGCTCCACGTGCTCCGAGCTGGTGTGCGCTAGACCACTCCATCATCGACCCCACCCGACCCCAGCGCAACAAGCGCGACATAGGCTACGTTTACATGGATGCGACTGCAGCGCATCGGATCCAGTTAACGAATCGAATCGGTCCATGTAAACAACTCGGATCGGATCGGATGGGATTCGATCCGATCCGCTGGGACGGGGTGGTTTGAGATGGTCAATCCGAATCGAGACTTTCCATGTATACGCTAGCGGATCGGATCGAGTGTTCGAGCGAGGGATTACGGGAGCTTTGCTTTGCATGCCGCTAGGCAAACCGGACACCTCGGAAACATTCTGAAGGTCACGAAATTTGCGTTGTGATCCTTCGACACGTGGTGCCGCTACTGTTCGATCCGAATCCATGTAAACGTAGTGGCTGAAGTGGATCCGATTCGCTAGCTGGATCCGATGTGCTGCTGTCGCATCCATGTAAACGTATTTGGATTTGGATTTGGATATGCGGCTAACCCCTTTGTAACGGGGGATCCCAGCGTACTGGATCGCCATTGAGTGCCTCAATGTTGCTTGCCGGCTGCACATTGAGGCACTCTAGCGCGACATAAGGCCCCTGTATTAGCGCGACAAGGCTCGTCGCGCCACCTGTTAACGCTATCTTCAATCATCTCCGAGATATCTCCGAGATCGCGCGCTTCGGGATCTCGGAGGCCATGGCTCCGAAGGCTCCGAAGCAGAAGTCCGTTGAGCGCGTTGCCTAGGTGACGCCTTCGCGCGAAAACAAGTTCCTCCAGAGGGCTAAAAAATCATGTAGGATCTACTGGGTTTACCTCTCATAAAATAACTGCCGAAAAGCTTTTTTTTTATATATATTTTTTTGAGAAATTTAATTTGAGACGCTTCGCAGAGATACTTCAACCATCGCACGACGCACGATCATCGCACGATCGGGAGTGCTTGGCAGGGACGTTGAAACTTTGAAAGACCGGAGCTCGCTCTACGATCACGCTTAAAATAAACGGAGTATGAACGATTCCACTGGTTACAAAAATCAGAGACCAGCCAGCACGAGCTCGCATCTGCCGCCAGTAAGAAAATGCTCGCAGAAGAAAAACTCCCTTCGCACAAGTTTTTTTTTTTTTTTTATGATTATGTAATTTGCAGTTGTAGTAGATCGTTTTTCTCCTCCGCTACGGTATCCCCGAAGAAAACGCCGCAGCTGCGCATGCGCGCCGCCAGCCTTCTCTGCATAGTTCAAGGTCTTGTGGCGGATTACGGAGCGCTATCCGGGTGCTTAGCGGGCTGCGGAAACGGTCTACTACAATTCCCTATTACTAGGGTGACTAGACGTCCCGTTTTCGCCGGGACAGTCACAGGTACATACCGGCCGCCCGTCATTTTGTCTGAATAAGCCAAATGTCCCGTTTTCGTGGAACTTGCGAAATCGGCCCCGAGCGAGTGAAGAAAGCAAGAAATGCTTACATTGCATTAGAATGAACATAGGATAAAAATATCTCCAGTAGAGTACGATTTTTAGCTTTTTCTGTGGCTCCACTTGCCAATAAGTTTTGTTCATATAGGTGTGCACGGGGCATTTTGCTATATTATTAAATTAGGCATGCTTAGGTTTTGCAGAATGGGTAAGAAAGGTGCTTGTGTACTCAACTGCTCAACGAAAAACCTTGAAAGGTGTGCGCTTTCACGGTGAACTGAGTGGTAGCAGAGCATTTTCTTTTTGGTATCGCTTCGCCCCTCCCCTCTTCTTTCCCATTGATGTCCCGTTTTCTACTCTGACGAGTTTGGTCATTGGTCACCCTAGCCGAATCCCGGACAAAAGCTCACCGGACAGAAGCTCACCGGACAAAAGCTCACCGGACAAAAGCTCACCCATTTTTTCACAGACCCGGACAAAAGCTCACCACGAGAAAATTTCATGTTGGTCTTAACACGAGTGCGGACAACTTAGGTGCATGCGTGCGACACAAAAAGGCAACGATAAATTAAATCTGACAGGCGCATGGTTTGTTGATTTTAATACAACAAAGTTTATTTATCGATTGGTTAGAAGCGAATGCAGTCCCCTACTAGCTCCAGCAGTCTTGGTAGATCTCGATGTACATGCAAGCCCTCGCAAATATTTCTAAAACGATTCTGCAGGCCCAGAGTGGTTTTTCGCACCCGCTTTACTGTGGGCTCATTTCTCCGGGGTTGTGTCAATGCCGTGGCAACGAGCGCCTGATTTTGCTGTAGGCATTCAATCAGCCTCAAGACGCTTGGATGGGCGTGGCCGACGAGCTTCTGGAACCCGGTACTCCATTCTTCGCAGGTGTTGTTCATCCGGTCTTTATCTTGAAGAGTGGCGTCGTACATATTCCACCGTAACGGGGGAAACTCCGGTCGTCGTCGGCGCAGAGTCAGGCGAAGGGAAGAATTCGCTCTGGGTGCCGCCGCAGATGGAACAGAAGCATAACGGAAGCGACCGTTGACATGCGTGCAATCAAAATAGTCCAGCAGGTAGCCGATGTCACCGGTAGACTTTTCCCTGGTGGTTAGTTCTTGTGGAACAAGCTGTGGTGGAAGGAACGCGAGCATGTCTAAAATCCCGCACAGTTTTCTAAATTGGTCACCTGTCTTGTACTTTTCCAAAAGGCCCAACTCTCGTTCTTTCAAAGTATTTTTAAAAATTTGCAACTCAATGGTGGATGGGGTACAAGTTTTCCTAAAAATGGTCCAATGTCCATCGCGTCCGCACTTTATTTCAGCCCGTGTTTCGCCCGGGTAGCAAAAAAAAAAAAAAAATCGAGGTGAGCTTTTGTCCGGGTCTGTCAAAAAATGGGTGAGCTTTTGTCCGGGTCTGTGAAAAACGGGTGAGCTTTTGTCCGGTGAGCTTCTGTCCGGTGAGCTTTTGTCCGGTGAGCTTTTGTCCGGTTACCAGTTATTACACAAGTATACACTAAATGACTTCCGAGGACAAATGGCCATGCATGTAAAGAAATGGCTAAGCGACGCGCGTGCTACTGCATCAAATGGCACCTGAACCACCGACCAGCCCAAAAATGTCCAGAACCATTACCGACATGTCAGCGATGCACGAGTCGTCGTACAATATGATGCGCACACGCAAACAAGCCGAACACAGGTAACAGAACTCCATCCAAGATGTCTAAACCAGACTGGGGGTCCACCAGGCCAGGCTGGCATTTTGAAGTGGGTCACTTATTTGGGATCAGTGTTTTGGTAGTCCATAATAAACAGACGTTCCTGCTTCTATCTTTTGATTCCATGATCCTTCAGCTTTTATCATCATGTCAATACTCTCATACTCCGATAGAAAATTTTTTATTGTGTCAACAGAACTTGGCTGCTTGAACAGTGGAAATAACAGGCACAGGCATGACATAGGATTATTATTCTTATTATGATACATGTTGTTGGTACATTTCTGTTTAGTGTATTACTAAATTCATATTGAGCCTTCTAGAGTCTAGACCCCCATCACTTTAGCTTAAATTTTCCATACTTCTTTTTTTTTTTTTCTTCTTAAGATGGAGGTTTGGGCGAGTTGGCCATACATTATGCACATAAAACAAATGCAAAGGTATGCTTGTCACTCAAATGCTATAGCAGACAGTATAGAGTTTTACATCTCACAATAACTGAGGCTTTGAGCAACACCCCATATATTTCCTGAAAATGAGATCACCTGGGGTTTGAACCAAGTACCCTGCACTTTGAAGTCTATGCAGAACCTCAATGCCATGAAGGCGGTCTCAAATATTGCAGATGTGCTCATTAACATGACAGTAGTCCTGAGCCTACTCTGACAGGGCTACCTTTGCCTCGGCATGCTGGTTTGTGAATGGAGCAGGTACATGAGCACCAATAACATTGCCCCGTGGCATAAGAGATCAGCGTTTGTAAAGAGCACCTTAGTCGCCACACAGTAACAGACAGACACAGGCTGAACTGAGCATTGACACTAACTGCTTGAAGGCACACTGACATGCACTATACTTCGTTTCACCGTATCTTGGCAAACGACAAAGTAAACCAATTAGTGCGTTGGAACGAGGCACGTGACAAAATATTGTTGCCGTGCTCCCATTCTGCAAAAGTTGTCGGATGCTTTATCTATCACTCTGATTGGCTGGAGGGGACCGTGGCATTTGCTCTTTGCCAAGATAAACGGTGAAACAAAGTATAGTATGCTTTCTTAGTTTTGTACTCGTAGCATGCTTCTTAAGAAAGCTCCACCAGGATCCTAATATTTCACACAGCACTAAACATGAAAAACTGTTTTTGTTGCAGTTGGTGCATCACAACTTAACAGATGACACCATTACACTGGACTAGTCAAACATTAAAAGTTAGGAGACACAGCTTCACATAAAAAAATAACACCAAATGCCCATTTAAGATAATGCCCTCCGAATACAATCGTACACGGTTGCAACTCTGCAAAAATGCCACAAGTCATTTTACATAAGAGGACAAATTTTGTTGTACCATCTGTCCCTACAAGTCTTCCACGAACAAGATATGCATTGAATGCATTGCCTAATGTAAAGACACCCTGTAGCCAGACAACAATCAAATGAACAGCTTCTGACAGCATACTTTCACTGCAGAGAATGATTGCCATGCCTAATTATACTGTCACAACTGGTTAACAAAGTATAACTATGTAATGAAACTGAGCCAACCACTTTTACAAAATCCCCGACACTTGTAGAGTTGTTTAAAGTACTTGTGGTACCTTGTACCAAAATAGGTACTTAAGGATATGCTTCAAACACTTGTACCAGTTACACCCCAGGAGCGCATACTTCCTTTTGAGAATATTTTTTTCATAACTTCAAAGGAACATACAGTAGTCGACTTTCAAGCACATTTTGCAAAATCAATCATTGGCAAGTGGCTGAAACTGTTGACACAGTCATGGCCTGGCTAATAACTGCAAGCTTCTTTGTCTGAAAACAAAAACCCAGCTTTCTTCTTTTGCTATGATGCTATCAACTTCATAAAATGCATATTTGAAAGAAACAGGAATACTTGAATTGGCTGAGAAAAATTCTTGACATAATGCCTAGCATAGTTCACTTGAAGCACATTTCAGCCAACATACTTTCTACTTTGAGTGAAGTGTGAAGTTACTTTGTACTAGTTTTAGTACAAAGCAACTTCAGTGTTGTAGTGTTTTACACACCCTGTCCCCAACACATCCCTAAATATTAAACACACATGCACACAACCCATGCATACAGGGTTGGTTGGTATGTATAGGCACATTGTGAACACAATTCACAAATCCATCCTCAAGGCTTTCATGCAAGATCCTCCAGGGGTAAAGGCCTGTGAGGGCAGATGCAACGCGGACGCTGTAGTTTGTGGAGCTGCCAAAAGTGGGTCGGCGCACCCCCTTTAGGTGTCACGCTCTCCCAATACCTGACATAATAAAAATCACACTAAGGTGTCACACATGAGCTCTTGAGAAAAAGTAAGAGTATTCAATGTCACCACCTGGGGGATGGCATGTCACCAATTTCATATCCCAACTCACAATGGGCTGCTGTTTACTTTGTTGCATCTTTCAAGATTCTGGCAGACATTAAATTGATACACAAAGCAATTGGTGAAAAGTGAATCTAGCTGCCAATTGCTTTGGAGTCCTTCAGTATTATTAAATTAACAAAGCTGCCATGCAAAAGGCCATCATTTAGCATACAACAGCATCGTGACCACTTGTAGTACATGCAGCATTAAAAAGATGTTGCTGACCTTACAGAAAATTGAGGACAGTCCTTAGTGACCAATCAATTCATCACCTTTAAAATTTACAACTGAAAAGACACCCCCTAAAAATGAACCGAGATGTCATCGTTCACTGCCTGCCTCGGCATCAGGATAAAGCGCCGTTCACACTCTAGCGACCGAGTACGACCGAGAGAGACCAGACAGGTTTTTAAGCCTTTTGTGACCTCTTAGGACCGGATGCGCTGCAGCGGAGCTGGTCCTAAGGCCCGCTTCAGACGGGGCAACTTTTCCAGCAATTTTGAGGTTGCTGGCGGGTTGTTCCCTAGCTTTCTCTAGATCGACGCGAATTGCTGAGATCGGGTCCGGCTCGAACAAGCGAGCAACTCGGAGCAATTCGAAGACGTTTGAAGCGGCTGCAGCCAATCAGGGACGCGATATTTTCAAGTGACACCCCTCTGGTGGTGATGATGACAGCTAAAGACTTAGTTCTGGTTTGAAATGGATCGTTTTTGAAAATAAACATTTTCAGAAAAGGTGCATCCGGTTCTGGAAGTAGTCAATGAGTGTAGCAATAATCCTCTTCTTCATATACAGGTCTCCAGAGAGCACTGCTCCTAGTGTGACAATGTCGGTGATGTCGACGTCCCTGAAGGCTCGCTGGATGACCATGTACAGCTCATCCTTCTGCCTCTCGGGCATCCTGCCGATGATCTGGCCGACTGTCATGAATTGGTCCCGGGTTACCACAGCTGCCACACAGCCGCCTACGGCACCACCTGGTTGCCAAAGAACAAATGCCAAGGGCAGGCCAATTACACGTCGTTTCATCCACAAGACTTCTTGAAAAATCCATGTACCGAGGCAAAACAGTGGCTGCCATTCTCGGGCTTTCCCAGGGAGCCATCTTGTGTGCAGTTCCTGGAGAGGGTGGTGTAGTTACTACAGTCACGAAGGTGCTCAAACTCCCAAGCTTCTTCTCGCCGTCGTTTTTTCTCGAATTCAACACAATTTTCTAGTCGCCAAACTCTTAGAGGGGGGATTAGTCAAATGTGTTGGCACGCCAAAGCTCGGAGCAAAAGCTTGCACTGCAGAACCCAGGGATCCTTCCTGGGTTCAATCCCCACTCCTGCCCGTTTCGATCTGAACAAGCACCATATTGGCATGCGGCCACATCATATCTACCACATGATGTACATGAATGGCTAGTGGTCATACTGTACTGGCTTAACTGCTCATCTACCAACCAGTGTAGATGAATTTTTTTTTTTTTTTATATTGGTGGGGGAAAAGGGGGGGGGGGGGCATTTATAAATATATTTTAGACCATCAACGTTATCAGGCATATATGCATATCCATTTTCTATTTTAATTTAATTTTGTAAATAATGTCCTTGTACGTGGAATTGTTCATTCAGCCGGAGATAAGACAATTTTCGTAAAAGGGGTGCATTTACTATTCAGTGTAGCACGTAAAGAGACTGCGATTTACCGAAGGAGATCAGAGAATGGCGAGCAAGACATCACTCTGAATCCGAGGACACAGACCTTTTGTAATTCATGATTCGAGATGTATGAACACATACTCGCGTTACACGAATTCACGAGTGACCGTGAGCTTTCAAGCTCATGCCGGTGCTCCTGGTCTATACCCAAAAACTTCAGAACCAGCGATTTTTGAAAATAATAGATTCACGCTCAAAATCTGCTTTTTACTCAAAGCGTTATTTAATTCGCAGCCATTCTTATGTAAACTGCGATAATCGGTTCTCCACCTGCAGCACAAGATGAGTAGAAGTGCGAGATTTATTTTGGCGCTTTCATTTTGGCTAAATAATATCCATGTACGGTACTTACATATACATGGATATGCGTTGTGTATACGTGTACTTACATAAGCCATGATGTACCGGGCGTACGCGCGAAAACCAAATCCCGTTTTTCGCACCGCAAAAATAAACTAGATGTCTCGGAGAGCTCAAACTCCGTCGGGACGTAGCCCCAGCCGTTCAAGGAAGATGCCAAACTTTCAGCACTGACCATTATCTTACTTAAAAGTTATAAGTTATTTTCTGAAAACTTCAATGGAAAAATGGCGGCCGACGGATCTCTCGAATACATGGAGCTTTATGGCGCCAGAAACCGATAATGAGCGAAAACGGACCCCATTTTCCCATTGAAAATTTCAGAAAATCACTTACTTTTGAAAATTACGGTTGGTGCTGAAACTTTGGCGTCTTGATCAAACGGCTGGGGCTACATTCTGACGGAGTTTGAGCTCTCCGAAATGTCGTTTATTTTTGCGGTGCAAAAAATAGGGTTCGGTTTTCTCGCGGACGCCTGGTACTAATAGATCTATGTTAATTAAATTTACATTTGGAAGCTCGTATCAAAATAAAATGAATCAATTAAGACTGTCAGTACAGCGTCTTTCTTTTAACTACTTCAATCCCACAAACCCCCCCACTGGAATGTGCGGTTTTATCTTCGAGGAAAGGTGGCAACCCTATTTAAAACCCTGAAACTTGGAGCTATGAAGTATTTCGAGCTGTCAAATAAAGCCAGCTACACTTGGTAAGTAGTACAGGAGCCCTAACCTGGAAACTAGGCAAAGAAGTCGGCGAGAAATCCGGCGGCCGTGATTGGTCGGCGCTGAGTTTGATCTTGGCGCCAGCCAATCAAGGCCGCCAGATTTCTAGATAACTTTTTTGCCAAGTGTCCAGATTAGGGCCCCAGGACACCTGAAGAGCACAACACAGCTTGAATAGCAGCTTTATTTTGGTTGGATTCCATTTTACCGTGGCCTCAATTTAGTTTCTCTTCAAAATAATAACCGATGCACACTGAAGTGAAGGTATATTGAACGACCATGGGCTAAAAATCCATGGGCTATCCATGGGCTAAAAATTCCGAAACATTGCCCACCCCCGATTCCCGACAGATCAACCACACGATTTGTCGTACCGGTACATGTGACAAGCGCTCCGAGCAGGTTCCTGCGTGTTTATCACACCATGGAGTCAGAGTATGCCTGTCCGCGAGCTGCGTGCCGTGTGCAACATCGGTTACTGTAACATGCAAGTTCATAGCGGGCTACCGCATGTTTATCGCACCACAGAATAAAAATCTGCTGTATCCGCGACCTGCGGTATCACTTCCCACGCTATGTGGGTGCCCACCCGATAGTTTTTACCATTTATCTTTTAAAAATAGGTGGCGCTCATATGGGATTTTATGTACATCAAGGGGGGGGGGGGGGGGGGGGCCTTCTGTAGAGAATAGTAAAAACGATTCAACAGAGAAGGCAGCAACTTGTTTATTTATTCACTTCACATCAAAGGCCCACACTGAAGGTCATTACATTCCCAACACAACCATCGCTTGAAGAAAGAAACTTCATGGGATGCCTCAGGGAGTTTCCTTGGCACATCACTTGTAGAATGTGAAGCAAATACATTAAAGAGACAAGAACATTGCTGACATCAAGCTCAACAAAACAGGAACAGCAAATGACAAAATGATAATTCTCGAAACCAATCACAAGTAATGGCATTATTAAAACCATGACAAAGTAACTAATTTGCTTGAATCACAATAATCAGGTATGTAGGTTGGGTAACTTGAGAAATGACTTCTCCAGGGTGGAATTTTCAGTTTAGTAAGCGAACAAGTTGAGGCAGGAAAAACTTTTGCACTGGAAAGAGAATCAGTAACACTTAAGACGAGAACTACAAAGGAAAAGGAAGTGCTACCGCTGAATTACTGTGTGCAAATGAATTACGAGAAGTCACTTCTTCAAACTAATGAAGCTACTTTAGCTGACGAAGAACTTTAATGCATTTAAAATATAAGAGTAATTCTGTCTTCCGTTCGATTGGGGAAATTCACGTCAAGTAATCAAAATGAATGCTCTCCTCACCCACTGCAAAGCCCACGGGCCCCATGAAGAGGGCAGCAAGCATGGCACTGGCTCCCGTGATGAGGCCCCCCTTGGCGCAGTGCTTCACCGTGACTCGTAGGTTTTCTTCATCGGACAGCCGGCACAGAAAGTCCAGCAGCTCGTCTTGGTTGACCGGCATCTCCGCAGACTGATCTACGTACACTCCCACTTGGGTCGAGGCGCTGGACTCGAGGAAAAAAGTAAGGTCCCACTGGCCAGCGCGATTTGAGTCACGACGGAAAGATTAGAGTGACGAACGAGGAACTCGGACTAAATTTGAGCGGAGCGGACCTTGACCAGATTACGCGATTACGTAAGCGGGGGAAACACAAAAAGCTCGTTACATTACCTAGGCCGCCTGCAAAGTTTTTGCTGTTGCGCGCGAGTTTCCGTATTGATATTTACGTCTATCGTACTCTGCTACAAAGTAATAATACCGGAAGGACACGTGTCCCAAAGCAACCGATGCAGTATGCGCTGGCTGGGTGACTGCGTGCTGACTGTCAACTAACCAACCTCAAACCTACTGAAAATAGTGCGCTGGCGAGCCCATTTGTTTGTCGGGTGGTTTTCGTTTTGTTTTGTTTTGTTTGTCGCGAACTTCCGAATTTTACTGATTGGATTTGGAAGGGGACATGGATGGATAGATGTTAATAAATATACCGTTTGTAACGGGCGGTAGCTTGCGCCACCTAGCCTAAGTCTAAAAAGACAAAAACGTTTCTTTTGCCCATACCCTAACTATCACACGGCAGTGTGGGATATCACCAGGATGACCTTCGGGGGTATTTGGATTGATATCAGTGTTGCCAAGTGTTTTCCTTTTGACTTGCGTCTCCGTCTCCGAATGGTGTGTTTACCGCCTCCAAAAAAGTGGTCCCTCGATTCCCGCCTGATGACGTCATAGAAGTGTCATGTTGTCGTCGGTCGCGATCCTGGCGACGGTGGCCGAGTGGTCTAGCGCACACCAACTCGGAGCACGTGGAGCGAAAGCTCGCGCTGCAGAACCCAGGGATCCTGGGTTCAATCCCCACCCCTGCCCGTTTCGATCTGGATGAGCATCGTACCGGCGTGCGGTCGTGTATCACTACTGCGTGGTGCACGCAGGCTAGCGGTTGTACTGCACTGGCTAAATTGCTCATCTACAGCGAGTGACTCATCGCAACATTAAAAATGGCTGACCAACGCCAATATATTTTTTCCCGCAAGATAGTCCGTTTCACACGCACTGACACGGTTCGAGTTCTCTCCCAAAATGCATCGCACTCGCAGAGTGTCGCACGGAGCATAACTGGCATAACTCTATGGCACGGAGAACCTCAAACAAACTTGCCAAATGCACCGGGTGCAGAACACTGATGCTGCCGCCATCTATGTTGTAGAAAGAGTACCGACCTCAAACCGAAACTACCTCATTTCTGTTCGACGTGGTGTGATGGGTGGGAATGCGAGAGTGCAGTCGCTACCAACGTTTGCCAGGATTTTTTTTCCCGGTGGTGGTGGGAGGGGGGGGGGGCGGGGGACGGGGAGGGGAGCGGAGCTAAAGACCCATAAGCCCCCCCCCCCCCCCCCCCTCCCCCTGGTTACGCCACTGCCTGCAACCTGTAGTTTTTATTTGCGATGACTTCAAGCAACTCAGCTGTCATAGAGATATTTAAAGACGGCGTAAATTTCCGCAACCAGCTGACTACAAAGCAGCTGGGGTTTACACTGAGAAAACTGATGATGCTGTCCGCGCAGAAGCTTGATCCGTTTGAGCGTGAACCACTGAAAGGGTCTGTTGGAATATCCAGCAAAACGTTTCGTGGTACTTTCGATTTCGATCGTAGTTACAGGTGTATCAGATTTTAGACTTGGTGAGGGCGTCGAGAATGAGCTTCCTCAAACAAAATGCGACGGGCAGGATAGCTTACGTAGGTAAATGTTAAACATGATGATGTTGCCCAAGCCTCGTGTAAAGTCACTAGTTTAGCTCTCTGGGATGCTTATTGGGCAGTCACAGTTTCTGGGGATCTTTGTCGACAAATGTTCGATTCTTCACCAGCACACGGATGGAGATTAAGATCTCGGGGGCCGCTGACGCGTTTGTTCTGAGCATTTCTTTAGACACTGATATTTGTATTTTCCTACATGAGCTACTACAATGTTTTGTATCCTCGGGGATTCCCTGTTATTGTCATTTAACACCATTACTTCAGACTTGTCACTACTAAAACTCATGCCTAAGAGAGAGAAAGATGAAACTTTATTAGGCCCAAAGAATATGAACAGGGGACCTCAGTCCAGGCCCCCTCTTCATTCCTAAGGTGTCCCCTTCCTTTGCACCCATTTCAGCTAGTTCCTGTAATGTACAGGGGCGGATTTAGAGGGGGGGTCCGGATGTCCTGACCCCCCTCTTGATTTCTGCATGTGTAAAATTTAGGGCGTAAAACGAAGGAGAGGGGGAGGGGGTTCCTAAACATATAGTACGCTGACCAACACCTGACCCCCACCTCAGGAAATTCCTGCATCTGCCCCTGGCAATGTATCCTAGTTCTAGCTACCATGAGTACTATGTCGCCCGCATACATCAGTCCTAATATTACCTCTATTACATTTCTCCCTCGTTCCATATAACTCACATCAAAACCTAAGTTGCTCTGCTCTAATTTCTTTTCCATTTCACTGAGATATTTCATGATCATCAGCTGATCATCAGTGTTGCCATCCCTCTCGTGCAGATAGCTTCGGTTTTGCCGTTGGCGTCCGAAATCAAACTTTAAAGGGGCACTGACATATCAAAATCATATTTTTTTATTATTATCCGAAACGATTGAAAACGATGCCGGGACATTACCCTCAAAATTCAGAACTTGGAAATTCAGTATTTGTGAAGTAAAAAAACGACTTCCAAATTCCCAATCTGAAGTTCACGCGCGATCCGCGCCAGTGCGGTGACGTCAAATATTGCGCAGTCCTGCGAGTCGACTTTCTTTCGCGCCTCCGCTCCAAGCCATCGCGACCCGAAGCGAGGAGGTGAGGAGCGGGAGAGAAGGGCGCCGGCGGACCGGGAAAAACCGGTTTCTTCGTCCGATTCCCCGACTCACCGATCGTCCTCTGCTATGTGCGTCGAGCACCCCCAAGTTTTCCGAGAGAGGATACAAATCCAGAAGGCGACATCACACCGGACTATGATTTTTGGTATTTCAAAAAGAACGGCCGTAGTGCGTTTGCAATTGCGTTCAAAAACATGTTTTACGATTGCCGTTAAAATGCCGCCTACAAAGCTTCTAAACTTCATGATTTTTGACGTCAACAATCAAAGGAAGCGAGGAGGTGAAGAGCAGGAGAGAAAAACGCCCAACATAAAAAGGCGCGCACGGGCAAAATTTTTTTTTTTTTTTGGCAATGCGTTTTTTTTTTGCGTGTCTATGACTTTTGCATCGTTTTTGACATTAAAAAAATACGACCCTTGGGGTGTCAGTGCCCCTCTCAAAATACACTGACACCCCTGAAAAAAATTTTTTTTGCCAAACTATTTAATTAATATATTGCTATAGCGTCACGTATATTTTTAATAAAGTAAAAAAAAAAAAAAAAGCAACTGCTCGAAACCGAACTGAGGAAGAAGAAGAAATATAGGGGGGGGGGAGAGAGAGAGAGAAAGGTACCAAAAGTCACGTGGCTGTGCAGCCTTTTTTTTTTTTTTTTTCAAACAAGTTTAGTTTATTCTTAGTAATGAGAGTGTGCCTTCGATGACCCACGACTCTGATTATCTTTGGTGGTTGCGTCTAAACCACAGAAAACGGCTCGTGACCACAAAAAAAGTGTGAGCACGACTCAAACGGCCAGTTCTCGATCGGCGGTTTTTCGGGCGGAAAGAAAAGGCATTTCGAGCCATAAATTGTGTTCTGGATAGTTGGTCTCTCATATGTCATGTACAAATAAAAACCTTGGCGAGTATAAATACCCTATCAGTGTCCCTTTGAGCCATTATATTTATAAAACTACACTATCGAAAAAAAAAAAAAAAAAAGTACACTGAGCTGTAAACAGGCGTAATCCCAAATTCGAAAATATCTACCAGAGTTGCCCTAGAAAGACCAAAAGATCATTCTACCTCGCTAAAAAGTTTGTCCCTAAAAAAAAAGAAAAAAAAGAATGCAGAAGCATCATCGTTACGGAAAAGCGTGTTCTTGTTTGGCAAAAGATAGTAAAAACCCAAAACGTAGAAGCCTCCTCGACAAGTTAAACGTGGCGTGTGCATGCGGTTCCTGTTTTTCTCGACAGCTAGCAAAATATGTGGTTCGGACTCCGGAGCACGCAGTTACGGGCAGTTGGGGGTTCGTGTCTAAACCTAGGGGTGTCGCGAACCTTTGTCGAACTGGATTTCTAGGTCGAACCGGTTCGACGAACCTTCGATTTTTAACCAGATTCGACCGGTTCGACTTTGTGTCTAGGTTTGGAGATTTTTTTTTTTTATGCAAAGGGTTATTTTAATTTTATGAACAGTTGCAATTAAAAGAAACTAACTCGTAACCACTGAAGAAGTTAATAACTTCATTTTTTGTACTGTATTAACTGAAATAACTAGGGATGGGCGAATATTCGGTTATTATGAATAGCCCATCGAAATTCTGTTCTATTCGGCATTCGCTTCGAATCAAATTCAAGTATTCGACAATATTGAATTATTCGACCTTTCCGAATACTCTGGCTTGGATTCCCGGCCAGGTGGCGCAAGCTTCCGACCATTTCGTGCTCCCGAACTCAGTACTAGGGGTGTCGCGAACCGGCCGAGGTTCGAGTTCGACCAGGTTCGACTTTTTCGAACTTTCAGTGGAAAATTCGACGAACCTTGTATTGAGGTTCGACTTGTGTGCGCATGCGCGACAGGCTGGCCAGTTGGCTTCGGATTGGATGGTAATGGCTAAGGGATGAATTAAGGGCAGCGCTGATTGGTTATTTCAGTTAATACAGTACAAAAAAAATTAAGTTATTAACTTCTTCGATGATTAGAATTAGTTTCTTTTAATTACAACTGTTTATAAAATAAGATAACCCTTTTCATGAAAACAAATTCGCCAAACCTAGACATGCTTGTATCAAGGTCTGGCCACACTGTCCACAAAGTCGAACCGGTCGAATCTGGTGAAAAGTTCGAAGGTTCGTCGAACCGGTTCGACACAGTCGAACCCCGAAAGTTCGACCTAAAAATCTGGTTCGACAAAAGTTCGCGACACCCCTACTCAGTACACTTGACAATTACAGTAATTCTAATAACGTTGCTTCTAATTCCGAATAAGGGAAAATATAAAACTATAGTTTAAACATATCTTGTGGTATTTGTTGCTTGAACTATTCAAACTATTGGATTCAAAATTATTCGGCCAAAATCACTATTCGCTTCGAATTCGATTCGGACCCAAAATCCTCTATTCGCCCATGCCTAGAAATAACCAATCAGTGCTGCCCTCAATTCATTCCTTAGCCATCACCATCTAATCCGAAGCCAGCTGGCGAGCCTGTCGCACATGCGCATAGCAGTCGAACCTGAGTCAAACTTTTCACAAAAGTTCGAAAAAGTCTAACCTGGTCAAACTCGAACCTCGACTGGTTCGCGACACCCCATCTAAAACTGAACCCAGTGGTGCAATAATCTCTGGAGCGGATTATCGCTGGAAAAGAATACAACAAAAATAACTTTAACCGTATTTTGACTCGGAGTTCTTTGTACAAAGATAAGCAAAGGTACCATCCAGACGCTTTTCTTTTTAATTAATGATTGCTTTCATAATGCAACATGAATGCACAAATTGCAAGTCGGATGCAGTTTCGAATTTTGCGGATGCGGATCTGAAGCGCTTACAAAGTATGCGGATGCGGTTTGGCTGCTAATAGACTGCGGATAACTAAACTTATCCACGCAAGGATTTTTTTTTTTTTTTTTTACAATTTTTTTAAAATGAATTGCGAGACAAAACAGTAAACACAGACCTGTTTTTGCCCAAATTGTAATCCTGATCTTGGATCAAGAGGATGCTATAAAAGAGAACAATATGGAATTCTCTCGTGGAAATGGAGCATGCTGGTAAAGTTACAGCGTTAGAGGAGAATTACATAAATGAGGAGCATAGGACGACACAGATGTGTCGTCCTGTCCTCGTCATTTATGTAATTCTCCTCTAACACCGTGCAATGTGGAAGGAAACATCCGAAATTCTAGTGTAAGAATTACTTTCAATCGGAAAAAGGCAAAAAGCAGTACTATGTTTGGTTTCTGCTGATACTTGAATTTCGGCACAACTGCACAGACATATTATTTCTACCACAATTGAAGCCTTTCACAAATTATTTTACATATTCTTAAATCTTACAATAAAAACCAAAAAAGACACCGAGAAAGTTTCTAAGCTGTCAAGAGACCGTCATGCTTTTCTATACATTTTATTGAAGTGCTCACAATAGCTGCATGATGTAACAATGCAACATAAATACATAGTCAATATGTGCGCACCTCATTTTTTTGCACAACAAGTATTATTTGCCTCTAAATGAAACTGATAAATTGTTCAACAAAAATAATGATTTGCTTACAGGTCATCAGTCACAACACTTATGAACCTACACCGAACACGAATTGGGCTTCACGTAAACAAACATTAACCTCTGGTGTGATTGTTCTCACATACTTTTTAGGGATAACTCCCAAAACAGTGAACATTTCTTGGTACACAACAAAGTTAAAAACTTAATTTTTCCCTACAGTTTTGTTCCAGGAATATGAAAATAAGTAAACAATAGGCCTCCACGAGCCCATAACAAACAAGGGATGGGTAACAAAATGTGAATAGACACTGAAGAGGACACAAAACGGGACGTGTCAATCAGAAGTCACCTTAGTTAGAAATGTTGGCAGTGCACATCAAGATGAGGCTGCATTAAAGCATAGTATATAAAGTAAATAAAAAAGACCAAAGCAACTCTAGGTTAACTTTCAGCCTCAACAATGCTCCTAACAATGTAAGGCGAATGGTTCGATAGGCTTGCAGTGCACAAAGTTTTGCATCAAAAAGCAGGTTACTTGTCGGCATCATCTACTGCATGGGGGCGTATTCATTTTGGGATTATCTTCCAGGCAAGCTTTCTCCTTTTTTGAAATTGAAGTATCTTAAACAAATGAAGACACACAGCTCTTCAAACAAAATGCAATTAACAGGATGTTGAAATCAGGCCAATTTCCAATTAGCTTTTCTGTCTAGTCTTTCTTCCTGCAACAATCTCAGCACACAACCCTCACAAGAAAAGAAAAGATCATGAGAGCATGAGCAAAAAAATGCCCAAACAAAAGGAGTGCTCGTTAGCAATATGCATCCCAGTGAAAGCGGACAGCAGTGTTGCGAATCACACTGAAAAGAATCCCTGAGGAATCTCAGTAGGTGAAAAGAGGGGCATCAAGAAACTCCAGCACCACTCAAATCTCAGCAGTGTACTGCATGCTCCTCAAACAAGTTATAAATATACCTGCAATGCTGTTTGAACAATTACTCTTACATGTTCAAAAAAACTTTGGAGAAGCAGATTTGTATTCGACTTGACTTTAAATCCCTACAAGGGTCCTTTTCGAGTAATGCCCTCCAGCTGTGGAGCACCACCCTGCCACATGAAGTTGTAAATCAGCGATTGGAGGAACCTCCAAGAAAAGAGATTATCTGATGGCAGAGCTGTCTGCCAACAACGCAACTCCCAGCCCCAATATTTTCTTTATGTTTGCATCCCAGCAACCAGATTCAGGCACTCTGACCAGTTTAGAGTCTGAAAGAATCCACGGCATATCCAAAAGCCGAACCCAATTAGCTCCACAAAAGAAAACGTACCGAGACGAATGAGAAAAAAGGACGAGAAGCTCGCCAGAAACAACCACATCCGACTAGGATGGAGGGAGCCACCAACCAACCCACGACGACAACAGGAAGGTACACCCAAAGCGCAGCCCAATTCTCTCGGCAGCCCAAGGAAACGAGAGAGGACAGACAACAAAGCAGCCCCGACAACTTTTCACCCGCGCATTGCACCCTGGGGCAGTATTGCGGAAAACACAAAACAGACTTCTCGATTTTTGTTGCGCTATGGACGGCGGGTGCAAGCCAGAGCGCCAGCTGCGGGATGGGCGGGTCGCTTAGGCACTGCCGCCGGCACCCTTCAGGAAGTTGCTCAAGAAGCTCTTGATGGCGTTGGTGACGAGAGACTTGACCATGGCGTTCTCAGTGAGGAGCTTCATCAGGGCGCCGGGGTCCTTAAAGTCCCCGAAGTTTTTCAGGGTGTTCTGGATGGTGTCGGCCAGGTTGTCCTTCTCCTTCTCCGGGAGCTCGCGGATGATGTCAGCAGCGGGGCGCGTCTCGGCAGCGCTCTCCTTGCCACCAGACTCCTTGGCGCCATCCTTGGAGTCCTTGGAGTCCTTGGAGCCACCCCCGAACATGCTGCCTGCATGCAAGGAGGAGAGCATGAGGGACACCCCGCTCGGCTGAGGACTCGAGGACGCTTGATATGCAGCAGAAATCTGATGTGACCGAGCTTTAGTTGCATAAAACCATCTTCATAGGATAAAGAATCAAAGCAGTATAGAAAGCAGACTACACACAAATCATGTATGCATGAGAACTGGTGCTGCTGCAGCTTAATCCATAAGAGAAATTGCACAAACGTGCACCCTCACAAAAACTGAAGAAGACATATAGGGATGGGATAAGAAGTCTCCACTTGAGTTTTTGGTGCCCAGTCAGCGAATAAGTGTGGGGCGAGTTGTATTCGTGCTCTACGTCACCCAAAGCTAATGGATACAGCGGCAGTGTTCTTCAGCGAAGTCAGAAGTCGCGAAAAGAAACAATTCTTGCCGCCTCTTTCATGGAGTGAAAAGATCTATCCAGAGATCTCCTCTGGAGATACGTTTTTAACCCGTTAATGTTAATGAGGGCTAGGACACGTGGCCTTTGGCACTAGACTGGGCAACAGATGGCACATTTCAAAAAACTTTTTTATTCTTCAGTCCCAGCTTTTGATTCATTGCATTTGTTTACCTCCCAGATGGAATCTTTCCTACTTTTCTGGCCAGCAAAATCGCACCTCATAAAATTCAACACACTATCCCGAAGAAAAAGAGATAAATTGTGGCCGACAAAGTCGTATGGCCGGCGACGCCCAGGCGACATCGCAGAGTTGCCCGTGAGGCATGGCCGCCCTTCGCGAGAACCCATCTTCCGGGAATGAAGGAAGGCGGCAGCAATCTTGCCATCCGGGCGACGTCCCGCATGCCAAAGACGCGACGTAGCCGAACGCTACTCCGCCATGCGCACGATGACGTCACCCCGGCAGTGGCTGATGCTGGCCAGGTTGCGCAACTGCGCGACTTTAGCGGCTTTTTCTGGAAGCGGCTGTGTCACGCAGCGTCCCCGTGGCCCAAGGCAACACCGCTTCTCAAGGCCACCGTTCTCTCCCTCCCTTTTGCTTCTTTTTTTTTTTTTGCAAGTTTAGGAACGTGCTGCGCGTGCTGCAAGGACCGACGATGGGTGCATTGGGATGCTGCAATGTGATGCGCAATATTTAAGTCTGAATCACCGTAATGGACCGACTAAAGCGACGAAAATGGCCGGAACTCGGTTATGCAACTGCCGGAAGACAGGGTTCCGGCAAGACAGGCTCAGTAAAAACCACTAACTTCACTCCAAATGCGGGGAAAAAAAAATAAAAAAAAAATAGTAGCAACCACGTGGTGATGACCGCGCCCCAGACTGGCATCCCGATTACGTCTCGTGTGCGCACGTGGCGATATATCCGCCCCAGAGTACGCGATGAGAGCAGTGGTACGGAACAATTCCACCGACACGCGCGCCGAGGCGACAATCCAATTAACAGCGTCTAGACAGACAGGATGATGGACAGCTGCCTAAAAGTGACAAAGGCGGCAGCTGTCAAGTCGTAACAGCGGAACGGAGCGGCCACGGAGCACAAAAAGTGCACCCGTGGCCCCGGCGCACATATAACGCGATGGCGTCCGAAGGGGCCATCGCAGCGCCATATCGCGATCCTCGCTAAACTTTCGTACACTACGCGAGCAGCTGCACGGCTAAATCGTCAAACCGAGGCAAGCCTCGAAGGAAAGCATCCCAGTGCGCGTGTGACGTTCGACTCAAACCAGCGCTTCTTCGCCAGCTGAAGCGGGGGGCCGTTTAGGGCGTGTCCCGTCCCGAACACGCCCGATCGAGAGTCCGGATCATCGACTGATAATCGGATCGCCCCGCTGAACTACCCCTGAGATTACAACGAGCACGAATCGTTTCCGAGAGGCACATAGATTCGACCGACCAAACGCCCAACAAGCAGCACGTAATCAAGGGTTCCAAGGTCACAGCGCGTTATCCGAAACATTCTTACTACGTCGTGCGCCGAAGGCGTGCAGCGTAAATAAACTCTTCAAAAGTGTCGATAGTTTGTAGCTTATTGCTTTACACAAGATAGGAAACGCGTAGAAGATAGCAAAAAGGGAAACCACACCACACACACACACCGTGCACCGGCACAAAACAGAGGATACGTACCGAAGCCGCCGAGTTTGTTGAGCACCTTGGATCCTGCGCTCTTGGCGAGGTTCTTCTTGGAGTCGTCGTCGCCCGAAACGGCTACTTTAATGTTTTCGTCCGTGCATAACTGGCAAAGGATGTCCTCCAACTCCTTCGTGCTCAGTTTGTCGAGGTGAGCCATGGCTACTGGATATTGGCGTCAAAAGGGATGCGTTCACGTCCCGGCTGTGCGACAGGGGCCTAACGATAGCAACCGAGAGCCAGACAGAGAAGAGGAGTGTGTGGCGAGCAGAAGCCAGAGGCAACGCGGGGGCCCAGGCGGAGAGGAGGTTCGCCAATCAATTGTCCTTGACACAAAAACTGCGCCAATGCGGCAGCAGAGGCGCCTGCCAGGGGCCCCTGGAAAAAGCTCGCTGGGCTCGCTGCTTTTTTCGTTTGCTTTTTAATACTCGGGCCGCGGGCAGAGAGCGTAAAAGTCGTACCCAACATTCTAAAACATTGTTTCCACGTCAAAATACGGATTATTGGAATAGAAGTTTGACTTTCCGATACCCAACGAAGCAATGACATCACATCCGCTCCGCCATCAACTTCCGGTGATGGAGCGAGTTTGCTTTTTCTGCTGGTTGCTTCATTTTCTGCGTTTTCTTCGCTGTTTTGTTTCCGGCCGCCGCCATGAGTGAGCGTGAATTATCACGTGACTCCCGATCAGCTGGTTGTCGCTGATTGGCTGAAAGAACAGGCCGGCAACCAATAGTGTCGCTTCTCCTTGACAACTGGCGTGCGCTCGGCAACAACAAACGTAAAAAAAATATCGTCGCCTCAGCTGTGCTGCTACGGGCGGTGTTGTTGTTGGCTGGCCGGCCGTTGGGAACAAGAGAACCTTGTCGCGTTATTTTGCGTTCGATTCGCGTTCCTTAAATGCTCTTTGCGTGCCATTGCTGACCAGCGTACAACCAGCTACGAACCTTGGAAATTGGCCCTACCGCACCTCCACTTGGCCGTTGGTGAGTTGCGGGTTTTTGTCTTCGCGAAGCTCGAAGATTTGGCGTCTCGGGGCTCGGCGTCTCGACCGTAGGTTTCGGCCCCTTAGCCTCGGGCTCGAGTAACGTACCCCGTCTCCCCGCACGATCCCTTCGCTTTCGACGATTCGTCTCGCGTTGGGAACGTTGTGTGGAGTTTCGAAAACGACCCTGTGGATGTGGGAGACGCAAAAAAAAAAAAAAAAAAAAAAAAAAAAATCTCAACAAAAGACTTTCTGCGGGGTAAGCTCGTAGGTAGTCTTTTTTTTTCTTTTTCCCCAAGCGAAACATTTTTTTTTTTTTTTGTCTTTCGGTTTTCCGGACCATTGTTTCCTCTGCAAATGCAGCAACGCAGTGTAAAGATTTCGTTGCGGAGTCGGTTCTCCTCCAGTGTTCGGATTAGCCTACTCGCTGTGGGCACTCTGGGTAGCCGATCCTCTGCGCGAGAACCACTGATGTAAGGCGCACCGTGGTGTTCATCTCGGCATTGTTTCTTCCCTGACTTCGCATGTGAGTCTCCTGGCCCCTGCTCTAAAACTATCAAATTGTTTTTTTTTTTGTTTTGTTTTGTTTTTTTCATGCACGGACACGATCCGTGAGGCTCTGGGTTCAACCAAGCTGAAGGCGCTGCTGCTTCATGTCGTTACATGTCTGGATCAGGCCAGAGCTCTGTTGAGGAGAGGCCTCGGAACGAGATCTTTTATCTTTTGCCCGTGTTGTGAGCCTATGTGGTGGTTGCGTGTAACATGTAAGCGCAGAATGTCTCCAGAGTGCTTTCGTCACTCTCTGCGACCTTGGACGCGTATAATTGGCGGAACGTGGTGGTTGCTTCATTTGCATACACGCAGGAGACTCGAAGGTGTCGCGCACTGTGCACGTATTTATGTATACTCTCGCGTCACTGTTACCGTGCGCTGGCCTCTTGCGTCGGCACGGATGCAGGTTTCGCTTGACGACCGACGAGAGAATCAGCGCGACGGCGTTCCGCGAACGCTCGCGTTTCATTGCCCTTCGATCGCACATCAACTCATATCGTTCCTGACCCTTCCGGAGGGCGAAGGCGTGGGGATTTCCATCTGGCAGTTGATCACTATAATAGTAGAAGCCATCTAGCGAACGCTTTCTGCTCAACCTCGTAACCCCCGGTTCGAAGGGAAGCCGTTCTCGGTCGACGCTTGTCGGAGGCCTGCGCCTCTCCGGGCTCCCCTCCGTCGGCCGTGTTGTGTTATCGACTCCGCGAGGACGGCTCCCTTTGTTGTGGTATTACGTCATTCCCGGGATGTCGCGTTGGTGTGCTCTGAACGAGCGCGCTTTCCCCGCCAAAATGCGGGCAGTGCCGTTTCCGAGCCAGGCCAGCTATTTTCGGGGTTCGCGCGTTGCCGCTACACTGATGCCACCGACTCGGCTGGGATCCCGCGGTGCCCTTGACTATTCATGACCGCCTTCGTCATTGGGGCGGTCGTCGGTGTCAGGAAGGTCACACCCTCTGCCACCTCGTTTTGCTCGATGGTCTCGTCCCGTGTCCGCCTGGTGCTTGGCGGGCACGCCTTAGTGATGCAGCACGAAAGCGTGGATCGAGGAGTGACTTACACAGTGGCTCGCTGTTACGTTTGAAGGGCTCGAGGTATGTCGCCTGCATTTCGATTCCCGCTCGGGTGGAGGCACTTTCACTTTTTGTGATTGTGCACTTGCACGCAAAAAACAGTTTTTGTGGCGCCGCCAGGACTCGTTCGGTGATGCGGTCTGGTGCATAAGCGACATAAGGTCAGAAGTTCAGTCAAGTTTAGAGATCAGAGCCGGCCAGCCTGGATAAGTTGGCTGAGGCTGATACATCTGCATGCTTACCCAAGCTGGGAATATGGGCTGGTCGTCTTCCGAGAGCACAGAGGCTACTAGTAAATTAAATCTTGGGGAAGGACTAACCGAAATGGAGAATGCGCGGTGTGTAGCTAAAATAATACGAGATAAGTTTGATTCCCAAAGGAATACGAACAGAACCTCCGTAGAAATAGGAGTGACATAGGCTGAAAGAGAGAGAAATGTAAGAGTACGGGTGTTATCATTTGTGCACGTGGAGAACCCTCTCCGGCGAGAGCACGAGTGCTGAGATTCGGAACCAAGGCAATTAGGGTAATTGAGGAAAGGGACACCCTGTGTCGTATATGCCAAAGCGCGGTTGAATACTGTAGCGTGTTTGAAAATGCGCAGACCGTGAAGGAGCAGGCGACGTGGCTACACTCTAAAAAATGCCTGCGCCTCTACTTACCCGCAAAACACTCAAAGTGACAATCTCTGCGATCTACGAAATCAGCTCAGCAAATGATGAGGCGGAGCATCCGTTTAGACCTAAAAATGAAGTCTGCGCTGTAGCATTACGCAATGCAAAACGTCATGCTTGCATTGCGTAATGCCACAGCGCAGACTTTATTTTTATCTCTAAACAGATGTTTTACCTCATCATTCGCCGAGATGATTTCGTAGATCGCAGAGATTGGCTCTTTGAGTGTTTTGCGGGCAAATAGAGGCGCAGGCATTTTTTAGAGTGTAGAACGCCCTGATCCGGCGCTCAATCCACGTCTAAATTGTTGTTTACACTCTCGGAAGAAGCTGCATGCAGGCCGCAATGCTGCCGGAGTCCGAGAGCGAGCGATATTGCACCCCAAAGGCGATGCTGTGTCAGTAGCCAAAGGAGTGGACCTCTACGTTTTTGCTAGCGAAGATTGCATCACCACTGGAGCGGGATGCATCTCACCGGGGGATCGGTGGCCGAGTGGGCTAGCTCACACCAGCTCGGAGGACGTGGAGCAAAAGCTCGCGCTGCAGAACCCAGGGATCCTGGGTTCAGTCCCCACCCCTGCCCGTTTCGATCTGGATGAGCGTCGTACCGGCGTGCTGTCGTGAATCACTACTGCGTGGTGCACGTTTAAGACCCCAGGCTAGCGGTTGTACTGCACTGGCTAAATTGCTCATCTACAGCGAGTGACACGCTGTATAGATATCCGCACAACCCCAATGGCGTTCCTAGCGCATTGCGGGGCAGTATACTTGCAGGCATATTTGAGGGTATAGAATAGATCTATCATCGCCTCGTTACGAATCCTCGTGTCGGGTTGCATTTCGCGGAATTTTCCTTCGTTAAACTCGCAGTAACGAGACTCCATTCCTTTCGGCAGAGTAGTCACTAATCGACGGATCTCTCTGACGGAAAAAAAAAAAAAAAAAAAATTAAAAGAAAGATTGCTTGTTTGATTGGTTGAGAGTCGACTGTTGCCAAACTGCTTTCGAAACTTCTCTAAAGTTAGCTCGGCGCGCTTTCACTCGCTGAGCGAGTCCGCTCTCCGATGTGAGCGCTCTCCCCGTGTGTCTGAAGGCAGATTGCCAAGGGTGACGTGTGATGTTCGTGTTTTGTAGAGCGAGGCTTCTCTTGCTTCTGCAGATTGCAAGAGGGTACACATATTTGGCACGTTGCCGTAGAAAAATTGTGTTCGCGTCAATCATTTCGGCGATTGCAGTATACTGGTTCTCTACTGTAAACCGCTTCACCTTTCTGCTGCTGAAGACTGCACTCATTTACTACAAACCATAATGTTTAAAGAGGCGTAGGGAACGCGGAGATCAAATTAAGCAGATGTCTTACTGGGGGAATATTTTCATTCTTTGCCTGGTGACTCGGGGCAGAAATGGTAGTGCACCCGGTTTCCGTGCGGTGCCTCTGTGATACGAATCCGAATTTTTCAGAGCTTTTAAACCGAATTATTTGGTATACCTCTGGTATTGAGGGCTTTCCTGGCCTTTTAAGCACGCGAGCGGCGGCACACGCATAATAATTGTCCGTCTTTCCCCACACCATTGGCACAACGCTGCGCACTTTTTTCTTTTTTTAACGCTTTGCACGCATGTGTGTATTTCATTTTAACCTTGGTGGTTTCGGTATCACGAAAACGTCATTGTTTTGAACTCGAGGCTAAGGCCACTGAATGTTCCCAAAGTACCACATTCACTCAAAATGCTTGTGGGTTTACATTTTTCGCAGAGCACTCGGAGAGCCAATCACTGCGATCCACGGGGGAGTTGTGCGAACGACGAGGCCAATACCTTTTAACCTAAAAAGGAAGTTTGCGGCGTGACTCTGGTAGCGTTTGCATTAATGCGACTAAAAAAAAAAAAAAAAAACATTTAATTGAGCGATGTCCAATCACGAGGACCCAATCCCCCTGTCTATTCCAGTTGTTACATTTCGATTCGATGTTCTACGGACGCATCCATCAAGACTTTTTGTGCTTCGTCACTCGCCGAGCCTCCTCCGTGAATCGTAGTGATTGGCCCTCTGTGCGCTCTGCGGGGAAAGTGGACGCACGAGAGCATCTAAAGGTTAGTGTCCTTTGGCGTCTGGGGAAACCAGCCCATCGAGTTTCCTGATTGACGGATGTCGGGCCATCTTGAAGCCCGTTTGCACTCTGGCGAGCAGGCTCTGCCAGGTTCGCACGATTGGATTCGATTGTTCAGGGTCGCCAGTTTGTAGGCATCTATGTAAAAAAACGCAATAGTTAAAAAAAAGGGGTGGGGGGAAGGGTTCAGTGCCCCTCAGCACGGCGCGTTGGAGGCATGGAACTCTCAGTCATGTCTCAGACGGATATAATATAAATATCGCTTTATCTCAATACGAAAACGTTCTTATTCTCACGTGGCAGGTCGCCGCCAGTGGTCGCGAGCGTTGCACTTGATTCCGCGGAAAAGTTGCACGGACGGCGTGAATCTTATGATGAGGGGGAATTCAGAATAAAATCGAGCGGAAACAGACACAAACTTAAATTATGCCTCATCCACGCGCTCAACTCACTGCGTTGTTTTATAACAAATTGTATTCCTCTTTTATTTATTTATTTTTTCCTTTTGTGTTTTATACCAGAAGACCGAGAAGACTTGATTCCCTTCTCACGCATCGCGGGTTTGAGTAGCAGCCTCTATTATTTTGCGGTCATTATTTCAGGCTCAGTGCAACCCGTTTCTTTCTTCCCTCTCCTTCTTTCTCGTCTTTGAATGATGCTCGGTCGGTTGGTGAGCAGGCTGATTGTAGACGCGAGGGCGAAGAGGACGGGGAAGACAACGCTTGCGTTCTCGCCTCTGGTTCTTCGCTCGGACGGTTGGCGGCGGACGGACGGCCTTGCTTCGCCCGCGGCCTGATTTCTGGGAACAGAGGTCCGAGGCGGCGGAGAGACGGACTCGGAGCACGAAGGCAAACTTGAGGGGACTCGCGGCGAAGGTGAACAACAAACGAGAGGATAGCAGCGCCGTCATTCTCGTCGCCGTTCGCGAGATCTTCGGGGTCAGGGTGGAAGCCCGCATCAGTTGGGATTCTCTCTCTCTAAGGGCCAGAGTTGTTATTGAGTTACCGGTTGTGAGACGGCCGCGGTGTGGAAACGCGGGAGGAAGGGCGCTAGAAACGCCTGGGATCGCGCCTCTCCCTCGTGCTAGGTGTTTGGTGCATGCATCAAATCGGGTGCACGTGCGACCCTGTCCGACGGAGACGGCCACGCGTTCACCCGGGCTCTTCAAAGTAGAACTGCTATCGCCGTTTTTATCGTGCCTATGCGTACCTACCCTTATAATTCCTTGTGTTCAGTTTTATTAATTGTATTTCTTCTCCCACTGTTGTGTACCGAATGGGGCAGGGCATTCAAGCTGCTTGTACTGCTTTTTTCCTCAGCTTCCACCATACTTGCCTGCTGAATAAAGCTAGTTTATTATTATTATTTTCCGAGACGTCCAGTGTCAGTGATGCCAATCTCCGCGGTCGTTTCTTCCCCACATTTTATCGGAAAATTCCCTAGCTTTTCAGAAATGTGTTAATTTGCGTCAATATTGAGATTATGGTTATGGAGTAGCTTAGCACCGTTCACACACTTGCAACCGAGTAGGACGGAAAGAGACAAGACCAGTTTTGAAGCCTCTTGCGACGTCTTAGGATCAGCTCCGCAGCAGCGCATCCGGTCCTAAGACGTCGCGAGAGGCTTAAAGGGGCGGTGCAATGATTTTCAGGCAATTAATTGCTGAAATCAATCTGTGTCACCCATGGAACGAAGAACAGAAAACCGTATTTTCTTGCGAGGGCAAGTTTTTATGTAAGAAAATGAAACAAATCCATGGTCAAAGTGTATCTCAACTCCACGTCGCCTTTCGAGTGACGTACTCTGGGGGATCACGTGGTTTCCCCTTGGGTTCTCTCGTCAGAGACCCCAGCCCCTTCCTCCGCGATAATCGGCTTTTAAAGGATAAGCATCGTCGAAGGTCGCGGCGAGCGATCGACACAAAATACGGTGCGCCACGGGGGTGACGGCGAGGGTAGCAGCGAAGGGGGAAAGGTTTTGTTCACTTCCGCGTATGCCCCAGAGTACGTCACAGATCAAGCGGCTGCAGAGCGGCAAATATTTCGTTTTCTTCTTTGCGATTACGTACCGGAATAGCAGTTTTCGGGGCAAGTTGACGCGTTCGTGGTCACTTGTGCTTGGATAAACAATATAAAAAATACAAATTGCCCATTCTTTCAACACTAAAATCGTTCCCTCAACCGGGCTTGCCTCACTCGGTTGCAAGTGTGTAAACGGGCCTTAGTTGGGTGGCCATTTAATAGTTACATTTGCTTCGTTGCAACCTTTTTCCATAATTAAACTTGGTTACTTTGGCCTTGTGTGGCCCCCCAAAACCGCTGTTGTTACCACTGCAGATTATTTCTGGGGCAGCCGGCCGAGTGCCCGCTGCACTCGGCCTGCACGAGGAGGAAAAAGGGAAGGAACGTGTCTCTAAAACCCTCTGAAACCCATTGAAAATCAGTCCCTATATTTGAACAAATTTCCCTTTGCCCCTACACGATGACCGAAATCCCTCGATCTAGGGAAACATCCATAAGGTTGCCAGCACTGTCAGCCTCGACCCTTTGGCTCATTGTGTGCGTTTGTGTCTGCGTACGCGCGTTTGTGTTCTGGCGCATTATTTGTCGCTGATAATTCCTCGTGTGTTGTCTCGGAGCCTTTGTGGGGGCGCATATCAAGCCGGTCATCGGTTCGGCGGAAGCGGCCCCTCTCCGGGCGATGCTCAGCTGGTTCGGCCCCTCCGATACGAGAGTTGGCTTCTGTCCAGGCCGCACGTCAGACAGAAGAGGGTCCTATCGCCAGTGCGCCTTTCCTTTGTTCACGTTTGCTTTATGGGCGGAAGCTCCGAAATGTGCGCGTCAGAAGTGTTCGTCGTCGATGAAGGGCCAAAGAGCAGACTCGGGGCAGAAACAGGGCTAACTAATACGGAGGATGGAGGGAATAACACAATGTTTGCGTATTGCGTTTCGCTCGTCCGTTCTGTTAATAGCCTGTGCGCTCGCTGCCTTCGAAGCAGCTGCGTCGCCAGGACGGCTTTTTCGGGAAGGGGGAAGAGGGGTTCGGGAGGGCTTGGCCCCAAAATCACCCCGTCTACGGTCTACGCCGTTCCTTCGAAGTATCCGTAATCGTTCATGTCCCACAAACGAGCCTTTTTTTTTTTTTAGATTGTATTTGCTACAATGCTTTGGCGCTGCAGCTTCTTTTTGTAAATAAATACATACACATGAAGGGGGCCCGATTTGGGTAGATGATATTCATTGCGATCTCTTAAAGTGCATCGCTTGCGAAGTTATAGTTAGCGGAACAGACTATAAACAACGACGAAAGAAATCCCTGGAAAAGGGGAACAAAGGACAAACACAAATCTCCAAACACAGCTAGGTGACTGGTGCGCGACCGAAAACATCCGCCTGGTCCGGGTATCGAACCCGGGACCTCTTGTCCAGCCCGCTTGCACCTTTGCATTTAATTGCATTATAATATATAACAATGTCAGATATGAAAATGCATTTACCGAATTGTAGCTTACATACGAGAATGTTTTAAACCCTTCAGGGTATCAAGCTTTACATCCATCAGGGTGTAATGTTACAGCCTGAAACTGTATTGAAGTTACTCCCCGTACCTGAAGGGTGTAACACACACCCAGAAGGGTTACACCCTTTAGGGTGTTGCACCAACAGCCTTAGTTTGCTGACGAACACCCTAAGCATAGGGGATTTTAGCAGCATCGAGAAATTGTTTCATAGGAACAAGTTTTCAAGCAACCTATGGTTACATGCACAGGAACCCTAAATACAGAAGCACTGAAGCATGAGACGAGAATCATATGACCCTGTTAACTCCTGCACCGCTTTATGTACTCACAACTGAAAGATACTTATTCGCAGGTGAGCGGCTCCACGGCTACGAGTTGGTTACTTTGTTCTCATCAATATTTCATATGAAGCATATCTCGCAGAATGTACTCCAAGTAAAAAAACATTGTTACTTTGTTCTCATCAATATTTCATATGAAGCATATCTCGCAGAATATACTCCAAGTAAAAAACATTGGAACAGGTCTAGTCGTAGATCTAGTCGTTAAAATACCCTTCGCTAAAGCTGTCCCCCACAGCAACCGCAACGCCCTTTTCCACACCCCTTAAAAATGAAGGGTGTTCCGAGCAACACCATTCTGTTTTAGGATTAAAAAGACTGTATTACTACTCGAAATACGGGTATTGGATAAAAGCCCCTGGAAACCGCTTTTTATTCCCTTAAAGCCACACTGGTTATACATCATACAAAAGACAGTCTGCAAACAAATTTGAACGCGAGTCACCGCGAGATCCGTGCTTCCAATGCTGCAATGGCAATGAGTTCAAAGAGAAACTTGGGCACGCGGGATTCGAACCACAGGGTGCAACATTGTTGAGTGTGTAGGTGATGACTCGATGGACGCAGAAAAAGAAAGCGCGTGAACTTTTTGTGTACCTAATTTTGTTAGAGGAACACCGCTTTGCTTTCTTACTGTTTTAGGGGAGCCCCGTCCGCAAGAGGGTCCTCTCATTTTGAACCCTGTATTAGCCGTCCACGCGCAGTCGGATATACCAGTTTTGCACCCCGGAAGGCAGTCGACTTATTCCACCCAAGGATACATAGTCGCTGCGGGACGTTAGAAGATAGCTTCCCCAGACGGGTCTGTCTTCTCTCCCCCCCCCCCCCCCCCCAAAAAAAAAAAGAAAAAAAGAAAAAAATCGAAACAAGAAAAAAAAAAGAAATAACGTCTCATTCATCACGTTTTGTGATAACGCGAGGCCTCCTGCACTCCGTGAAGACGTCCAACACGTTTCCCGAAAACTGTTCTTAATGCGACGCACTATGGTTGGATTAGACAAGGGCGGATTTATGGGTGGGGGGGGGGGGGGGGGGGGGGGCGGGGGCGGGGCAGGCAGGCAGAGTTGGCAGTCTCACGGACGGATGTGACGTCACGGGCGATGCGTTCCCAGATGTAGTATTCTGTTACCTAATATTTGGCATTTCATCAAAAACTAAACATTTCTTCCCCCAGAAAGCTGCTGTGTGTCGTTTTTTTTTTTTTCATAAAAAGTTGTTTTTGGGGGCTCAAAGAAAGGAGGGGAAGGTCTTCTCTCTCTCTCTCTCTCTCTCTCTCTCCCTCCCCCCGTTCTTAAATTCGCCCAGGGATTAGATTTGATTATGGCGGCGTAACCCATCGTATCGAACGATCACAGTGCGAAAAAAAAAAAAAAAAAAGCACTGAATCTAGCCAAGCAATAACGAATACAAAACACTTAAGCACGATGACCTGCTACCCCTGGCGTCTAGAGCGCCTGAATGTCGCCGGCTCAGCAGTAACATTGATGCATCCTATCTCAGCATTCAATCGGGCGATGTTGTCCAAACCAGGACCTACTAATGTCCAAACGATAAGGGCAAGTTACGCGCGCGGGGACGAGTTACGGCGTCTGGCCAATGTCACATGCTCGATAACTTTTTTTCTTTTTTTCCCCAACGTGATCGCTAGTTCTTCGCGGTCAGGCGTTCGTTTTCTTTCTCTGCCGCCTTTCTCGCTGCCGCTGCCCGGTTTCGAAATCTCCCTTCTTCGTTGGATGTCAAGACCAGGCCACTCCCGCTTACGGCGAGGGGGTGACGATGTCGACAGTCCGAGACGCAGGTAGAAAGGAGGGAGGGGCACGTGAAACCGGTAGGGGTGATGACATAATGCGGGGACGAAGAGGAAAAGGGGGGTGAACGGAAGTGCATGATAGCCGAGGCCCGCCGAGTGCGCGATAAAAAGGCAGGATCCCGTGGCGAGGGGTGAGTGGTCGAGCCAGAGAAATGACTGTGAAGATACCTCGAGCCGCGAGAGACTATCGGGAGCTGTGGCTACTTTGTACTGATGCGGAGAAGTTCCGAAGAATATCAACGGTAAACTGGATTGGGGCTGCGCACTTCGTCGTATTTTGATTGTCGCTAAAATTTAGGTCCAACTTCTCTCTCTCTCTCTCTTTGTATGTTGATATGTATAAGAAAGAAATATACAGAGCGAGAGAAGAAATACGTTTCTTGACGCATACTCACACCAGCGTGCGTAGTATATAATATTGGTTGGCGTTGTTTTCGTGCGGTTAGCTCTTTTCTGCTGACTTCGGAAGGAGGACCCCGGTGGACGTCCGCACTATTTTTATTTACAATCCGCCGACATCCATATCTCCTGCGAACGACGCAGAGCTCTCCGTTCTTGCTTTTCGTTGTGCGACTTTCGGCTGTCCCAGCGCCCATCACGAATTTTGCGCGGGCGTGTTTTGTGGCGTTGCAGTTCGTTGACCTTTGATCACGCGTCCACGACGAGATCCGACCCCGCCATTGGCCGCGTTGGGTCACGTGAGTGTGACACGTCACAGCTGCGTTGAGCTCTTGCGCGACCTACGCAGGAGCTACTCTGTTCATTTGTTATATATAAAAAGGAAGGGGGAAGGCTCTGTGTTTCTATAATGGCCGATGTACGAGGTCGCCCGCTTTAGATTGCGATTCTTTTTCGTTTGCTTTGCATGTTTTTTTTTTTTTTTCTTCCTTCTTTTGTTTGTTGTTATTGTAATGCCTTTGCGAGGAGGGTTTGCCGTTGGCGTTTCCGGCTTGTGCCGTTTCAGCTTTTCTGTTTGTCGTTTTGGCCAGCTCGCAATGTCGTCTCTCTTCTTTGTCCGATGACGTCCGCTCGGTTCGCGCGCTTTCATTTCTCTTTTTTGTTTTCTTTTTAAATTGATTTGTTGCGATGGCAACGTGCACGAATCATAGCAATTCACTGGACACCTTTCTAAATGAGAATATAGAAATGTGAATGGCTTATTAACGGCAGGTGCCTCGGGGAAATTCGGGGCGCAGTTCGGTGCGCGACACAGCACACGAGGCAAAGTGTGTTGCGTTCGATCTACTGGTACTCCAAACACTGTATATAAAATAAAATTTACACATAATATATATATATATATATATATATATATATATATATATATATATATATATATATATATATATATATATAAAATAAATAAACGTGATGACATCCGTTTTGTTGATTGTACGACACAGGCCGTGCAAAGCCTCATTTGCTGTTTTGGAGACGCAGCCTCGAGCCGTGTGCTCTTTACAGGGGGGCAGGGGGTTCCCCCCACACGACACGTGCAGCGCTCGTGCTCCGCAGGTGATTATTTCCATGTTTAGGACGCTTCAAGCAGCTGCTCTTATCGCTATGTGACCCGTTGCCCTTTGTTGGGCGCTTATCGGCCACCGGGGTTCGCTTTCCCTGGAGACTGCCCGGTCAGGAGGTGAAGCCATATCGTAGGGGCCAAAGATTGACCGATCGGCTTTCTCCCTCCCAAAATTCTGCTCGTCTGCGGGAAGTCCAGCGGCGTCAGAAGTGTTTGGCAGTTGAGGGGTGGCGAGGTGCGACCGCCCCCTTCCCTGTTCCCACTCCACTGTGGAAGCTTACCGTTATATCCCGAAAGATAGCTTACCCAAAAACGAAAGCAAGTCGGGTGAAAAAGGGTGAGCGAACTTTCGGTAAATTATAAAAAAAAAAAAAAATAAAAAAAAGTTGAAAAATTGGTATAGTTCGTTGCAACCTAAGAACGAAGGGCGAGGGTAAGACTGGCCGGGGAGGAGGAAGCAGACGGAACGCTAAAGAGAGAAGGAGGTTTCCCCCTCTCTTCTCCAGCGTTCCGTCTGCTTCCTCCTCCCCGGCCCGTCTTACCCTCGCCCTTCGTTTGCGGCCTGCGAAAGTTGTGATTGCAGGGAGGGGCGATAAACAAGACGACTTCCTTCCCAGTCAACAATGTTCGATTATCTCCCGTCGTGGCTAAGTAACACCATTTATGACAGGGCCCTGCAATTATTAGAGGTGGGCTATCTTTCGGTATTTTTTTTTTTTTTTTTTATAAGAAAAGAGAAATCGTGCAAAAAATAAGGGTCTGGCTTGCATCAACGGCGTGGTCCGCTGGTAATTCATATGTAACTTTTATTTTTCCCTCTTTTTTTTTTTTTTTTTTTTGCTGCTGCTGCTACAGGTTTGTTTTTACGAATCCAGGTAGAAATAGACTTTCGTGCGCACGCGTGAAATGATTCGTGGGCTTCTTTGGATGCCCAGTTTATACAGCTGTAGCAGTTTCGCAACGCTCGCTTCCATGTTCCGATGTCGGTAGGTCTTCTCGTAGCTTTCGCAACGGCTACACAGGCAGCTCGTTTTATTCTGGTCTTTTTTTTTTTTTTTTTCTCTCTCTCTCTCTCCCTGAATGGCTGAGTTTTTGCAAGCGAGGGCGCGTTGAATGCAGCGACTTTGTCGTGCGCCACTCGGGGAGGCCTGTTTCGATCGCAGCAGCAGCATTGAGTGGACGAACGTCCAGTGGCCGTGTTGCCATGTCGTTCCTCCCACGTCGTCGTCTCTCCTTTGTGTGCCAAGGACGCAAGTTTCGTTGGAAAAAAAAAAAAAAAAAAAAGAGAGCCGCGCGCTATAATTTGCGAGCACGAGTCGCGACGGAAATAGTTGCGCCGCTGGGTCGGTCGCGGCGACCACCAAAAGGCGCGACTCCCTCTGCATGAGTGACGAAGTAAAATTTTATTGGGAAACCGATTGACGCGTACGAGGCTGTTAGTCTAAATAGGTGACTCAAAATTTTATTTAAAAAAATATTTCTGTGCCGTTTAGGTAGGCTAAATACTTCTTATTCTATTACATACATACAGAATAAAGTGTGTGCAAGTGGAACATCCGCGCGTTTCCCACTAAAACAGCTGCTTATAACGAACATTTTCATGATGTGGCTTGTACCATCTGTTTGTGATGTGAGCAGGTGCAATTCAGATGCAGGCCAGTTCTGAGAAAAATGTGGCCATAGGCTGTTGCCACTTGCATAAAACTACTTTGCCGGAGCCTATTCAGAGTGGGTAAGCGTTACGTGGATAATCTGTTATGCCCTGCAGCCTGCAGGGTGTGTACTTGATTTAAGCATATCTCGGAAATAGATCCTTTGTAGTGCTGCATACGTATTTGTAGTTGCATAACTGATTTTTTTTTTTTTTTTTCATCCGTTGGAGACTTGATAATTCCAAACCAACATAAAAGGTACAAGGAAAAAGTTGTGGATTGAGCTCAGTGACAAACACTAATGTTTCCCCTTCAAAATTCAACCAATTAATTGCCGATTATAAGCTGTCATCAGAGGTGTAATTTGCACTTCACGGCATATTGTCGGAGAAGTGAGAATATATATAGTGACAGCAGAGAACAGTTCTTATATAATTGAGGGAGAGAGAGAGAGAAAATGAAGGTTGTGGAGAAACTGGTATATAACATTGAGAGAAAGCTAAAGAAAATATACAACTGTTTGGAGAGATTGGAAGTCTTAAAAATGGTGTGGTATATAATGGAGATTTCGCCAAACATTAGCCAAACTTTTGGAGTAAAACTATGCATTGCACTTAAATAAAATAGGTACCAGATTGGTCACCATCCAGGGGCCTTGCTATTGAGCTACATACCATTCAAGATAATTAAGAGTTCAATTATTTTTTTTTTATAATGACCCTTTTAATTAGTGAAAATGAACAGGTAGTTCCAATTAAAAACTTGATCGGCATCATTGAAGGCGACTAAATCAGTCAATTTTAGATGGATTTGGAGCACATAATATGCTTCATTTTTCTAGATCCCCAAAATGCATCCAACTTCAACGTGCCCGCACTTTCTTTTTTTTTTTAATATTATTTGCATTTTTGTTTTACTAGCCTTGCACCTGTAGCATAACCGGTAACATCTGCACATCACCACTCTTCGGATTTTTTAGTAAGACTTGGAGTCTTCCTGAAATTAGCTGATTTAGTGGTTTTCGATGGTGCCCGGCAAGTTTCTAATTGGAACCCGAGGTTTATTTTTACTAACCAAAGTGTTAATTGTGCAAAACTAATTAATGTCTTAATTATCCAAAACGCTACAACTCGCAAAATTGGCTCCCCGGCAGTGACTGATGTGGCACCGATTGTTTTTCTCCGTGATGCATAGCTTTTGCAGGACAAGTTTGGCCGATGCTCTGTGAAACGTCCAGCACGTTTCACAAACACCTACGACCCTATATTTTACATTCCATCGTAAGTGGAACCAGCCCAAAATGCTTCGAAATTTTAACACACACAAATAGGGTCCGCTTGAATATGAGTCATGCGGTCCTCCTCCAAAATCGTGTGTTCTATCCTCTGTGTGCAGTGTGCAAGACGAGTGGTGTTCGTGTTGAGCCATGCTGAGTGGCATTGCCAGCTACTTCCTCAACGCCCCCACCCCCACGGCGGATGATGAGCTCAGCTACCGAACCATGGAAGCCGAGGACGACTGGCTCCTCGTGGACGTCGCAGGTATACATGCGGGCCAAAGACGCTCACTGTGTTAATCATGTGCAGCCCCCTTGCTCTGCGGTGCCTTTATTGACTGTCCCAATGGGAAGAGCAATTCTGTTCAGAATATATCTGATAGCATAGAACGACAGTTCTAGGGTTCTTGAGCCTTACCCAGCTTCCCCGTTTTTCCCTTTTGCAACGAAACATGGTCCAAGACCATGCGCTCTTCTTATGTGAATTAACACCTTACTTTGAGTGTCCTGGTTGGGACTGTTTTCCTCGCAATGAGGTTACAACATGTGGCCCATTAGTTCTTCAGGTGTAACCGAGCTGAAGACATGTGGGTCCTTCTGTGGAATACCGGAGTATCCCCCACCTAAAATCGAGAAAAAATTGGGTGAAAATAAGAAGTGGGCTAACTTTCGGTGTGCAGTGAAGAAAAGTTGAAAATATGCTATTTTTGGATTATGTGTTTCTGCCAAACATATTATTGTGGCGAGGGGCAATGAAGCAAAGATGACTGTACTTCCCAGTCAGCAATGTTCCATTATATCCCTCCATAGCTAACTAGACACTATAACTAGATACATTATATCCTGCCATAGCTAACTGAAGGCGCATTCCCACCGGCGATGTAAGCAGTCGCGCGATGAGACTAGATTGCATCGCAAAAAAATTAGATGGTCACACCGGCGTGCGCGATGAGTGAGTCCAACGCCTTCGTTGGCGAGTCGTTTCTCGAAAAGCTCTCGCTCCGAACGCTGTTGATTGTGGCAAGGCGAGTGCGACTAACTTGGGCAGTGTTGCCTGGTTGCCAGACGAAAATGATCAACATTTGTAAATTGATTATTGCAATTACTAGAGCTCTAAAAATCGCAAAATTTGGTGCGTATACAGTGATGTCTCGTTAATGTGGACGCCTCCGTTCCCCCAAAAAGTCGTCCATAATGCGAGCTTTCCATATTAACGAGACAAAAATGCACAGTATTTTCCCAGTTTGTCCCCGAAACTGGTGTCCATATAGCGGGGTATCCATATTAACGGGGTCCATATTAACAAGACATGACTGTATTAAGTAACCAATAAGCATTCCCTTTCAAGAATAATCTAGCTATCTAATTTTCCTGTCCTAACCCCTTTAAAGAGTTCCCTGCTCTCAAGGAAGAACCACACTGCACTTTTGTTGAATGGAAAGCTCTCATTTTGGTTGAATATAGTCTCGCGTCTGAAGAGGAAAACGTCGTGGTCTCCCCGGCATGCAGAAGGCGACGAGGCAAGGCTGGAGCCCAGCCCGCAGCCCGAGGAGGCGTGCATGGAGCGCAGCAGCGAGGCTGCAGCGGAGGCTCCCCGCTCGCTGCCTGCACTGCTCTTTGTTGGAGTCGTTGACTCGTCTGCATCTTCTCCCACGGAGGTGACACCTCCCTCCAGCCCCTGCCCCATGGATGGCAGCTGGTGAGTTCTCTGACCCTCGTTGCATCTTGGTACCCCTTGGCAGGTTACCACTTTGTGCAGAAGCTCGGGCTCCAGCGGAGTAGCGGCATACTTCCTGCCTGCACTTTGCCAAAATCTACCACCTGTCTCGTTCCGTCCAGGTATGTGACACCACCGCCGTGCTTCGTGGCACGGCGTCCCGTGCACCTGGAGACTTCGCCGCTGGAGAACCTGCTCATCGAGCACCCCAGCATGAGCGTGTATGGGCCCTGCCCGAGGGCCGTACCCGCAGCGCTGCGCAAGTCTCGGGGACTCGGCGCAGCGCGAAAGGATGGCGAAGCGGAGAGCCAGCCAGCACTGCAGTCACCCGTGGTGTCCGTGGCAGCGCCTGAAGGCCACGCCGCCCAGGTGCTGACGACCGGGAGGTCGATGCCGGGTCCCCGGCCCTCTGCCCTCGCAGCCAGGGCAGGTGAGTACCTCTGCGGTTTGCTTGGCATTGGTTCGACAAAGGGCAAAACTGTAGGGCAGGACTTTGGAGCAATGTGGGGAACAGGAAAACTGCATTGTGGAGCATATTCTATATGCTCCACAAGTGCAGCCTCCAAAACTTGGTGGTCTTTTTACAGTCCACCTTGCAGTGGACTCGCTACCTAAGCCGACTTTTTTTATTGGTAATTAATAGTCCGTTTCACTTTAAGTGCGAGCGTACATGAGAAGCTACAAGAGCGAGTTTCGGTTTTTTCAATGTCCTTGCCATGCACGTGCGCTCATGCACTGGAAGCATCAATCAGTGCAACAGGCTCGTGCTTGTAGCTTCACTCATGCATAAAGCGAAAAACACAAGAGTTGTCAAATTTTTTCTATATTATCACACATTTGGAACGACAGTGTCAAGATGCACATCAGTATAATTTCACCCTTGCTCTCTCTTTTGTATCGAGCCAGTGCATGCAAAGTCATTTGGAACATACTAGGCAATGGTGGGCACAGTTGTTCCATCCTGGCACTTCATGCGACAAGCAGTTCAAGTTTCCCACGTCTGCTGGAAACTTGGAAGACACGGAGACCCTATCACTTGAATTTACAGAAGGAGCCTAATGAGTGACGATGCCCAGAGACCTTTTAGCCCAAATGCCTCATAAAAGTGTCCCACTGCAGACTGCATTTCATGCTTCAAAATGTAATCGGCTTCTTCACATCGTCCATTTCACCCACCGTACCACGTTGCAAGCAACTCTAAAATGATGTGCGATGGCTGTGCAGGCTGGCAGGAGCAGCTAGAAGCACTGCGCCCAGGTCAGCGTGCCCAGGTGCATCGGGAGCAGCGCCACTTGCGGCGCTCCCAGCTGGAGCGGCAGAACCGTACGGCACAGGCGGGCAACCACCACCCTAAGCGCCGTGACCGGGTCGCCACACGGCGCTCGGGGGCCAACAACAACCGCAAGTGCTGCTGCTAACCCCAAGCGCAGCTGACTTAGAACACCCACGGAAAGGAAAGCACGCGTTTGTACCAGGGACATGTTGATTTTGTTTCCCGAACCTTCCTCTTTCTTTTAGGGAAGATGCAAGAGTGCAGTTGTGTGCATTACACTGCTTGCCTCCCATAGCTCGAGCCCAGTGTAAAACCACACAGCGAGAGGGCATTTGGGACGACCGGGAAAGCATGCAGCAAACGTGGCGATCTCAAGGGCGTTGTACCCGTGCCGTGTCACAGTTCGTGGTAAACGTTCTTAATATTCTCCAAGGGTAAGCAGGGAAACCGAAAAGTTGCGTGCTGGAGACGAAGGGGGGTCATAATCTGCATGTTTTGGAGCATTGAAACCATGGCAGAGTGCTGTGCATTTGGTGGCACGGCTCTTGATAATGAAAAGGGTGTGTAGTTGAAGGGTAGTTTTTGATTGCATCCTGTGGAAAACAAAGTTTTTAATCTTGAAAGTCTGCTTTGGGAGATGAGGCGCATTGTCGCCTGGGTACGATAGGAAAAGTGAATGCAGGTAAATTAAATTCCGCAAGTAGTATGTAAGCCCCGAGCCTCCATGCAATGAAGGAATAGATTCCGAAGTTACAAAGTTAACAAGTTACAAAGTTTTTACCTAAGCTTTTGTGTATTTGGTTAACTTTTTGTTTGAGCACGTTACTGTCCCAATGAGTTATTTTAATTTCACATTGGGCTCGGTGTCCGTGAGACTTCTTCATCCCTTAGTTAACTTGGTGGCAATGCTGATTACTTATAGTAGTGGTACTTTGGGTGTCACTTCAGCAAATTGGGGTCATACCTCTTCGGAATGTATGCTGCAGCAGCATTGGAGCTTACATGCCTAATTCTGTTGGCAGGCAAACGTAAATGGCTGCCTGTGTAACATGCATGCACACATTTCGCTCGACCCCATTGCTTCAACCTTTCTGTTGTTGTCTCAATGTGACCAGTAGACATGAAACGCCAGGAGCACAGAAACCCCTTATACAATGGGTCTTCAGTTTTTGTTTGAGGAATTGTAAGAATTTAGAACTGAAGTCATTTTTGTTTTTGTAATGCAGCATTCTAGCTTGGTGGTTTTGTTGCAAATTTTGGAGGGGGGGGGGGATGGGAGGGGGGGGGGGGGAAGGAGTCTACAGAGGAGAGGAAGTCATCTGAAAGTTTTATTTTATCCAATTCACTCTTGTGAGAATTACTTTGCACACAACAAAGTTTCTCATAGTCAATGTTTTACCATTCGCCCATTTTTGTTCTAAACAGTCTGCCGTTATAAAAATCATCGGCATACCTTTCTTTTATAGTGTTCTATATGCAAGCCCATCTCTTGTTGTCAAATGCTGATCTTACACTCAAAATGTAGAAAAAAACAAAAAACAAAATAAACATTAAAACGACAAAAAAAAAACACAAAAAAACATGGTACCATTTTCTAGGGTTGCTCGTTATATGTGCACATAAAAAACAAAACAAAAAAAAATTGCAAGAAAGAGTGTGTGGTGCTTATCCCTTTTAATCTTGCACACTTAGGAGGCCAAGAGAAAAAAAAAAGTAGTTTGAAGAAAATAAAAGGCAAAAAAAGCAAGAAAATGTCAAAAAGCACAACAAAAGTCATAAAAGAGTGAAAAGACAAAAAAAAAAGCAGTAACTTTCAGGTGGCTTTTTTCGTTTCCACTTGGTTCTTTCTTTAAATACAAAGAAAGAGCTGTAGCAGTGCCACAGACGTGTGCACCATAAATTGTAAATAGTATGGATGTTCTTTTTTAATATATATGTTCTAATTTCTTAAGTTTGCTTTTGCACTGCCACCACCGAAAAATGTGACTACCCAACTAAAAGCGGAGTCTTTGAAGCTCCCCAAATTTACGACTACCCCTAGTTGTCAGTCTTCAGAAAACGGAGACATTGCCCCGACAATTGTTGGTTAGAACTGGGATTTGCTCATTGCAACAGCCACTGGAGGGAGACAGATTAGCTCTATTTCTGCAATATGCATCATTCCTTAAAAAGCTGCACTTGCACAGATTGTATAATGATAAGGCTGGTTTATGATTTTAGGGCACATGCAGAATTTTAAGACCAGGCTCATGCTACAACGACAGTACACAAACTCGTATTGAAGAAAAAGAGTACAAGAATTCCCATTTTTTCATTCAGCTCAGCACTAATAAAGATGAAACATAACCAAAGGATCGATGGATTGCATGGATTTCTCATGGTATTCTCTGCCTGTGGTGCGTGCATGTGGACTGGCCAGAAAGGCCAACAAAAGAGAGTGCATTTCATGTTAACTTTTGTTCTTCGATTCTTGTGTTGTGTGCAACCATCTAGTTTCAGTGGAATTGGAAGGTTTGCAAACACTATGTTCGAAGTGCTCCTGAACTTCTGGAGCTATGTAAATACAGAGTCGCAAGAGCGTTTACTAGAAAAATCGGAAGCTGTTGGTTAGAACAAAGGTTCCCAGACCAGAGACATTGTGAATGTATTGTGTTTATCCTAATCCGTCCCAGCAGAGGTTTTAGCTTATTTTATCTCGTCTTATTTAACTCGCGCCGTCTCGTTCCCAATTGAATTGGGACAAGACCTTTAATTTATGCGTCGTCTTAGGCCTTGCAGTATGGTAAAGGCAAGCTGCTACGTGTGGATGACGAAGCCGGTTTGTGTGTGTATCTGTGCATTCATGTGCATAGAGTATATTATGGCATGAGTAATGTTTATTGCACGTGTCTCGGTGCTTTCCACCGCAGGCTCTTGCACTGTGTAGCACTAGCTTTCACAATCTGCGTCTCGGCGTCTGGACGCTGAACTTAAGATCTCGGCAGCAAAGTGAAAACCTGGGCATGCAGCACTGCTCTTGTTTCCCTGCCCCCCGATTCGCCACCGGTGCGTGATGGTGCAGTAGCTCTTCGAAACCCATTGCAAACTGTGCATCCTGTTGGCCCAGCAGTGTATAGATATTACCCTCCGACTTCATCCAGACACCCCTGTGAACTCTGCACAGAGAAGTGTTACATTTGCCACCATCTTTAGTTGTACATATTGTATAAAGAGGAGGGCAAGGAAGCAACCAAAAGTCTAGTCTGTATAACTTGGGAGGGCAAAGGCAGAATAATAGCAACAATGGCAGTGCTCAAGGAGAAAACAAAAGGGCGAAAGCTTTTAACCATACAACCCAAGCCACATAACTATACCGACACGATACTGCCATTGAGACACTTTTACGATTTTTGACAAACTTGGAATGTGGCATCGTGGTATTTTTGCTCACACTGCCAACGTGTTCGAGTTACCCAACAAGTGTCAGCTAAACGTCGCCGGCAACGAGCGTCATCCATGTCTATAGTCGGTGACAGGTCAAGAACGAAGTGGAAGCTCCTCCCACCTCTCTCTACTTTAGCAGAGCAAACTCTGGACTGGGGGCGACCTCCTCTCCAGCGTTCGCTCTGCTAAAGTGGAGAGAGGTGGGAGGAGCTTCCACTTTGTTCTTGACTTGTCACAGACTATAGCTCTCATGCTTGAATGGAAGACCTTTGGCAACCTTCACAACAACCTTGAAAGGATGTCGGTGGTGTTGGGGCTGCTAAAACTTTGGGGCGTTGGAGTGCACCTGTGGTGGCTTTTCTTGGGATTCAAGTCGTGTCGTGCCGTTGCTCTGGCCAGACCTGAGGCAGACTGCCTTTTGGTTCGGGACAGGTCATTTTATCCTCGGTAATGTTGGCAAGTCGCCAGAGCTGCGCAACTCAATGGGAAATAGTGCAACAATCGAAGGGTTCAAAGCAGAGCAGTCGTTGGACAACTTTTTTTTTCTTCTAATGTTTGCTGAAAATAATTTGTGTGAACAGTCTCACCTCTACCCTTTCGATTGGTATGTGAATGTGGCAATATCAAACCAGACATTTGGGGCACTTCCCATGGGTCAGATTTGCATAGAAATACTCTTTTTGTATGTCGACTAGAAAGGTCTTCCTGTGAAAACACTCGTTCGAAGAGGTGGGAACGTGGTCGTGAAGTTCTTGCCGAGCAGTAACTGTGACTGTCAGTTTGTCGAGAATGCACGTAGAAGCTGCCCAGTGTAACCTACCAGCTGTTGCCACACCGTGTCGCTGGTAGAGCCCCACAAAGTCTCCCCACTATGCATCTGTCGTGTGGGCGGTGTCGCCTGAATGTAACTAGGATGAATGGCTGTCTTCTTTCCAGTAGCGACTGTGAACTGTAAATTGTCGACGGAGCTCGAGAACAGCACTGTCCGAGAAAACAAAGTGGACAGGGTTGAGCATGTATACTGTGTGACTGTTATTTATAAATTGACAAAACACAAATTCTTGCACCGTACTAGTAACATTTATAGATGCACCACATGGGAAGTTGAGAAGAAAAAAAGTATGTGCAAAATAAAATTCATTTTAATTACTCGCTGTCATGTCTCAGTTTTGGCTTATACTAGAACTTTTCTGGCGAAGCCTGTAGATGCTTTTCATAAATGCATTCACTCTGGCTGGCTCTAGAGTTCCACGCCAATGTCCATTTTGTTTGAACGATGATCCGACAATCACTGCGTCGGCAGAGAAGAAAGCTTCTATGTTCCCAACGTCGATTCCAGATCCAAGCAATACTGGGCCTTCGACTTGAGACTTCACCTCTGAAAATTGATGAGAATACTGCAACCACAAATACCAGCTAAAGTGTCGTTTAGCAGTGCTGCACCTGCAGAGTTCCAATACTGCACACTGGTTAGGGTACAGGGCACACATTTGCTATTAGCCCCGTGCGCGACCGAAAGCGTCGCTGTGGTCGGCCTTCCACGATTGGCCGAACGCTGACTATGACGTCGGAAAGGGGATTTATCATCGACGGAAATAAGAGGAATGAAAGAACTTTAATTTTGACGGTGTTGGCAGTGTTCCTTTGAGAGCGCAATGATTTCAAGCTTCCACCATGCTATTTACAAACACCATCGAACTTGTTTGCAAGGTAATGACGTCACAAGGGGGAACCACAGGAGGGCGCCACCAAAACATCTCGCCGCTAATAGTTGTAAAGTGGCATTACTCGAGAGCCCCTGTACTGGCACTCCACCAGAAGGAATTTCACCTTTGAGGTCCGGGAAGCTTGGTGGTTGACCTGTAGCAGTGCCAGTAAGTATGACACCGTCGCATTGAAAAAATTCTGCTGCTTTCGCTGTTTCTGCTATGCCGACATCTGCAGTTATAGCATGAGCACTGTAAAAGGAGGGGAAAACCATTACCGTTGTGCACTGGAGAGGAGCCTACACTTGTAATCGCATGCAGGAGCTAACCAGTGCTTCTTTTTGATGTCTGCAAACACCAGCACATCTTCAGCACCTATGTTGCGTCTGTATCTCAACAGCTGGCCTGCACAGGAATCCATGATGCCTTCGTCTGCAACATGGCTGAATACAAAGCCTTCAGCCCGTACAAACTGTAGACCTGCGTGATGCCATCAGATGGAGGTGTGATGCCTTGGATATTTGAAAAAACAAACACTTACTCGTTCTGTCCAGATATGCTTATACCTGACCTTGCTTTCGTAAAGGGCATATTCCACTGTTCCACTAGGTCGGAGCTGAAAATGCTGCCCAGTGGAGCATGCAAGACACTGCCGAATGGACGGGTTCATCGCTTGTATAATGTTCACTTTCAGGCAACTGTACGTGGTTCTACCGGGTAGCTCAAGGAGACTGCAGGCTCTTTAAATTTACCGCAAAATTCGGTTTCTTAACCTATCGCGCTACGACTTTGTGCAGCGCTGCCCACAGATGGTGCATTTTTTTTTTGTAAAATTTGCAAAGAGCAAACTTACCAGAGGAAAAAGTAAAGAAAGAAAAAGGCTTAGCTCCTATGGAAACGCAGCGACGCCACCGGTCTGCAAACAACACGGCGCCGTTTCGCACGGGAGACAAGAGAGGGCGCAAGCGGTCACGACGCCAACTGCTGCCAACGAACGGGCAGACGACGCCGAGAGCCGGCGTATTTAGCAGACAAGGAACTGCAGTTGCTTGTTGTTACCGCGCCTGTAATTGTTTCTGCGACTGTCGCCGCCTGCGGAACGCGCGCTGCTTTTGAGTCGAAAAGATTGTCTGCTAAAGACGCTGGCTCTCGACGCCGTATGCTCGTTCGTTGGCGGCGTTCGTTGCGCCATCTCTTGTGTCCCGTGCGAAACGGCGCCGTGCTCTGTGAAGACCGGTGGCGTCGCTGCGTTTCCATAAGAGCTAAGCCTTTTTCTTTCTTTACTTTTTCCTCAGGTAAGTTCGCTCTTTGCAAATTTTACAAAAAAAAATGCACCATCTGTGGGCAACGCTGCACAAAGTCGTAGCGCGATAGGTTAAGAAACCGAATTTTCCGGTCGATTTAAAGAGCATGCCGTCTCCCTGAGCCACCCGCTAGAAGTGCATGTTGCACAGCACTGGCTGTTTGGTCAAACTGCAGTGTTTTCAAAGCTTTGAGAAACTTGAGATTTCCGTAAAAGGTCTATAAAGCTAACATATGCTCACTTTTGATCACCTTTTACTTTAGCATTACGTCCATGATCGAAAAACGAAAATAATATATATCCTTATGTAGAAAGGAGGATTTCTGTGGTAATAATGTGGGCGAATTCGTATATGTAAACATTTAGTAAAATTGTACATCATGGCGGCTATACATAACATTTTGCTGAATCACTGACGGCAATACACCAGGAAATTGTAGCCCCTTAGTTACCATCTCATTTCGCTCGCAGTGTATAGTGCTTAGTCACTAGTGCAATTGTTTTATAAAATAATTTTAGGGAAAAGTAGAAATGGCAGTATACCAGCTGCAGCTGCCACCGCCACGGCTGCTACGTTGTTTGCCGCAAGAAGCTGCACGCCGCAGGGCAGCATTGGAAGCATTTTCTTCACTTCGCTGCACACACGAGTCATGAAGGCAACTTGCTCGGGCCCAGCGTGCTTGGCAGTGACGTAAGGCAGATCGTACATATTTTCTACCAGAACTCCATCCTGAAAGGAGGTGGGGAAAATAGAAGAACCAGTGCTATTTATGTTCTTTGCGTACTTGCAGTAAGCACTAAACGATCAAATCAAAATGACACAGCAGCGTATGTGACGTCGGGTCTTTCACAAGAAACATACGTTTGACGTACTAAACCACTTTCTGCGTATACCGCGGCTTCTTGGCATGCGGCTTCAACCAGCTTCGAGCAATTCAGATTATTGAAGGGCGTCCCTGCACAGAAAATTCGTCAACAGGCGACGTTCATACGTATGCGAAAAGTTTTCGGCATGCAGTTGCAAACGAGATTTTAATGCCTTCGTCGTTTCTTTTTATTTGTAAGCCGCATTAGAAAGATAACGCTCTATAAACTAAAAAAAAGCGCCTGGAGGACGAACCTGGTAAAGCTTTAACATGTATCATCCCAATCACGGCACATCTCACAGATTTAAACAGCTGGCTAAATTTGAGCATCGCGGTCGCGGCCATGTTCAATCGATCACGTGCCATAGATCCCAGGTATCCCATACGACAAGGTCAGACAAGGTCGTGCGAGAAGGTTGAATCTTTGCTAGAATTGTATTCCATTAAAATAAATAAAATATTATTAGTTTTTATTTTTTTCAGTTGAACAAACACACTTGAATATTTTTATCTTTTCTAAAGACGCATTTCTGGAAGTTGCAAATCGAAACCCAGTGCGAGCTCATAGCACGCGCCAACACGCGAAACGAGCGCTCTGGCGATTTCGAAGCAGCAGCGCTCGAGAACCTAAGCACGAACGGTGTTCGTTCATGACAGACCGAGAAGGTTCCATAACACAGAAAAGTACCTCCATTAGATTATTATGTCAGGTGTCGACGAGGACTAGCAGTCAATTGCTACTGCTGGAGCCATCGAAGCCTGTGGGTGCGCGGCGCGCGCACCCATAGGCTTCGATTGCTCCAGCAAGATTTCCTCAAGTGTGCTAGTCTGCTCCTATTCCTACTTCCTCGCCTTGGTATGATGACAAAGATGTTTATTGACAAAAACATTATGTATTCATCGTTGTCAAGGGAAATTATTTCTGCTAGCCAGTGTGTTGTTCATCTCGGAAATTTGCGCAGTTGCAATACGTTATGGCCAATGACACCAGGGGCAGATGCAGGAATTTCCTGAGGGGGGGGGGGGGGGGGGGGGGTCAGGAGTTGGTCAGCGTACCATATGTTTAGGAACCCCCTCTCCCTCTCCTTCGTTTTACGCCCTAAATTTTAAACATGCAGAAATCAAGAGGGGGGTCAGGACATCCGGACCCCCCCCCTCTAAATCCGCCCCTGAATGACACAATCTTTTGTATTCGTATAGTAGTTGTGCAACCGTCGCCTACACCCTCCATAAAACCGTACCACTAAAATATGCCTCTCTTCAAGGTAGAATCTGGCGACGAGGCCAGGGTGACCTGATCCGTGAACCATACTAGCCTTGAGCATTGCGAAGTATTTTTAGAATTCTTTCCAGGTGTACTCACAGTTGGCCGAGTAGATAAACTAGATAAATTAACTTGGGAAGCTCATGTAAACCTGAGTTCTCGGTTTTATTGCCTACCAATACGTGTCTAAGAAAGCAAAAGGGACGTAGTAAGGTAAGACACTCAGTTACCAGTTGCATTTCAACAACTTTGGAGACACTCACATGCTTGTTTAGTTCATGCCATTTGGATATAAATTTATTTGAATAATATTACAACTCGATCATGAAGACAAATCAGGGAAGCGACCACATACACAATTGATGGCAGGCCAAGAGACAAAAAAAAAAAAAGAAGCAAAATGGTGATGGGAGTTTTTATTCTGTCTCAAGGATGCTTTGAAAGATGTCGATTGCCTTCTTCTTGCTCTTCTGGAGCTGGTTCCATTCATTGCGACGGTGCTTGAAGTGGTAGAGGGCAAATTTCTGTACTGCAAAGCTCCCAAACGCAGAGCCCGTCAAAAGGTGTTCCTTCTGAGAAAGCTCTTCAGCAATTACTATCTTCTGATTCAATGTGGCTACGTCCCACACATTATCGAGGACCCGGCTTCCATACTTGTCCATAGCCAACTCGCAGAAGCAGCCCTGAAACAAGTACAGATAGTTTAATAGCGAGCACTGCTATCCCAAATATCTGTTCCATTGTCTATAAATTACTTCAAAAGTGTATTTGTGCAGAAGAAATCTTCATGGACAACCAATCTAAGATTGGTTTATCAAAATATTTGATAATGCATGAGAAAACAAGGACACTCGAATCTAGTCATGTTTTGTTAATTTGACAACCCTTGAAAGGGCCCTGCTATCAATTTTGATATTCTATTCATTGTGGCGATATGTGTTTCTTACAGTACATGCTGCTCAGGAACCAAAGCGCAAGCCTTAGAAGTAAACACACTTTTTGTTTCTCAACAAACAGCCAGCCTGTTGTCAAGGGCGCGTGGCATGGTGACAGGCGTATGAAATTACAGTGGAATCAGAAACACCACAAACATTATGTGCAAATGAAACTAGACTAAAAAAATTAGGAACCGAAAGTACAATGAAAATGGCACCCCAACATTTGCATCCTTTGTGGGATTTTTCCCTCGACTCAATCAGTCTTTTGTTTTTCTTTCCCTTCCCTCATAAGCAATCCAATTTGAGCTAGGCAGCTTCGAAAGGCCCACCATGCAGTGATAGAAGTACTGCGCCATTTGCGCCAAATTGCGTCAAGAATGAAAGTCTGCTACATCTTGCGCCGAAGTGCCATTTTTGCTAAGAATTGCGCCACACCTGCGCCGAGATGGGCAAAGCAAATAAAAATATATACCTGATTGACTTTAATATTGAGAGAAGTAGGAGGAAAGAAAAATGGTACAAATATGTATTTCAGAGCGTCTCTACTCCCCATATATTTTTTTTTTAAATCTTGGGTAAGAGTACAGTTGAAAGCTCGAACACATACAACCACAAACACATACAATTAAATATGTCATTGACATAATCAGCTCCAGTTTTAGCGCACATATTTAGTCTCTTTTTTGAAGTGGGTGTATTTCCTAGACAAATGCAAATAGGAAAGTTTTTGTTTTATACAAAAAAAGCAATAAAAATTAGGTAGGCAATTATAGGCCCATTTCTATATTGCCCGTTTTTTCTAAAGCCTTAGTAAAATTAATTTTTCACCTTTTAGTAAACCTTCCAAATAAATATAATCTATTATTTTCAGAAAGAATTGTTCAACTGAAACAGCATTAATAAAACTTAATAATTTTTTCTTTTTTTTTTAAGTTTTGAAAACAATTTTTTTTACTAGGGTTGTATTTAGAGTTCACGAAAGCATTTGACTGCCTTAGTCATGATGTCTTGTTTGAGAAACTTGAGATTTACGGTATCTGTGGACAGGCGCTACTGATAGTCCTGCTTACAATATCGTGAACAATATGTATACGCATAACAACTACTCTTCCACAATAAAACCTATTATGTCGGGTGTACAAGGAAATATTTTAGGACCACTTCTTTTCAACTTGTACGTAAACATTGTTAACAATAATAAGAAAGCAAAATTTGTCAGCTACGCAGATGATACAAGCATATTTATTTATTCCGAAACAAGTGATGCTTTAATAAATATGGCTAACCTGACTTTACTCAAGATAAAATCCTGGTGCGATAATAACTCTTTAAAAATAAACATTAGTAAAACAAAATCGGTCATTTTTCGTCAAAGAAACAAGTCGAAAGCACCAAGTTTGAATTCCTGTCCATCGAAATAGTTGGTTCCTTCAAAACTCTCGGCATATTTTTTAATGAGAACATGCCCTCGGCCTGTCATATAAATTAGCTTATTCCAAAGCTATCCCAAGTGATAGGGATCCTAAATCACTACCATTCTTTGTTGCCCACGAATGTTAAATTGTTAATTTACAACTCTCTATTTTACTCTCAGTTAACATCGGTACTGCCATCTAGTCTGGGGTTCATCAACTCTGACCAATATTGGAAAGACTGTTTTTGTTACAAAAAAAAAAAAATATTAAGGAGCATATGCAATATGTTTCTTATGAAACTCACACTGCTGAAATATTTAGGAACTTTAAGATAATTACTATTTACAAGTTATATGAATATAGTATGAATCAGTTTCAAGAAGAAAAAAATAAGGGGCTAGAACATTTACCAGCACACCCCACTCGCCGCACAGAGAAGTGGAGGATGATCACTCAGCAAACAACTATGGATTTCAAATGCTTAAATTTGCACTCCCACATTTGTTAAATCATTTTTATATCAATAATGTGGATTTTGACTGTATAACTTAAAAAGATTTGCACTTGTATTTTTGCATGCGATTTCGATTTTTGTTTTTGTTTTGTTTCTTTGATAGGTTAAATGCATAGTCATGTGAGCTTCAACTGTTACTTTCTGTGTGTATTACTATTTTTCTATATTTCCTACACGCTTGCAGCTGACCATTGTAGAGACCTAAGGACCAGTCAAGCTGCACGTTGCAGCTTTTTTCCTCGGGTTCCACCATCATAATCGATGGAAATAAAGATTTATTATTATTACTATTAAAAGTGCAAGTCCCGGGACATTCGTTGCACTTGATTTGCTTAGTCAATAAAAGACCACGCACAGGATGATGGACGAATGCCTTGATGTCCTGCTTTTATGCTGGTTGGGCCCTGTAACTCGTAACAACGGCTGCGCTTTAAATTAGGGTGAAACGGAGTATTGAGATTGCTCGTCAACCACACTGGTTGGTTCATGCGCTGGCAGCAGGGACCCCGGAACCGGGGGGGCAACGAGGGCTTGAGCCCCCGCTGCCATTTTCCAGGGGGTGCTGGGCAATATGCTGAGCCCCCTGCATTTGGCTCAAGGCCTCCCTCTCCCCTAGGGCCGAATTAAGGTACGGGCTGAGGGGGCTGCAGCCCAGGGCCCCGGGTGGCCCCGTGCTAATCCCCAGAAACTTTGAAAAAAAAAAAAAAAAATGCTAGTCGGTTTTAGTTTAGAATAGAACAGTTTAGAACCAAAAATATATTTTTGGTCTTTTAGTGTAGTTCCATATAAAAAGTTCCTCCGAAACGACAAGTTTAAAACACGCAAAAAGAAATATCGGTGAACCTCCCGAAGCATTCCTTTCTAACCACTAATAGGAGTTTCAAAAAGCCGGCTCTTGAGATAGGTTTCGAGAGGCAGTGACTGCAAGCAACTGCTCAGGAGCCTGTGTCTAATCTGCCAGTGCGAGACACCTTTTCTGCAATCGAGCGATATGACCGCTGCAATTGTTTTTCAAGCCTCTGAGGTATGACTTTTTATTCTTAGCTTAGAGCAGGGGTGGCCAAGCTGTTGCTCTTTGCGTGTTAAAGTGCGGCTCGCGGCTTCATAGTACTATACCTAACACCCCCCCCCCCCCCCTTTCCCACCTCCCTCCCGGCCACATGAGCGCTTCCCCAAGAAGATAAAGGGACGAGATTTAAATCGAGACAGGCTGCGGTTTGGTCCTGTGCTACCGCCACCATACGTACGTACAGTTGAACTGCTTTTGACTTGGATAGATCTAAAGTAGTTCAAGCTTCATTTAATGTTCTAAAAAAAAGTTTGGACCCCCCCCCCCCCCCCTTTTTTTTTCCTGCTTTTTTTGTTTTTTTTTTTAGGCGGTTTTTGGGAGTTAGTGGTTTTGTTTGCGGCTTTTAGGCCGGGTCAGCCTGGCCACCCCTGGCTTAGAGTAATATGTCTAAATGGCTGCGAAGCAAAAAATTGGTGAACTTAGGAGAAACAAGACCATTTCAAAAACTAATTGAAACATTTTACCCTTAAAACAGACAGCATGTAGGAGAGGAGTTTGAAAATGCCTACTTGACCTTCATGAGAGATGCCCGTAAATGTGCGCAAAATGACAGTGGTTGCTATATTACAATTGCATTCATTCTTAATTATTTCTTTTACTATTTGTATGCAGAAGTCTGTCAGTTTGGGACACGAGAGTTCAGTTATTAGGAGAGGGTGGACGAGGCGGTTTGAGCTCTAAATACTTTAACCACCAAGATCACTTTGTTGTGTGTTTTGCTTTATTGTTCAAGTCCCCATATGTAAGATGGGAGTAAATAAATGAATTGAAAAAAAAAAAAAAGTCAGTGAATAGAGGGACCATGAAACGATATCGGGTTGGAATGGTCATGACTTTAAAGAAGCGTACTGGTTTTCGTCTGAATGTATGGACACACCGTATAGGTAGGGATAATAAACCTTCTATAAACAGTAAAATATTTGTAATGTTTTTTTTTTTTTTTTCAATTTAAATTTTTTTCATTCCCCCCCCCCCCCCTTTTTTTTTATTTCGACCTCTAGCCTAGCCTAGCCCCCCCCCCCCCCCCCCCCCCCCCCATGTAGAATACACTTCCGGGGTCGCTGGCTGGCAGAGTGATTGCCGACATCATCTAAATTTCCACATGATGTCAGCGATTTGAGGAGCTACAAGTTTCGAGAAAACATTGCCAAATTGTAGGATGGCAGTTATTGTGATAAGACAGAACCAGAGTCTTGCAGTGCTGATGAGATCACTTAAAAGTCAATTATCATGTCTGCCGCATGCCTCCGTGCCGCCTCTCACCAGCACGTGCGTGTTGAGCTTCACCGCTTTGCACCAGAATGTTAGGTGCAGCGGCTAACAAAGGTGAGCGCCTGGGTTAGCGCAATAGGCTTATTAATTATGCTCAGTACTATTCCAGGTCTACTTCTTTTTGTCTTGGTAGTAAGTTGATTTCCAAATTTAAAAATATGCACCGAGGAAAAAAAAAAAAAAAAGTGTCTATATTTGAATAAATAGTAATCAAGGTTATTCCTGCACAGGTGTTGATTGAAAGAACAGCACACTTGGACTTCAGTCTGGTTCTAACGCTGCTAAGGAGCAGTGGCACTTGTACAAGTGTAGGTTTTCATAATATTTGGGGGTGGTTGTTTCGGCAGTTCATAATATTAAAGTCTTGAGTTTGGTAGGTTCATAAAACTTGGGGGACGCATTTTTGTTGATAGACAAGGTGGATTCGGCAGTCATTTTACAGAACTTCTATATACAGGCTAAATAAACTACCGGTGGTAAAAATGCAAGGGGAGAGAAGCTTCATCCCAACTGAGCTCTTGCACTATGATTCATATTTCATCAATTGTTTAGTACCCATTGTAAATGGAACCTTCTCTGATTAGAGCTTTATTTCTAAAACGAATGCCCCATGTTCCTTTGGTGCCCTGTCTCTTCTTATTAGAAAAGGTAACATGTAATATGCTCCAGTATCAAAGGGAACCCCCAGTTATTATCACTGATAAACTCATGTAGTGATGCGGTCACTTTTTCATTTTCAGGTGATGTGTTAACAGATGTTGGCATCTGCTCCAAAAGGATCAGTGACTTCTCCAATCCAATGTTTTGCCTGCTACAGAACCTGCTACAAAAGGTCGAATTCAACTTCCATGATTGACCATATGCTGCTAGCCTGTAGCTTCGCTTTCATTATTGACTGCTTGAACATTGACCAGTAACGTCACACAACTATGTTTTTTTTTTTTCATTTTTAAACTGCATTTGCCTATAACTCGCTAAGAGTACAAACTTTGAGAAATGTTTTTCTTCCTTGTGCCTAGACACAGAGAAGATTTGCGCCATCGCAGCGTTTCCAGCGCGGACAGACAAGAAGGCCGTGCGAAGATTCCTAGGACTATGTGCCTACTACTGGCGCTCTGCTCGGGATTTCACAAGGATTTCTGCACCACCCACAAACCTCACGAAGGATGCCGAGAAGTTTGAATGGGCCGAGGAGCAACACAAGGCATTCGACGAGCTGAAACGAAGACTCCAGACTCCTCCTGTTCTTGGACATTTCGATCAGGATGCGGAAACCGAGATTCACACGGATGATAGTAACGCAGGACTTGGAGTGGTACTAGTTTAAGTGTGAGAAGGCACCGAGTGAGTCATCGTCTATGCAAGTCGGACACTGTCCAAGGCAAAGAGAAATTACTCCACGACTGAAAAAGAATGTCTGGCAGTCGTCTGGGCAATCACAAAGTTTCGCCCATACTTGTATGGGAGCCCGTTCTGCATATTCACGGACCACCATTCACTCTGCTGGCTTGTGAACCTCAAGGACCCTTTAGGACGCCTCGCTCGATGGAGTCGCCGACTACAAGAGCTCAACATGACTGTGATCTACAAGTCAGGACGCAAGCACAGCGACGCCGACTGCCTGTCTCGAGCCCCTGTCGAGACAACTTACAGCAGTAGTGACTACGATGACGAGTGCTTCCTAGGCGCAGTGAACACCGACGACATGGCCAGACGTCAACAAGGCGATCCTGAGCTGTGAGCATTAATAGAGCACCTGAAAGGGTGCGGGAGTACCATGCCACGTGTTTTCTCCCGAGCCCTGCCGACCTTCGCCATTCGATAAGGTGTAGCCTACAAAGAGAACTTCGGAAACAACAACTAGCCGTAGCTGCTGGTAATCCCGACCAACCTTCGAGACATCTTTCAAGCCTGTCGTGACAATCCGACGTCCGGACACCTTGGTTGCAGCTGTATTCGTGAAAAGTACTACTGGCCCAAGCTCCCCAAAATCGTCCCCCTCTACACACGATCATGCCACGACTGCCAGCGATGCAAGAAACCGCCGACAAAGCCGGCGGGTCTCCTGCAGCCAATTCCTCTGCCAACTGAACCGTTACAGTGGATCAGAATGGATCTACTTGGTCCTTTTCCACAGTGGACCCTGGAAAACCGTTGGATAATCGTAGCCACTGATTATGTAACATGATACGCTGAGACGAAAGTCCTTCCATCGGGAACCGCTGGGGAAGTTGCCAAGTTCATCGTCGAGTCCATCGTCCTACGACATGGCGCTTGTCAAGTCCTCATTACAGATCGGGGGTCAACTCAACACTCATGGCACAGCTGACCCAGGAGATACTTCGTCTAAGCCACACCGAACACCATCGGACCAGCGCGTACCATCTGCAGACCAGCAGACTGATGGAGCGGCGCAACAGGAACATTGCCGACATGATCACTATGTGCGTCGACGTTGAGCACAAGACATGGGATGAACTGTTGCCGTACGTCATCTTTGCCTACGACATTGCAATTCGAAAGACCACCGCAATGACACCATTCCAGCTGGTGTATGGCAGAGAGGTGACAACGATGCTCGGCGCCATGCTACCCCACAACCCAGAAGACGACGGATCCAATGACGCCTAGTTGATAACCCAACGAGGAGGTATGCCAGCTCGCCCGCCTGCGGATCCATGACCAACGTGTTGACGCTGGACGGTACAACCTTCGTTGTCGCGACGTCCACTTTCAGCCCGGCGACAGTGTGGGTATGGACACCCATTTGCCGCCGCAGTCTCCGCGAGAAGCTGTTAAACGGTACTTCAGACCCTACAAGGTGCTTTGTCAACCCAGGGACCTGAGCTACGAGGTGATGTCCGACGGAACACTTCATCACGCCGCCCTCCACGACCGGAAGTCATCCACGTCGTGCGCCTCAAACGGTACTATACGCTCGATAGGACTGTGAACTGTGTTTCCATACTATGCTTGATAAAACTGCGTTTTACAAGCCTCCATACTTTGCCATTCTTTTTGTTTGTTTCGCTGTTTTGTTTCCTGGTACGGTGCATCGAGACAATGCGCTTTTAAAAGAGGGGAGTAATGTCACGCGCGTCGCTGAGCGAGCGTGTTTGTGGCCAAATGGTTACTGTGCTTAGCTGTCGCACGGAGGCTCCAGGTTCGATTCCAGAGAGCGGACTCTTCTTTTTATTCTTTCAGCTTGACGTTTCCGGAAGTTCCAAGAACCTTGTCGTCTTATTGAGCTATGGATGTTCTACGCGCCAAACGTTCCATGCCGAATGTTCCAGAAACCCACGTGGGTACAAGAGATGCTCCACGTGGCGGTCCGGAGTCAGTCTCGCCCCAGCGCTCGATCCTGCAGTTTCACCGCCATCGATGCCTGCGACGCTAGCCTTTTTCAATATTGTTCTGGGCACAAGTTCGCCCCATTAAACATTTAGTTTGTTTCAGTTTTCATCCCCTCATCAATTGTCATTTGTAACAATTGTCATTTGTAATATTCCTTTAAATTAGCATAGATTTTTCATAAGACATAGTGTTGCTCATGGTAGCAAATATGATTTTTTGAGAAACTAAGTATTTCCCAAGAATCAAAATTAACATGTTCGGTTCTTGCTATTTCAATTTTTACCATGAATATCTCCCTGAACAAGATCATAATTTAAGACAGTATTAAGGTAAATTCAATATGATAAACCATTTATAGTTTTTTCTTTGGCAAAATTACAGGCGATTTTATAGCTTTTCGAAATGTTAAGCTAGCAGATACCTGCTGACAATCCATGAAAAACTTTAAAATAAGTGCGACCACCATAAGGTACACACATATACAACAGCAAGCGTCTAGATCTCTGGTAGTATATCCAATCATGGCTGGAGTTTACAATCGGTCAATTCTAATTTCCTATTTCTTTGGTGAGACGAAATGGGACAGAGCAATAAAATTCGTGCAAATATGAAGTCAATAATACTATAAGTCATACATTGCAATCAGCTTTGTAGATGTTTTTCTATGCCACTCCAACCCACTCGTCGGTCGAGTCGTTTTCTACTGCGTGCTCCAAGTTTTCTACTGAGTGAAAACTTGAGCAATGTTGCGGCAACATTCCTCCGTCAAACCCGCTGAACACGGCAGCGGTGCAAAGGAAGCATTGATCGAGGTACAAATGACCACTGTATGTAGAATTCCAAACGGCTGTTGTGATCTTTTCTCCGCCACTTCCTAACCAGATAGGACACATTTGTGCTCCTCCATCTCACCACCCTAACTAGAAGAGACCACCAAGAAAGCCCACGACGTGAATATCTATAAGTCAACTGATGCCAAGTGCCCCTGGTGCTGGCTAAGGGCGGTCTTTCGATTTCAACAAAACCTGTAAACAAACAGAACGACACAGACGTTTCGAGCAAATACTCTTTCTCGAGTGAAGGGACCCGAGAAGCAGAGCAATGGGGTACAACAAGTCGGTGACGGGACGCAAGGCCGGTAATTGGATTGCAAAAAAAGGGAAGGGAGAGCCAATGGGCCTAAAGTCAAGACCCCGCAAGAGTGCATCTGGGAGTTGGACGATTCAAATTAGAGGGGAAGTTTACGAATGCTTGGCGGCAAACAGAAGAGGTTTGGAAAATGGTTGTACCATAAGCCTGCAGGTGTTTGGGGCGACAATCATCAAAAACTGTCCTCTGCGAAAAGCACTCGCTCCCTTCGCTGGATGAAGAAAACGCTTTAGAGATGCCGCGCCTTGTTACATATGCGTGTACTGTGGGCGATGTACCATATACGGCGGGTGCAGACACAAACGTCCCCATCCTCCCAGTTGGCAGGACCAGCTTGGCCAAGCAGGGTACCCAAAATTTAGTTTACTTTTATTTTTTTACCCTTGTGCTCCAGAATATTTCTGCAGCAGTTTTTGCTGTGCACTTCAGGACTTGGGACTCTCACACAAGTTGCCAGATGATTTGGTGGTCGTGTTTGCAATATTTTTGCATATAAATCTGCAGTCACTGTAACGACATCACTTTCTAAGGTTACTTTTGAAAAATAGTAACCCGGTTACAGTTACAAGTTATTTTCACTAAGCAGTAACGAGTTAGTTACAAGTTACTGAAAAAAGTAACTAGTTACTGGTGACGCATTACCAGTGACTAGTTACTGCCCAAGACTGCCCTCCCCCATTACTCACTGCATAAAGTAACACATTCACTTTATGACAACTTTTGGCAGGAATGGAGGTGGTCACATTAATGGGAGTCTACTATAAATGCTTGCCAGAAATATCAATCCCAGTGTGCCTAATGCAACAGTTAAGGATTCCAAAAGGACATGAGGTTTACCCCGAGTTTGTTGATCAACTTGTCTCGAGCCTTGTCGCTGACAGAAGGGCCCTTTATGAAAGCATCCAAGACATGGGAGCCAGAGGGAGAGCAGCTCAAGGCCTTTAGAGCCTTCACTTCCATGGACAACAAACTATCCACTACCTAGATGTAAAAAAAAGAAAGAAAAAGGGGGCAGTATTTTATATGACCAATCATAGCTTGGAGTCTTAAAGGCTACTTGTTAACCTGGTATACAAGGTATTACTATTAAACAGAAATTGCTCGAGGATTTCATGGATGATTAGATTGCAGTTGACTGAAGCTCATGTTGCCAGAGAAAATGATGTTCTTGGTGCTTTTAATTGCATATACGCATACATCACTTTTGAGCATTGTAACCAGAGGCGTTGGAACTATTCAACAGATTGGGGGGGGGGGGGGCAGGAGCTATTTTTAATCCCCTTCCCCGTATTGTTTCCATTAAATTTCGGAAATATCTGGGAAAGGCAATCCTCCTCCTCTCCTTCCTCCCTCCTCCCCCCCTCCCCTCCCTCCCCCCTCCTCTCTCCCCCCCCCCCCCCCCCCCCCCCCCCCCCGTTCCAACACCACTTATGGTAACGGTCTAACACTTTCGTGCACAATAGTGTGCATGATAGTTGGGATGACTTTTCATCAACTGAAAGGTCATTACAATATACTCAATTCAATAAAAATTTAGTGGACAAACAGCTGATATATTGTTCACTACCAGAATAAAAATTCAGCTGTGTACACATACAAAATTCAAGGTTAGGGTATGATCAATGAGCCAGAGTCACAGTTATACAGCAGAGATATACAGGGTGTTATTTTTTAAGCTTAACAGATTTGCTTAAAACAAGCTGTAAAAGCTACACTTATGCGGTTTGTGCAGATGAGTTATATGGGCAGGGGGACATAGTATAGGGGCAATAGGCCATATGCGAAATGTAGAGCGCCATCTAGTAGCCCGCCGAGAACTACGTCCGCCATCTTGTTAGCGGCGAGAAACCGAAACCAGAGACCCGACCGGCAAAGACTCCATGTAAACAAGCGACCGCGCTTCATGCGAGAGATGCGATGCCAACGATTGCTGCGTTCCGCTGCGGATGCAGCGATAAACCATTGATTCATGCGTGACGTGAACGCAAATGTGAACAGGGTTCACCTTTTTTTCCCTATTTTTATTTGTTACTTGAGACGCAGCTTTTGACAAAAACAATCGGCGACAACGCGAAGAAACATCCGGACGTTATCGCGCGGCGTGAAGCCATTTACAACTACTATTGAACTGGGCCTTAATCTTTTCATGAAGTTGTATTAGATTTGTTTATGACTTTCTTTTTTTCTTTTATATGCGTTGTAGTGTCGGCCTGCCTTTTTCTTGATGTGCAAGTAGCTCAATGCATGCGGACGAGACCAAGCCCAAGGCTGTTAAAGGGGCACTGACAACCCAAAGGTCATATTTTTTTTTATTGTCTAAAACGATGGAAGTTGTAGTCATAGACACGCAAAAAAAAACCGCATCGCGGAAAAAAATTTTCTTGCGCGCGCGCGCGCCTTTTTATTTTTGGCGTTTATATTTCCCGCCGCTCACCTCCTCGCTTCTTTTGATCGGTGACGTCAAAAATCAGGAAATTTAGAAGCTTTGTAGGTGACATTTCTATAACATTTAATAACGGCAATCGTAAAACATGTTTTTTAACGCAATTGCGAACGCACAACGGCCCCTCTTTTTGAAATACCAAAAATCAGAGTTTGGTGTGATGTTGCTTCCTAGATTTGTACCCTCCCTCGGAAAACTTGGCGGCGCTCGTCGGCGGGTCGGGGAAGAAACCGCTTTTTTTCCGCAGGCTCACATCCTCCTCGCTTGGGGTCGCCGTGGCAACGGCGCTTTGCTTCATAGCGTGGAGCGGAGGTCCGAAAGAAAGTTGAGTCGCAGGAGACCGCAAAATTTGACTCACTGCACTGGCGCGGATCGCGCGGGAAGTTCAAATTCGGCATTTGGAAATTGTTTTTTTAATTCACAAATTCTGAATTTTCAAGTTTCGAATTTTGAGGGTAATGTTTTGGCATCGTTTTCAATCGTTTCGGATAATAAAAAAAAAAAATGATTTTGATGTGTCAGTGCCCCTTTAAGCGAGGCAAAAAGATGGCAGTTTTAATAATCTACGCCACCACCCATAATTGAAGATGCGCATGGTTAACAGTGGTATGGTTAGCTTCATCGTAGTGGCTAAAACTTCGATGTCGGCGGCGGCAAAAACTTGCGTCGCGGATGTCAAATGAAGCAACACGGGCGGTGCCAACTTCATTTTACAACCTCCTTTTCTTTTTGTCGCAGCCAAGGTAGAAATTTTGTTTTGTGCAAAGGTCGTAGGGTAGTTTTGAGAAAGTCAATGCAGTTGTTCTTCCAGGGTTTAACAAATCTTCATTAATAGCGCAACATCTGTCAACTGTGCTTGAGGTCAATGCTATCTGAAACCAATTTTAGCCCTTTGGAACGCTTGAAAAATATTGCTCAGGGCACAGTTTCTTTTAGAATAACACAGAGTGTTCCACCAAAAAACCCTCCGCCAGCAACAACTAAAAAAAATAAAATAAAATGAATTCTGAGTCATGTATTTGCGTGGAGCATTATACCGCTAAACAGTAGGACTTTAAGCGTATACGCATCGAAAAAATAATTAAAAGTGTTCTCAAGGATGAAAGGCATGACGGCCTATTCCTTTCGGAGGCCTGTGCACACGCTGGCGACAACAAGCTTCCACAGCCAAGGCGTAGGACGTCTTGGTCCGCTGCTTCGACGAGGTTGTCGCCAGCGTGCACAGGCCTCTGAGAGTTTTGTCAGACAGTTGCGGTAGGTTGTTTAAACTGTTCGTCCACATAATATGGTCAGAAGGCGGAAAGCAGTTTCTGCGCCATCGCACATGCCTGTCTGGCTGTTTCCGATGCCTCCACCGTGCTTCGGTACCGACAGCGCTTGCCAACATTAAAATGGCGACGCTCTCAGTGTTGTCAGACCACAAAGCAATTTCGCATAAGGTCTATTGTAACGATCAGTCATCAAATTAAGTAAAATTTGGTAATTAGCTTTTAAATTAGTGAAAATAGACATGTGGTTCCAATTAGAAACTTGCTGAGCGTCATTGAAAACCACTAAATAAGTAATTTTTAGACAGACTTTGAGCGTGTGAGAAGCGCAGTAGTGCGCTAAAGTTACCACTTGTGCAGCAAGAGCAAGGCTACAGGTGCGATAATGCACCTGTGCAATATTTCCGTCTCTTATCATAGCCCCAGCCTTGTACCTGCTGCAAGATTGGTACCTTTAGTACACTACTACGCTTCCCATGCACTCAAAGTATTTTTAAAATTTATTGATATAATGGTTTTCCATGATGCTCAGCAAGTTTCTAATTGGAACCATATGTCTATTTTAACAAATTAAAAAATTAATTAACACATTTTACTTAACTAGACGTTTGATCGTTACGATTAGCCCCCTATAATATGTCCCCCTGGCCATATAACTCACCTGCACAAACTGCATAAGTCTGGCTTTCACAGCTTTTTTTAAACAAATCTGTAAAGCTTAAAAAAAAAAAATTGTACAGCACCTCAACTGGTTTACAGCACACAAAGTTTATAGGCATGTGAAAGGGACTAGAATATACTCTGCTTCATAAAGATACTAAACAATTTTCTGCCTTTGCATTGTGTCACATGCTAACAATAACATTCCAAAGCAAAGAACCTTCAAAACTATCCTACTATGGAGGCACACACCTTCTTAGTCTTGCTAAACTTGAATAAGTTCTGCAGGAGAAGGCTTCCTTGGTATACAACCTTCATCTCTGGCTTCATCGTCTCGTAGCTCTCATAGGTCATCATATGCAGGGTAAGTGGCACAAACCAGACGTTGCGATCTGCCGGCTCTGCACAATGCAAGGTCTCCATGATGGCCTGAAATGACAGTCCGAGCAAACACCGCTTTACATTTATATACCACAGTATTCAGGCAAGACACATAAATATGTATCACTGCATGCATATAGCCAACATCCTTGCAAGGAATACTGATATTGAATATGTGATCAATATTGTAAACCAGAAAACCATGAGTAGGCAACTCGCAGCCCGTGGGTCGGACGCGGCTCGGGCACAAGGCAATATTATGTAGTCCCCGGCACGCTACAAGAAGAGACCCCCCCCACATGCACGCATACACTCGAGGACCAATGGTGCAAAAAGTATAATTGGAGGCAAATGTGGTGTAATGAAACATTTATTTCCAAATGGCATGCCTGGGGGTTAGTTTATTATTCACGTTCATCTATCGGCAATAACTGTGCATCAAAGTGATGCGTTGGGAATGAATAATTAAGGTATGTCGTATATAGCATAAATGTCTTCCAGAATCACGACTTGTACCATGCATCATTCACTTCAACACTTTTGTCCCACAGAGCCTTATTATGGGGCTGTCCAGTACTACACAAAAAAAGCAAGCGTTCTGCTGTTCTTTTTTTAGCTTTGTAAAAACATCCTCGCAAAGCGTTCCTGATCCTGATTGGGTGTGAGACTAGGCATTGCTGCTGGCTTTGGCTGATATCTCGTACCACCCTAATGATATCTCATACCACCCTAACGATCGCTTTGCTTGGTAGCAAAGCATAGACGCTCCGGCAAAGAGAACTGCAGCCACCAATGCCCCTGATGACGACGCAGCCAAGAGGTTTGAACAGTGCAAGAGTGGAGTCAAGGTACCCAAGCTACAGCTCCAGAATTTCAACGGTGAGATCGGTGAGTGACAGAGCTTCTGGGAGCAGTTCTCTAGTGCGGTAAATGGAAACAAGAGTGTCTCCTGATGCCAGAAGTTTCACTACCTACACATTCTCGTTACCAGGCCAGCGGTTGCAGCGATCGCAGGTCTATGAACTACCGACGCCTGCTACAATGACGCGACCCAGATACTTTCTGGTCTATTCGGTGATAGACGATGCATCGTACAAGATCATCTGGTGAAACTGTGAACGCTGCCCTCCGTCAAGTCACGAAACAACACCAAGAGTCTAAGCTGGATGTAGGACCACATCCAAATAAACATCCGTAGACTGAAAGCTCAGTGCATTGGGTCTGAGACGTGTTCCATGATGATGGCAGACATCATGCTCAAAGGCCTACCGAAGGACCTGGTCGTGGAGTACTACCGACGGGCTTGCTCTTCCTCTCCAGCAACGCGGACCAAAGTCGTCTTACCGAGACCTGGAACAGCAGAGGATTCAAATAGCCACACAGCTATCTCCATCGGCACTGCACCTGCAGTCCTACCAGCTAAAGGTGAGCTGTCCAAGATCCTGAGCTTCCTTCAGACCGAAGTGGAGTGCAGAGAAAGAGCAGGAGTAACTGAGACGCGTCCAGAATCCAGACAACCAGAATGAGACCGATAGAACCCAAATATTAAAACAATCAGCAGCTGCAGTGCTGTGCTCTTGTACAGTACTGAATCAGGCTGCTTCCTCTGTAGAACGATGGATCACACAACTGCGACCTGTACTGGTGACCTACCATTTGAGGAAAAGAAAACGAGGTTATCCCATGATAAGCGATGCTTTTGATGCACCAAGAGGGGACACCGAGCAAGAAACAGTCGTGGAAAGCTATCATGTTCCTCTTGCTCAGGAAGACACGCCACATCCATTTGTGCAACCTTCACTGGAAGCCACCAGCAAGCATCACTGGACAAGAGACCGTCATTGCTAGAGTGCAAAACGCCAGCCCTGAAAGTCAAGACAGCCTTCCTGACACCGAGGTCCTCCTTCAAACGTTTCAAGCGTGGGCTATTACTGAAAATCAGAGCTGCTACTTTCGTGCTATCAATGACGGAAGCAGCCAGCGGACATCTGTTTGTGAGGATTTGTCCCACAAGCTCGATCTTAAAGTTCTTAAAATTACCACGCTCAGTCAGAACATTCGGAAATCTCATAGTATGATGGCAGCAAGTACGACATGTCCAAGTTCGGCTGCAAAGTCAGTTCGACCAGACAGAGTGTATGATGAACCAAAGAAGTGCAGTGGAAGTCCTGTTCATCTGCAACGACATTGTACAAGCACCTACCGATGACAAATTTATTTCCAGCGTTGAACAGAAAGAAAAGATCGCCAACAAGCTGATGTTCCCAGGCGTGCTGTCTCCGCCTGGCATAAGCCTCCTGATCAGGTCTGATCAATTATGGACGATCACAAGAAATGAAGTGCGTTGCTGCAAGGGCAATAATAATCTGACAGCCATCAACACCAGCTTTGGCTGGACTTTCCAAGGTTCAATGTTGCCATCGAGCTTGCTGACCGGATCACCACAACTGATTACATCCATCCTATGTGTCGGATCATTAGACGCAAACAATGTGGGATTGACCCAGCAGAGCATTCCTAAGTTCAGAAACAGCGGACTAGCAAACCAACCGAGCTACTCAAGCTAAGGAGAGAACTCAGCAGAGTTGAATGGTAATCCAATGAGGACAGTAGGACAACTCCCAAGAGTGAAGATTGAATTGCTATCGACTGACTCGCTTGTGAAAGAGAATGATCAGACCGCCCCACACAACCATATCACCATTGAGCACGTGACAAAGGTTGTCACGAGCTCGGAAAATACTAAGCCGACGAGTCGTAACACCAGCGTTGCACACAAAACAGCCTATGCAGAATGATTTGGAGGAGGAAATAGTGTGCACAGTCTTTCGCACTCGCTCAAGCTCACCAGATTTTTGTGTCACATATCGGAGGTTTGCCAAAAATTGTGAAAAGGAACCAAATCCAAACAGGTCAATTCTGACAAAGATAGACGCTGTAACAGAATTACGAAAATGCTGCTGGTCACCGACATAACTACAGTTTAGCAAAAAGTTGATAAGAGGATGTAACGGCTAGATAAGAAGGAAGATGAAGTGGATTGGACACGTTCGAGAAGCTTTAGACAGCAGTGACAGTAACTAGTGATCATACTTTGCGCTGATGAATCGATGAGTGTTTGAAAAACTGTTGAACTGCTGTACACCTATACACCGTACAGGGGCTCCGGAACCGGGAGGGGGGGGGGGGAGGTAGTGGGGGCATGCCCCCACACTCAAAGCCGTTCTGACCGCCTCCACCCCACCCCGGGGACTCATAAGAAGTGCTTAGGCGCCCTCTGAATTTTTTTTTAGGCCTTCCAGCACCCGGGGCCTTTATATCTTTCATAGCCCCCCCCCCCACCTCACGTCATGCGACTGGGACGACTGGTACCCGGGGCACCCTGGCCCCCCATTACTATGCCACTGGCCACAAATCAACAGACACAACAGACACGTAGCCAGGCTCGAGCAAATACACATCATTTTCTTTCTTTCTCAATAACAATTTCCAGTCTGTAGAAATTCTGCTAAAGATGACTGCAACCTCCTCTTTATGCACTCAAATCGAAAGTATAAAAAACAGAGAAATGGTGTTTACCTTTAAAAACCTGGCCTGGTATGTTGAAAAGCGGGCACAGGCAGCAGCCACGCAGACTAGGACCGTCGTGTGTCCATGCACACGGAGGTCGTCAAATCCTGGTGCCAGCTCCTCGTACATTTCCTGGAACTGAATGCCAAGGTAGGAGATTTTTTAATTCCAGGCATCAACACCACCAAGAACTTTGAAAGAATAGTAGTAATCTGCATTGACGATATGGTTGCATAAATGGTACCATTCTTATCTGTACGCACCCTACCTCACATGACATGTCTAAAGCTTGATGGAATCAACACTGTGACAATACAAAAGAGGAACATGAAAGCACATGCATCAAGAATATCTTTAGGTGAATGAATTCAAAAAAAGGTGAAAATTTCTACATGGTTTCAAAATAGCACCACTCCGAAATATCCGCACGTGCGCCCATCGTCAGTGAGAAGCTCCTTGTGGATTCATGCAATGTCACTCATCCAGGGGCGGATTTATGGGTCAGGCCTGGGGGGGGCGGTATACCTTCGGCGGGGGGGGAGTCGGGAGTCTGCTGAGATATGACACGGTCCAAACGTTGCCCAGGTCTATTTTGTTGACCAAATATTTGCTATGTCGCCAAAAACTAAACTTCTGGCTGGTGTATATCAATGATTTTATTTTAAAAAAAGTTGACCTTGGGGAGCTCAGGGGGGGCGGTCGCCCCCCCCGCCCCCCCCCCCTAAATCCGCCCCTGCACTCATCTACCTCTAGTAGCAGTACTGCACTCACAGCAAGGAGGAATTAAAAGTCAAGGGCTCTTCGACAGCAACACACCTGCTCGGCAGTCACAGCACATTCAATGGCCCGCTGCACACAGAAGTTAGCCACAGGATGCAGCGCCATCGTGAGAAACTGCCCAGATAGGTACTTCTTCCATATCTTTGCAAATGACTTGGCGGAAGAGAACTTGAATACTTTTTCGACCATGAAGGAGGCGCTCGTATCCAGAAGCGCAGGTGCAGGCTCCCTGCATTACAGAAAATTGAGTGTCCTGCCCATAAAATTGAATGACAAAATAGTTGTAACTGGCACTTTTTAAACTATTTGTAAACACAATTTAGTGACAAGCACGCACCTTTCATTGTTTGAGCGAGCAAATAGGGTCTTTCCGATGTGCTCCAAAAGGGATGCAAGAGCCTTCTGATCCTTTATGTGCAGAACTAGCATTAATGTCTGTAGCAGTAGTGATGTAATGTTGGTCGTGATAACATCTGCAAAAAATACACACAAAAAAAACAACAAATGAGCGCATAATAAACAAGTCAAGCTCCATGACCTTTAGTGTTGGTGATGCTACCTATGTTGCAGTAGGATGGAGAAAATCTATTTCGTTTTCAAACTCCAGTTCAAAGAAAATACTTTGACTTACCAAGTAAATCTGGCTGTTCCTTCAATGCTATGGTAAATTCTTTGAGCAGTCTTCCAAATTCTTCTGGGACTTCGACAGCTTCAACAGATTCATTCTTATATCCATCAACTGAAAGCAATATGTATTAACAGTTGAACACAAAGGTGAGATGTATACTGTGCACGGAGGCCTCCTTTGTGTCCATATACACATTTGCAGTGCCTCAGCAATGGCAACTGTACTCATAGTAAAAAAAGAACTTATCTAAAATTATAAAATTATACATGTTTTATTCTTCTAAGAAAACCAAGGTAGATGCTCTCAAAAAATGTATAATGCTAAAAGAGAAAAAGAGTGGTTAGATGTTGAGTACAGGTCGAACACCCCTAAAAAGTTTAGTGTGCCAAATTCAATTTAACCCCCTAACAGTTTGTGACGAGATCAGCTCGTCACGAGTGATTATCCATTTTCTGGTTTATGACAAGCTCACCTTGTCACAACTTTTTTGGCACCGTTTCCATGGTTTATGACGAGGTAAGCTTGTCAAATGTAGTTTCATGAGCTGACCTTGTCAGCTCGTCAAACCAATTTAAACCATATTGATACAAATTTTGCATAAAAAATTTTACCATTAAGGGTTAATAGGAAAACAATTCCCATTAGATTTATGAGCAGCTGATATTGTCCCCTTAGTCTACAGCTATCCCAAAATACACTTTAGAACAAATGAAGAAAGCTGCACAACTGCACACTACACTCCAATGCTTGGTGAAAACATACCATCACGTAGGTTCTCACCCAGCAACTGTAAAAAACCAGTTGTGTTTCGACAGCTACAGAAAAAACAAGGCAGCTAGTATTGCCATGACTAGCAGACAATGCCATGTCTCTATACCCGCTCCATCCTCTAACCAAAGCTCGACACAGCGATGTCACCGTTTACCCCCTGTAAGAGGAGCAGATGAAGTTGCTCTCTGCATAAAGACGCACGGTTCAAATGAGGGCTGGAACTCGAAGTTTAGGTTTCTGAACTATTCGACAAGTCGAGAGAAAATGGGCATTAGGGAGATCACAATCGTAGCAAAAGGCCAGATGGAGAGTTGTCACTCATATTATTTGTGAGTATACTTTGTGCAAATCTTAAACTTGAAGTAGACCTGTTCTGTTCTGTTCTATGGTACATCAAAATGCCCTAGAAACTGCCCACTACATTGCTACCAAATATAGAAAATATATTGGCAAGAAGATCAAGCATAGGGTGCACTTTGTCAAAGCCTGTTTCCCACAGAGCTCGGTGTTTACACAACACAAGGCCTGTGGACAGGATTCTTTATGTCTTCTTCCTCGACAGAGCGTGGAGCACAGATAGGATATTAGTGCTGTGTCAGCATTCAGCTAGGACTCGTGTTCATTTATACGTCAGCCGAGTGCTGCGTCAGAAACACGAACGAATAATTCATGCTGTGGTTGCCCCCATGGGTTTAGTTCTCGACTCAGCCGCTAGGGGTGCGACGATTGGATCTCCAACCCCAATAGCAAAGACAACATCTGAGTCATTTACAATGCTGCTACTGTCTCACAGATAAGCACATGTTGCCAAACAAACATGTCTACATCATACTGATCTCACCAAGAGCCACATCTGTCCGCTTCCGGTTCCGTGTCAGGCCTTTGCTGTTGCAGCCTCCCAGGACTTGCACCAGTGTACGAATTACAGGACTTGCCAGAGGACTGTACATGAATTCCTGAAGGTTGGACAGGCAGAAACGTCCAAGATGCAACACCCAGTATGTAACCTGAGAAAGAAAATATTTCATTTGTGAATTACTGATGAGTTTACATGCACTCGAAGAAAGCCACTACACTTCATAAGTTTTTTTTTTTTTTTTTTTTATTAAGAAAATGAATGCCAAAAGACACTTGTGTTCAGGTCACGGTGCAAGATATATAGTGTGTTTGAAATAACCAGGCTCGATCTAAAATGGGCCGTAAAAATCGGCGCTTGCACGTAGCAATCTAAACTTTACGCCAAAGGTGTATTTCACAGGTCGGTTTTATCTTGTAAAATTACAAAGCGTAGCGCCCTTTCCGTAAAAAAATGGGGCAAAAAAACTTGCCAGGGTCAATGGCGGACGGCGACGCAAACTATCGAGTCGAGTGGCGAGGCGCGTTTTTCGTGTGGGAAAAAACATGCATGTTTTGTCCACTGCTGTGTGGGCATGGTGTACTGCATTCCACTGTCTTGTGGTAAGGCTTATGTGGGCCAAACGGGAAGTTGCATTAATGACAGACTGAGGGAACACGGAAACACTCTTCGTACGACTCCGTCTGGCCATTTAGCAGTCCACTGCAGTAGGTGTGAGTGCACTTCTGTGTTTGAAAATACAACTATTTTAGGACGATTTAAGAGCAGAGAGTGCGGGAGGTCATGGAGGCTTTCAATATCAAAACTTTGGGTGATGGCTGCATAAGCTACCCGTCACTTGCTTTGACAGATGCTGAGGAAGCATTCTTATTGGCGGCAGTGCCCCACGCACATTAGAAGTGTTTTCTTTTTCTTCCGTTTTTAGATTGTAACTTGGGGGGAGGGGGGGGGGGGGGGGGGGGCTATTGAATGGGGCATGTGCAGTCGGGGAAGGGGCCATTCTTTGATTTTTCTGAAGCCCTATTAAACTTCCAGCTGTAAGTAAGCGCTTGTCTGTCGTACATGTCCTCCTTTTTGTCCTGGTTTTTGTGCGCTTTTAATTTCATCGTGAACTTTATCTCCCAGCTGCAACACGCGTGGTTTCCACACCTACATTTATCTTGCACCATAGTTCGGGTGAAGATCAATCAGAAGTGCAAGACAAAACAGTCTGCATACCCAACCAACAGTCTTTTTTATGAAAATTTCAAAAACTTAACACATTCACCGGATCGTGGCTCACGCTGTGTATGCCAGCTGTACGGCCTCGGATATTCAGTACTTTCATGTAGTATGGGAGGAATATATATGAGAAATATTAACGCCGGAAAAAAACGAACTTTTGCATTTGATTTATTAGCCTTGACCGAGCTCTGCGCTGGGTAGAGACACGCCGTAACCTACCGGCGACCCACGACGCACCATATGAAGACAAATGACATCCCGCGCGGCTTGGGTCACGGGTGACCCACACAATTCACCCAAATTATTCCGTCAGAGTGTCCAGACAGTGTTGCCCTCTTAAAGGGGCACTCAAGTGGTTTTTGAGTTCGTGTTTTGATGATGACAGCTGAAGTTAGACCCCCTAAGTATCCCTAAAAACCAAAAAGTGTAGTCATACGGTGATTATTTCTTTAATAAAAATGTAATTGAAGGCCGCCAAACCTCGGATCCACCCGAAAACGAAACCACTCTCATTGGTCCTCGCACGCTTATCAAAAGGATCTCGGGCCAATGGCGTTGGACGACATTCCGTCGCGCAGTGATCCTGAGGTAGCCGCATCGGCCGAACCTCTTTGTCATTCGAGATTCGATCATGGCGGAGTTCTCTACGCTCGAGGACCTGACGCCGTTAAGTTGAAATTCTTCGGCGGACAGCCGACCTCGGGATGATTTCCTATGACGCCACTTCGACGTGCGATGTGGAAGATAGCAGCACTTCGGAGTTATGTTTGGGTTCCGAGGACGGCGAAACGCAGACCTTTTCGGGCATTCTTCGATTGGCGGTTGGGGCAAGTCGTAACCAAACCAACGTTTGACATCGCAGCGTTACCTCTGGTACGTGATGTCAAACGATGTCGCCACGTTGCCTTTCGCCTCGGGAAGACGGGGGAAAGGCTGGTTCAGACATGTGCAACGAGCGCGTACCTACGACTGCGTTTGTTGCGACCGGAACGACCGCTCTGCGCCGCGCGTACACACACCTGCAACCACTACAACAAGCGCAGCGGGTCGTCAGCACGGCGACCGCTTCTATACGCGGCCGTCAGCTGTTTCAGCGGCCCCTCTAAAAAGGGGACGCACTGCTACTCAATGCCGTAACCGAATATAGACAGACAGTTGTCTATAGCCTAAAGCTTTATTATTATTTTTTCTTGATAGGCTTGCAGGGTACAGTGGATGAAAAAAAGAAAATAAAAAGATGCAGTACGCCGTCTTGGACGATCACGACTCTAATACACGACATTGCAATAGTACAAATATCGCCACACGCCTTTTCTACGATTATAAAAGACAATGTAATCTTAGCAGCGATATAGCAACGTAGAAATATGATTTCGTGATCAGATAGACGTTGCGAGCGTTCAGGATTGCTAACACTAATCACTTCTCTCCGGTGATGAAAACGCGTGAAACTTCGCATCCTTTATACGGTACGCGCCAGTAATACCTTGAACTTGAGCACACGCATGAAATGCGCCAAATGAGAAATCCGGGCGATGTTCGAGGACACAAATGCTTAGAAAGCACCACTGTAGTCGAAAAAAACAAACACAACGGCACGGGCGTTTCTGCTGTCTTGAGAGTGCCGCCACGACATCGCCGCACGAGTAGGTGGATCTTCCCTTTTAGTACGTGCTGGGTTATCATAGCGACACACGACGAAAATTCACAGTCAAGGATAGCGTTTTTACGCGGAACGATGAGCTTTCACCACGCCGTCCACGTCGACGACCACCACCGACGCCCGCGACCGACACGACCGGCCTGCAACGCGCGCAGATACGTGCGCTTCCGCGCATTCCGGGGGAGCGGGAAATTCACCCCCCGCGGAGGAAGGCAAGGAGAAAACGTAGTCCCTTGTTTGTGAAACGATAATTGCAGTATCGCGTATTCTAAACTAGAAATATTTTACGTCTTTTGAAATTATCATGCACAACATTTTTAAATGAACTGAAAATTGTTTCTTTAGCGAAACTTTACAAAGGCCGCCAAAATTTTCAAACATACGATAATTTCATTGGTCCTCGCAAGTACAGAAAAGAGTCCGCACATATTTTATTCCTGCGTGATTAATAGGCGGTTCTGCCTTCTAAAACTGAAGATACTCATTCACTGACACTTCCTTAACGCCATTGCACCAAAAAGTAGCTTCTCCAAAAACTGCTTGAGTGCCCCTTTAAATTGAAAAAGCATTCTTAGCAGTACGCTCACACAAACAAGTGCCAATCTTTTAATTTTGAGAGGACGTGACACATTCTCTTCTCAGCACACCCTACAAGAAGTTTGAGACAATATGCGGGAAAAAGTGCGCCCGTACACTCGAGTTGCATGGGTTGCTATGCATCGATCCGTGAGAGCACCAACCAAAAGCCAGAGTTCTATAAAAACTGTCCAAGAAAGCCATAAAAAAAGAAAGAAGAACTAATATTTTAAAGCAAAATATCAGTCTTCTTCAATATCTGTCTGTCTAGTGCCCGGTGCAAAGTCGGGCACCGGTGGGTCACGTGATGAGGCCCTAGGATTGATTGGCACAAAAAGCTTGGCACAGCACCAACTGCAAGGCTGCTCGTGCAGTCTCTTGGCAGCATGAAAGAACAGTTCTAGCTACCAGTGTTGCGGAGTTGCCACACTGGAGTTGGAACGATTGAGGAATCATTCCGCACTTTCGCGACCCCAGAATGGAATGAGACTGGAATGGCGGCAGCGCTGGGGGAATGGAATTAGATGCCTTTTGCCCGGAATGGAGTGGGAATGGAATGGGCTCGGTTCTTACGCAAGCTATGTCGATATTCATCTAGGGCCTGCGGGCTGATGGTACAATTCGCTAGCGCTTGGTATAGTGGCTCTTGAAACAGCATCATTGCACTGGAGGTGACTGACGGATTCATTGTGTCACTGGCTTATGCTCCTTCGAGGATGGAAATGGTGCGCCTTCGGTGAAGCAACCAAACGGTAGACAGACAAGGTGTCGTCCCTGGTGCCGCGAGACGCGACAAAGGGGCTGTTGTTATCATGCGCGATTAGCATGCAGCTTTTAGCCAGGGTGTCGAACCGAACCCAAACCGAACACCGGCGCAAAACCGCTATTTCCTACTGAACCGAAACAAAACTGTAACCGAAATCAAACATTCGATATTGAAACCGAGCCGGAACAGAACCGTAATCTCATGTGGCGGTTACCAGTTCAATGGAAAAGGTTTGGTGTAATAAAATCTGAGCCGTACCTTCTTGCGGGTGGCAGCGCGAAGTCAAATAAATATATGCAACGGTGGTGTCAGCGGGTCATTTATGACTAAACAAACAGCTCCGACAACAAGGGGACAGCTCAGTAATAATGAAACAAAGAAGTATATTTCTTCACGTCTATGTGCAGCGGGAACTGGTGTCGGCGAGTTGGCGTGGAGGCGTACGCTTCTACACTTTTCTTCAGCTAACGAAGGACCGCAAAGGACGCTACGAGCCACCGGATCCAATTCATAGCTCGGAGGGCGTCAGATGTCCTTCCAGTTGGACGGAGCAACGCGGGGAGCGCTTAAGTCACGAGACAAGCTACGAACTATGGATTGGCTTGTGTAGCTCATAGCGTCCATCGCGGCACATCGTAAGGTGAATTGGAGTATATCTGACTGTGCTGAGAGTGTAATGAGCTATTCTTTTTTGTGTATGTGCCTGCGTACGTGCATGTGTGTGTGTGTGTGGTGTGTGTGTCAGTGTTTCTATACTTTTCTTGCTGCTAAGCAGAACATAAACATCAAAGTAAAAACAAAAAGTTGACGGCTGTCGGTGCGTTTGTTCCGCGGTGGTGAAATCTGGGGGCCACAAGAGGCGAAGCCACGATTAGCGCGACACTGCGGTGCTGATTGCCGGGATGCCAGTCGCCCAAAGCCAACGTTGCTTGAAGAAAAAAAGAAAATTTTTTTTTTTTGTGTGTGCATTTTTTAGAAACAGCAAATCGCCGTTGATTTTTTTTATGTCCTTCTTTTGTTTTAATCGTCTTTCGACCAGCCTTCGGTGTCTTTCTCTTTTTTAACTCAGTCGTTCGAGCAAGTAGTTTTTGGGCATGCTGTGTGGGTATAGTTGGCCGTCTCAATTTGGATGCGCTCGGGATGAGCATGTACAGAGGGTACAACGTCGTCATACTCTGGTAGACCTAACTGCTATCTGAACAGGCGACTAATTTGTTTTTGTGGGTAGCTTGCGAGTACAATGTGTGCTATTGTCACGGTGTCACTGTGCGTGCTGTCTGATTGACTTAACATGTGAGTACTGTGCTTTGTTGCTGTTTCCAAGCGCCTGTATAACCACGTAATTTTTAAAAAGATCACAAAACGAAATTAAGCATATATTTGTTTTGCTGTCCTCGTTTTCGCAGCATGGCTTCTGATGACCTAATTTTTCTAATGAAGGTGACGCCGTGTTAAACTCACGTTTTCTCTTAACGACTGGAAGCTGTGGTCTTTTCTTTCAAGAACCGCTTTGTACTGCTTCACGCTTGGTGGAATCGGTAACCGAACCGTTATTTCAAAAACGTCCCTTAATCAGAACCAAACTGGAACAAAATGCAAAGCAACTCGAACTGAACTGAACTGGAATAATAACCGGTTTGACTCCCTGCTTTTAACCGAGCCATCTAGTGTTTGTGTGGAACACAAATAAAAAAAGAAAAAGAATTGAATGTACAACAAACTAAATTTTACATTTTAAGGCAGGTTCCATAATATGGTGATACAGTCCCTTGTGCTGGCGCCGTATACCGATTGCACTTTAATCGTCAGAGGTTTTCTGTTCTTGCCGCAGTGCATGGAGATTTGGGGCAGGTATACACGGCGTCGCTTCTAACAGCGCACTAGCGGTGCTGTTGTGAAATATTCAAAGCAGAGAGCAAGACAGCTTCTTCTTGTGCCACGCACGAACTAGAGATTTTGACGGACTTATCAAACAAACAACACGCTAACCATGTATCTGGGGAGGATATACACAATCCGTTTGCAAAGGAAATGGGTGGTTTTAATTTTTGGCATCTGTTGCGACTCACGAGCCTTTTACGCTTGATCGATGTCTGCTTTGACAGGAGTTGCCACGAAGCGCTTTGTGTGACCACCCTACGACTTAGCAGAATAAGTGCCTTGAGGATACTTTTGCAGTGGTGTCCGCGTTTGATCTGTCAATGACCATTTTTTTTTACCTTTAGGAATTGGAGGAATGGGATAACGAAATTCTGCCATTCTAGGAGTGGGAATGGGCCCAGTGTCTCCATTCCGAGGAGTTGAAAGGAATGGAACAGTCGGAAACTCTAATTCCCCGGAGTGGAATTGGAATGGAATGGGGGTGCCCACTCCGCAACACTGGAATGGGGGTGCCCAATCTCTGTCTCTTTCTCTCTCCCCCACTCCCCAACCCCTTAAGAAAAAAAAAAAAAGTTTTCTGTGAATAACTTGAATATGGTGTCAAGATTTGGTTTGACTGGGAAAACCAGTCAAAGCAAAATCAGAGCAACAGCACAGAGGAAGGTGACGTCAGAGGTCCTAGAGGCCATGTGGATATTTCTACACCCTGCAATCAGACATCAACTTTTTATTGACATATTTCCATGTTTTGGCGGTTATAAAAATTGTTCTATGAATTCTAATATCTTTATAAATTTTAAAAGTTGTCAAATTATTATATCCGGCAACTGATGCCTTTAAGAACATGAAAGCATGACTGCATAATGTGAAGTGCCAGTCACATACAGATTAAGCTTTGCAAACCCACGACACAAAAAGGATAAAGTATGATAGAGGTTGTGTACAGTACAACCTAACCAAAACACAATTAATAAGCTTCAAAAGGAATACCAGCACACATGTTTGACATTCACTTGTGGCCTAATCCAAGTGGCCATGGTTTAATAATGCCAAATACAATCCAAGACAGCAAACATTTTTAAATTGTCGCAAGGACCCGATTTGGAATTCAATTCTTGTGGCTGACCAACAACCATGGTGGACTGAGCTACTTTTACAAAGAACATGTGTAGTGATATTAAAAAATTCCATGCAACATACCTTGTCATGAGGGTTTACAAGAGCATCCATGACAGCCTTTCCTTCCCCTGTCTCCCCTTCTGATTCCAGGGCTCCTTCCTCATCCTTCACTTTTTTCTCCTTGCTCTTTTTTGAGCGTTCTTTTTTGATTCGGCAGTTTTCCTCCTCTTGGGCAGCTTCTGCAGATTCCTCTTCAGCTTCAGTGAACTGGCAAACAGTAATATATTGAAATGTAGCTTTTCTAGTGTCAGCAGTTGTTCTATTTTTCAATCAAGACAGCTTCATTTGGCATGAAAGCTCTCAAAAGCCCTCTTCATGCATGAATTTGGAAACATATTTTTTGAAACTACTTAAAGAACAGTCTGAATGGCATGCCTGCACATGACTTACAGCTGTTAAAATTTTGATTATACTTCCTCATAATTAGTAAGAGTGACAGTTCAAGGCTCAAGTACAATTTAGCCCATGGCACGGGTTGGCAATCGTTTGCTGCAGTGAGCCAAATCGCCGGAAAGCGGAGACGGAAGGAGTCGGACAGAGAAACGGAGGTTGGGGGGAGAGGAGGGGGATATTAGCTCATAAAAATAAAAGATAAAAAAAAAAAAAACTCTCACATACTAAAGGTGATGTGCAAAGATGTTCTATTGATCCAGGCACACGTAACGCAAGGTTGTTAGAGCCTTCCCTCACCAAGATTGTGATGTTCAATATTGCTTGCCATGATGCAAACATTCACATTAGAACTCTTACCCAAAAGTTTTTAAAGCATTTTGGAGGTGCTCATCTGTTATTCACAAGGCCAAAATTTGAATTCAGTCTTCGTCTTGAAAGAGTATGTTCACAGATATCAATTAAGGCCACTGTGACATTCTGTAGATTTGAAAACAATGTCGTTCGCTAAAGTTTCATTCTCCAGGCTATTGTCTGTTTGGGGATCAGCTGATCAGTGAACTCTATCTGGCAAATCTCTCGAACTTGTTTACAGCTAATGTGTCCGATTATACCAGATTTACAACCAAACATACCCTTTGTCCTGGAAGGTATCTTTGGCGGGGTGGGGTGGGGTGGGGTGGGGGGGGGGGGGGGGGTAATTTTTGGAGGCATACCGGGGCAAACTCTGGCCTATGGGATTACCCCCATGGGCATGCCATGAAAAAAGAAGGTAGGAAAAATGAAGTCATCTCTCAAGCTTTCATCTCTTGAAACTTATCAAGCATGTCAACAATGTTAGCTACATGCCTCAGAATTTGTACTTGGTATGTCAAAAATGCACAACTGGGGCTGGGAAATTAGCCATTTAACACCAATTAATGATTAATGAATTAATTGCCTACTAATTCGTTAGCCAATTAATTGGTCAAAAGGTGACCCTCCCATGGTGTTGTCAGGGGCACCAGTCGCTATTGAACTCAACTGCAAGAATTCATTCAGTGGCAAGACTTTTCCACCTCTGCAGGACAGCATTTTCTATCCAAAATATAAAAGTGCAAACATTTTTTTTTCATATTTAAATATGTTTGAAGATGTGGAAAACCTATGACCATCTAACATATTTCCATCTCTGCTTCTGCCATCAGCCCATAGGATTTGAATGCATGACAAACAAATAAATAAAATTAAATAGCTCCATTAAAACTTACCCTTCCTATCATTGCTAGGGTCATACGAATCCTTGCGATCGTGTTCCCTAAACGTATAAGGTTATAAAATAGATATAAGCAATACTTTAACAAGTTTAGTAGCCTTCACATTATCCCAAACAAGTAATCTACTAAGGGTCAACGATTACCACTGATTAAGAATAGGTGAGAAATTATCTGGAAGTGCAGCATTCAACAACTAGCGTAGCTTCTAGAAACACTGCATAGAAAAGCAGGCTTATGTGACGTTCAAAGAATATAAATAAAAGCCTTCCAAGGGTAGCTCACAGCAGATGGGTCCCGCAGGTACTTGAGTGCAGCTTCCAGGAGTGTTTGAACTATATGACTTGCAATGCAGTGCATGCACACCACACGAAAGTTGCTTGCAAATGCTGTCATGAAACGAGTCAGAACACGGGGGTCCGTTGTCAGGGACAAAACCATCTGAACACAGAGGCTGACTGAGGAATTGCGGCTGCAGGAGACCTCCAGTTCCTTGCCACGGGTCTGCTCAGCCACGTTTGCCACGAAGATGGCTGCAAAGGGCAGAAAAACATCGCTTCAACTGGGTACAATGCTGCCAACCTATATTGCAATTTATACTGAATCTACTCAGACCAACGCCTACGAGCGTAGGGTGTCGCCTGACGAGACCCCATGCCGATTCTGTTTGCCTATATTCGTGGAAATATGCTCACGTATTGCCAAAACACGTTCAATATCTCATTTGATTTATTTATTTCAAATACCCTAGGGGCCAGAGGCATTATAGAGGGGAGTGGGTGTTAGTAAGGCGATTAGTTATAACGTTTCGAAACAAGGAGCCGTCGCTGATGGGGACAATACTCTCCGGAAGGTCATTCCAGCTCACAATGGCGTTGAGAAGGGCAGAATAGAAGTAGGCCATTAAGCTGCATTTGGCCCAGGCTATTTTGCAGGAATGATCAAACTTTGGAGAAACATAAAAGGTTAAAAAGGGATTGATGTAAGGTCAGGTCTTAGTAAATTTTGTGCAAAAGACAAAGGGAGGAAATGTTACGACAAATAGCAAGATTGTGAATGTTAACTTCAGCTTTTATGGCAGACATACTGGAGAAAAGTGAGTAATTAGATGGGATGAAACGAACGGCTCGGCTCGATTGAATTAGGTTTTCTAAATGAATTGGACTCCAAATCGAGGCTGCATATTTCAATTTTGGGCAGACAGGGTAGAGAGGATTGTTTACGGACAGGAGAGGCGGACTTAAAGTTACTTAAAGTTGCGGTGCAAATAAAGTGCGGTGTTCTGAAGCTACGATAGTATTAATATGAGTATGGCAGGAGGGATCAGAAGGGTATGCGGAGCGCAAGTTTCGTCTGCTTCTTGCACGGGGGTTTCGATGATGCTAAGCTCTTATTGTCTGACTGAAGAAAATACTGGGGAAACCTCAAGGCATCTAGCATTGAGGTCTACGCACTATCCTTTCAATCAAAGCCAATCAGAGCTCGGCAACGTCTTGACGTCACCGTAACCCTTGCGCAAGAAGCAGACGACTTACCCTCCGCATTGATGTCACTGGACTGTCCTAAGGCAGAGCCTCCTTTGCAGGCAGGGCTTGGGCCGGGGTCATGCTGAGAGCGCTTGACGGTTCAGATGAGGTGGTGGGACCGCCACGAAGCGGCGTGTACTGGTAGGCCAGGTGGGTTAACATTTTTGTAATGAGCCGCCGCACACTGTAGCCGCTTCACTGGGATGCGTGTTAATCTACCTGGCCCACCCAGACTGTCGCCGCTTCTGGGTGGGCCAGGTAGGTTAACATGCGTTCCAGTGACACACACACATATTTCATTGACAATGACATTTTATTGACACTTGTTACACGAATTGCACGCTGTAGAGACATTTTGTCGTGCGTATATGACTGGGGCACGTATTAACCTACCCGGCCCACCCATTCACGCCGCCTCGCGGCGACAGTCTGCCAGGCGGCGACATTACAAAAATGTTAACCCACGTGGCCCACTCGTACACGCCGCCTCGTCAAAACGCCAAACGCTTGTACAGCATGCCAGCGGCCCAAACCCCGCCCGCGGAGAAGGCTCCGCCTTAGGACAGGTCAGCAGCATCAATACCATCAGAAGTAATGTGAACCGCTGGATACTTATACTCTTTAGTATAAACAAGGGGTATATTGTGAATAATGAAATTTGGCTGGGGATAAGATGGAGAAAGAGAGAAACACATGCATTTACATTTATTGATGTTAAGAATCCTCTGCCATGTAATGCACCAGTTGGCTATTTTATTAATGTCATTCTACAATGTCAAAAGGTAATCAGGAGTTGTTACTTTTCTTTCCACAATGCAATCGTCAGCAAAGAGACAATAGAGGAAGAAATATGAAGTGGAAGATCATTTATGTATATTAGGAAAAGCAGAGGCCCAAGAACAGTTCCTTGTGGGATACCAGGTGTAACAGGATTGGAAGCGGGAGTTGTGTTATTAATGCAAACATACTGGGAACAATGCCGAAGGAAAGAAATAATCCATGCTAGTAGCTGAGATTCAATGCTTAAGGTGGAGAATTTATGAAATAAAAGGTTACGTGGGACCTTATCAAAGGCTTTGGCGAAATCAAGGAAAAACTGCGAGTTGGATAACCGGAGTCCATATTCTGAAAGAGGTCATTAGTAAGACAGGTAAGTTGGATCTCACAGGACAGGGACTAGCGCAAACCATGCGAAGAGCTGCAGAAAAAGTTGTTAGAGTCCCCCAGGGGCGGATTTAGCGGAGGGGGTGGGAAGGGGTGGGGGGCGATTCCCCCCCCCCCCCCTCTCCTTTCCTTCAAACCCCCTCCCCCCCCCAAGCAGTATACATGGCTTGCACGTGACGTCAGAGCCGTCCTCCTTGCTGGTGGTGGACGCCCGCCGTTAATGCGCTGGAAGCTGCGCTGACTCGTTTCCGCTCGCTCGCAACGCTCGTTTCCTGTTTGTAGAATTAGTACAGTAAAGGCTACGCTCCACCACCAGAGAGGAGGACCAAATTACGTCAATGCAAGCTATGTATTCCTGATACATTGGAAAAGAAATTACCTTTGTCCTCGTCATCATCAAAATCAGAGAGGAGTCTGGTGTACACCTCGGCAAAATAATCCTCTGTCTCCCTGTCAAGCTTCGGTATCCCGTTGGCTTTTGATTCGGTGTCCCATTCCTGCGGATCATGACAGCCACGATACCGAAATGTGCCTTGGGCACCTCTTGGAGCAGCAAACTCTCCACTTGACTCTTGGCGATTTCTGAATCCGCGATTAGAATCACGATAAGGAGCATTCCTTCCTCCTCTGCCGAAGCCTCGGTTTCCTGCACATCGGAATTTCCCGGGCCCCACGCCGCGGTGCTGAGATGCGTCGCTACGCTGATGGTCCTCACGCCTGTTGAAACGGTTATGACTTCCCCTACTCGATCTGCCACAATCACGGCCCCATTTCGCGAACTGGGACTTGTCTTCTGAATGTGCCATTTATCACAGAGAGGGGGCAAACTAAAAACGAAAATTGGTGGAGCACACGGGGAATGACATCGCCACACGAGTGACGGGTACGCACAGTACGCACGCCATGTGTTGTGTGAAGGCTACAAAACAGACTTGACTTGGACAACTTGGAGGAGCCACAAAAGAAGATACACAAGGAAAAAACAAAACACTAGAAAGGTGGATAGAAATGTTGAAGAATAAAAATAAAAAGTTCCTAGTATTAATAAAAAATAATTGAAAGCATAAGCATAATGTAACCACACTGGATTGCGCACCCTGCTTGGTCGCTGACAACATTTGCACGAGCGCCCACCGGACGGCCATCTTGCACGTAAAAAAACCGCCTTTCTGGAGCGTTGCAGAGGCTGGTGGCAGCGAGATGAAGACACGGGTTTTATTCATTCATCCCGTTAATCGTCATTCGCCGAAGACATTCTTTTATTACCTCGTGGAAACAGTGAGACTTGTCTTTGTGAAGACGTCAAAATGTTTACGAAAGCGCAGCGCCGCAGGAAAAAGGCACAACTCGTCGAAAGCAAGTTTCGCCATGCCAGTCTCGCGAAAGCTCCCTTGGGACGCCGAAGTGCTGCGTCTCTGTGCTTTCGCACACTTGGATACCAATAAAAAAACGACGCCGTGTGTATGTGCTCCGCGAGTGCAATGTGCGTGAATACGTATGTGCCTCTGGAGCAGCGCATTTATCATTTATTTGTAACTTCCGGCACTCGCGGTCCAGAAACGACCTCGATCCAGTGGCAACGGAAGTGGGGTTGGCGTTTCGGCGACAGAATGCGCACGTCGATATGGGTCGCGTTTCAGGAAATTTCGATTTCGCCGTTTCATACTTTTGTGTTCGAAAACGTACCTTGCTCCACAGCATTGCTTTATTTGTGCTGCCATGTGATCCATTCGAGTATATTTGGAACATAGCCATGGTGAACAGTGCATAATAGCAACCAGATTTTTTCCCCTTTATTGATAACTCGCGGGAACAGCTGGAATATCCAGAATTTCGTGGCCGCGCGATTTATGATGCAAATACATCTATGCGCGACACACATTGCAAACTTTGCCGCGGCGTCGATTCTTGATCGGTATCCAAGCGTGCGAAGGCAGAGATTCAGCACTTCGGCGTACCAAGGAAGCTTTGATCACCGGCAAAACTTGCTTTCGCCGAGTAGCCTCTTACCATGCGGCGCTGCGCTTTCGAGAAAATTTCCACGTGTGCTCAAAGGCAATATTTACCATTTACAAAAGGTTTCAAAAAACCTTTTCGGCGTATGACGACGAAAGAGTAGAAACCGTTTCTTCCGCTCGCTGCCGCCAGCCTCCACAACACTCCAGAGATGCGATTTTTTTACATGGAAGATGGCCTGAGTCAGTGGCCACACACACTCATCGAGTGGCCATACCCGTCACTAGGCGCTTTCGATTTACCTACCCTTCTTGCACCGGTGCAGAAGTGTAGCCCTGTGTGGACCAGAGCGCGTTAGATTTGAGGGTGTAGCCCCGAGTGTCTGCACCGCGGTGTTCGATTTACAAAAGTGTGGCACCATTTCTACACCTGGAGTGCACTTTCCGCACTTGCTCGTTTTGGCGGTGTAGGCGGCTTTTAGCAGACGATACCGACCACAGCGGGAGGAGGAAATAGATTTTTATTAGATTAGGCGGCGCTAGCAAAGCGGAACTGCACCAGCGGAGCACCGGCATTATCCTTTCGAATAATAATGTTCACAAAGAAAATCTTAACTGCGTTTGAGATGTTCTTTTCTCTTTTTTCAGTACCGTATACGTTTAAGTTTCTATGTCATACCTCAGTGTCGGGAAGAGGAAGCAGACGAAATGCCGAAGAGAGGAGGTAGCATCCTCTCCTCCCTGCCTCCTTTCCATAGAAAGCTTTTCTTGGGATCTAAAGGGTTAAAGCAACGCCTCCTTCGTTTAAAGTGGTAACTCCTCCCGCCTCTTTAGTGTGAACGCTGATGAGGAAGTCGCCTCCTCTCCAGCGTTCGCTCTGCTAAGGTGGAAAGAGCTTCCACTTTACTCTTAACTTGTCACTGCTAGGGTCACTACGATGTTTGCACTGGATGTTTGTAGACGGGCTTCAGAAGTTTAGACTTTAGATGCACCACCCAGTGGCAACACCCCAAAGCACATCCGGATAGGCGTCGGCTTGTTCTACGGAGTTAGATCACCGCAGAAAGGCTCTGGATCACCGTACAGAGCCAAACCCCGGCTCTACACTGCAAAGCGGGACAATTCAAATGCAAAAATGTGCCGCCGCGCGGTAGCCTGGTTACGCGCTCCCGCTGCAGCAGTACTTCGGCAACAGAAGTACCTTACATGGGTGTTCGGGCTGTCTGATCTTCCCAGCCACGTAAATGAAATTAAAATCTAGCTCACCAGTTCCATCTTTGCTTGGGCGGAAAAGTCGCACAAACATGGCACCTAACATAGTCTTCCAAAAACTTTGGACATTAGACTTCTTTGTAGAAACCAGGTCCCTCCAGCTCGCCCACGACTGGGAGATTTTCAGTGCGTATACTCAACGAATCGGGGCAATCACAGGAACAGTGATGTGATTGGCCTAAACAGTTTTGGAGCACCTCTGAGCAGCCAAAACGGTGTTATGGAGTAGCAAGTGGCCTTTGGAGCAGCCACAACAGTGTTTTGGAGCAGCAAAAGAGACTCTTGGAGCAGCCAAAGTGGTTTTTGAAGCAAATATTCTTAGAATAAAAATCTTGGTTTTAAATACTGGAGAAACGAAGGGCACTTTGCTCGCCGCAATAAACAAATTATGGTCAAGTTAGACTGCGTCGAAGCTGCAAGAGACGCCGAACTGCTTTCCAAGGTACAAATTCGCACAGGAGGCGGGACAACTGAAGCTCCTCTTCAGTTAGTCAGCGTCTATACATACCTTGAACTGACCTTACATCATCCATTTCGCATCACCACAGAAGAGGTAAGCTGCTTTTGTACGAATTTTGACCAATGTGATCTAGAGGAAGGATAGCTACGTCTGGGACAAAAAAGTCCCGGTGAGAGGGGAATTCCTTCCCCTCTTTTCTGGTGGTGGCCGGATGACGGGATGACGTCACGCAGGTGCGAAGCATGTATAGAGGTTTTGTTAATGGTTGCATCAGACTAAAAGACAAGTCATCACAAGCAACTTATGAAGATGCAATCTTTATTTCAAAACCATAAATTACCCTTTTCATGGATTTTTCATTACAGAAGGAAGGGAGTGAGGGAGGGAGGGAGGAGGAGCCTTATAGAAGGTACACATTTCTTATATAACAAAAAACGCGCTGTCACTTTACAGCAGCAAGTAAAATGCCCCTTCACACAACATCCAAAAATCCATTACGGAACTTGTGCACAATCTTGCTCTTGGGTTTAGTTTACACAAACCAGGGTTATATTACCCACACTGAAGCAAAAGAAAAAAGTTAGCATTAAGCTTGCTTCAATGGAATAACCCTTTAGCACAAATTTTGTAGCTAGACATTTCGTCAGCACCAAGTACAAAACTAAGCAAAAAAATTTACAGGAAGGAAGGGTACACTTACTACTAAAAATTCAGGTACCCTGCACCAACCACAACCCTACGGGGAAAAAAAAAAAGAAACAAAAAGAAAAATCTGGAAGATTGTAGGGAGGGAAGGAAGACTGAGGAATCTACAACACAATTCGAGTCTACTCCAAAATCATGAAGGACAGCCGTGCTAAATGGCAAATGCGGCAGAACAGCTGCTGCTGTGGCCAAAGTAAGGGCAGTTCCCCTCCCTCCCCAGAGTTGCGCGACTGTACAAAGCCCCCGGTGTAAGGCTGCTGCTAGGAGGCTGGACTCTTCGGACAGATGCTTAAGACCAGGGAGTGTCGACGACGGCACCACTTGCTTCCGCTCGGGGAGCCACTGACCAGGCGTCTCGAGAAACCTGCAGCGATGGACAAGAGCTCTCTCTCCAGGCCTACAGCATCGCCTAAATGTTGCTTCGGCACAACTAGACACCTCATTGACTTAATAGGCAGGAGTTTCGGGGGGGGGGATCGGTGGCTGAGTGGGCTAGCGCGCACCAGCTCGGCACACGTGGAGCGAAAGCTCACACTGCAGAACCCAGGGATCCTGGGTTCAATTCCCACCCCTGCCCATTTCTATCTGGATTAGCATCATACCAGCGTGCGGTTGTGCATCACTACTGCGTGGTGCATGTTAAAGACCCCAGGCCAGCAGTTTGTACTGCACTCTCTAAATTTCTAATCTATTGGCAACGTGCGCGACCGAAAGCGTCACTGTGGTCGGCCTTCCACGATTGGCCGAACGCTGACTATGACGTCAGAAAAGGATTTATCATCGATGGAAATAAGAGGAATGAAAGAACTTTAATTTTGACGGTGTTGGCAGTGTTCCTTTGAGAGCGCAATGATTTCAAGTTTCCACCATGCTATTTACAAACACCATCAAACTTGTTTGCAAGGTAATGACGTCACAAGGGGGAACCATAGGAGGGCACCACCAAAACATCTCGCCGCTAATAGCTGCGAGACAACTTGCCCGTTGAGGCAGACTGAAGTTCTAGGCTGCATAAACATACAAACAACCAAATTTTATTTTAGACAGCTTTCTTTGCAGGTTTGTAGTAACGCCCAATTATTGCTTCGACACGACTAGTTGCCTCAACGATCAAATTTATCATTATTTCCCGATGCGCCCATAGGCCATTGATCACCGGTGATTGAAGGTTTCCAAGTGCCGTCAAGAAATTAAATTTAGTGCGGAGAATTATGTCGCAAAATCTCGTGGATAGACAAAGAACTTTAGTTTTAATGCAGGTTTGAGCTTTACCACAAGCTGGTGGGCTGTCAAAAACAGTCTTGGAGACTGTTGCACTAGTCAGTGATGTGATTGGCCTAAGCCATTTTGGCGCGCGTTTCTGAGCAACCAAAACAGTGTTTTGGAGCAGAAAATGTGGCCTTTGGAGCAACCAAAACAGTGTTTTGGAGCAGCAAAAGTGGCTTTAGGAGCAGCCAAGACAGTGTTTTGGAGCAGCAAAAGTGGATTTTGGAGCAGATATTCTTAGGAAAATAGTTATTTGTTTTAAGTGCTGTACAAACGAAGGGCACTTTGTGTTGTGTTGTATTCTGATGCGACATGTGACAGAACTCTCTGCTTCTGTTTTTACTGCTCAGACATCCCACAAGCGTCAGTGCTGTAGGCATTGCCAAGCAATTTCGAAAAACTGCTTGCCACCGTTTTACTGGTTCCCGACGTGCCAGACTTTCGTCAAAAGTAAGCAAACGTAAAACAATGAATTGCGCAGCGTCCCAGCTGGTGCCTCAGTCACGCAATCATGTTCGCATGCACGTGAGGCCAACTTCGGCCGGCTCGCTGTTGGGCATGCTTCGTCGCGCGAGTGCAGACAACGGCTGTCCGATCGAAACCATGCACCTCAGCTCCGTCGCTAAGTTATCCCTAAAATTGTACACAAAATGTAACTTTCGAGCTTGCGACAAAAACAGTCCGGTGGCGCGTGCTTGCCAGGCCGGCAGACAAGGTACAAGCTAAACACACAAAAATAAAGAACCTGAGTGCATCGATGCAAGACATTGCGAGCCAGCCTCAAAAAGTTCTTGGAGCGCTTTGTGCAACGACTAACTCGAGACAAACAAGTGCTTTGCGGGTTCAGTGTGCATACATTGCCTCTTTTGTTTTAGCTCACTTCTCTTTTTTTCACGTACCGGGGTTCCTTTCGAAAGAAGGCACACCAAGAGGAATCTAGATAATCAATACTTTGACAGAGCATTCTTTGAATTAAAGATGAATTTTTGTAGTAACGTACGATTTAAACAGGAACAGGAATGTTGATGAACATGCGGCGGTACTTAGTTTCATTTTAGAAAGTACCATACCTGCAGCGATACGGTGACGGCAACATTCGACGTCGCGCGACCACAGTGACTGAAAGGCAGTGACCAAATATAGTTTTCCCATGGCCGTTGCTTCAGCTCACAAAGTAACTCCTGCCGCGCAAAAACGTGGTTTCGTTTCACAGCATGACGGCATGGCTGGTACCCGGCACGCTAGCGTCTGAGCGTCTGCACACATCCGCGTCTATCGCTGAAAATATACAATAAAAAAAAAAGACTAAAGACGAGACCCACAAGACGAGAGCACGAAACGCAAGACGCCGGGAAAACCATGCAATTGATGCACAGTACTTTGTGTCAGGCAACCACTTGCACCACATAACACGCCTGCTCAATTACAGTACTCAGTTTAGTTTCAGTTTTGAAAGGCGACCTAAATTGGTCCTTTGGCGCAGGCTTGGCGCAGATTACCCATATTTCGGCGAAATGTAGCAGGATGTAGCAGGGCTAGCCCCTTGGCGCAGTTTGGCGTAATTGGCGCAGCAATCACATCACTGACTTGTTTAACATGGCTGCAAACTTACTGCATCAGTCTTCATAACATAAATTGCATTGACATAATTCAACTGTATTATGGCACAGTTTTTAGATTTCAAGAGCTCTGAGGATTAAATGATGTTACAAGTATCACTTAACAGATGTTTGTCGGTAAGCATCACTAATTTTCATCCAATGCTGTCCTGAGCAGACGTGCCCGTTTTATGTTCCCAACAAGTCTGACAAAAATGTTAAATATGAAGGAACTGCAATCAAGGCTATGACAAAGCCAAGGTAGAACACAAAGAATTCTGCTGTGGATGCAAGGTGTAGTATTGGCTTGTCACCAGTATAAGCATTCGTTCGTTCAAAAGCGCACACGTTACGGAGGCTAACTCTCCGACGAACCATAAATAGAAAATGTCAGAATACACAAACTTTCAGAAGTAATAGCTGTGGGTGTGGGGCATTTTCTGTATTCTCAATTTTTCTTGTTTGTTTAACTTGACATAGCTGTAGAAGTTTTGGTGTTTATGCGTTTTCACACATATGTTGTACTTTGAAGAAATACAATGTTAAAATCTTTCCCGCATTATACCAACCTCCGTTTCTCTTGAAAGAACAATTGGCCACATTTTGATGCATCATATTGCTTTATACACAAGTTAGGAAAATAACAGCGCTTGCTTGAATCCTTTGAAAATCGCTACTTTTCCCGTGGTCAGGAAAGAGCTAACTTCAAGAAACTTATTTGGGAGGTGGGGCAAAGGTGTGAGAAACGACCCTGTCTCCCATCCAATGGCTAAATGAATAGCACCAAATGGGAGACCATTTGATCTGAAGTGTGCTTAGCTTATGCAGTATTTCAGTGTCCTTGTGAAGCAGTACCCAACTAAAGGAAAGTTTGGGCACCTCAGCCGGGTTTTGAGTAGATGCTGCACCAGTCAGAGTTTGCCATTGTTTGGGCTTGTACCGTATTTACTTGAGTAATAGCCGCACTATTTATGAACAAGGCCCTTGCTTCTACTTTCCCGCAAAGCACATATACAGCCAATCCTCGCGTTGTGCATGAATAACATAGCGAATAATTAGATCAAGAACACGATTCTCCATACGAATGCAATCTTCACAGATGGTATCTTCTTGCAAAAACGTTATCTCTGACCTGTAAACCGCTTGAGTCATTGTGCCGATCGCTCCGCGGAAAAGCGAACCCGCAGGTTTTCTTCATAAACAGTGCGGCTATTACTCGAGTACCGTATTTATACGATTGTAAGTCGACTCGATTGTAAGTCGACCCCCCCACATTGCACGTCAGCAAAAAAAAAAAAAAAAAAAAAAAAAAAAAAAATCGTTAGATGCACATTTTACTGCGAACGCGTGAGAACGGCAAAGCATCTGTTTCGAAAGCCCAGCCTCCAACACGCGATAGATGCCTTCTGGCGTGCTTTGGCTGCGCATGCACGCGTGAGGTGCATGAGATGCCCAGGCGTTATGGAAACTAGGAAGTTCACGCTGGAGGCGGGACAACTGAAGCTGCTCCCTGTCGTTCTCCCTCCGTCCGCAACTAGACTACAACTCGTCCGCACTGGTGATGTCAGTCCCGTCATCATCATCTGCCACATTCTCAAAGCACGTCGTCGGCGTCGTCCAACGAAATTTTGCACTTCGCAAATGCATCAACCGCACCTTCCGCGCTTGCTCGGCGATCACGTTGGACGTCACGGGTAGGGAACAATTGCACACTTTTGCCCTGTTCGTTGCAAGCCTGACCTCCAACTCTGAAGGCATCTCCACCTGTCCAGTTTTTGGCCCGGGCAAGCCTCTTCGTTTGCCGTCACAGTTTAAGATCCTGCGCCACTGCAGACTCCACTAGAGCATCGCCCGCTCCGATGGGTTGAACTTGCGTCCAACAGCGCAGTTGTTGGTTGCTTCTGAGTGAAGAATGGCCATAAAGGAGCACCGAAAACCCAAACTGCCCGGATCACGCGTGTCAATACAAAATAAACGTAGTTAGCGCTCTAGCATGATCCCGAAACTCAATCAAACGACGTCCAAATGTTAATCGCGCGAAAAACTGCGAAGAGAAGCCGCGAGGTGAGTGAGCCGAGTGAGGCTGCGGAGGCTGTTCCAGCGGTCTCCGAAGTGGCTCTTACAAGAAGTGCCGCCACCCCCTGGGAGTCGGGCGCGCCGTGCGCTCTTCACCGTTGTATATTCGGGTTAATTTGCGAATCGCTAGCAATAATACTCGTTCGCGCAAATAAAAAAATAATTTGTAAAATGAGCGCACAGAATAGTGCAATGCTAGAAGTACAGCCGGCTGAACTCGTAACAAGCCGAGGTGTTCTTGATATCGCGGTTGTTTCGTTTTTGCCGGCGGTGGAATGCTTTGGTTCGATTGTAAGTCGACCCCCCCACTTGAGATTTTCAAAAATTGAAAAAAGGGTCGACCTACATTCGTGTAAATACGGTAAATACGGTATTCAACAAGAGGGTTGTGTCAGCAATTGGTGTAAACTCTGCTCAGCTAGTATAGACAACGAGTGCTGTGCCAGCATTCAGCAAGCACTCCAACTCAATCACGCGCTTCGTGCCCAAGAATTGGCGACAGCGAATATTTCTTGATGGACTTTTGAAAGGGTCTATTGGGGATCTGCAAGAGAGCTTTGCTCGAGGCAGCTCCTCAGCTAATTAGAGAACAGCCAAAATCGCTCCCGTGAAAAATATGCACAGCACAAAAAAAGTTTTGTCCTAATGGCCTCTGCCAAAGGGCATATTAAAGGAAATTCATGTTCGGTTTGATTAGGCCCTGAATTACTTTCGAGTAATTCAACTTTCTGATGGGTAAATTTCATGGCATGCTTTTAATTAGAAACTTTCTGGGCATTAACAAAAGCCACCAAATCTGCACACTTTACAAAAAACGGCGTTCCAACCAGTGGCGTCACGAGGGTCAGCAGCACCCGGAGCGGTAGCCCGATCATCCCTTGCCTACTCGTTAGTAGGCAAGGGATGAACTCCCAACTACTCTACTATCCTAATACCGAATAAGAGGTGCCAGTTATGGGGGAACACTACTCTGAGACAAAGAAAATACTGAAACACAAACACTCAAGTTTTTGAAGACTGAAAGGACGGAATGCTACGCTGAAGAGGAAGCAAACCACTCACTGCGCCATTGCGGGGTCGGGCACCTCCTCTGCCTCCTCCGCGCTGGCCACTGCTGCCACCAGCACTGCCACCGCGCTGTCCACCTCCTCGCTGCCCACCGCCGCGTTGTCCGCTCCGCCAGAAACCCCCGGAACCGCGCCCGCGCCACGCATTGCGCCGCATCCAATTGTTCGCCGAGATGCCGAAGGTCTCGTGGTTCAGCTTGCGCTCTTGCCGCCAGTCTATCCTCTGCATCCTGCAACCAAAGACCCAACCACCCAGCCTGGTGACAAATTGAAACTAATCTGAGCATTTTAAGGGCGACAAGGAACGTGTCCAGTAAAGGAATGGCAAAAGATTCAGACCTCCTGGAGGTCCACTTGTTAACGAAACTCTTGCACAATGCTAACTCTCCCATGATTTGAACCTGCCAACCGAAGATCCACAAGGTGCCACGGTTGGTAGAGTCACGAACGATGTAAAAAAGTCCAGGCGAGCGAGAGGAACACCTCTAGCGCTATCAACAGAAGAAAGCGGAGTTATACCCCTGTCAGACGGCAGCTAAAATGGCATTTACGCCAAATGACATTCAGGTTTCCAAATGACATTCAAGATGGGACCTGCCTGATGACAGCTAAAATGACATTTAGGTGATGTTTATTACGATTGCGATTGCAAATTCGTCTCGTGCACATAGATAACGTTCTCGTCAATAAACAATTTTAACATACTGCGAGGGATTCTGGATGCCGTATTGCGCTTCCACCGTCACTATCACGGCGGTATGGGTTGAACTTGGTTCGAGCGTCTCCGGCTGTTGAGAAGGCCGTCAGTCATCTTCGTCGTAGACGCATTCCACGAGCTTCGGTTTGAAGACAGGCTACCGTACCTACTAACGTACTACGCCTTCAAGCAGGCGTTTGGGTTGATGCCGGCGACGTGATCAGGTACTTTGTGAATGTGTGTCAGCGTTACATAGAGTGCTTGGTTGGCCAGGTGACTTGTGTGCACCTAACCACCCCATTGAGAAAGCGAGTCGGCGCTGCAAAGCCATACTCCACTGCAGAAGACAGAACCCTCGCCAACTTGCTTGTCGTGGGGCACTCCACTGCCAAGTGATCGCATCCGTCCGACGCGACTGGCCGAAGATCGCGAGCGTCGCCGAAACCGCTGAACGGTTGAACACGCATGGGATAATCGAACTGCCCCAAGACTCCCTCAGATCATAGAGTCGCTGTACGAATGCCACCTGTGACATGAAGTTCCAGCACCAGTGGCTACCAAAGCAAAAAAATAGTAAGCACCCTTTTTTCAAAAAAAAAAAAAAAGGAAAAAAAAAGTTTATTGTTACGAAATACGATTTATTAAAAAAAATTATGTTTGAACTACTGTAAAATCCCGTAAGGGCGCCCTCTCCCGAGAGATCGCCCATCCCGTTTTTCTGGCTAAATATCTGTAACGTAAAAATTCTGAAACATCGCCCACCCACCCCCGATTCCCGTTGGACGTCAAGCGATGTCCGACGGGAATGGCGGTACTGGTGTGTCCGAGAAGCGAGTTCTTAGTGGGTTCCCGCCTTTTTGCCTGCGATCTGCGCGCGATATTGGCTCGCGTAACACGCTAGTTGTTCCCGCGTGTATGTTGCATCGTGAAATGCGAATCTGCTGCGTTCGCGATTTCAATATCCGTTCCCGAGTTCGTAGCGGATTCCCGTGTTTTTGTACGCGATATCGATTTTTGCTGTAACACGCGCCAGTTGTTCCCGCGTGTATATTGCATCGTGAAATCAGATTCTGTTGCGTCCACGATCTGCGGTATTTGTTTCTGCGACATGCGAGTTTGTAACGTATACCCGAGTTTTTGTCCACGATCTGTGCGCGCGATATCGGTTTCCGTGACAGGCAAGATTGAAGCGGGTTCCCACGTCTTTATTGCACCATGAAACTTGAATCTACTGCGTCCGCAATCTGCGGTATCCGTTCCCGTGAGATGAGAGTTTTCGGCGGGTTTCCGCGAGTCCTTCACATCGTGAAACGCGAATTTGCAGTGTCCGCGATCTGCAGCATCAGTTCCAGCGTCATGTGGTTTGTAGCGGGTGCACAGGTGCTTATCATTAACTTTTGATAAAGTTTTGCTGTGGCATCCCCAAAGATAGCCCACCCCATGTTTTTCACCATTTATCTCTTCATTTTGGGTGGGCGTCCTTACGGTAGTAGAAATAATATCACTACATGGTTCTAGCTCTGAGAAAATTCAGGTAACTGTTTCAAACTCACAAAAAAAAAAAAAAAAAATCACTTTCTTTTACTGAGCGTCACTCAAAACTAACTGATATAGCTCCTGTCAACTTTCTAAAGTTATTCGTTAACTCGCCTTAATGTGAATAAAACAACTGGATTGGTCATCTTCCCAATTGTAATATAACTGGAATTGGTGTGCATGCTTGATGAGGTGAAAATGACTAAATAACTTTCTAAATAAGAGACAAGAGCTTCTAGCACTTTAAATACTATGTTTAGAAGCCATAGAACGTTCCCCATTCTGTGGAGTTTCAAAGAAATGGTCTAAGCTAGCTGTGTGGTGAAATTTTGACTGCTCTGCTTCCCCATTGAATCTCCAATTTTGAGAATAATATGTCCAAGGTGCAAGATATTTTATGCCTAGAGGACTGATGCATCTGTTGCAATGTTTCTATCCAACTACAGGGATTCTTCTGGCTCTCCTAGACCACTGCTACCAGTTCCAGTATCTCAACGTTGGGATGCTGAGGCAGTGTCGTGACTATGTTCCAGAAGTTGGCTCGCAAAGCGACGAGAGTATGCTTTGCGAGCAGTAAACGAGTTTGGGAACTCTGGTTACCCGAAATGGCATTTAGGTTAAATGCCATTTGAGTTGCCGTGTGGCAGTGCCTAAACGACATTTACACTGAATGTCATTTGGCGTAAATGCAATTTAGCTGCCGTCTGACAGAAGTATTATAGAGGCTATTGTGTGAACAAGCTGCATTTCAGCAGCAGCAGCAGTTTCGATTCAGTACACCTTTAAATTATGGCCATGTAAACGCAAAGTTTAGAAATTATGAAACCACCTCAAACCGAACCTTGGGTGCCTCGTGCCACACTATCTCCAGGTAACAAATGCAACTGCCTCAAACAAATCATATTCATGCTGCCAATTTTGATGCTATTAAAAAGGGACACTGACACCCCAAATGTCGTATTTTTCTCGTCTGAAATGATGCAAGTTGAAGTCTTACAAAAAACTATGCAAAAAAACCTTTCCTACAGGAGAGTTTTTTTTTTATGCTCTTCTCACCTCCTCGCTTATTTGACATAACTGATAATAAAATTCAGAAGCTTTGTAAGCAACATTTTTATATTTAATAATGGCCTTCGTAAAACGTCTAAGGAAATTCTGAACGCACTACCTTTTGAAAACTTTTGAAATATCGAAAATCAGAGTCCGGAAGTGATGCCACCTCCCGACTTTTTATCCTTCCTCTGAAAACATGGCGGCGCTCGGCACCTGTAGCTGCCTGTAGCAGTGAGGATGTGTGAAGCAGTGTTTTGCTTCACGTGATCTGACCTGCTGCAGCAACTTCGCTGGAACAACACGGCTCAACAGAGGTACCACTTAAACCCGAAACTCTAGAGACGCTCAGGCTGCCCTCATAATCCTCGTCAACAAAGTGTAGAACAAATTAAGGATTCGAGCCGAAACCCTCCAGTAGACCTTCGGGAGTTGCAGCTAGCCAGGCCACCTTCTCTGACAACCTGTGCAGCACACTTGGTTGCGACTCCGCCGGGGCAGCCTTTCACACAGAACCGGTGCGACATGGCCCCTCACGTCACTCGCAAGATTCTACAGCGCATCCTCAACCTAACAGTTTCACGGAATTTGAGATCGCTGAAAGGGCCCCAAAAGAACTTCAAATTCGAAAGTGATACGTCGTCTGCTCATAGCGATGGGCAGCACACACCGAGAAGCGCGGTTAATTGCACTATGCGGCCAAACACAACACTTCCGGTTGGGACAGCTCAGAGGTGGGAGAAACTAGTTACCGGACAACTCAATCTTCGACGCCACCGCACTGGCGCAGATAGTGTGAGGACTTTAAATTCGGCTTTTCAGAGTTCCCAAGCCTTGAATTTTGAGGGTAATGTCCAGGCATCGTTTTCAATCGTTTCGAATAAAAAACAAAATATGATTTTGATTCGTCAGTGCCTTTTTAAGCCTTATTCCACACAACTAAGCTATGAAGAACTGATGCTAACATGGACCAACCATATGCAGTGATAATGAAGGTGTGCACAATGCTTGCAAAGCACTTAAGAAGAGCAGAAGGTAAAGAAACAAATGCTCACCCCTTGCTTCTCTCAATGGCCTCGCAACTGATGTTGTCGAAGAAAGATTTGGTCTTGTCATAGTAGACCACATCGTCATCTTCATGGTTGTCTCCCACTTGAGTTTCGGTCCCAGAATCATCTTTTTTCTCGTCAGCTGGAAAAAGAAATCTTCAGATAAAACACTTACTCCGAGCACTAGAAAGAGTTGGGAAGCGTCACAATAAAACAATTTGAAGCTCATTAAAAAGCTCTTATGCGAATCCGGCTTGCAGTCTCAAAACAGCTGCCACTAATGAAAGGAATTCTCCAGACAGCTGCTTATAAATGAATAAATTAGAGGAAGGAAACCCTTTAATTTGTCCAGCCCATTAAAATAACTGAACGCTTCATTCCTTCTGCATAAAATGTGTCAAAATAAATTCATAATAAAGCTAGACAGAAAGATTCACACACCACTTAGGCCACACCCATTTCACTAAAACAACAAAAACACAGGAGTTAAATACAGTGATGGAAGCAGCATTTGAACCTTTTGCAGCAGGTTCTGTAGCATTGAAAATACTGGTATGGAGCAGCCGCTAACGCTTTTGGAGCAGATGAAAATGAAAAAAAAAAAGTGATTGCACATATATGAGTTTGTGATATTGATTGCCAGTTCCTCTTTGATACTGGAGCATATTACTTTCACATTTTGTACTTAAAATAAATAGAATGCGAAAGGAACAAATTGCCTTTTTTTTCTTTTTTTTTTTAAATAAGGGTCTGGTCAGAGCAGGGTCCATTTAAAACGGGTACTAAAAATTGTTGAAAAATAAGTCAGCCCAACCCTTCAGTTGCGATAAAGACTCCCTCCCATCCCTGTTCTACACTCAGTTTAATTGGTTTGTAAATATAATTTCTGCAAAATGCCAGCAAAAACCAGCATATCTGCTACACCAATAAAAAGACGTCCCCTAAAGTTTTATGAACCTGCCAAACTCAACTCTAAAATCAAAAACTACAAAAACAACCACTGACAAATATTATGAAAGCCTACGATTGTGCTATAAATGTGACACTGCTCTTCAGCGGCGCTGGAACTAGAGTTAAATCAAAGTTCACTGCTCCCCATTTGACAGCTGCACAAGAACTACCGTGTTTAGTCAAAAATAGAGACCAGTGTTTTTTTTTCCGGCTGTTTTCGTCTTTTAATTATTAGAGAATAATCTGCAATGAAGACAAAGAAGGTTGATCTGTAATATGCCTAAGAATGAATTCCGTGCCTATTGCGCTAACCCTCCAACAGGTCAGTCGCTGCTCCTAGCACTCGGTGCAAAGCGGTGAAGCCCGACGCATGCACGCTCATGTGTGGTTTGGCAGGAGCGGCACAAGTGCTACGGTACTCTGCAGTCACGGCACCAAGGCATGTGACAGACATGATAATCGAGTGATGAGCACAAGATCCTGGTCATTTCCTATCTTAGTATACCACCATCCTACTATTTTGCAAAGTTTTCTCGAAACTTGGTTCCTGACCTAGTAGACATCGTCTGGTAATTGAGACGATGTCGGCGATCAACTGGCCAGCGCATCAACTGGCCAAAGCGATTGACGAACAATCCCTATACTTCATTTCACCTGAAGTTGACACTACAGTCGACTCTACGAGCCAATGGGACCAATTAAACTGCATAAAAGCGCGACATCACGGCATTCATCCCCCTGTGCGTGTTTTTTCATCGTCTAAACCAATCGGGTGCAGTGAATGCCCAGTGACTCGGACGTTTAGTATGTCTGTCTGAGGTTGTATGCGTTGGAGCTTTCAATCGTGCACAGAGCTAAGATGAAACAAATTATATGGCAAGTAGACAGGCCGGGAAATATATTCGTACCATTTTATTTCCTTCTTATTTTCTAAATACTAGGACCGACCAATAGTAAATTATTTTTATATTTTGCTTTAAGCCCATCCTGGCGCAGTTATGGCACAATTTTGAGCGAAAATGACGCTTTGGCACGAGATGTAGCAGACTTTCGTTCATGGCGCAATTTGGCACAGCACTTCCATCACTGTAAATAACACTCATTGCATCTTTAGCAAAAACAGGCTCTAACCAGGAACTGTGACGGTGCACCCAGTATTGGGCATATTTGCCGAGCTATTAGTGACAGCAAGACGAACACTCTTGCTCGTTACAAATAAAGACGATGTGCACAACCACCAAAAAGCCAATAGCAAAATGTTGCAGGCAACTTTTGTCACCTGCAGTGATGTGATTGGCCTAAGCCATTTGGGAGAACCTTTCGGAGCAGCCAAAACTGTTTTGGAGCACCAAAAGTGGCTTTTGGAGCAGCCAAGACAGTGTTTCGGAGCAGCAAAAGTGGCTTTTGGAGCGGATATTCTTAACCCATTCGCTACCGCGCGCGTAGCGCACTGCCGGGCCATCCGTACCGCACATTTTTCCCCTAAAACAGGGCCACACTAGGCGTGACTGTTTTGCTTGTGTAATAAGCTTTTAGAGTAAAACATGTTTATTTACATGCTTAAGTGGTTCGTTCAAGTCTTTAAATCAATAGGCCCTCACAGATCCTTCCTCGTATGAAAGATCTCGAAGCCCCTCATCTTCGGTCGCTTGGGCGTCTCACAACCAGTGCGCTCTTGTTGCGATTTGGACTCCGAAATGCTGTCGGAATCGCTCCCGTCATCGACAGAAGGCTCCGAAAACTCGCTATCCTCACCAGACGTCCTGTTATCATCGCTGTCGAAGAGGATACGATTTCATCGTCAGAAAGGTCACAACGCACACTGAGGGCTGCCATCTTCTCCAAGCAGGCAGCAATTGAGTGGGAAAGACGGCACACAAAAGAGCAAGCTCAAACAAACACAGCGGACAGAACGACCCTCGCCATCTGTTGGCAATGTATCTAACTGCACTACCCCAAGTCTACATAGAACTTAATCTATGCATTGCTCTTTAAAACAAAAATTCAAGCAGACCGGCAAATCGCCGGCTTTGGCAATATGGCCCCTGACGGCACAGGCTGCGATTCGCCGGCTTTGGTAGTGAATGGGTTAAAAAAATGAAAATATTTGTTTTCAGTGCTGTACAAACGAAGGCCATTTTGTGTTATGTTGTGTTCTAATGTGACGTTTTATGACATAACTCGCTGCTTGTGTTTTTACTGCTGAGACATCCCATAAGTGTACAGTGTTGGAGGCATTGCCGAGCAATTTCGAAAAACCGCTTGCCACCGTTTGACTGGTTCCCGACGTGCCAGATTTTCGTCAAAAGTAAGCAAACAAAACAATTGATTGCAAGCGTCCCGGCTGGTGCCTCTGTCGTGCAATCACGTTCACATGCACGTGAGGCCAACTTCGGCAGGCTTGCAGTTGCGCGTGCTTAGTCACGTGAGCTGAGAAAACGGCTGTTCGATCGAAACCAAAACCATGTCACTCCGTCGCCAACTGATCCCCAAATTTGTATCCGAAATGTAACTGTCGAGCATACGACAATAAACAGTCCAGCAGTGTGTGCTTGCCAGGCCAGCAAACAAGGTACAAGCTAAACATACAAAAAAAGGGAAAAAAAGTACCTGAGCTATCGATGCAACACATTGCGAGCCAGGGTCGAACTTCTTGGAGTGCTTTGTGCAACGACTGAACTCGAGACAAACAAGTGCGCTGTGAGGGTTCAGTGTGCAGACATTGCCTTCTTTGCTTTAGCCAACTTCTCTTCACAAACTTTCTTTTGCGGCAGATTTTTCACGTACCGGGGTCCCTCTCGAAAGAAAGCCCACCGAGAGAAACCTAGGTAATCAATACTTCGACACAGCAGTCTCTGAGTTAAAGAGGGATTGTTGTAGTAACGTACGATTCAAACAAGAACAGGAATGTTGATGAACATGCGGCAATACTTAGTTTCATTTTAGAAAGTGCCATATCTGCAGCGTCGTGGGGACTGCAACACCCAATGTCGCGCGACCACTGTGACTGGAAGGCAGGGACCAAATATGGTTTTCCCACGGCCGCTGCTTTCAGCAGAGAGCGCTCCAGCTCACAAAGTAACTTCCGCCGTGCAAAAACGTGGTTTTGTTAAACATGACGGCATGGCTGGTACCTGGCACGCTAGCGTCTGAGCGTCCGCACACACCTGTGTCTATCGTAGAGTACACACACACACACACACACATATATATATATATATATATAAAAAACACTGGAGATGAGATTTACGAGACTACTAGAGCGCGAAATGCAAGGCGGCGAGAAAACCATGCAAGACCGGATGGACGATTATTGCAGGGTACTTAGTGTCGGGCGGCCGCTTGCGCCACGTAACACACACATGCTCAATTACGGTACTCAGTTTAGTTTCGGTTCTGAAAGGCGACTAAATTGGTCCTTTGGCTCAGGCTTGGCGCAGATTACCCATATTTTGGCAAAATGTAGCAGGAAGTAGCAGGTTAGCCCCTTGCCGCAGCTTGGCACAATTGGCACAGCGATCACATTACTGCGCCTGTGCAAACCTCACAGATACTAGTTGAGACTACTGATAAGTTTAACACAATATGTGCTTCTCTAACCCACACCAGGCAGAGGAATGTCTGCCAATTTCAGTGGTTCTAACCATTCTCAACTGCTAAAAAGCTACTGCAGAAGCTAACTGCTGTACCAAGATGTACAATGACAGATTTTTCAGCCACCATCATTCTCCATATGCTAGATTATTCGGGATGTCCACGGGGACCAGTCACGCATTCCGTAAAGGTAATGAAGAGAAACCGAAATCTCAGATGCCATTTTTAATTATATGGACTTGGTACAAATGCAATGTTTGCACCACAAATAGCTACCGTGAATAGTCTCTGCCATTTGGTTTTTACTTTCACCATATACTACGTGCTACACAATAAAGAAGTCTGGTTCCAGTTCTGCAAACTGTTCAGTAGCAGTCATGGCCTCCACCATCGCCAACTCTATGGCAACGCAACACTACGACCATCAGCCGTCTGCCACTGGGCATCACACACCACCATTCTCGTGTTGCTGAAGTGTACTCTGGCAATAGACCTAGTAAAACAATGAACAAAAAAACTGCATGAGAATTTAGTATTTTGGGATGGCCTTGACCAATCTTTCTGCAAAAAACAGTTAACAACTGTATACCTGAACACTTTTTTTTTACAATATTCATTGGAGGGAAGGAACTTCGAGCTAAGATCTGGTTGTTTCACAGGTCACCTTATACCTGGCAGCAGTCAGAGGTTGGAGGATGGTGGCACACAACCTCCACACCTCAACACGAATGTAGTCTATGTTAATTTTTTTAAATCTGAATTTTACTGTTTGAGAATGTGGGACACCGATCAAATGCAATAGAAAACAGAATTCACTGAAACAATTTCACAGCAGCTCAGGACAGACTGCTCTGGTGACAACATTGTCAGTGAAGGTCATTTTGAAGCATCTGCTACACAAGTCTTGAATGTACTTGCAACAAAATGTGAATTCCCATGTACATATTTATAGGTTATGTGTTCAAATAATACATATTACCCAACCATGGCTACTAAAACTTTGCATACTGCCACATCAGAACAAGACATTCCACATAGCAAATGAACTCTACTGCAGAAATTTTAATGCTCCAGACATATCAATGCTGTTTACCACTGGTGTATACTTACATGAAACTTAACATTAATACATGTAAAATTATGAGGATATCGCATACTAATCCTCACGTGCCTTTCTACCATCTCAATGTCCTCTTGGCCAGTTTCTTATACAGTCAAACGCCGCTACAACGAACGCTTCTACTACGAAATAGCCTGTACAACGCTTTAATAGCCTGTACATCTGCTTTATTGGGGTCATTAAAGTGCACGACGGATATATAACGAAGTGACGTGTATAACGCAGAATTATAGCGGTCCCACATGCTTCGTTATACAGGCGTTTAAATATTTGGGCATTCACATTACTTGTAACCTCTCCTGGAAACTGCATGCTGAACATGTCATCAATAACGCTAACCGCATGCTAGGTTACCTGAAAAGATGCTTTCCTCTCGCACCGTCAGCCTTAAAACTTAACACTGTATAAATCTCTCGTTCGCTCCAAATTAGAGTACCGTAAAGTTCCGAGAGAACGCCCGCCTCCGAGAGGTCGCCCATCCCATTTTTCTGGCTAAATATCTGTAACATAAAAATTCCGAAACATTGCCCACCCCCTGATTTCCGTCAGACAAGAGAGTTTATAGCGGATTCCCGCGTTTTTGTCCACGATCTGCGTGTGCGATCTCCATTCCACGCGAGTTGGTCCCGCGTGTACTATATTGCATTGTGAAATACGATTTTGCTGCGTACGCGATCTGCGGTATTTGTTCCCGTAACATGAGTTTGTAGCGGATTCCTGCCTTTTTGTCCGCGATCTGCGCGTGCGATATCGGCTCCTGTGACAGGCAAGTTTGTAGCGGGTTACCACGTGTTTATCGCATCGTGAAACGTGAATTTACGGTGTGCGATCTGCGGTATCAGTTTCCGCGTCATAGTTTGTAGCCTGCTTTTGATAAAGTTTTGCTGTGGCGTCCCAAAAGATAGCCCATCCTATGTTTTTCACCATTTATCTCTTCATTTTGCTATCATCACACTGCAAGTGTAAGCTCCATGAAAATGGCCTTGTCCCTGCCTAACCTCTCTCTCCGACACCTAGTTGCTCGTTCATGTCTTTCAGAAGATCTATCATGCTAACCCATACTTAAAGCAACGTTTTTTCATCCCACCGTTCTACATTTCACCTCTCATCAATCATCACCTCTAAGTTGGAATTTGTAAATGTAATACCAATGCATTTCTAGTCACTCGTCCCTAAAAACTTCTCTGGAATGGAATCACTCTCCGACTTCCGTATTTATATTGCTGATACCCAAATGTTTAAAACTGCTATAAACTCTACTGTCCTGACCTGCCATGATACCTTGTGAACTCTGCCCTTTTGTTTCTTTTTATGTGTTATTTTGTTACTCCCACTCCCCTCCTTAATGTTGATTGGCCCTGAGGGTATTTAGATAAATAAACTATTCTCCTGTGCACCTGAACTGCACATTGACATTTGAAGAGTGCAAAACACTCCCCACAATATTTTTTTTTTTTTCTTCACAGAATTATATTTTATAGCAGGAGATCGCCCAGTTGGTATTCGGAATGTCCCTTTAAGTGTGCGCAGCACTTTGCACCAAACCAAGCAAAAGTCGCCCAATATGCCAATGAAAGCTGGAAGTCGCATGGCGAGAGCAAAAGCAGTGTAACCCCTTACTCACTGACAATGGGAAACAAAAACCTAGAAAGTCAACCAAAAAGATACCCACACTCACCAATCTTAGTCTGTGCCAGCTTGCTCTCCAGCTCCTGAAACTCTGCATTCGCTTGCTCGAAGTCGTACTCCCGGTCAAACTTGAGCGGCTCCTTGGGCTTGGTGTTGCGGTAGTTGGTCTGGCGTGGGCGACCCCCGGAAGACACCCCGCTGCCACTGGTCCCACTGCTGCCAGGACCTCCTCGGCGCCCAACAGTCCTCTGCTGGTTCCCGGGACCCTGGTTCAGGTGCTGATTCTGTTGGTGCTGCTGCTGAATCTGCTTGATTCTGCTGATGCTGGTTTTGTTGGTGCTGCTGATTCTGCTGCTGTTGTGGATTCTGCTGGTGCTGCTGATGCGACTGATTCTGCTGGTGCTGCTGATTTTGTTGGTGTTGCTGATTCTGCTGGTGCGGCTGGTTCTGCTGGTGCGGCTGGTTCTGCTGGTGCGGCTGGTTCTGCTGGTGCGACTGGTTCTGCTGCTGATTCTGTGGATGTTGCTGGTACTGCTGGTGGTGTTGCTGCAGATGTGGCTGTTGCTGCAAATGTGGCTGCAGATGTGGCTGTTGCTGCTGCCTGCGGGGGCCCATGCCCTGTTGGGCTTGGCCCCTCTGTGCCTGACGCCTTTCCGAAGGTGGTGCCGACACCTGAACCCCCGCATCAATCGTCGGGCTCTTGCGCTGCGCTGGAGTTGTGTTGCCCGACTGCGACCCTGGGGGTACGGCGGCACTCAATTCCGCTGCACGCTCAACTGAGCCTGAAAACCGCAAAACAAGGAATCGCTACCGATGAGAGGCCTGCGATATGTACAAACATTACTCCAGCAACCACTAGCTCGAAAACATAGGGCAAGAGTGCTCACGTTCGAAGCCACACAAACCCAACTGAGTATTGCCAATGAGGTATAGCAATCCATTTACAACAGAAGCGTGGTACATATAACATTGAGCATTACGAATTATCACACAATAAAAGCAAATAACAAGAACAGGTTGACATAAGAGAAACCGTTTATTCAATTGAACGTTTTGCCTCCCATGCTGAAGGCATCGTCAATGAAGCAAAGAGCAATGGGAGTAGCACATGGACCACCCACCTTCGGCTCTTAAAAGGGCCCTGCAAGGACTTTTTTTACTGGTTTTTAATTTGCACCGAACCTGAGAGCATTAAACGTAGCAACTCAGTGAAACTTTTCTCAAAATTCGCTTTATTTTAAGTTATAGGCAAATTAGAATTGCAAAAACAAGCAAAAAATAACCGCCCTCATGACGTCCTTGGTTGCTTGAGTGGCCGTGAACTAGAGGAGAGGTAGTGAGCTCATCGAGCGCTCACGGCTGCCGCACTCCGTGTCGACGGCGCGAGAGGGCGCCACTAAAGCATGTTCTAGATAGGCTGTATGCAGCCGGCAGCCAGAGCGGCTTTCGTTGCAATTGCTGCGCGATTAAACACTAATTCGGCATGACACTTCATTGGCCACAAACGACAGCAAACACGGGGTAAAGATAGTTCAGAATGGGAGCCACTTCGCGCTGCCATACCGCGAAACGGCCAAACCGCAAGACAAGGCTTCTCGCCGAAAGCCTCCGGAACGCTCCGAGCCGGTCGGATCCTCCTGTCCATACGACTGCAACGCCGCCGCATACATCTGGGACCTTTCCGCGTCAGCGCCTGATCCCACTACTCCTAGTATGCGCAGCCTTTTCCACCGCTTGGTGGCGGGTATGTCAACGGGTCATTTCTTGTTTCTGTACTTTATCAACTGCATTTGTTTCTTTTCTGATCTAAAATGGTGAACAGAAACTACTTTAGTAAATAATTGAAACGGTTCGCGCCCCTTATATTTTGTATTTCGACAAAAAAGAAGCTTTTAGCGGCTCTGACCAGTAGTAAGCCGAGGACCACATACGTCACATTTTGCGCGCTTTCGGTACCGCGGGTCGCCCTCGTCGGTGGAGGAGGTTTCCGCGTCGTTTGGTTAAAATATGACGCACTGATGTTTAGTTACTCTCTCCGTGCCTGCTGTCTTGCTCGAACCCCAAGAGACGTGGAAACCGCAAAAAAAGTAGACGCTTAAATATGATTGCAGGGCCCATTTAGAGGGACACTGACACCCCCCCCCCCCCCCCCCAATTATTTTTTTTTTTATGTTTTGCCAAACGATTTATTAGTGTCAGACGACTACCCAATCAATATTTTGCTACAGCGTCACATATTTTTAATAAAGTAAAAATATGCAACTGCTCGAAACCGAAACCGGACTGGGGAGGAAGAAGAAATATAGGAGGAGAGAGATGGCGGAAGTCACGTGGCTGTGATACTTTTTTCCCCCCCTAAACGCATTTGCAGCTTTTTAGCAGCCAGAAAGAATGGATATCATATTTTTTTTCTACTTTTAATATTGTGTGCGTGCCTTCAATGACCTAGGACCTTGATTATATTTGGTGGTTGTGTTTAAACCTTAGAAAACTGCCCGTGACCGTGGAGAAGAGTCAGCGCGACTCAAACCGGCGAATTCTCGATCGGCGGTTTTCGGGCAGAAACCGAATTTCGAGCCGCAAATTCTGTTCTGGGTAGTTGGGCAGTCATGTCTCGTACAACTAAAAACCTCGGCAAGCATAAACACCCTGTCGGTGTCCCTTTAAGAGCGTCGACCGTGGTCAGGAAGAGAAAGTGGAGACCCAGGAAGTTACTTGAATCCTGGTTTATTCAGAATTTTGTGCTCTACCATACAAACTTTGACAAAATATGTCGAGTAAAATGGATTGCTGGCCTTTTGACCACATAAATCTTTACATATTGAGCCAAGGTTTTCTACAGAGGTGGCCAAAGATGGTACATTTTTTGTATCAAAATTTCAAAGAATGAGCTTACCAGAGTCAATAAGTAACGAATTAAAGAGCGAATTCACTACCTACAATGTCCGTCTGCTAATGAAAGGTGTCCAATTGGTGTAACAGCAGAAAAATGGCGGCAGCTGTTGACATAGCCGAAATAGCCCGACAAAGGTTTGTCAGTTGTGCGTTAATTGTGTTTCATTTAATTAAGAGCTAATCATGCACTACAACGAAAAAGCCAGTGCAGCACGACTCAAAAACCTACTAGTCTCCTAATGGAGGTCAGTGTTTGCCCTCGCTCCTACCCACCTCTACTTGTTGGCTGTGGCACCAATTGGATGACCTTTTGGTAGCAGACAGACGCCACAGGTAGCGAAATTGTGTTCTTATTTTCTGCTTTTACTCAGGGAAGTGCATTCTTTGAAATTTGTATGCACAAAATGCACAATTTTCAGCCATCTCCAGAAATCTGATGCAGTCTCTTCAAAAAGCCAACAATCCATTTGATTCACAATTTTTAACTTCCGCATGCTACTCCCATTGCTCCAAGCTTTACTGAAGTTGCCTCCCACACAGGAGGCAAAACATTTAATCAAACTTTCTCCGGTTATATCAAACACTTTGTTAGTTTTATTACGTCTCCACCCAGCCTCTAAAGTATTTTTGAATTACCACATTCAACAGTTTTGTAACAGTTCAGAAAACCGTACAATGTCTCAACATTACCAGGGATGCTAAAAAAAGAACTTTCAACAAATGTGGAATCCACAACATTAGGGCACTGTGGAGCACCCACAATGCAGCGCACATGATTTACGAACCAGAGAAGGGTAGTTGCTCATAATATCCAATCGCAGTCTAAACACAAGCTTATCGGTGGCAGACTGTCATTGAGACATCTCGCCAGGTCCATTTTGATACCATCGCGGACAATAACACCTACAACAGCCCTCACTACTTCTTGGTGTGACCGCCAGCTATTTTGCAGAAGCTCTGGTCTCCACTAGGACTGGAACATAAGAAGGCCAGACCGAGTTGCAGCCCATACTGTCCCGAGGGGATACATTCAAGCTGCCACACTGGCGCCGCAACATTGGCACTCCTGAAACATTTTAAGGGGGGACAATGGCCAGAGATTTAACTTCTAAACTACTCAAGTGATCAGAATAACATTTGAAGGGGAGATTTAACATCAGATATCTGTATTGTGCAAGCTTTCAGCTCTCTAGGACAATTTGACATACTTGCATAAGATGATGTGTCACTCTTCGTTAAGAAATCTATTAAATGCAAATAAAGTGATTAAGCATCATTTTGACAGCTTGAATATAAAGTGGGAGATGTGGGACTTTCGGCTATTTAGTTTTTGTAATTCAAATGTAAATATTTCAGGAAGAGTTATTACCTTAAAATATGAAATGCCTATCTGTCCTATGTCAATTTTTGAAAACAGGTTTTTCTCAATGACTTACACTTAAAACAAAATAAATTAAATACAGATTTCCCAGTAAATTTCAGTTAAAAAACATTTTGATTGTGATATAAGAATACTTTTACTTTCAAACAATAGATTCCTTAGTTTGAAATTCACAGCAGAAAGTGGAACTGAAAAAAATGCATTCAAACATTTAACTCCCTTACTTTGATACTGCCTCACAACGTGTTGAAAATATTTTTATCAACCCAATTATTTGGCGTATAGTTATCAAATTTAGTGTAAGGGTGTATAGTTCGTTTCAAAAACTGAAAACCTCAAAGTTGAAAAATGAAGTTTTTCATAAAAATTTTAAATTTAGGCCCCATGTGTCTTCCCTTAACACGTGCAAAGAAAAAAGATTTTTTTTTTTAGCAGCTTAGATGGAAAAAGGATGTCATAAAACAATTTTACAACGAAAAAAAAAATTTAGAGCTATATTTACGGCGCTATACAAATTTGTAGTTGGCGCCCGCAGGCGCCACGGAAAGGTGGCCCATATTTATCACGTGACTGGCCCTTATTTATCACGTGGTGTTTGCGCTCTTTCGGAAGCTTCGTATGACCTCTAAAGGTAACTTATTCTTTTTGTTTGAAGTATAACAAAAAAACTAAGATTAATACGCAACTTTCAGAGCCCAAAAGGAAGCTTCTGAAAAAGTGCAAGCAGACGTGATAGACCTGTGCGCCGGTCAGATGACGGCGGCGGCGTCCCGAAGCAGACAAACTTGTGCGGCAGCGGCGACAGCGGCGTGGAGAAACACGTTGAAGCGGCGTCGCACAACGCTCAGCGTGCGGCGGTGCGCGGGCCTACCACGTGACCAGCGGCAGCTCCCGCGGGCGCTAACTACAAATTCGTTTTGCGCCGTAAATAGAGCTCTAAATTTTTTTTTCTTCGTTGTAAATTCGTTTTATAATATTCTTTTTCCAACTAGCCTGTTTAAAAAAAAAAGTTTTTTCCTTTGCATATGTACTTTAAGGGGGAGTCTTAAAAGACAACAAATGCATATTCAACCCTTACCAGACTGCTGCGATGCAGCGATGCCCTGAGGGAGCTGCTGCGACTGCTGCTGTTGAGGCTGAGGGGTGTACTGAGACGCCACAGAATATGATGGCAGTGTCCCGACGGCGCCATATGACGGTGCTGGCTGGCTGTACCCCGGAGCTGGAAAACCACTCGGCCCACCAGCCACAGGTGCAGCAGAGTGCTGCAGAGAATGCTGAAAGTGTACACCTTACCAAGCAAAAGCACCCCCCCCCGCTCCCCCCTCACACTGCAGTCCCCCTTAGTTACGCCTTCCGGCAGCTTGGAATTCATCAGCCGTTGAGTTCCCGACCGAGTGCATAGTAGTTGCACATACATTTAGTTTGTTTCTCTCTTCTCATTGATAGCGCCGACTTCCACAACCTCCACCAGCCAGAAAGCTCTACTGGACTGAAAATTGTGGTCAAGCAGAGGCTATGGAACGCAGTATTGTGGGAACATCCAATGGATCTCTCTGGGCTACTTTGGGTGGAACCAAATCTCGGAACTGTATAACCACAGGCTACACCTATATAGATTGTCCTTAATGCACAATGAGCGAAGCCTTCAGAATGACAAACGGGGCCTCACAAAGGCAGAGAGCACCGGATTACAAACACGTAGCACTCTGAATTTACACACACACAAAAAAAAAGAAAAAAAAAAGGCAAAAGAGTTATTTCAACCAATTAACACTAGCCCAAAATCTCACCAGCCATAGGAAAGTACAGAGCGATCACTTTTATAGGGAACACCAGAACGCGCGGCCGGCGCTCTGCACTGTGCCCTAGGAAGCTTGGCACAGATGCTGCAAGCACCAGAGGTGGTGCATGCCGCACGTCATCTGCTACTGCATGCCACGGCGCAGTGAGCGAAAGTGCAGTAGCAGACGACGCACTGCACACACTGCCTCTGGTGCTCGCTGCATCTTTGCCAAGTTTCCACGGGCACCAGCAGCCGGCGCAGCACTGGTTGCGAGTTCCAGTATTCCGTTTAGAAGTGAACCACTCTGTAAATGTGCAGCAGTAAAAATATAATACTTTGTAGTAGAAAAGCACAAAGTATAGCATCATTGTCAAAAGCCATACAAAAGATTGCCTGCACAAAATTTTTAGCAAATCCGGGTAAAAACATTGCCCACAGTAAAGCCCAGTGATCAACTTGGCTTCACTGCAGGATGTAAAATACATTATGAACTTCCACAGTATCTACTTTCAAATAAAACACCAGAAATAAATAGAGGCTCCGAGCTCCCATCAGTTAACAGGCTACCTCAATTCAGGGACCTTTACTCCACATGATAAAATTAATGACACAAGTGTCCATGCACAAAATTTCTGGCACTTGACAGTCCCGAGACAAGAACGAAATAGTACTATAAAAAGAACACATCTTACATGTACAATGGCAGGATCATTAGTCAGACCCCCAGGCAAAGTTTGCTGTGGCTTGGGGGGCTCAGACACCCGAAGGTCTTTGATGTCATGAGCTCTGAAGATAATGTACTCGTACACTTCATCTCGCGGGGCAACAGGACGATCCGTAGGGCGATCCTCAGTGCCAAAGGACCTCACTGCAAGGAAAATTTTGCAACATAAGCTGTTCACTGCAACTAGTGCTGTAAGAATAGGGTGCACTGCATCAAAAATTGCACAGCGTTACTAGTCCTGGATTGTTGATTTCTAGACAACCAAACTGGTGACCAGGAACCCTTGACAGCAATACATTGTTCTAGACAGTGTTGGAAAGCACTTTAAGTACATCATACTTAGTACTACTTCAAGTAGGTTTAGAAAATTTTTACTTTACTTGAAGTACATTATCTGGATATGTACTTGGATAAATATTTTTTTTTGTACTTTCCAAGCACAAATTCAGACTTCAAAAGTACATTCCCCAAATTTGATCTCGTTAAATTTATCCCAAAATGATGCTTTGTCAACTCTAAAGCAACACTGGTGGCTGTAACAAATAAGTGCCTTATAAGTTGATTGTTTTAAATAGTTTGTCAGTGAAAGCAGAACTACTCGATGGCCACCCGACTTTATCCAATATTGATCGCCATTTCTGAAACGTGGCAATTTTCTTATGGAAGTCTCTGCACTCTGCCATAAAAGGACAAGCGAGGCTAAAAAACAAGTCTCTAAATTTCATAAGCACCAAGGAGCATGCCGACACTGTAGTTACACGCGCTGATGTCTGCAGCGCCGCCCAGTCGGTGACAGGGGCAGATGTGCATGGGCGCAATGCCGCCCTTTTCACCCGCACACCGAGCAGGCACTACATATTTTAAGTGCAATACACGGCTTACACGTGACGTCATTCGAAGAGCGCTCCGATGACCACCAGAGAAAAGGGGAAGGAGCTCCCCTCTTATCAGGATCCTCTTTTGTGCCTTCGGGATTTGCAGATATCGCTATTCTCCCAGAAGATTAACCAGTCACTCAAAATTCTAACAAAAGCAGCTTCCCTCTCCTCCTCTCACATGGTGGTCAAAAGTATGCGATGCGATGTCAGTGCAAGCCATATATAAACTACTATCACTATCTACTCTAAAGCAAACATCTAAAACCAGTAGCAATGTTTCAGCAACATTTATAATTATTTGCTTCGAACTTTTACACGGATATGTCGAGCACGTGCAGCGCGCATATTTACGTTCACAGCATTCTTCATGGTGCTTGGGGAATTTGGAAGGTTTATGGCACATAGCAGAGCAACCCTCCACCGAACACCTTGCACTACAACGCATACCAGCTTAACTCAAGCTGGCTGTAGGATAGTCTGTCCACAATTTTCCAGCTCTACATTGTCAACAGCTTTATCCATCTCAAACGGGCTGTCCATTGCGAGATGTGCAGGCCATTTATCTCGTAGATAAACTGCGCAGCAATTTTACGCAAAAGTGGTCAAAGCCCTCCCAAATTGCATTGTTCCGGGCTTCCATTTCTCAATACACGACGAAAAACAAGCTATATTCACACGCGTACTGAACGAAGCAGCAGTGGACACGGACGAATATACAGCCACCCCCACAACTGAGCCAAATGCCATGGCAAAGACGTCAGTGGTTTATTGACAACCATAGAAATAAGCTGTCAACTCGCTCACTGGAACCCGTGGAAAAAGAGTACGTTCCACTCGAACGGTGGGGGCATAAGCGGGAAGTTAGTTCGTTCAACCGAAAAAAATCTGTCTTTACAAACGAACCGAAGCCTTCGCTAAGCCTCGGCCATACGCAGGTTAGTTTTTTATACGCGGTAAAAGCCGAACACACACAAAAAAAGAACAATTAAGAAGCCACCATTACCTGTAGAACAAACGGGAAAGTTATTTCACGCTTATGACAGTCGGTACGCGACAGCTCATAACGATTCGGAAAAAGTGCATAGGCCTAAGAATGACAACGCAGGAAATGAGACTTAATCAGTAATCTTCATTTTTGACCAAGTCCGAACATATTTCTGTCAGCAAACGCAGTTAACGTTGCACCAAAATTCAATTACGAAACAATTGGTAGTCACCCATGCCGTTCCTCGGCAGCTGCGCTTGTTTTGTTTATTTTTTGCGTGTCTGTTTGCTTTCCCACCCCCTGTACTTGATGGACGTGACAACACAAGAACATTACAAAACGACTAACAGAAACGCCATACCTGATACCACCGCGACTCAACGAACAATAATTTCAACTTATATTTAGAAATGTTTCGTACTGACCTTTAGCCAAAGCAACGGTCGACTCTCTCGTATCGATGGTGTACAAAATGCCTTCATAACGAATTTCTGACTTCGATATTAGGCTTATTTTGCTCCCCAAGTACGGAATTCCTGTGCTCATCGTTGAACCTCGCACAAATACTGTGCCGCCAGTACGATCACAACGGATTACCCCGACCGAGTAAATGCTTCCAGACCATAAGCTGAGGCAATGGACAGCTCAAGCAATGGCGGCCCCGAACCCGTTTTTACGCAACCGGCTGGGAGGCGCCACCATCGAAAGCAATATGAGCAATATGCAAATCAGCGGTGGCCTAATACCTACACTGAGAATTCAAATTTTTTCTTCACATTCTAAGTGAATGCATTTATTAAACTATTATAGCCTTCATTAATATAATATTAAAGACATAGTTTATGCACATGCTATAAAAATCGCTATATTTCAATGTCTCGTTCAAATATGTTTTAGATAAGTGTTTTGTTTCACATTAAAGTATAAGTGCTTACCTACCCAGAATTCCCCTCGGCGGGGACACGCATGCGTACTTTATTTTTCAGTTGTAACTCGAAAATGGCGTCAGCCAAGTCTCTCGAGGAAATGCTAACTACAGATGTGGACGAGTCAGTAGTAAGCGAACTGGTAGGCTCTTTGGAGTCGCAGCTTTCATCATCGGGGATTCACACTCCAAACCAAGAGCTCAATGTAAGCTCGGCGTCCACTAATCACGTCAACAGTGTACCAGTTTCAGATGGTCTCCAGCGCCTGCAACACGACGGACAAAAACACGCTGTGGCCGCAGCGCTGGCAAATTCATGCCCGAGCATCGTGGTGTCCAATTTGGGCAAGACTATCGCCACCACTTCGCACATCGTCGGAGTGAGCAGTTGCGCATCGTCGGCAGCTAGTTCGACGAACACAGTGATGGTCACCCTGCCTGGCGCTCTCCCAGCCAGCGGCTACATCAATCAAGTAACTGGCACGGCACAGCAGGCCCTGCTCAACACATCGCTCGTGAGGCCCATCAACAACTCGGACATCAAGATCGTGTACTCGCCGCAGGGACACTTCAACGCGGCCAACCTGGCGGCCGTCAACAACGCCGTTCTTCAGCAGCGGGGCAACGTCAAGATCCAGGGGGTCCCCAACGGAAGCACGACCATCCGCTCCGCCCCGCATACCCCGGCCACGACTCCGGGCCTCAGTGCCATCCACAACCTGGCCAACGTGGCTGCGCAGCAGGCACCTTTGATAATCAGCCAGCCGGCCAAACCGCGGCTCGTGCTCGATCCCAAGGACCCCAAGGGGGGCTTCAAGCCGCAGATCTTGATCAAGCAGGAGTCCCCCCAGCCGACCACGGTGGCCGCACAGGAGTTCCTGCGCTGCTCGTCGCCGGGCGTCATCCAAACGTCCAAACCCGGCTCGCAGCCCGTCAACGTGGTCACCCAGGTGATGTCGAGCCCGAGCATCCTGCCTCCCGGGGTGCAAATCGTCAACGTGAATCCGGCGAGGCCGGGGAGCGCCGGCCTCGCCGGGCAGAAGACCTTGGCCCCCCGTGTGATCATCGGCAGTCCCATGCGGCTCGCGCCCCAGATGCTGGCTACCAGGCCCGGGGCGCCCTCCGTGCAGGTAATCACCCGCTCAAGCTCGTCCCGCGCTCGCGACGCCGCGCGCCGCCTCGGCACGCAGTGGGCCGTACCGCGGCCGTGCTATGCTGCTCTGCTTGTTCTGCGATCACTCGCGCCAAAGCGCGGGCTCGTGCGGTCGGGCGCCCTGCGGTCGCGCGTTGCTCCTGCTTCGCGAGTGCTATCGGCGTTCGCTCAGGGCTTTCTTGCTTCGCTGCGGTCAGGGAGGCTCGTGGGAAACGCCGAGGGGCTTACCAAAGAGCTGTCTGCGTAACGATTGCGTGCGTGGGCGAGCGCGGTCGGAATCTAGAGTGAAGCGATCGATAGGACCCTCAAGTTTCCTCGCAATTGGCCGAGTTAATGCCGTGAATTTGGGTATATCGGGGAAATGGGGGAGTTTGTGGGACCCTGCGTTCTACACATCCGGGGGGAGTCTGCAAACTTTGGCTTCCCAAGCGGGAGTTCCTCTCAGGTTTGTTGCCTCCAATGTTTTTGTCATGATGATGCTGGCGGGAGTTTCGTTTGATGGTTCTACTATGTCGTACCGGCGCAGTTTTATTAGTATTATTTTGTGGCTTGATGTGAATGCTTTCAAAGCTTGGTGCTCATTCATTTATTGGTCCGTAATATAGGTCACAACGTTTTTATTTCTCACCGTGAGCTGTGAAAATGAGGAGGAACTAGTTACTGTAATCGGGTGTAGCACGATTGCCCCACGTGCAGAATCCCTTTCACAAAAGCCTTGCGTCGTTAGCCCCACGTTTCGAAAACCTAGCCTTCAATTACCCTGTGCCTGCCGAAAGCCCCGTCTCCACTGCCCCCGACCCACCCTCTTCGCACTTCAACCAGCATTGTTCTATGTCTTAACCTAATCCGTTGAAGGTATACAAAGGGTCTTTTAAGTGAAAGGAACAACAGAATAAGGTTAACTTGAACTGCAGAAAAACTTAGAATGACATACAAGTGGCCAATTGCATAAATCTGCATAACCAGCGATGCACTATGCTGTCACAGAGGTATACTCAGGCGTAGGATTATAGACTTTATCTACCTAGATGGATACAAATATTTTTAGAACGACGTAAGAAGAATGAAACTGTTGTTTGATGCTGTACGTAACAAGAACGGTGCCATGAGCTGCGGGTTAACAGTTTTGACAGAACCCACTTCGTTGGAACTGTGAACCTGCGCGTGCTTCAGAGTCGCCGAAAGCTTTGGTTCAATGCTTATTCATAAAAACTGTAACTTAAATGTTTTGTCAGTGACTGACATTTTCTATTTGTTCTCACTTCTAACATCGCAAGACGTGAAGGAAGCTTTATCCAGTTATTCCTAACTTGAATCTCGGGTACGACATGATTACGTTACACAAGGTTGCGTGCACACTTACTGTCTCTCAGTTAAAAGCAGAATTCTCCACCCTCATGCCAAAGACCCAGCCACCTGACGCGGGCATAAAGGGCGGGGCGTTTGCCGCGGGACATTTGACATTGGGTGCTTTCGTGCACCACCCCTGTGATCGTGCAGCCCAATATTAGGGAATACAATATTTCCATTCACCCACATTGTCTAGACTCTAGAAAGATTCTCTTTCAAATTTTTTTTGTACAATCATATTGTGGTCATATTTCTGATTGTTTACATTATTTAACTGAAGACTGGAAATAACCTACAGGCAAAAGCCCTACTGTGCAGTCTATTTGCAGTCTCGGGCTCCTTCATGCTCATTTTTATTAAGTCCGTGGTGTTTTAATTCCACTCATTTTGTGATTATTTTGCCATGCCTTTCAGAATTCCCTTTGCCAAACGCAAGCACACACTGCCTCCTGTGCAGAATCTTTCGTACTTAGAGTATTATTGCACAGGATCTGTCAAAGAAATCATTCAGGGGGTCTTCACAGAATACTGAAACTTCACGGGAAGATAGCCCTAGTAGTGATGGCTTGATGTGAGAGTTCCAGCCTAATATGTTATAACTGATTTAAATTTTTTTTTTTTTTTTTTAAGAATTTAAATGAAAGGTTGACATTTTCTTATGTAAGGCAGTTACTTTCCATTGCGTTGTGGATCTTGTTCTCCACACCACCTTGTGTTTACACGATGCCAAGCCTATGTGCTGAGTTGTTTACATCATTTATCTCTATCAAGCCTGGCAGATTGTACACAGTGCTGTGTCAGGGTTTGCAGCCAAATGCCTGGCTAGAAACAAACCAGTAATTTATGTCTGTTGTCGCTACAGCTGAAGTGAATTGCTGGGGATGTGACTGCTCGATCTCATGCCCCATATGTAGCGCTAGCAATTTTTTTTTTTTTTTGCTTTCACAGTGTTTATTTTCGTGCATATTTTTCATGCCACGTGACTTTTTTCATCTTTTTTAAACTGTGCCTTTCCAGCATATCACTCTAACCCTTAAAAAGTTTCTTCTCACTTTTAATTCATGTAACATATTGGGTTGAAACTTTTCTATCAAGCCACTACCGGTAAATTTTGAGCATTCTGCGATGCACGGTTAATTCATGGGCAGCAGGAAACCCGTGAACGGTTTCTCTGACAAACTGTAAATTAAATCTTGCTTCCATTGACTATGGAAATAATGGACGCTGTCTTCGTCAATGCAAAACTTGTTGAAACTGTTTGCAGAGAAACACATCCAAATATACTGCCTTGAACGAAGCCACAGGAGCTTGTAGGCTTGAACTTCATCTTTTCCGCATGGTGGTGTCAAATGAAGGTGCTCGCGCAAGGTGGTGGCTGCTTGTTAGTGTGGAGCTATCAACATACAGTTCTTCAATGTTGTTGTCTTCCTTTTTGGTCATTTCAGCCATTGCAAGGCAGTTGAACAGACTGCTCAAGTCGTTCCCACCTTTCTTTTAGCATAGTCAAGTGAAATTATAGTTGTCACTTTTTCTCGGAGAGGCGTTTTCACAGTGAAACTTGACCAACTTGGACACTGGCCGTGTACACGTTCACTACCTGACTTGGGGAGCTCTCTTAGTTGGAAGTTGGAGAGGTTTTCATTATGGGCGTGCACTATGTCAGTGCTCATTGAGCCTGTGCTAAGTTCGGAGGTTTCTGACTCGCATAGATGTCAGGCTTGGGGCGTTGTGCTGTGTAAGGCTATAAAAGAATGTGACATCTTTCAAGAGCAGGCAGCTAGAACAAAATGAAAAATACACAATGTTTTTATTATCCTGAATTTTTGCTTATGTTGCATGCATGTGGGACTGCTGGGACAAAATGCAATCTGCAATTTGTTATTCTGGCAAATGGCAGTATGTATTACTTTACAATGTGAATGGAGACGATCAAGTCTCAATTCAACAGTGAAGGTTAAAATACTGGATGCCGATACTTGCCACCTTCATAATTGAGCGCCATTCTGTCTGAGTGGTTTTCTCTTTTGGCTAGCATACAGTTTGTGCATGGTCCAAGACTGCATACTTCTGTGGCTTTGTTGACTGTTTGCAAAGCTGTCTTATTATCTTGCACTTGTCATGGTGTATGTTCCTGCTCTGTTTCAGGTTTAGGGTTTCTCAGCATGATAATTCTTCAGCAACATATCTCTATCTTTCCTTTATATGAATGTTTTGACATTCCTATTTTATTTTGTTGCACATGGAAATTATTGGAACCCTTAGCGTAATTGAAATCTCTTGGGTATAAAGGATATGGTGCCTAGCATTTCTGTCGAAAACATGCCTGAAAAGCTCAAAACAAGATGCAGACCAAGAAATGGCACACTAGATAAAGGGCTGTTGTGTTGTTTCAGTGTCTGCATCTAGTTTTTTTTTTCTTAGCATTTATTAATTACATGCCAACCAGCTCAACTTTCATCTTTGTTGCTGCCAAAAGTAGTGTTTTCTTTCCTGTATTTGAGCATGGGTCCTTGATCTTGATTTTCTTCCGAGTCATTAGTGTTGTGTTGCTTGATTAAGCTCTAGTTTGTCCAAACTTCAGCAAAAAAACAAGCAAAATGTCTTGCCTGCTGATGCCAAGCAGTAAGAAAGGATGGTAGCAGTATCCCCTGGTGCTTGGTAGGGCAAGGGGGCACCAGAATCTGAACATGCAGGAGCCAACATGTAAACAAATGAGAAAGTAATAGCAAGAGCTCTTTCTGCTTGTACCTACCTGCTCTACAGGCATGTACATTCTCAGCTTTTCTATATTATAGCGTTTTCACTGCTTACAAAAATGTAAGCACAGCCGCAAAAATGTCTCTTGACATTTTTGCGGCTGTGCAACACAGTGCTGCCAGTGCCATAATCCAAGTCCAAGACAGGTGCATAAAAAATGTAGGGAACAGTCTGAGAACATAAACCATGTTAGCAGGTGTAAAAACAAAGCATTTATGAACAGGACATGGGACATTTGCACCGATTACTGTGTAAGTGTCCTTCCCTACACAATCATAAATATTTTGTCATTTCTCTCTAGTAGTTCTAAACTTAGATAACTGTTAAAGACATTGATGTGTGCAATTTTCTGATTATCAAAAAATTGCAATTGAAGTTGGAGAAAAATATTCACTTTGAGATTACCATAAAATGTATTGTAGAAGCTATTTCAACATTTTATTTCCTAAAGCATACTATTAGCACTATACAGGGTGTTTTACAAAAGGTGGACAGATTCAATATTGCGAAAACTATGTGTCGCACCAAAAAAAGGCTTGTGTCGTTTTGGTCCTAGGCCAGGGGTCTATTTAGGAAAATTATTAAAGTTTGGGTTAATTAAGTTGTTAATTATTTTCTCGTTATTAATTTTTTAAATATTGAGATTAAGGGCATGGTTTCAATTAGAATCTTGCTGAGCATTATCGAAAAACACTAAATCAACAAATTGCAGAACGATAGAAGGCACGCGCGGCATTTTACGGCTTTCTGAAAAACCACACAACTTCGACGGGTTTTGTAGTTTCGGTTCCCAATCAGAGCGCTTCTCGGCCTCAACGGCACCGCGCCCCGTGGAGAAATTTTGCAACCAACCTCTGCTGCGCTGTCCTCGCGCAACGCACCAGGGGCTGGTTGCACTATTTCTCCACGGGTAGGAGTAGGGGTATGCGAATAGTGAAATTTCAGCTCGAATTGAATTTGAATAGAATAGTGCCAAATAGTGACCAGAAAGTCGAACCTCAAAAATTTAATATTAAATAACAAAGCTTTTATTTGCCTTGCATAAACACTAAACAAAAAAACTGCCTAGAATAAAAAAGAAAGGCCTATATGCTTCTTTTACTGCACATACGCCAAACAAAGAGTAACTAGCACAAAAAGAAAAAAAAAGGAAAGCCGTTAATGATTGCTGGGCAGCGACAAACTTGGGACATAGCTAAAGAGTGTGTCCATTCATCCACATATGGATCAATTAATGAATACAGATCATCTGTAGCATGCTTGATGGATAGAGAGGTATGGCTGAACCATTTAAATCTGGGTGCCCCCGTTATAAGGCTTGCAAACAACAATAAAATTTGAATCAGGGCAACGTCTTAGAGTCACCTAGCCACAGCACTTCGCTGAACAAAGTGCTGTGGCTAAGTGGGCGAGGCATGTTCAATTATTGCTGTTATTCATACTTTGATAATTAATTGTCATATTATGAATGCAACAGCAGGTTTGAAGCACTGTCACAGCTGGAGATAGGTGACACGGTACTTGATTTGTGTAGTTTTGTCGAGTGCGTTGAAGCTTGAGCGCGACTGCTTTATTTCAGGAATACTAACTACATTTTATTGAAATGGTTAGTTAGTTGAGACTTCACAATGCAAGTTTGATTTAGATTTAGCCATTAGGCCTGCGACAAGGGCTATGTCGACGTATGAAGGGCGTTTTTGAATAAACCTGGATTTTATTCCAAGCATTTGACATTGAATTATTTGAAAACTTGGAATATTAGGAACTCTAATCAGATTATTTGGGCAATCACTATTCAATTCGAATTTGAAGCTGTAATATTCGCACACCCCTACTTTATAGCCCACTCTACTGTAATATAAGAAGGTCAACTTCAAGCTCAAGAACTTTTTGACTCGTCCCCACCTTTTGAGGCGAAGTGATAGCTGATGAAGTTGGCACACTGGCTCCCTGAGGTAATTCCAAATCTACCTGTGTTGGCTGCAGGGTGGAAAAAAGTCAATATTTTTTTGAAAAAGTCAAATAAATCAGATTCATATGATTCAAATAAGATTTATTTTATTTAAATAAGAATAATTTGATTTAAATCTCTAGCTGTAAGAAAACGCTTCTTAATCACTAGATGTATTTTTAAACATGACAGATTGATCAATCAATTCATCTGACCACTGAAAACAATGCGGAAGAAAGAATTACTATAGTTTTAAGGTGCATTTTTATTAACAACTTTCTGTTTAGGAAACCCCACCATAGTATAACAAAAACAGCTTGATATTTTATTTGTTAGTGAAAAAGATTTAGTTGCTTTTTCTTTTGCGTTCAAGTGGGCACTGCTTTTGAAAACGAGCAGTCCCCACTTCAGTATAGGGAATTACAAAGGTAATTCCTTTTTTCATATTATTTTATGCATGTGCTGAGGACAGACATATCTATGCTGCTCTTTAATCAGTTATAGATATATTTGGCTCTTGAGCTTTTATATACAAGACTGCATTACAAGTAGTCTTATTTGGTGAGAAGTGTATCAATGTTTTTTACTCATGTTATTATTGTCTTGCTTTTCTACTTAACGCTTGGTGGTGGTACATTCAAGAATGCTCTGACTGCAATGTTCACTGACTAACACTGGCAGATTAGGAATCAAGATTTTGTGGAAAAGATTTTAATGTGCGCCTGCATTGAGGTCCAGTGTCTGCAACTGTTTGTGTAGAAAATGACATCTTGTGAAGTGCTCACAAGCTAGCCACGGATGCAGCAAGTGTGGTAACAAACACATACAACTTATTTCTGCAGAGGTACCGCTACCATAGGCCTCCCGAACCCGACGTGAGTAACCTTGAACTAACACTGGTCTGGATTACGCCCTCTGCACTTTCCCCGCTTGCCTTCTCGACTTGGTGGTGGAGCCTGCCACTCTTCTGCACAACATTTTCACACTCTCGTGGTGCATCTCTCCCGCGCTTTGTGCGTAATGATACAAAGCAACGTCCCAACTAATCACACTTGGATGTGCCAAGCGCGCCCCGCCACTCGACTTGGTCGTCTGCATCGCTGCCCGCTGTTGACCCTGGCAAGTTTCTTGGCCCTATTTTTTACAGAAAAAGAGCTACGGGTTCTAAATTTACAAGAAAAGTCCAACCTGTGAAATGCACCTTTGACGAAAAAATGAGATTGCTACGTGCAGGCATCAATTCTTACGGTCCATTTTAGATCAAGCCTGGTGACTTGGGACACCCTACTATATAGTGCGCTAAGTGAAGCGATTGTTTGCTATGGTCCTTTGTGATGTTTCAGTTTGCATGAGCTAAAGGTAATCCACTGCTTTCCACTTGCACTGTCCTGTATCATCAATTGCATTATATACAAGGTGTTTCTTTTTAAGGTTAACAGATTTGTTTTAAAAAAAGCCGTGAAAGCTACACTAATGCAGTTTGTGCAGGTGAGTTGTATGGCCAGGAGGGCATAATATAAAAGGCTAATCGTCACGGTAAGTGGAATAATTCTTTAAAATTTTTTTATTACCTTTTTTGATTAGTGAAAATAGACATGATTTCAATTAGAAACCTGATAAGTGTCATCAAAAACCACTACCGTAAAATACCGGGCATGCGCCCACTCAAACTTTGGAGATAATAGCAAAGAAATGGGGGATGGGCGCTTGTCCGGTCATTAATTTTACATATGAATGTACTGTGCGTATTTTCTCAGATCTTACAAATTTGGTAATGGGCGCTTAATGTGGAATGGATGGATGCGCGGTATTCTACGGTAAATCAGTAATTTTTAGAAAGACTGAGTGCGTGGGAAGCACAGTAGTGCACTGAAGTTACCACTCGCACAGCAGGCACAAGGCTGGGGCTATGATAAGAGGCGGAAAAACCGCATGGGAGCGTGATGGCACCGGTAGCCTTGCTCCTACTGCATGAGTGGTAACTTCAGCTCTCCACCATGCTACCCACGTGCTCCTAGACTTTCTGATATTGACTGATTCAGTGGTTTTCGATGACGCTCAGCAAGTTTCTAATTAGAACCATATGTTTACTCAATAATTACAATATTAATTGACACATTTTAGCTAATTAGCTGTCTAACCGTTATGATTAGCCCCCAATATGTGTCCCCCTTGCCGTATAACTCACCTACACAAACTGCATTCGTGTAGCTTTCACGGCTTTTTTTAAACAAATCTGTTAAGCTTAAAAAGAAACACCTTGTACTATGTTTTTCCAAAATAAAAAAAAAAAATATAAAAGAGAACTTTTGTTCGGGTTCTTTTAGCCAAGGGGTCAAATTGGTGGCCATGGCAGCCACTAGAAAGGAGGCAAAAAGGGTTAATTTAATTAGTTAACTGATTAACTTTTATTTTTTATTTTTTGGGGGCATAATGTATTTTAAGAATTGACGCTTGACCTTAAAGGGCCCATGAAACAAATTTTGGGCGGGGATAAATCAATTTAGATTGGAATTTTACTAATAGCACACCATTTAAGTAAGCCAAAAAAAAAAAAAAAAAAAGGTAGAAAGTCAAAAGCCTGACTATTCGGCACAAAAATTTGAAAACACAGCGGACTATTTCGTACCTCCTTCCCTTCGTCAGCTCTCTGCCTTATCACTGTGATACATCCGCGGTCCCCAAAGCGCGTCACCGGGTCCAAGCGCATGTCACACGACACCGGACCTCACTTATTCCCTTCACCCCTAAGCTGACATTGCGGTGGAAGCTACGTGCTTGCCGTACCAATCAGCCGTCTCCCTTTCATCACCTGACCTCATTCTCTGTGCTTGGGTATGCGCGAGAGAGCATGATCATGTGGAAAAAGTGTGGCTGGCCCAAGGAGCACGTAGCTTCCACAGCACTGTCAGAATCGGGGTGAACGGGGTGGGGAAAGCAACTTTTGTCTGAATTTTGAGCGACGGGCTAATTTTCTAGGGGGAGAATGGCTGTGTCCGGGTACACAAACGAGAGTCCGAGCAAGAGGGGACTCCCCCCTTCCGTCTTCTTGAACTGCTTGGTACAATGCGCGATTTATGAGTCGAGGAAAGCTAAACAGGAAAAAGTTGGAAAATCGTTTTATGACCCCTTTAATACGGTCTAGCCGTGCCTTAAAATTTCGACAAAGAAATTAGTAGTGAACACTACGGCGTGAGAAATGTCATTCTGATACGTAGCTTCAAACTGAAACTAAGTGGGAAAAGAGTGCCAGTGCACCTGCGGCTTGGACACATAGTTTGGCGCCATTGGATCCGGCTTTGGTTGCGAATCTGGCGGTGCTTGGTGGGATCAATGTCACCGGTGCTCTTTGCCCGCTTAGTTTCGGCTTGAAGCCTTGTACAAAGGTGACATTTGTCACCCCTTAGCGCCCACTACAAACCTTTTAATCAAAAATTTAACGGCACGGCTACACATGAGCGAGATATTATGCCCTGAAAAACAAAAATTTTAAAAGTTAATCGTCTCATTTCTAGTGGCCTCCATGGCCACCAACTTGACCCCAGTGCTAAAAAATCACTAATGCAAGTCTCTCCCCACCCCCCTTTTTTTTCTTTTTAATTTTGGATTGATTAAAAAGTTACACCTTGCATAAAGATGGAACTTGCCAAGTTATGACATTGTGCTCAAAATCACTATCTGTGCCATCTTGATGAAATTGTATCCAACTTTCCCATAAATTTTAGATACTATACATAAACAACTTATATTTTGCAATGCCTTCATCTGAGTGAGCCAAAACTAATTGAAAAAAAAAACAAAAAAACTCATGTTTGTGAGCAAGTTTGCCCTCGATTGCGACATTTCATTCTTGAAAGATGTTCCTAAATGTGACGCTTTTTCAAATTCATGAAATAGTAAGTTTCAGAATGTAGAGTGACTTTTCTATTGTTGTTTTTGCTTTGTTTTAAAAATTAATGTGAATGTAGAGTAACCTTTCAATTGTTTTTAGTTTGTTTTAAAAATTAACAGAACTAAAATATTATTTTGGATTGAGACCTTTTCAAAATGCAAATTCACGAGAGTGGCTCTATAACCATGATTTTTCATTGAATCTGAGAAAAAAGAAAAAAAAGAGAAATGTAGAATTACTGGGAAAGTTGAAATCTCTATTACTGAATGGAAACTTCAGAATTATTTTAATCTTCCCAAAGAATATTTCATTAGTTATTTTATTGCCGCATGGCGAGAACTCATTTACAAAAATTGGCAGAAGAATTTCCATTGACGATCTAGAAAAGGGAGTTAAGAGCACACACACACAATGTAACATTTCTGTCATTCATGAAATTCATATCATGCTGTGCTAACATATTTAAAGCTTGCCGTCTGCCTTTGTGCTTGTCTTTCTGCTTCCCAACTGCCCTAAGACATTGTTTTTGCTGCTCCATAGTTGCTAAAGAAAAAAAGCCTTTACAGGATTTCATCCATGCACATAATGTAAAGTGTGTCCTGTCCTTTTAAGATCTTCGTCAACACGCATATATTCAGGGAAATTATTGTTACCTAGTTCACAGCGAGGTGTGGGGTGGCTTTTGTGGAATTGGTGGCATGCAAGGTGGTGGCCATACTATTAGTGAGAGTGGTGCTTTTTTTTTAATCGGGATTGTGTTTTGCAAGCAGGCTTATTTCTCCCTCAGTATCTTTTTTACTGAGCAATTTCCAGCAAATGTTCCTTCCTTCACCGTGACCTCCCAGAAGGAACTTTTATGATTATTGTTTGTACTGTCGCTTTGTTTGCTTGAAGTCTGCTCCATGTTCAATTCCAAAGTCCCAGATTGTAAGTGAAGTTATGCTTTGCACATGCAAATGGGCTGGGAAGACGTTACGAGTATGAGCAAGGCTGAACCAAAATCTTTCATTTGGATAAGCCGCTAGAGGGCTGAATTGAAGTTATGCTAACGTGCTGACTGTCGAAACCACTGCACGTTTATTTTCTTCCGTAACGACTTCAAGTACTATATTTACTCGATCTGAACGTGCACTGTTTACTGCACATCCACTTTGTTACAGAGCATGTGAAAGGCCAATGATTGTGATTTACGAAAGGGCGGATAGAGAATACCAATTACTAGAAAACTTTTTTTTTTTTTCTTTTTCAAAATTGCTGTTTTATCGTATTTTGGGTATGTTGAATGTCATACTCATTGTTGAAGTCCAGGCAGCATTCTTGCATGGAAACATTGTGGCCTCATTGTGGGCTAGTTCCTCCTTTCTTAGGTCACAAGTATTGGCTCTGCACATGTTCTATGGAAAGTGGAGCACATGTTAGAATCTAATACATTCTTTATCTAATTATGTTTTACTGTTAAAACACATCGGTGGAATCTCCAAGTTCAGAACCTGCCAGCTCTCGTGCTCAGTGTTTGCATCTGCTTTTTGTTTGTCTGTGTTGATTGTCAGTGCTGTACATATAAGAATTACTAAGCAAATGACATTCTATGTTGGGGCACTTTCTAAACAAACTTGCATCCTTGTACAAATATCTAATTCCAAGTTATAGTATTCTCTGCCCCTTGGGCAACTGTGTAGTGAATGACGCTAGTCGATGAAGCACAAACTAACTTCTTGCCATTAGCTAGAAGGATTGAATAAAACAATTACACTACCAGGGATACTACTGAGGTTTCAGATGGTTTACACCCTGCTGGAGGGATAGAGGACTGTATTTGCAATCAAATATTCATTGTGACAGCTAGCTGCCCCAAAACTATGACCTGAGTGTAGGGTCTTGAAGAAATAATTCCTGGAGAATAACGTTAGTGACTGCGGCAGATGTCAGGTTATGAGTGTAAAGTGACTGAGCAAATCAATTACCTAAAATCCACTAATTAACTTCTGAAATAATTTTAGTCAACACATTCCAATTACAGATGTGTTTCCTTTCGTCAAAATATGCCATAGCGGTTGTTAAAATTTGGACAACTAAATTCTTCTCCGTGCTGTTCTTTGGCAAATTTAAGCCGAGAGCAGACGAGCTACCGAAACTAGACACAAAGAGGATGGTGGTAGTCCCACCTGGAAGCCACTTCAGCCTCCTTAGGGGGTGCAGGTAGTGAATCACTGCGAGCCGATAAGGGTGACATGGCTGTAGAAAGTCGCGCCATACTCTGCTGTCTCCTTGGGCACAAATCTTTTGGCACTCCTTTTCTCTTAGTTTCGGTGGGGCAAACCCTAGACAGCTTAACTTTGCCAGAGAATAGTGTGGAGCAGAATCTAGCTGTCTGAATTCTGCTATGGCATATTCTTACAACTAGTAACAAATTTCTAGTTGAAGTGTGCCAGCTGAAGTGAATATTTCAAAAGGTAATTAGTAGATTTTAGGTAATTAACTTGCTAATTATCACTTTGCATTCTCTACCTGATGTCCGCTGTGGTGGACAACATTATCCCAACGGAATTATTTCTTAATTTTCAGTGTTTTTTTTTTTAAGAAATTATTTTCCCTCTTAGAAAAAACGTCCTGTAGAGCCTATATGTAAGGTTCCGTGTTTTCGGAGCCTATTTGCTGTTGCAAATATAGCATTTGTCTGAGCTTTTTTCTTTATATTCAAATTCTTTGAAATTCTGCATTTATCAGAGTTTAGTTTTTGTTATATTCTTAATTCTCCATAGTTTTAAAGAGAGAAAAAAAAAAAGAAACAATAATTACACACAAACCCATCAAAAGACACAGAAAGCAATTTTAATTGTGAACAAGATTTAGGAGGAATTTGTGGGATCATGAGAACACTGCCTCTTTTTTTTTTTTTTTTTAAAAATCCCGAATTGGTATAGTCTAGAGCAGGGGTCTCAAACACGCGGCCCGCGGGCCCGCGACCCGCTGGGACGCGGCCCGCAGTCGCCAGCTACGAATTCCCGGTTCCCCTGTCTCGCGCGCTACAAATGGCATGCGCCATCTTGATCTCATCCATTAATTTTCGCTGGAAAAGCTACGTTTTTCGAGTTTTCACTTATTTCTTTTCGTTTTCCCTTTGTTTTGCTTTATGTTTTGCTTCCCAGCTTTTTGTAATGTCAGAGCGCGGCCGATGTTATGAGCCGAAGGACCAATCAAACGGCGAAAGATTCACAACGTCATGGTGTGCAGTTGATAGGACCAGCCGGTATTCGTCGTCTCTCTGTGCGTGACCGGCTATTCCTATCAAGCACAGAGAGCACGCCATGACGCTGCACTTTTTGCGCTGTTTGATTGGCCCTTCGGCTCATAACATCGGCCGCGCTCGGGCCTAAGCTGAAACGAAGTATAGGCTGCAAGCGCGAGTTATTTGTTGAAGGATGCATCTCGGCTGCGCAAACTCTCGGTCAGCAGGAGCTACTGCCGAAGATAAGGCTACAAGCTCGAGATTTTCGCCTTAAAAAAAAAAAAAAAAAAAAAAAAAAAATCATCATTAAAAGGCAAGTATGGGTGTTGTAATATAAATCGTCAGGAAAGCAGGCACTGCCAAATTAACTGATTGTTTTTCTGAGACACGTTAATTCCTGAGTGAATTGAGCAACGGGAACGATAGTGCACTTGCTCTCTTGTTCTGTTCAAAATGCGAACACGTTGGCGGGGCAGTGTCATCTTAATTATGGTTATCACATCAGGTCAGGGCCCAAAGTACTCGTATAAACAAATCAAATCTAAAAATGTCACTGCCCAGACTGAGTTTTCAAAAAGCATAGAGCACGATGTCTCTTCTCTTTTATATCGTTTGACCCCCCCCGCCCGTCTAACGTTGGCCCTCGGCCTTCAAAGTGTGGGCTATCTGGCCCCCACGCTCAAACGAGTTTGAGACCACTGGTCTAGAGCCACTAAATGTCGATCCTCACAATTAAAAAATGCGACTTCCTCAGCTTTAGGTAGGGTGTTAGGAAGCTCGGGTGACATTGTGTTGCTCTGTCGAGAACTGTTTTAACATGTCTGGAGGACGGAAAAGCGTTTCCTGCGGTTTCAGATGAAGCTTCAGATAACTGGCAACCTTGATTTTAAGCACCAAGACGGCTGAAGTCTCGTTACTCTGAAGCGTAGCTTATGTAGTGGCTCTAGTATAGTCTGATCTGGAAACCTGAGCAGTGACTAGCGGAATAACATGCTTAGACTGACCTTTGTTGTGACCCAGAAATGCTACAACCTTGACTCTAGTTACTGACGGGATAAGCATGGCAGGGAGGTCCTTCACTTGTCCCGCCTCCAGCAAGAGCTTCTTACCTTCGGTGTCGCTGCGGCATCTCACAAGTCTCTAGCGTCCACGCGTAGCTAGAGCGCAATGGAAGGCAGTGAGCGCATGCTGGAAGTGGGGAGTCCGAAGGAAATTCCTTGCCATTCTGATCCTTTCAGTGAATTTAGTTGCCCTAAACAGACGTTGGTGATAAGCCCCCCTTTGTTAGTCCTTCGAGCTTGAAAAGGAGACTAGATTCGACTTGTTAGGGCCATTGCTGACCTGGTGCTTAACCGAGTTTAATGTAAGGTATCCCAGTCTTTTTTTTTTTCTTGTTGCCTTAATTTTGAATTTCTCTTTTTTTGGGGGGAGCAAGTTTTTCAAGAACTTTTCTGCTTCATCCAAAAGCACGAAACCCTAATCTGCAGCTTGTCCCAAAAAATATTTACACTTTTTTTTTTTTTTTTTTTTGCTGCAAAAATAAACGTTTTACCGCCAAACGTTTGGCCTCTGTCCGGATGTAGTGCTAGCAGTCCGAGCCGGATGCCAAAGTTTCAGAACTAACCGTTATCTTATTAAAAAGTTATAAGTGATTTCCTGAAAATTTCAATAGGAAAAGAAGTCCCGTTCCTGGTAACTGACACCGTTCAGCTTCATGTTTTCGAAGGCTCTGACGGCCGCCGTTTTTTCCATTGAAAATTGCAGAAAATCACTTATAGCTTTTGAATAACGTTACGGTTACTCCTGAAACTTTGGCATCTGGTTCAGACCGCTATCATGACATTTGGGCTGAGAATTAACGTTCGGCGATGTGTAGTTTCTTTTTGTGGTAAAAAAAAAAACCTGTAAATTTTATATATTACAGTATAGCTGCGTCCTGAATGCACTTCTTTGGCGTTTGGGTCGTATGCGGTTTCTTTGTGAATTTGATAAAGTGAGCTTCGTATATGTGCTTCTTGCTCATTATTGAGGGCACCCAAACCAGCTCTCGTGAAATATAAGCAAGACGACATCTTGGTGCTACAGTTTTTCTGCGTTTCTCGTAGAAGCAAAAGGCTGTCATCAAAGCAACTAAAGGGCTCATTTGGGGCACAAACTTAAGGGGTAAAATTTGGTGCCTGGTAATAGCCTTTCAAAGTAAAATGCACGAGAAGCATCAGCATCGCGCTAATCATGTCACACATTGTACATTGGTGACTGCCTTATATGGCTGCACTTAATTCACTCTGAATTTTCTCTGCTACCTGCTTGTTTCCTCTCTCTTCTGCCCTGCAACAAGTTGCAGTGCTTTCCCCTCCTCTGACGTTTTGTTTGTTATTCCAGAACACGATCACCCTGCAACCTGGCATGATGAGGGGCACTCTGTTGGTGAAGACAGAGAACGGCCAGCTTCAGGTGGTCAACGTAGCACCAAGCCTGCCACCCAATTCCTCCGCCACAAGTATCTCGGGCGCCCCAACCTACCGGTTGCAGTCTGTACAGGTATGGGCTCCCGTTTCTGCTTGGATGGCTTTTTGCAAGAAGCCGTGTCAGGCACCTGTTTGTACTTCTATTAGAAGAGATGTTGCAACTTTGAAATGTGACTTCACTTCTGGTGGAAGCAAGCATGATGTCTCTCTTTGCTTGCTATAGCATTTTTTAGTATTGTGTTGTCAGTGGCATGCAAGATTGCTTGTTCCTTTTTTTTAAAAATTGTTTTGAGTGCATGAAAAAACACCTATACAATGCTCTGAGCATTCCCTAATATTATGTTTCTCTTATCTCTGACTTTCGGCCAACATGGGGTTTTAATGTTACGGTATTGGGGTTGGATGTGTTTGATATGAGCATTTACTATAAACTTTTATGCTCTTGGCCTACATACATATTGATTGCCCTGCTTCTTTGTGGCTCTAGCTTTTACTTGTATACACTGTTTAAGAGCAAGTCAAAATCATATTTTCTTTTATTATCCGAAACGATAGAAAACAATGCCTGGACATTACCCTCAAAATTTGAAACTTGGGAACTTCGTATTTGTGAAGTAAAAGAACAATTTCCAAAAGCTGAATTTGAAGTTCCCATGTGATCCGCGCCAGTGCAGTGACGTCAAAGATTGAGTCGCCCCGCAACTCAAGTTTCTCTCACGCCTCCGAGCCCTCCTGACCCGAAGTGTCATGTTCGCCCGTGTCCTGCGATCAAGACCATGTGTGCCGCCTGTTGCTTTGAGCAGACGACGCTTCACTTACGAGTTTGAAGTTCTTTTAGGGCTCTTTCAGCGATCTAAAATTCTTTGAAACAGCGTGAGGTCGAAGAGGAGCCAGAGTAGCGCATTCTTTTTCCTTTCGTCGCCAAATCATCTTTGGTGGGAGAGTCAAATGCTTAAAATTGATCTAAGGACAAGCAGATCATGACTGTGCAGCTCAAGCACATGCGCTCCCGAGGAAGAAGGTTACTGCCGGCGCACTGCCTGTTGCATTGACGCGGCAACGTTGACATTGGATCAGAAAGGGGAGATCATTACACTACTCTGCTCCACAAGTGGAGGACATACAGTTCATTGAATGCCGGGCCCAATCATTCCCGTGGAAAGTATGCATTGCACAGAAAAAAGGTTGATGTCATATTGGTCTCTGCCTAAGGGTCTATATAGGAAAATTAACAACTTTCAGTGTAGGGTTATTAACTACTCTTAAGTAATTAACTTTTCAATTAGTAAATTTAAGGGTATGGTTTCAATTAGAAAGTTCTGGATGTGATTGAATATCTCGAAATGAGACCACTTTACAAAAATATAAGGACAGGTAAAAAAAATCTTATTTTATCACTTTTTACAGCGGAGCTTTTGAGGGCTAGTTTCTCCAGTATCATGTCCATAGGCAAACAAATCTCGACACAAAACTCTGAACAGCTACCGCCATCTATTAGCGACGGCGGCAACCAGACAACCGGCTTGCCGCCGTCACTCATAGATGGCGGCAACCTTTCCAGCCTTTCCACTCTGGCTTGCCGACTTGCGGCCGGCCATTGCTTCATTCCCACCATGGTACAGGTTCGCTGGTCTTCCTTCTTCACCAGAGTGGAAAGGCTGAAAGTTTTTTAAGTCTTGGCTTTCTGTCAGAACACATCCCTGTGCCAGCAGACCTGCTCTCGTAGCCAAAGTGTGCATCTATCGCCTTGTCTTTTCTCCCAGAAGAAAAGGAACTATGGAGCAAGCCGGTGCACTGAAACACTGTACTGTTCAAATGACATTGCAAAAATAAGCTTTGATTCTTGGGTTCACTTCCCTCATGCAAAGAATGACTGGTGGCACGCATTAGGTGCTTGCCACGAGGAACGGGGCCACTGATGCAAAGGAAGATATGCTCAGTTGGGAAACTAAATCCTAGCTATGCATTCAAATTGAGTGTTTTTTTGTTTTTTTTTAAGCGCCATAAAATGGTGCGCACAACTTATAGCTTTCTAAAGTTAGCTGATTTAGTGATTTTTGGCAATGTCAGCAGTTTTCTAACTGAAAACATACCTTTAAACTTACAAACAGTTAGTTACTGGAAATTATTAATAACCTAATTATACCGAGCATTATTCATTTCCCGAATAGGCCCCGTTGACAGAAACAGGCTGTCATTATTTATTTTTTTATTATGGTACCTTCAGGGTCCAGAGGGCACTACCGTAATATTCCAAGAGATAGCCCACCTAAAATTGAATGCAAATCAGATGGAAATAAGAAGTAAGCTAAATTTCAATGTGCGATTAAAAAAAAATTAAAAAAGAATGCTAGTTTTAGATTTTGTGACCTGCAAAACTTGTAATCGCAGGGAGGAGAGATAAAGACCGAAGATGACTATCATTCCCAGTCAGCAGTGTTCGCGTATCTCTCGCCGTGGCCAAGGAACACCATTTCTGCCAAGGTCACCATGAGCCAGGGCCCTGCAATTGCTAGAAGTGGACTATCTTTCGGTGTTTTTGAAAAAATAACAAATAGTGCCAGAAATAGGGGTAGGTTATCTTTTGGGGGTGGGGCATCTCTCGGATATTACGGTAACCTCTTTTTGTGTTTGATGCATATTTTTCGCAGAACAATTTGGCCGGTGTTCCGTGAAATAGTCTGTCATTGGTGTGGAGTTTTACACCCCTCCATTTCACAACGCTAGAATTTTTTTCCAAAATAACCAATCACTATTGGAAAGTCAGAATTTCTAGGTGCAGCTGGCATCCTGTGTCCTTGCAGGGATGTTGGTGTTTGAGCACGAGCTGAATTAGCTAGGAGATATGCTCGACCTGTCATGGTGCCAACCCTATTACATGTATCATACATTTGCTTGAAAGTACTAGTTTGAAGCTTATTTGGTTTTTCATGGGCCAGGCCACAGTACCAGAAAGAAGGCAGGAAGTTTGATATCCCAAAGCGTTGTACATCGTTTAGGATAGTAAATTATGCACTGTCAGAGGCCTAGTGACTGAGATAAATGTTGAGGTCTGCATGTACTAACGAGGCTTGTAAGGTAGTGCAAGGCACATCTAGCTCCTTTCCAATTTTTGTGTGTTCTCTCTTCATGTGATTTGATTCTGAGAATCCTAATTGCATCATTAGGATCGGTTCTTGCCATTCTCTGGTACCATTAATTTGCCTTCTGCTGTTCAAGAGCACAGGATGTCTCTGCTTGCCTTTGTGTTTGTCAGCATGAGGTAGCTTGCATTTGGTTTGACATATTTTGGGGGAATTCGGTATAACATATTTTGGGGCAATTTGGTTATCGAGACATGCCTAGACTATATTTTTCATGAACTATGATCTCTTAGAGTGGACTTTGAATCCGGATGTGGTAATGTTAGTTTATAATCTGTCTTGTGCACATAGTCAGCTTTAAGCTGGCACATGCTGTGCACATGGAAACCTGATCTGAAAACGGTGCACAACCTCTTATTGCCAGCACAGCCATAGCTTATCTAGTCCTGTGTGAACTTAAAACTGCTCATTGCTTCAGATTATAGGAGGCCAGTATCAGAAGCATATTTAAAATTTTTATTTTAAAGTTCACATTTTTTTAAAATAATTAAATGATTTCTTGGGCAGCATATTTCTCTCTTACAGCCACTTAAGTATTGTAAATACCTACTCTGATATGGGAGTCTTTTTCTTAACAGTGTGATTATTTCTCCTTCTTATCCAGACTAGATTTTAACTGGACGTATGATCAATAAGGTCTTCCAGATGCACAGCAGTTAAAAAAAGGCCTATCATTACAGAATTGCAGACACCAAACCCCTCTTGCGCGTCGTACCCATATTCACGAGCACATGAAGCAGCAGGTGAGAATAAATTGAGTTCTTTTTGTTACTTTATGAGCAGTTCAGCTGTGCATAAATAAAAAAGAAAAAAAAAGTGGCATCTGTTGGTCACTGCAAATACTTCATTGTTTATGTTTAGTTAATAGGTGATTGCTCGTACTGTGACTACTAACATCAGTTTTTCCGCATAAACAATGAGTTAACTACGCCGTGTAGCATCATTATCGGCCAACTGTCATCGGTTTGGTGCCTATGTCATAGTAATTTCTTTTTGCAGAACTTGTGACGGAAGCAGCAAGTCTGCATGCGCGTGGCTTATGAAAAAAATGCAGGGACTAGTTTTATTCATGCTCTGATTAAGGGAGCTGCCATGCATATAGTGGCGTGCTGTGCATATTTCCAGGGTGTGCAATTTGGACAAAACTTGCCAACAGTCAATATGAGGTTACTAAGTAGCGTTGCTTTACCAAAGTTGAAAGTATGTTTCACCATGGATGTGAATCACTTCTAAGATAAGACTGCTTCTTTTGAGTGTAATGTTTTACTTATTGTTTGTCTAGGCAGCAACATGAAACTGTTCAGACATTTTGGAAACCTCACATGGGCATCAGTGTCTGATCCTTCAAGTATTATATGTTATTTTAAATACTATAATGTGTGGAGCGTATCACATTGTGCCGTAATGTCAGGAAATTTTCGGACAATTTATCGCCTCAGAATGTTTTGTTCAGTTCAGACTAGTACTCCTGTTCACTGAGGAAGGAAATAAATTGCGATCTCTTATGTGTGCGGGCACCATTTTTAAATGTTGTTAGTATGCATCGCTCTACTTAATTCATGGCATAAAGAAACCCCTCAGAACTTAGTACATGAAATGTACAATATAAGGACGTTGGCAACTTTATGTCAAACAGGTTTGCTTGTTTCAGTTTTCTGTTGTGAGAAGTTGCACTAAGCCTCACTTACTTTTTGTGTACTTGTGCTTTTTTTTTTCTCTCGCTTGAATTTGCATGTGCTCTCTGCCTGTGCCTGTGTGTGAGGCTTGGTCGCAGATGCCGGTAAGGCTTGATAATCTTTTTTATGCATGTGTCCTGTTTCTGCATCTTTCTTCTCCTGCTGTCATTTCTGCATATCACTTTGGTGCGTGCTTTTATATTTAGTAGTTTTTGCAGCTTGGGTTCATTGTGTGTCTGTCTATCTATACAGTCTGCTCCTTTTATCTCAAAAACATTTCCATGCAAACATTCTGAGAAACTATTTAAAAAAGGAATTTTCATACATAAAACCTGCCGTAAACTGGTTAGTGATAAAGAAATTTGGAACAGTCTTGAAAAGCCATCGAGATAAATTCAGGGTATATTTAAAAATAGGTGACAGAGCACTAGTGAAAATGCTGTAACTCTACCAGCACTGTTCTGTTTTTTTTTTTTTTTTTGTTTTTTTTTTAATCTTTTTTTTTTAACTTAATTTTGGTTAAATTAAATGAAGCACTACCACGGGGTTTTGCGTCTGGTAGCTCCGAAATGACGCAATTGTGACTCTTAGTCACCAGACAAGTGCACAATCACATTTTGTTATAGAGCAAGGGCATATTACTCTTTTTGTTGACAGGGTTTCATTGCCAGATCATTGTTAGACCATTATTGTGGGGGGGGGGGGGGAAGTTAGGCTTGTCATTTCCAAAACCATTGGTTAGGTTTTAACTTTTCTCGTGCTTTTAATTATAGCTTCCTTCCTTTCTGAAATTGTTTTAGCGCCATATTCCAGCAGAGTTTCAGGGGTCTACGATCCTTAGTTATGGAAAGCAATCTAGAAGCAGTACAACAAACTTCGACAGCCTATCAAGAACCATCAATAGTTCACTTTCGATAGATTATCAATAGTATACTATTGATTGTTTTTCAATAATGTACTATTGATAGCATTTCAGTAGTTCACTGGTAGCTTCTCAACGGGTTTTCTACTGTTTTCTGATAGCTTTCCGATACTAGTCAGATTGTTCCTCGATAAGTATGCAGAAGTCGCTAATTGCAATTGCTTTTTCTCTAGAGTTAAGCGAGATTTCTTCGAGAGGACTCCTGTCATTCTTTGTCCCCTGTCAAAAGTGCTATTGGTTGCTTTACTGTAGTAGACTATCATTAACACTGTATCGATAGCTTTCTGATAGTTGACTATCGACAGTTTAATTGTAGTCGGCTATCGATAGTTCTCCAATAGCCTGTGTCAGTAGTACTGTCGATAGTTTTACGGTAGTCGACCATTGATATTACTATCGATAGTTTCAGGGTAGTCGATTAGCACTAGTACACTATCAATCATTTTATTGATAGATTCAGCTTTCCGCTATCGATAGTTTTGCACTACTAGTAGTGGAGTAACAATGAGCTCACTGATTTCCTCACTCTTCACTCTCGGGGATAAGTTCTTTTTCCTTTTTCACACCCCACCTCCCCATTCTTTATTTTTCTTCTTTAAAGGCTAAAATGTTTTGGGGTTGAAGGGTCACCCTGTTTAGCTAGAAGAGAGGGTACACAGATGAGCTGGTTGGGAAACGACGCATAACTCGCCCTTTGAGGTGGGGTCAACTCTGCCTCTTGGCTACATATCTGTTTTCTGCTTTGGATTGTGCTCATTGTGTTTCTGTGCATGATGCAGCTTCTTTACATTGAGGAATGCTTGACTGAAGCCATTAACCCTCGTTAGTATTATGCATATCAAGAAAGTAAATTGCACGAAAAATCTGTCTGGTTTCCTGACACAGTTTCGGTCCTTTTTTTGTGTTGTACTAATATTAGTAGCTGTTTAAAGTTTTAAAGTGAAGGAGCAATTTTTGTTTTTAAATTCATGCTGTTTTTTTTTTTTTTAAATAATTTTCAAAGGACTCTGAAACTATTCATTATTTGTTTTCTTGAGAAAAGACCAAATTTTACTGTCTGCCAATCTTTTTTAGCTTTGATGAGCGACAATGCACGGTACAAAAACAAAAACAAAAAAACAAAAGCTTTGGTATTTTAAGACCAAAAATGAATTTCTAAGTAACTAAGGCTTTTGCGCAATGTTTGAGATTTAATAAGCAATAATGCACAATACGAAAAAAAAAAAAGAAAAAAAAGCTTTGGTATTTTCAGAGCAAAAGTGAATTTCTAAGTAAGGCTTTCGCACAATGTTTGCAGGGATCCCTTTTCGAGAGTTCTATCCCACCCTCTGCCATCATTTTATATTATTGCAAAGGCATTAGGACTAGATAAATTCAACGACTATAGTAACTGACCGAGTGAGAACGGCAAGACATACCTCTTGAACGTACGGCCTCCAGTACGCGCTCCATGCCTTCCGCCGTGCCTTGGCTGCGTGCATGCACTCGAAGTGCATGAGATGTTGTAGCATTCCGAAGTTTTGAAGCTCGTGCTGGTTGCAGGACAACTGCAGCTCCTCCCTGCCGTCCTCACCTTGTCAGTGACTATGCAGGGTGTAATTTGGCGAGTGACTTCCACGAGCCACAGTACCGCCGACTGTGGCCTGTGAATTACTAAATACAAAAGAGGAACCAAGAAGTTATGCAATGTTAGTTGTACTTGGCTCGTGTCAGAATTGCGTTCTAATTTGAGCATGTTCCGATTTAATTTGCTCTAACTAATTGAATGCTAATCTAAAGTTGATTATATGAAATTGGGATGTTTTGGTCCCACGCTCCACTTTTAGAAGAAAAAAAAAAAACTCGGAGGAATTGCTCGTTTTTTTGTGCAGAACCTCGGAGCCCAACCTGTTCAGCAGCTTCAGGGAAGGAAGGTGTGTACCATTTTTAGCACTGAGGTTGCCATAGCCTTCCTTTGTACTTTCTGGTGCCTGCTTTGCTTTTGAGTCTGCAGAGACCGTAAGTCTTGATTCCTCTCATTTGTTTGAGCAATATCAAATGCCCAGATCACTCAACTTAGATTTTGGAGGCACCAGCAAGAGAGGGTACTCGAGTTGCAATGTTACCATCCTAATACTGGGATAGCCTAGTAGCAGTACCTAGACAATAGATTCTTTTCAAGTAAGGAGCACCATCTGGGATCTTGTCTGCTAGCTACGAACGAAGGGCAGCCCAAGGTTCCTCCACTTGTCATAACACATTGGCATTGTGCCGTGGTATCGGTTTTTATTGCTTTTTATGCCCCATGCTGCCTGTGCTCAAAAAAGAATTTTCAAAAAAGACGAAGGACGTACAGAGATAGGTGCTGACAGCATTGGTCGTGCATGAAGGTGCCCTTCGAAAAATGGCAGCAGCAGGAAGCAAGACTTTGAGGAGAGAATGTAGGCATGTGCAGAAGTTCACTGGAAAAAGGTATATTGCTTAGGAGTACAGTGTAATCCCCTTATAACAATACCACATATAATGATGTACTGCTTATAACAATCAGTTTCTAGAGTTTCTAGACTAGAAACAATCAGTTTCTAGTCCAGATACAACGATGATCGCTTATAACGATTGAAATTTCGGGTTTTCTCATTATCTTTATAAGTGGATTGCCCTGTAGTATATTATATTACAAGCCTACAAAGTGCATTGGCATTGTTTACATGAAAATTTCCAGCAGCGTTCAAAAGTTCATGTTGCAGTATTAATAAATCTGGGAAAGATAATCCTCTTCCGATTTTATAAATATTTTAACTAAAGCCAGATTTGGTAGAACACTGGAATTGTATTACGATGAGGCTGCAAAAGTATATTTTACTGCTATTTTGAGGTATAACCTGTCTAACAAAAAAAGGAAACCACCGGGTGGAGGACAAGAAAGAACCTGCAGACACACTGTCCTCGCATTGTATGTCATGAAATGTTTCTTGTCGAAACATTAACCCCTTGAGTGCCACTTTTTTTTCTCAGAGTAACCTAAAAGTGCCATGTTTTTTATTTAGAAGTTTTTTTCCTCTAGTATTACAGATAAAATTTAAAAAGTTTATTGCGCAAAAATCAACAGCAGCGAAAAAAAAAAAGTGCTAACTAAAACTAGTGTTGCGATCTATGATCAGCGCCGCAAACTACTCGAACGAGCTCAGCTCGTCCCCAAGGCACTTAAAGGGTTAATGAGTGTCATATAGAATGGTCATAGCCAACTTTATTTGCATTTGCTCCGAGGGGATTACAGTGCATTTGACTAGTACTCGCTTTCTGCCTGAAACAGTTTGGGTGCTCTCCTGGAAAGGCAGATGTTACATTGTCTGCTTGGCTCACCCCCACAGCCATGGTAAATTCCAAAAGGGCATCAGGCGTCTGCTGTTGTAATAACCAATTTGTCTCTTTTGTATTCTTGAGAGCCTCTTGAGTCCCCTCCAGCAAGTCCAAGTGACTGTTGGCGACCACAGTGCACCAAATAATGAGCTTGGAACGTGCCAGCGAGCGGCTTCTTTCTTGCCCCAGGGCAACACCAGCACCACCCAGATGGTGGGCACAGTTCTGCAGCAGGGCCAGCCAGGGATCAACATTGTGCCCACGGTTGCCAGCAGCACCCCAATTCAGACCATGGGCCAGCCTATGGCACCGCAGACTGTTACTGTCAAAGTACGTCTTCTGCCAATCCCTGCCTCGGAAAGGGTGGGGTGTGCCGGCCACCGAACCTTAATGGCATGGGATCAATCCTGAGCAGAAAGGTCATATTCTGACATAGATTGCAGCAGTATCTGGCTATAGAAGAACTTGTAATTGAACTAGTTGGTGAACGTTCGAAAGCATGGTGTAAGGCGCAAAAAACAACGGACACAAGAAAGAAAACAGACATGCAGGCGCCTGTATGTCTGTTTTCTCTCTTGTGTCCATTGTTTTTTGCACCTTACACCATGAGTATCTGGCTACAAGGTAATGAACCTGCAAGTACAGTCAGCGGCACTGTGGACTGTTACAATGAACTGTCTGGCCGCCTGCTGAGTTGCAGCAAGTCATTCAATCTCTGACTGTATGCCTGATGCTCAGTTTCCTTCAGGATGGGACATTTAGAAAATTACTCTTTACTTGTCTGGAAGCTCAGTCATTGGAAGCAAATGGGCAGGGAAGTGTAGGAGGAAGGAAAGACAAAGGGATAGCAATGGTTAGATTGCTTATGGGCAGTAACTCACATTTTTGGTGTCAGACAGGGGCATTTTGTTTCTTTGTGTGTGCTCTAATGTGGATTACACACATTTTTCACATGCTCTTGCTTCCCGGCTTCTGTGCCTGTTCAGTGTTGCCTACAATTAATGTTTGAATGCAGACATGTTTGTAAGCATTGTGTAAGGGTATGTGTAGAAGTGTATTTGGAACCTTGTTTTACTAAATGAGCAGATGCCAAGTAGATTAAGCTTGCAGCTTAGAAAGGCTACCTATGTGCAAGTGTCGTTACATTTCTTTTACAGGTTTTTAATTTCTTTGTTTTGTACAAATGGAGATGATGTATCATAGTGGTATAATATGGAAAATTAAAAGCTAGCCATTGATATATAGGTAGGTGAATTTCCAGGTAGTAACTTCTTAATTCTTAAAAAAAAAAATCAATGATTTTGACCAGGTGTAGTTTGCAGAATGTGGGACAAGATGGAAGGTTGAACTATGACGACTAGCAACGGTGCCTCGTGACTGCAAAATCCATTACAAGGATTTTATATAGAATGTTTACAAGTCCCTTCATTGTTACCCAATTAGAACTGCTTTTCATATATAGACTGAAGTCAGTCACACCTCTCAGAACACTTTTGGGGAATGTACATTTCAAGGTGGCAACTACAACCAGCACATCAGTAACGCAGCCCCTGTCCATTCAGACCACAGTAGCCAACAGCCAATCTGCTGCTACTACTCCATCTCAGGTGAGTGCCGTGCCCATTTAAAGGGATACTTCAACGAAATTTGAAATATTCTCGTCGTGTTCAAAAATAGGTTGAATATGATCCACAATATCCGTAAATGACAATCGCACGTTTGTATTTTGAGCCTGGTGGCTGTATTTTTCGTTATAAACGGCCCACTCTGGCAAGCGCTCGGAGAAGGCCCAGCGGAGACCACGTGACATCCAACGCAATCGTGACATAGGTCGTCTCGGGGCGAGCAAAGCTACGGCGAGGCTGACATCGAGAGGATGGCCTAGTCGTTCCAGCCACCGAAGCAGCTGCTTTTGTACGAATTTTGAGTGACGGGTTAATCTTCTATAATCTTGTAGGGGGACAATAGCGACTTCTGGGTCACACGAAAGGGATTCTCGGGAAGAGGGGAGTTCCTCCTTCCCCTCCACTCTCGTCGTGGCCGGAGGCGAGACACTCACCGTCACTAGCTGTCAAGGTTCCTAGACGGACATTACAAGCGAGGTGTTAGCGACATCCACCAGGTGCTCTTTGCTAATCGTTTAATTTGTTTTAAAATTCCTTTTCGAGACTTTTTTAACAAGGTATTGGTACGTTCGATGTGATACTGCTCCTTTAAACACATATAGACCAAAAAATGAGCGCCGAAATTTCGTTGTAGTATCCCTTTACACGTATGAATATATTTTCTTGCTTCTTGGCATTGTTTCTATGTCGGTGGCTCTTAAGAAAGAGCAGATATGTAAGCTAATTTTAACTTGATTTGGTACCAAGGAGTCTGCACATTAACCCTTTGACTGTCGTGTTTTTTTCCCAAAAGATGTTTCTCAGTGGTTGGGGTTTTTTTTTTCCAAAGAAATAATATAAAGAAAGGGTCAGTGCGCATGTTTTTACAGTGGAGCTGTTAAGGGCTAGTTTCCCCAGGATCGTGTCCCCCGCAAAGATATGTCGACTCAAAACTCTCGTTGCTGCCGTCGCTCATAGATGGCGGTAGCTGTCCAGAGTGTTGTGTTTGTTGGTTGTCCGCTTGCCGCCGTCGCTCATAGATGGCGCAACCTTTCCAGCCTTTCCACTCTGGCTTGCTGTCTTGCGGCCGGCCATTACTTCATTCCCACCATAGTACAGCTTCGCTGGTCTTCCTTCTTCACCAAAGTGGAAAGGCTAAAAGTTTTTCTTAATTATTTAAAGGGGGCACATACTGTGCTTGCACGCTGTTTAGGTTTAAAAGCATCGAATTAAAATATTCAAAGCGAAAAAATGTCACCTTTTTTACATACGGTTTTATTTTGGCGCTTCCACTTACGCGACATTCTGGTGGCTTCAGATTCCTAACCGGAGGTATTTTAAGAGCTTCTCTGTCGGATGATGAGCTCTCATCCTCTGAATTTAATTCAGAAAGGCGTTGGAAGTCTGAAGTCTGAATCGGAAGAGCCAGTGCTCACATTGGCAGTACCGCCAGAGCGGCCAATATGTTAAGTGAGCACCACGTGCGCGGAGCGTCGAATTTGAAAGCTATAAATAGCCCAACAAAGTGAAACATTGTGTGAATATAATGTTTATAGTTCACCAAAGACATAACAAATAGCTACACCTTCCACTGTGTGCTCAGTTTTACGTTTAGGTGGGCACTTTCAAATGTGTAATCACCGCCGAGCGTGTACGGTGACAACCGTCAAAAGATTGAATACCACTTTGTGATGGGTCAGTTTATAGATTTTTCTGAATTAATCCTGGGGCGCAGTAACCATTACTTGCAGCACAATTTTCAGTGTATTGGCCATCCCTCAGTGACTGCAGGTGTGGCTGCAGGCACGCTTGCATTCATTTTGACACATAACTCTTCTCCGCTTTCTTCAGATGTCGCCAAACACTGCCAAGAAAAAATGCAAGAACTTCTTGTCCACGTTGATACGACTGGCCAGCGACCAGCCCGAACAAGTGGCATCGAATGTCAAGGGCCTTATTCAAGGGCTCATTGTAAGAGTCAATTTTTGTCAGATCCTAGCCTCTTGTGTTTTCAGTAGCAATCCATGTGTGGGATGCATTCTGACACTCGCTCATTTCCCAGGATGGAACAATTCAGCCTGAAGACTTCACGAATCAGCTTCAGAAAGAGCTTAACTCGTCACCACAGCCATGCCTTGTACCTTTTCTAAAAGTAAGCTACTACGGGGGTTACGTGCAATGTGTTTGGAGCATGCTCACGATTCCTCACTTGGTGGTTTCAGAAAAGCCTTCCATACTTGCGGCACTCCCTGATGACCAAGGAGCTGACTATTGAAGGGGTGCGGCCGCCTCCACAGGGTGCAGTCACGCTCCCGTCGACGCCTGCCATCATCCCCAACATTCAGGTAGGGAGAGGCTCGAGGGTTTCCTCGGAAATGTGTTGTTTCACTTGGAGGTCTAATTTTGCGCAGAAACAGTTGGAAAACATTTGGGGTGGCTTGACCGGAATGTATATAAGGCCACCAATATAATGGTTTTATTTTCATGTGTTCTTACTGGAAGCTTGCAAAACACTAAACACTAGAACATAAAGTTTGTGTCCACATAGGTGTTGCTCATTCCCAGGTCTATTTTGTCCTCGGTGCTTTGAGCGATGGAACGAGACAGCTCTGTTCTCCAAGGAGGATTCGCACCTAAGGGCGTTTTTGTAAGTGCAGTGGCGTTGGAACAGGTGGGGAAGGGGGCAGGGTGGGCAATTTCCCTCCCCAGGTATTTAAAAAAAGTTAATATACACAATACCGGGGAAGGGACAGAAAACCACTCTTGCTCCCCCATCCCCATCTCCCATATACAGTCGTCGACCGATTTTTCGGACTTCGCAGGGATCGAAAAAACGTCCGAATAATAGAGCAGTCTGATAAATCAGCGGAATAAAAAAGTTGCCTTTATTATGTCTAAGTGGGCTTTAAAAAGTCGTAAATAGTGCCTTGCTTCAGGTTAGGCCTACGCGTCTTGTTTTAGGTTACGCCTCCGTTTGCGTTCGGCAACTTTCTGTTAGCTTGAGAATCGCTGCCGCCTTTTCTAGCGTTATGGTTGAGTACTTTCTGCGCTTCTTAGCGACACATCGCGGTGGCGGAAGAACAGATGGGGCAATGATGTCCAAGCCAGCGTGGTCCGAAAACACGATTCACTGAGACGAGATAGAGATGAGAGGCGCAAGTCCATGACTGCAATGGCGAATGAACAAAGCAAAATGTAAACAACAATGATGATGATAATGATGTGCAGCTGGAGAAAAAAAAATTCCGAAGACACCTAAGCACTTCTTATGAGTTGTGAATGCGGAAGCATGAATGTCCGACGATGTGGATGCTAGAGGCGGCGCCATGTTCGTCGGCGGCGAGACGAGCAGAAGCACCGCCGACGATGTGGATCATGGAGGCGACGGCATGTTGGTCGGCGGCAAGACGAGCAGAAGCCTCCGAGCGCGTGCAACCGTGTCCCTTTTAACCAGCGTGGGGCCCGTAGTGGCATGGGGTTGCGGTGGTTAGTTTTATCGGCGCGCTGGCGGCACAGACACGCAACACCATCTGGCGGCAATCGTTGAAACTGACGCGCACAGCGGCCAATGGGAGCCCCGTCGTCGCGCGCCAGCCAATGGGACCTTTGGGATCAGGGAAGCTAGGTGCCGTTTTCACACTTCAAACTGATGACGTCAGCTCGCTCCATGGGACAGTGAATGCTTTCGCATTAAAAAGCCGTACAGCGTCACCCAGCAGTAGGACTTAGCAGTATTTAAATAGTGCTGCCAAACCAAGCCAATTCATGTGCAGACAACATAGATTCCAAAATTGCCACTTTTCAGTGGTGTTTCCCGCTGATGCGACGATTTTGTCTGAAAAATCTAACTTTCGGACTTCAAGCTGTCCGAAACATCTGTCGTGAATGTGCACTATTTCTATCGGGTAGGTCAGGGTTCCTTCTTTAGGTCGGAAATATCAAACAAGTCCGAATTATCGGCGTCCGAAAAATCGGTCGGCGACTGTAGTTCTGACGCCTGTGACAATGTGCCTGTGCTGGCGAAGGGATATAGGTAGTTCGTGGCTTTTGGAATATCAAATAAAGGCAGCCCAATGTAGAAATAGTTTTTCATAAGGTAATTTGTGTCTAAAAGAAAACAAAAAAAACGGGAAGAGGGAAAAAGAACTTGAAGGAGAATGATACGAGAGAAGTTTCCGTTACAAGTGAACATCCCCCTCCCCCCCAACTTGTTCCGTTTACGGGGTATTGAAACTGTTTTCAGGAAAAGGTTGTACAAACTGCAGTAGGACAAGGAATCCCTATTGGTTAGAGGAATGGTACTATATTTTTTTACTTGGATATTGCCATTATCATATTGGTAACGAATCGGTCATGCTTGTAGTCAGCCCATTTCTTTTTCTCGTTTCTTTTAAAGAGTTATCCTGGGTAACAAAATATTCATAATCCCTCCCCTAATCTTGATTGCATTTATTGTATGATTATGGGCAGATACTACCTCCTCAGCATTTTATGGCAGAACCTGGGTGTGGCTATCCATGGTCATAGACTAGAGCGCAACCATCCAGCCGGCGTGCGTCCCAGACAGCTCGACAACATCTCAATGTGGGCACCTGTGCACACTCTTCTCTCGCAGCAAGTGGCGGGGGTGACCCGTCCAGCCATGCCCCATGCAGCCACCCAGGTGCGGGTGATGACTCCCGTGACGGGAGGCTTGGCGGCTCAGCTCGCAGGGCCTGTGGGACTCCAGGGTGTGTTGGCGCAGCACCAGAGACTCGTCACGGTAACTGCCTCCCCCCCCTCGCTTCGTCGCTTTCCGGTGCTTCCTTGCTGGAACAGGAGAACTCCGACACTGTGTGCTATTTGTAGTTTCTTCCAAAGATGAGTATAGGCCTGTTTCTCTCAGCCAGGGGGTGTCGTTGCATCTGCGAGACGCAACCACAAAAGATGTGCTGTAGCTTCCACCAGCGTCCGTGAGGCAAGACCATTTAAAGCCAACATAAAGCAGTGTCTGGTGTCCAATTGTGCATTCCACTGACATCTGCAAGCACTTGTCAGCGTCTGTCCATGCGTGGAAGCGGAGCATATGAAAGAACTAAACATTTTTTTTAATCAACGAAAGAACAGTGCAACTTAACCTTTAGCATCCTATCAAAACGCTATGATGATTGCCTTTAAACTTTTTTTTGCTTGTTTTTGTTTTCTTTCAGAAATTCATATCAATGTGGGCAAGCCTGGTGGCACACAATCGAAATGTGATCTAACAATATCCGATTTTGCTTGCCAGGGGCACAACTTAAAACTTGAGAGCTACGGCCTAGTGCCATTATAAACGGGAAAAAGAAACAGTTTCGTTATTACTGAAAGGGCTCAGCCGAAGAGTTACTTCGAGTTCTTTACAATTTTTTTAAAGATGGGAATGTGTTGCTTGTGCCAACAAACGCTGGTTTTCTCGGCTCTCTAGAAGTGGCTGTCGAGAAGCTTTGGGCGATAAAGCTTCTAGAAAGGTTTGTCTGCTAGCTTGTAGACAATGTTACAAAAGTGTTGTGACACCCCGCAGCCGCGACCCACGACAACGGTGGTGGGGCCAGGGACCAAGAGCCTGCTGGTGGCCAAGACGACCAACCTGACAACGGCGCTATCTCCAGCCACGATGGGGACCATTCAGACCAAGGCAGCCACTCCGATCGTGGCCAGGACCCCCGTGACGGCGCTGAAGGAAAAACGCACTTATTCCTCGCTCAGGTACTTCAGCCCTACGGGAGAGTCCAGTGTTTGGCGAGTGCCGTTTCTGAAAACACTGCTTTGTCACTTCTTAAAACCGTTCTTGTTGTGTCGGGGGGTGAATGAAGACGGCTGGGTGGCACAGCACTCTCTGGCAGCCACATTGCCGTGTTGTGGGAATTTTAAAATAGCCTTATGCGTGTCATTGACATTGTTTCCAAGGTTGTTTGAGGAGAAACGTTCCGGGGTCAGGCTCGGTGATACTGTCTCGAGAAAGAGACACCAAGGGGTCAGGAAAGACGAGGACATTGGTCGATGTCAGTTTTTAAGGCTGATGTTGATTCTCTCCTAAACTTTTTTTTTTTTAGTTCAGATTTTCATTTCTCAGACGGATAGTCTTGCCCCAGTGTTTGTGCTGAAAGTAAGTACAATTATTTGTGGCAGCGAGAGTGTGCAACAGAGTAAGTTTAGGACAGGGAGGGGAGAGAACTATGCTAGGAACATTAGGTGAATGAGGGTATTTGCATCTAAGTCAGGTGATTGTGCTCTGCTTAGTGGAACATTTTTAATTTTTCTTCTAAAAGTGTTACATATGGGAATTTTTTTTTATTGCATGACAGAAATGTGTGCACTTTTGTTCTAGTTGGTGACCACTAGGCATCACCTTTCTAAAGCATTATTGAAGACAATTTATGTGTCGTAGTTTCCTGGGAGAGGGCCAGCCCGGAAAGATAGCCCATGCCTAAACATTGCGTTACTGGGTTGACGCGATTTGTGCACCGGGCTAGACAGTATGAGCTCTGAAACAATAGCTACTTCCTTTGACAATTCAGAAGGCAGTTGACTAAGCAATGAAGTTCTTTCTTTGCCAACTAATTCAATGCTCATGGTGTGGTTTACGGTAGCTGATGTAATCATTAGTGGACAAGGAGGCTAGTATAGAATTATTCGGTGAGGAGTTGGGAGAAGAGGGAAGGGAAGGGGAGGGGAGGGGAGAGGGAGAGACAAAACGAGGTGGTCTGTCGAGATCTTTTTCTTTTTTTTTCATTCTCATTATTTTTTTTGAGAACCGAATGCCGAAGTCATGACGCCCTAATTGCAATATGCAGGGATGACGACGACATCAACGACGTCGCTGCCATGGGTGGAGTGAACTTAGTGGAAGAAAGTCAGAGAATCCTTGCATCGAACGCTGAGATTGTGGGCACTCAGATACGGTCGTGCAAGGACGAAAACTTTCTCTTCACAAACCCCCTGCAGAGGAGGATCACAAGTGTAGGTGAGACCCAGCGTGGCCCTTTGTTTGTGGTTCCGGCTCTCATGCGGGTCATTGGGGCCTCCGGGCCTTTCAGCCGTCAAGTATGGCATCGAAGAGATCCCGTCCGATGTGGTCGCCCTCATCTCCCACGCCACGCAAGAGCGGTTAAAATCGCTCGTTCAGAAGCTGGGAATCGTTGCCGAGCACCGGCTGGAAAACATCAAGGTGAGGAGAACTGCGCCGGTCTTGGCCGAGTGCTTTAATATCCCGACTTGGTGCCTCTAATTTGTCAAAAAACTGGGGTGTGTGATGTCTACTAGGTGTCCGAGTGTGAAGGGTAGGAAAGTCTCGAATACACCCATTTTCTACCCGTATCTATCATGGTTGGACAAGATATATGCAAAACGAAAAACATGCCGGACACGCTTGTGAAACACGGGTGCTTCTGGCACCCTGTTTTACCTCACTGCTGCGCAAGATAAACCATGGTTTGTCACTTGCGCACACGTCAAAAGCGGTGCGGAGTGTTGTATAGTATTTGGACGGTCGTGCTGGATATCCTCGTGCATATCCTTGTTGTCTTCTTCAGAGCTCTGAATCCGAAACCAGTGCAAACATGCGATTGAACAAAAAGGAAAAATGTTTCAGCACTAATGCTGCATAAACATTTTCTGATGCCAGTCGTTCATTTAACTCGGTGTCTTCAGAGCCATCAAGGGCAGTCAAAAAGCTACACTGCTTGCGGTCCACAATGACGTGACGTCCAGTTGCACTCGCGTTCAGTCCTGGTTTCGGTACGATGGCCTTGACTTCCTTTACCGTATTAATCATTGCGTCCAGTCAATCGGCAGAGAGGAGGTCAGTAGCAATCACATCCATCAAAATGTACAGAGAAGAAGCAGACACAAGGTGGGCAAATACTCACGTTAATTCCTCCAGCTTTTTGGATCTTTCCATTCACTGAAACATGTTCTAGAATCAGTGCATTAATGTGAAAGGGCAATACAATTTGTCTACCTTCAGTAAATACCACTCAGAGTTATTCCTTGACATTCATAACCTAGAAGCACACTTTACTTGCTTTCTCTATACAGTGGCAGTTGCAGAAAAAAATTTGAGAAAAAAATGAGCATCGTTCACCCCCTCAACTCGCTGCCGGAACAAGCGGCCCGTGATCCGGAGCCTATTATATGCCGCTAATGTTTATCATAGCCACGCGCTAGGGTTGGTAAAGCACAGGGCATGTGCTGAGTTCCACACATTGTTAAAATTCGGCTATTCCTGGCATTGCAGCAATGGGGCACGAGCTACTACCTGAACTCATGTCGAGGCATTGATTGTCACAAGCCCAAATTGAATGCTCGCGCAGTGCTCGTGTTCATTGTATGAACTGCGTTTATATACAGGGTCGTTGAGATAAATCCAGACTTTTTCCAGATTTCGTCTCTTAACAATACAGTGAAGCTAACCGGTCGTATTGCGCTTCTGCGGCCACGTGAATCGACAGCGGACCATCGCATTATAAGCAATTCGCGACTTGCTCAAAAGATTAGTGGGGAATACGACTGGAGGGCAGCAATACTTGAATCGCTTCACGCCGTAAAGTCGCCTAAGAAAATCATTGCATGGTATGGCTACAAGAAGACGCAAGTTCACAGCATTGCCAAGTCATTCAGTTAATCTGTCAGCCTGGAAGACGTTGCAGCAGACCAAGCAAAGTACAGAAAGTGGTCGATATTCATTTTATCTTTGCCTCTTTGTGTTTTCCTGAATATAGTTAATTTTATGGATTCATTTCGATGATTGTCTCCGCAGGGATTGCAAGGCTTGATAACGAAATCCTAGGGATCTCATTGTTTACAACGCCAACAATGGAGTCCCCATAGATTCGTCATCAAGTTTAGCAAAGGAGAGGCTGAAAGAAGACGTCCACTTTTATCCTTAAAATAAGCGGCGAAAAAGAAGCTTCTTGGTCAGTGGTGTTGCGTGAGACTATAATACTTAGGTCCCACTAGTTTCAGTAAGCTTGTGTAAAGTGAGAAACATTCCTACCCAATATTGTTGCATAGCCCCTTTATATCTAGTGGCTGTCTTAGCCGGCTGAATGCCATAGTATGTTTTGATCACTTTTCAAGAACTTATTTTATAATGCTACACAAATCTTTTGGTTGAGAAGGTGTCTTGGAATCTTTCAGAGTGACTCTCGGTACGAAGTGACCCAAGACGTCAAAGCACAGCTCAAGTTTCTGGAGGAATTGGATAGGTTAGAGAAGAAAAGGCACGAAGAGCAAGAGCGTGAAATCCTTCTTCGGGCTGCAAAGGTAAGCTTGACTTACCAAAACCTCGAGCTACTTTGTGTCCTAGTAAAGGGAAGCAGCATTCTTAGGACACCACCTTGCTTGGAGTTTAAGAATGTCCTTTCAGACCAGAGTCTAGAATTGTTTTCTTTAGGTAATTCTCTCCAGGTGTGCAAAGGACCTGCAGGTATTTTCCTAAACTTCTGTGGATTAAATTTCAAAAGATAATGAATGGAGGGTTTGATGCGGGTGTTACATTTTGCAAATTAAAGGCATTTTGGTTTAGTGTGTATTTGTTGGTAAATGACAAATTTTTGTTATAGTAGTTAATTTAGTTTTGTTGGTATAGTAGTAATTACTCCAAACATGACAGATCATACCTCAGTCATTTGTCTTGAAGAGCACAGAACAAGAAATAATTAATTGTGTTGGGAAAATATACTTGTTAGCACAAACAAGCGAATGCTTTTTTTTTTTTTTCCCTCAAGGGGTGATGTATAGCCTTGGTTTTCTGCAGGGAAGATTATCCTCTTAGCGTTCTCCTCTCCTAAACTGCAATTGGGGCCTTGTTGGGGCAGGGTAAAAAGTGGAGAGGATATAAGAAAGGAGGAGACGGGCAAAAGTGGAAAGCGCAAAGTGTACGTCGGCCTTCAAAGGGGTATTCCTGCGATTTTTTTTATGATCGCTGATTTGCCTCAAAATTGGCTCAACACGCCGGAAGACACGGCTGTAGCGGTCCCCCTAGTATTGTGTGAATAGAAAAAAACGTTTGTGAAGTTATTGAATTTTTTAATTTCATTCTCATCGTGTTTTTCAAACCAAAAGCTCCTACTGGCAACACTGAAGTGTGACAATAGAAACGGTACAAAGTGGGCAGTAAACCACGTTGCCAACTGATTACAAGAGGTTTGATGGTGGGAAAAGGATACTTAGCTCATTCACTGAGAAGTGTGAAAAAATGCTTGGCATACTGTGTTTAAGACAACCTGCGTGACCTGAAAATCTGCACCACTGGTGACTTCGCACTATTGGTGCGAAGTCACAAATGTTGGTTTTGGCTTTGGGTGTTGGTTTTGGTGTCATCTTCATTTGCGGCTTTCTCAATAGCTATTTTGAAATTCGAGACAATGAATAGCATACAGCGAAGACTAAAGTCCGGGTATATAGAAAATGCAGTTTGTTTGGGTTGCTCAAGAAACAGCCGAGTATCCCTTTAAAATTAAATTGCTCGCTACAAGCGTAGCAGAAAGTCCCCATAGGAAAGTCCCCAAAGATAAAGAAAGTCGCCATTTACCGCTTGGGCAGTAACCTAAAGCATTGAATTTTGTCCGTCTATATCCTGTCCGAGTAAAATGCGGAAAAGTGCCAGTGTTTTATTCGTGCGAACAGTCTTGCACAGTCTACATCATAATTGTGACTTTGTTTGAGTTTTGATATTGTAGTTGCCATTCATGTAATAGTAGTAGTACCATGGAAGAATTGTATCACATTGCATATGTGCTACATACAGTCAAACGCCGCTACAACGAACGCTTCTACTACGAAATAGCCTGTACAACGCTTTAATAGCCTGTACATCTGCTTTATTGGGGTCATTAAAGTGCGCGACGGATATAACGAAGTGACGTGTATAACGAAGAATTATCGCGGTTCTACACGCTTCGTTATACAGGCGTTTGACTATATTTTCTTTTTTTGGGCTTCTAATCGAGAATTTTGAAAGTGACGTTTTGGTTTGCTTGCTTTTCCACAGAGCCGCTCAAAAATGGAGGACCCAGAGCAGCTGAAACTCAAACAGAAGGCAAAAGAGGTGAACATGCATGCTTTTAAAAAGAGTTGGTCAGGCCTTCCAAGTTACCCTCTTATTTTTTTGGACGGGGAGAGATGTTTTTAGGGCTCTTGCACATCGTCCTTCGGCAGTTACATTTGCTCTGAATTAAGAAAATAAAACCAGCATAGTTTATTATGACATTGAAATACAAGTTAAAGACTATCTAAAAAAAAAAATGCGAGGAAAAGAAGAGCAAATGTAGTTAAAGGCTGATTTGCAGCTAGGAAGGAGCCGCCCTACCCCCGCTTTCTGCCTCACCATATACCTCCCGCAACAAGAGGAGAAGGTTGCCCGTTCGGTCCTACTCGCAGGTTTTTTTTGCTTGACGCTTCTCCACTCTAAGGCCTATCGTGCTCTTCCCTAAAGCCGATGGAAACTCTGTGTTTGCAGTTTGAAAATTGAATTGTGCTGTAGAGACAGCATCAACGACACCATTCTCCTGTCGCAGGAGAACTGTCGTAATAAAAGGAAGGGATCGACAACAGCCGAAGCACCGCAAGGGTGAAAAGAAAAACTACCGTTTTAAAATAATGGCCCTGCTAGACACCTGAACTTCTTGTAGGGTGATCGAGGGACAAACAGTTGTATAATTTTTCTTTATGCGGTTCCTGGGTTTATATCAGCCGCTGGTACATGTTCTTTGGTAATCTGTCGGTTGCACAATCACTACAGTACAGTAAAACCTCGTTAATTCGGATCTCATGGGACCGGCAAAAATGTCCGAATTATCCGAAAGTCGAAATATCGAAAGGACAAAAAAAAACTGCGCGAAAACGTTTCCTTGTGACATACCTTTATTTTGAGAAGAAATCTGTTATTACCGCCTGCTTTCTGGACGACACCTAGGCGGAGACGGCAACTTTCCTTAGCGCGGTCGAGTGCTCCACCGCACTCGCACTGTCGGAGCTACGCATCCCGTGCGCTGACTATTTAGCACAGCAAGCTCTCTTCTAGTTTCGGGTGCACCACCGCCCACGGCCGCTTTCTTTTCGCGTTGAACTTCTCGTTCTCGAAAGCCCGTAGGACATCAGCCTCAACTTTCACGTACGTGGCCAAACTGCTTCTCTTGACGTCGTAACTTTCAATCACTTGCCGAGAGACGCCGTCCTTCAAGGCCCTTAGTCTTTCCACTTTCGTCGCTAAATTCTTAGCCAAGTACAGCTGCAACGGAAAACGAGTAGCACAACTAACCAATAATCGGAGCGGCAAAATCGCGACACCCGGCACTATTTTTCCCGAGCGCGCCGACAGCGAGAGTGGCAGTCACGTTGCATTTTACAACGTGAAATGCAACGTGACTGCCACTCTCGCTATCGGCACGCTCGGGAACAATAGCCCCGCGTGTCGCGATTTTGCCTCTCCGGTCGTCGGTCACTTGTGCTACCCTTTTTCCGCTGCAGCTATGCTTCTGCCGCCTCCATGCCAGGAGAGTAGCGGGTAGCACGCTGAAGCACGGCAATCCAGAGCAAAACTGGTGCGAAACACAGAGAACCGGAAGAGCGGAGAACCATGGGAAAACCGGAAAAACCACGTTTGCACCTCGGATGGATAGCGGTCATACCCTCTGGAACGGATGGTAGCTAGCGCCATCTGCCGAATTCGTCCGAATTAACCACAGCGCGCCGCGTTCCCTCCGAATTAATGAGCGTTTGCTGCCATTGACTAATGCATACGTTTGACGGGACCAGATCGGCAGTTCAAATTATCCGAATTTCCGAATTAGCGGGGGTTGAATTAACGAGGTTTTACTGTAGAACCTTGTTGCTATGTTTTGAAGAAACCATGAGAAAAAAAAAAAAAGAATTTATTACTCGGGAAAACATACAATCCGAACTTACCATTTTTAAACAGACACACACACACAAAAAAGCAATAGTTTAAAAACAAGCAGTTCTGCGATGGCGTCGCGAAAGCAACGCCATCGCAGAGCGAAACAAGCCTACACGGCACAGGAAAAATGGCGAAATGGGATGGCACTGGCTTGGGGTGGAAGACGAAACCGAAGCTGCCAAAGCGTTGGCGAAACTTGATAAAGCAACCAGAGCTGAACCAACGCAAAGAAAGAAACGAAGAAATGCCATATTCGTTCCTTTACTGCTTTTGCTACTACTACCTTGTATGTCTTAGTCTAGAGTAAAGCCTGGTTCAGACAGTTGCGTTTGACTGCGTTTGACTGCGTTGCGGCTGCGAAAAACCAGGACATCCCTGCTGCTAATATCGCGTGCCAAGATGAGTCCTTGAATTGAATTCCACGCTTCATACGAAGCACAGATGTGCCGGTGACTGGCTTTCGGTTCTCGACGCAACGCAGTCAAACGCACTCAACCGCAAGTGTCTGAACCGGCCTTTACTCTTGCGCACTCTTGCAGTCGGTGCTTTCAACCCTCCAAACAATGCCTGAAAGTGCTTGCTGGAGTTATCGAGAGTAACTCATAATCATGTGTCTACTGTGGAAACGCTTGAAAAGGCTTAAGGGAGCGGACTGCTCCGGTGTTGACAACTGAGGTGAACATGCGCTCGCACGGGCGAAGCTCGATCGGTAGACAGCCGTATTTGGGTTTGATCTTTACGCTACTGCTTTGGCTGCTTCGGTTGCTCGTTACGACAGCATTCGTGCCACTTTCGCCAGCGGTAACACTTGAAGAGAGGAAAATGATTGACAGCATCAGATGGACGCGTTGTTGTCCATCTGATGCTGCAGTTAGTACGCCGACGAAGCGGTGTGGACGCTAACCGCCAGCAGTTGAGAACGCCGGCGAAGAGTGCCGAGGTTCTCGCCAAAGCGCCGGAGTTGTAATCGAGATGCGTATAGTACATACTTGGAATCCTTTGTTATTATTTCATGGGAAAGATTTTTTGACTAATCAAATAATGAGCTAAGACAGTAAAACCGCGCTGTGTGTTCTGTAATTCCAATCAAAATGCCCTTGAGCACTCGGACAGCTCTCGGAAGTTGCGGCGAACAATAGGCGCAGCGGCGGGGTTATCAGCGGGCAGACCTGCAGACCGCTCCGCACGCGTGTACCGGGTCGTATACCCCAGAGGACGGCTGCTCGGCGCTCGTTCGTCGAGACCGGATGTTCGGAGCTCCGAATATGCGAGTGCTATCTTGGTTGCCAAGAAACATATAATCCGATCAACATTTGGCGGAATGTTGAGCATACTTTTTGGGAAATCGTGTTATCTGAGAACGTATGAACTGGAAAAAAAACAGCGCAACTCTTTAAACGTTTCCCGTGCCCTCACCCGTGAATATGAACCGGGACGTATCAATGAGGTTCTACTGTACTTGGGGGAACCAAACTACATCTTTGTATACCTTCACACTTTCAAGGGATCCAGGGATGCTAGTTTGTAAGTGTGCATCGGTTTCACGTAACTAGTAATTGAAGTAGTCTCCTAATGTTTGCTTGTTGTTTTTCATTGCCATAGTAAAAATTAAATTTGGCATTCATTTTTCTTATTAAAATGCTCCGTACAGGTTCAAGGCATTCTTGGTTTGATACATTTAATTCATAGTACTGACTGCATAGAGCAACTGAATGGGTGCCCGGAGAAGTTGCATAATGTTGTGCGTTGAAAATATCAGCCGTTGAAAACACTGAGTATGCACATCGGAAAACCACAAAAATTGGTCAAATGATTGCAGATACCAATTTGAACACTCGAGTTCTGTAATGCTGTGCACAGTCGTACAAATTCCTAGCTCCATCTGACTTTGCATTTTCTTCTGAGGGGTACCCGCCTATCGGCACCCCTTGGAGTGGCATGTTCTGTATTAAAAACAGTGCACATTGACTGTATTAGGAAGATTTGGTAATCAATAAAAGTACCATGGCTATTCAGGCAGGTGATTACTAGAAAAAGTGTTTTTGTTTTGCGCGTGTGTCTTAATTACTGCAAATTGTGTGAGAGCATAACTGTTTGTCCTAAAAGTTAATTGTCCCATTATGTGTAACGCATAGCTCATAGGAAAGTGGTCATGAACCCAGCAGATGTATGAAACAAAGTGGTTTATAGTACAGGATGCTGAAAGTAGTTGTAATTTTTCAATTTTTAGGATGCTTAGGGCTTGTAGAATCAGTTATGTCCAAGAACAGACGATCGCAGAATCCTCTTTAGTGCCCCGTTAAAGAACCTTGCATGCATTTGAAAAAACTTGATATACACTGTCATTTTCTTTTTTCCCCCAGATGCAAAAAGCAGAAATGGAGGAGATGAGGCAAAGAGAAGCGAACATGACTGCCCTTCTGGCCATCGGCCCCCGGAAAAAGTTGAAGACGGACAACAGTGCAGGCGCCGGGGTGAGCAGCCATTCACATTTTCACTCTCACCTTGCTGGACTGGGAAGGGGGACGAATTGGCACCAGATTTTATTTGCTTTCAACTTCAAACAAATAGCATCAACCATCCAAAGTACACTCGCGGACGATACGAAAAAGCCCAGACGAGCGCGTGGCTTACAAGGCCTGCCGAGCTATCTATCAAAAGAAAGCTTAACCATTAATGACGCTTCAGCAGCTGTTCAATTTTCGTCGTCACTCCCCACTTGACAAGTTGTTGCTGGGTGAATGTTCATTTCGCCGAATACTGAGCTGTCCCACTACAAGGCAAAATTAAGCATGGCTGAATCCACCGGGTCGACAGGTTGAGCAATCGGTTTTCGGGCATTTGATAAGTTTTCAAAATGAATGGTAATAAGCAGTTCTTATTTTATTTTTGTGAGCACCATTCTCCGTTTTACCTTACGTCCAGTCGCAGCAGATGCTATGAGTAGTGTTGTGCGAATATTCCAAGTTTCTAATAGTTGTTTTTAATAATATGCTATTTGATCTTCGCTTTGAGATGAACTGTGATATTCATATTTTTCCATGTGTTGATTGCGTCAGAAGAGCCCCGTTGAGTGCACTTCTTACCGAGCACAGGTGCACTGCGGGGAAGCAACATGCGCCGAAGCGAGCTTGGGTGTTGCTTCTCTGCAGGTGCACCTGGTGCTCGGTAAGAAGCGCGCTCAACGGGGCTATTCTGACGCAATCAACACATGGAAAAATATGAATATCGCAGTCACGTGCATAGGTGAAAAGCGCACTTTCAAAGTGGGATGGTGCATGTGCACACCTGGTGTATTTAAAAAGAAGCGGAAACTTTGTGAATGCTGATACCGGCATTAGAGTAAAATTTTCAAAATTAAACTGGCTGTTATGCAAGGATACATGTAAGGCAGAGATGCTCTGACCACCTGCGCTCATAATTTGAGATTCTTTCCTTTTCAAATTAGAGAATGCAGAAAGGATATTTGCTTATAGCAAGATTTGTAAATCCTCTCGATTAGGTATAGTTGGGCATCTCTATACGCCAACTCATGGTTACAAACAAACAGAAGCACTCCTAGTGGCACGTCACTGGTGCTGCAAGTGCGCAATGGGGTGTGGGCAAGAAACGTGCCGTCTTTCATCAAGTAACCATTGGAGTGCAATGCAATGTTGTCACTGTCGGTGTAAGTCCCTGTGGTCTTTTTCGCTTTGGAATTGTTGATTCTATGTCTTCCAAGCAATGTCTGACTATACTTTAGTGGCCTCGGCGAAATTAATGAGGCTCGTTACACCGCAAAACTTATCTTGAGTAATGTGTCATGCAGCGATTGGCCGCAGAATGGTCGCTAACCTGATTCACATGATGAGATTCTGCTCACTATTTTCAGTCACGAAGCCGCTTGGGCTGCAAAAGAAGCTTGGATGGTAGTCTCCATATTTGACGTCAATACTGAAAATCGCATGCAGAATCGGACCATGTGAATAAGGCAGAACAAGTCGGTGGTGGCCACCAATAGCAATGATCAACATCCCCTTGTGCCTACTGTTTACACCGAGCCTTCTTACCCCAAAAAAACCCATAAAATCTAAAAGTCTTTCGAGGCCTGCACTTATTGCAATTACCGCATCAGTGTGTAATCTATGGGCCGTTGTCGTTTAAACAAGCAGGTGACAGTCTGAACGATCAGACGGCCGTTTGAACTGTTAAGATGCACTGAACAGGGTCCGCGGGTGGTCTGTACATTTCGACGGTTTTCCCGCGTTCATGTTGGAACAAAACATAAATCTGACGACCAGAAGTACCCGTGAATTCAACCCCAAGTGCTTCCCGCACAAGCAGTCATGGTCCGACGGCGTCTGGTTTTCCCTTTTCACGGCACCTATTTGTGATGTACCAGTTAATTTGGGATAATGCAGGATATATTTATTTAACTGATAGGTTACAGTCGATTGAGAAGCGTCTTGTTTGGTCTGCGACCGCGCCCAGTCTGCTCTTTTCCAAGCATCACATTCTTCTCTGTGGCTCTCTCTCCCCTGCCGGCGTCTCTGGTTGCATCAGCCCGCCGTTGCCTGGGCTAAAGGTCGTGTTCGCTATGCGTGGCGAACACGCACACAATACACGGCAATATCTCCCCCTTAAAAAAACTCCACATTTTCACGTAAAGTTTTTCAGGTGGCTGGCGCATCCGTGTTGATCTTCTGAGAAGAGGAGGGCTGCCCTCCGTGCCTTGGTCACGTGTGCCATTAAGCGGTGTGGCTGGCGAGCTTGAAGTGCCTGCCCCCATTGTTGCAGGATCGTTCTGACTGTCTTGTATTGTGGTTGGAAAGTCGTCACTGGAAATCGGAGATGGTGAACCGTTTCGCTGACTGAAGCCGCGGGAAGGGGCAAACTTTTTCGATGTTTTTGCGCCTTTGAGGCTATCGTCTTGATTCGGAGATATTCCCTCTTTCTCCTTGGGTACAGCCGTACAATGTGCCGTTCCCAGGTATTTCTGTTGTTTGTGCTAATCTCATATGTTTGGTTTCCGAGAACTCTGACGACGACGCCTTTCGACCATTTCTTGCCGTTCCTGTAGTCTCTTGCCCAGACCTGGTCGTTCTGATGTAGGTGTCGTTCTTTAGGGTTGCGCGAGGCGTGCTGCTTCGCCTGTTTTGATCGTTCGACATCCGTTATTGATGGTCTAAGAAGATCGAACCTTGTGCAAAATTCGTCTCCTGTCATCATTTTGGCAGGTGTTGAGCCAGTTGTCGTGTGCGGGGTTGTCCGGTATGCCACCAAGAAGTTATGGCATGCCTCTTCCATGGTCAGCCCCGACTTCAGGCTTGCGTTGACAGACTTCTTTAATGTTCCCACGAAGTTTTCTGCCGCACCGTTTGTTGCGGGATGGTTTGGGGGTGAGAATGACTGCTGCACTCCGTTTCTTGTCATGAAATCCCGGAATTCTCTTCATTGTAATTGCGGACCATTGTCTGTCACAAGCCTTTCTGGCAGTCCATATCTTGCAAAGAGAGTTGGGAACACTCTTGTGGTGGCTGCCGAAGTCGTTGAGGTCATGGGCACTACGTCGGGCCATTTCGAATATGCATCAATGATCAGCAAGAAATTCCTTTCTTGAAAGGGTCCAGCGAAGTCTGCATGGAGGCATTGTCATATCTTTTTTGGGTATTCCCACGGGTGTATGGGAACTTTGGGTGCCTCGTTGCTCACTTTCTGGCACGGCCGACTGCTTCGGACCTTCGTTTCGATGTCATGATCCAAAAGCGGCCACCACACGTAGTGTCCTGCCAGTCCCTTCATCTTTGTCATTCCCGCATGACCAAGTCGTTCAAAACGTGTTTTCGGTTCCTCGAGGGTACAATGACGCGTGTTCCCCACATTAAGCAGTTGAGCTCCACGGTTTGTTCCGTTCTGCAACAAAAGTAAGGCTTGAGGTCATCGGAATTCACTTGTTCCAGCCATCCATCCATGGTGAGTCTTAACACTTCAGACAACACGGTGTCCTTTCGTGTCTCTCTGCTGATCTGCTATGTGTCAGTGGGAGTTCTTGAAACTTTTCTAGATGGAAACATTTGATTTCGTCCATTCTTGTAGTTTCTGATTTTGTAGCACCCTTGTTAGTCATTGGGAGTCTCTACAGCGTGTCTGCGACTACATTCTTATCGGTCGACACATACTTTATGTCGAAGTCATACCCTGACAAGATAATTGCCAATCGCTGCATTTTTGCTGCAACCGTGCCTGGGATTCCCTTACCGGGATTAAGAATCAATACCAGGGGTTTGTGGTCCATCCACAGCGTGAAGTGGCGTTCAAACAAATACTGGTGAAATTTCTTTACGCCCTCAACTATACTCCGTTTCACCTTATGTTGTACCGCAGCGAAGGCTAGAAGCGTGAGCTCATAGCTTTGGCAGCTGCCCTTGGTGCACGAGAGCTTGTGCCGCCGAGATGTGCCCTAGAGCAAGGAGCTCGCGCTTGCAGCCTTTCCTGCGGTACAACACAAGGTGACACAGAGTATAGACTCGGCGCTTCTTTGTCAATCTGAGAGTAGTTTCGCTCACCTTTGGAGAGCGTGCTTGACATGAAGGCGATCGGCCTCCGTTGCTTGTGGGGTAGTATGTGTTGAAGTATTGCACCAATGCCATGGCTCGATGCGTCACAGTGCAGTTCCAGAGGAAGCGGAGGGTCATAGTGCACTAGCAGACTCTGCTTGGTGAGTTGCTTCTTCGCTTTGTTGAATGCTCTCTAGCATGACCTCGACCATTCCCACCTTTTATCTTTTCACAGCAGTTCATGTAGCGGATGTAGGATGTCGGCTGTGTTGCTGATGAACTTTCCGTAGTAGTTCAGCAGTCCCAGAAATGCTCAGAGTTCTTTTTCGTCTTTGGGCGTCTTCGCATGTAGAATCGCATCCACGTTCTTGGGATTTGGGTGGATCCCTTTTACAGCGGAGCTGTTAAGGTCTAGGTTCCCCAGGATCGTGTCCACCAGCAAAAAAACTATGACACCGAACTCTGGACAGCTACCGCCATTTATGAGCGACGGCGGCAACCAGACAACTAGTTGCTGCTGTCGCTCATAGATGGCGGCAACCTTTCTTCGGAGGAAGAACGAGAGCGGAACGAGCGGCGATGTGCACAGCAGCGCGAATAGTTTCGCAACCGCCGCGAGGCCGCTATCGCCTTAAGTTCCACTGCGTTGAGCGCTTCAGATTCCCCTGCGAAAGAAGAGCAGATCGCTCGCCTGGAAAGCCACCGCCGAGAAAAGAAGCTACAGCTCCGCTGCTCTTCATTCTTCACCAGAGTGAAAAGGCTGAAAGTTTTAGGGGCGAAGCTCCTTAGGGGCTAGCCATGTCCGTATGTCCGTCCGCCGTCCACCGTAGGCCGGCGTCGGGTGCTCGTGCTTCTGCTCGTGAGATCACGTGCTCGTGTAGGGCAAAAAAAAAAAAATGGAAAAAAAAAAGATGAAAAAAAATTATGAAAAAAGAAAAAGAAGAAAAAAGAGGGGGTTCTGAGATGCCATCCCATCTGTCTGGTTAAAAAAAGAAAAAGAAGAAAACCACACATTCTCCTACTGCCATGAATGAAAAGGACCGAAAAGCTCGGCATGCAGCGCCTCAGCGTCTACGTAGACAGCAAGCTGCTCCGGAGAACAGGGCGCGAGAAGCTGCTGCACAGCGTCAAAAACGCCAAGCGGACCCGGAGTTGAGAGCTCGGGAAGCGGCGGCAAAGCGTCAACGTCGACAGCAAGCAGCAATACCTATGACCAAAATCAGTATCATCAGCACCACCTGAGCTTCGCCCCAATCAACATCATTCACCACGTGGAGATGCGGTCATTTTTTAGAGCGCAGCTCTTAGGCGCTTGTTTCCGGCTTGAGCGGCGTCGCCGTCGGCGTAACCGTGAGGTCACGTGACCCCCCCCCCCAAGGTCACGTGACCCCCGTGGCGGAGTAGCACGCAGGATAACGAGGTGAGGAGGAGGGAGGAGAGGTATTCCCTCCCCTAGTACCGTTCAATCCTCCTCTCAAGAGCTGCACTTTAATCCGGCGTTGCAGGAGTTGTAAACTGCTTTCTTTTTTTTTTTGTTTTTTCGTCTACGACATGTCCTAGGTACTTGATGGAGTCCTGCATGAAGCAGCTTTTTTTTTTTTTCCCAAGCGAAGGCCACTTTCCTGGAGTTTTTGCAGTACGATGTCCAGGTTCCGCAGGTGATGTTGATCGTTCTTGCCAGTTACCACGATGTATCCTGAAATGCACCTGTGTACGGCAAGTTCCCAACGAATTCTTCGAGGACGCGTTGGAAGATAGCTAATGCTGGGGTTATTCCAAATGGCACTCTGTTCACCTGATAGAGCCCTTTGTTAGTGTTGATCAGAGTGAGGTTTCTGATTCTTCCGCTAAGGGGATCTGGAAGTACCGTATAAACCGGAATATAGGTCGAACTGGAATATAGGTCGACCCCCTAATTTACAAGTTGCGAAAAGCGAAAAAAAGTTTTTATGGCAAGAAAATGCAACCTTTCCTTGGTAACAAATTTGGCCAAGCATATGGAAGAACGAGAGAATACGGCACATTTATTTAATTGCTTCGCTCGCAATAGAACGGGAAGTGCGCCAGCGTTAGTATTTAGATTCTTCAGAACCTTCGTCCGACGACGAGTTCACTAACGCAATTCAAAAGGACGATCACGCCCCTTTGAATTGCACTCTCGAGAGCACGGAGGCTCGAGCGACCTCGACGGCTTTCGTACGGATTCACTTTAACGTCCCAGGTAGCGATCTGCCGCGCAGATTCCGAATGAAATTTGCCACCTTTGTTTCCAATTCGGGGTACACCACAGTCCTTCCACGAAATGAAGTTTTCTTTGCCTTGCTGCACGCCGCCAGTATTTGTCTCTGGCCTCGCCAGTAGCGTATGCTCTTCTTCGAGGCGATTGCCTTCTTCTTGAAGGCTACCGTGAACTGCCTTCTCTTTGCGCTCGTTATCACTCCGAGAGCGGCAACGGTAGATGTAACAAAACAAGGAGTACAAGTGAAAGTGAATCGTGTCCGTCGTGACAAGCGGACGAGTTCTATGCGATTTCAAAGAGAAACAAGATGGCGGCTTCAGCCACCCAGTGTTGCGAGTTTATTTTTGTTTTTCCTCTAATGACCGTTATATAAGACGAGGGTCGACTTTTTCAGGTCCATTTTCAAAAATAAATTCAACCTATATTCCGGTTTATACGGTAGGCTTGTTTGCAATCCAGCTTAGTGAACTTCTCGCCTTGGGCAACCTTCACAAAGAGATCTTCACTCTTCGGTAGCAGGGGCGGATCCAGAGGATCCCCCAAGGGGGGGCCCCAGGATAAAAAACAGGATAAAAAGAGGGGGGCGGGGAACACTCGCCGCGCACCTCATTGCATGTTGGATCTTTGTTTAAAGACGCGTATAAATGCTACGCGGAGACCTGAAGGGATTGGAGTGACAGCCAATAACGTTGAGATTGTTCACAATAACGCTAGCTCCTCTTTTTTTGCTTCTATGAATGAATTCTTGGAAAAGGCAACAAGAGGTTTTTGAAGTTGGTAATCCGTAGTCTTTCCAACTAAGAAGTGCTAATGGTAGCTCGAAGGCAGCTCGCCTGGACAGGGTGCTCAAAGGGAAGTAATGATCCTCAAAGACCAATCACCCTGACGCCCCCGGAAGGGTTTCATATTTCTGTCGTGCTCGAATCTCCGTATTTTCGACATTCTTTATTCTGTTCGGGGATGGCGACGTTTAATCCCCTCAGGTCGGCCGAAGCCTTCCGAGGCCGACGGTGAAGGTGTCACAGAGTGTGTGTTTGCGTGTGTGTGGGAGGGGGGGGGGGGATTTAATAAACCCGATAAATGAAACACTCCGAGATTAAACGAGAAATTATTGAAAAATAATAAAAATGCTAGGTTCAGACCGGTGACAAGCGATAGGTCCACGCCCGGTGTAAAGTAGAGAAAGGCGACGACACGCAGGAATAAAAGAACTAAAAAAATACAAGAAATTTAATAAGAAGCGATAAAAAGCCGCGCACGGCTGCACACGAAAAACTCAACCAAACGCAACACGCGTTACATCCACAACACACTGACGAAACTTCGGGCGGCGGGGCCACGAAGAACAACAAAACAGCACTCAATTCCCGACACAACGCGAAACAACTCGCCGCTCGCGGCACAAATGCAGCCGGCAACAACGTTCGCCTACGCATTGAAAACGAAAGTTCCGAGGAAGGAAAATGCTCCACTGGTGAACCCAAAGTCCAGGGGAAAGTTCAAACGAAGTCCGAAGACTCACCGACGTCTTCGGTCCGACGGATGACGAAGGCTTGACTTTCCCGGCGTGGTGAACTGGTTGCTCGGCGGTCGGTGCAACGCAGCCCCGCACACACACTCACTCCCCCAAAAAGGGAAAAACCGAAGCCCGTACGCAAGCACGCCACTAAGGGCAAACGGCGAGAAGGCAACACTAGGGCAACCTGCCCAAGAGGATTCCAAAAACTTCGACTCACGGGAACAGACGACGGGAGGAACGACCAGCCGGCCCGTCCGGGGTTCCGCCCTTCTCCCGCCCCCGTACCGGGGTCTCCAAGGTCGAGGTCGGGGGAAGTCATTTCCTACTCGGACCAAGCTACCCAAGCAAAACATAAAAATAAAAACTCCAGACGACTGGCCTCGACAGAAACACATGTCTACAATTTCTCCCTTTCAGGAAAGTGTCAATGAGCTGCCCGGCGGCCTTGTCCTAGCGGCAGAGACGCGGGCACCCCCAAAGATAATCCGATAAGTGGAAGCGGGAATTGGCAGAGACGGATTCCAAAGAGTTTCATAAGGGGGCTTCAGTGAGAAAGAAAAACACGTGCTGAACAGAGGCACAACCCAAATAAAGCAACAAAAAATACTGAAATTCGTGACAGAGGGTGGATACTTGAAAGCCCATTGTCAAATGGAAACAGGCTCACAGCTTTTCCTTTTTTCTACGCCGCGCTGTCACGAGGATGCAGGTGCGCTTTGACGCTTGGGGCCCCTGCTTATCATCTTAGTTAACTGGCAAGTCACAGGAAACGACATTCCAAATTTCCTGTGCTCGGATACAAACGTTCTGAACCCGTCAAAGTTTCGCGCCAGGCTCTGGTTTGCGCAGCCCGCGCAGCATCGCGGGGGGGGGGGGGGGGGGGGGGCCGGGTCCTTTGGGCCCCCCCCCCCCCCCCCCCCCCCCCAGATCTGCCAGTGTTCGGTAGTGGGTACCTATTTCTGCATATGCAAAATTGTCTGTTTGCCTCCATCACTGGAACGATTGGAATCGCCCACTTACTCCTCATTACAGGAGTGAATATAAGCTCTTTCTCAAGACAATCCAGCTCCTCCTCAATCTTTTGTCGGAGGGCGTATGGAACTGGCCTTGGTCTGAGAAACTTTGGTTGAGCATCATCATTCACACAGAGTTTCACGGCGTAGTCCTTCAGTTCTCCCGAACCTTCAAAGATGGAACTGTGTCTCTGTAGCACACTTGTGAGAGTTAAGGTTTCTGCACGCACGTTGTGTACTTCCTCCCAGTTCACATGAAAATCCTGAAGCCATGCCCTTCCCAGTATGGGAGGCCCCCCATTCTTCACCACATGGATTTCATGCCGCTTGACTTGCCCGTTGTACCGCATCTCTACTTGAACCATTCCCTCGGGAACGATGGACTTGCCGGTGTACGGCTTCAGCGTTATTCCCGAAGGTTTCAACTGGATGTTGTAGGAAGTCGCGTGCCGCCGCTGATTCGCCATTTCCCACGTGGTCCGTCAACAACCCGAGTCCAGCCTGGTTCTTTCACGGGATTCCACTCCCCGTTTATTGGTACAAAAAAAACACAACTCTCAAAAACACTCAATCTAATATACAAAGACACGCGACATCACACTAACATTCACACTCGCCCGTAAAGTCCGAGTTAAACACAAAGAGGACCCTTAGGCCTCGTGTCCCGCGATTGCCCTAGATCCGGTCGCACACACTTGCCTGGTTTCGGTGCCGTCTCGAATCCTAAGAGGCACTTCCCCCCTGGTACACCGAGTATATCGATCGATGGGCGAGGAGGTTTCTCCTCACCCGCCATGGGGCGCCTGCAGCGCCATCCAGTGGCTAGGAGAGAAAGCGGCACGTCAGGAGCCGAATTCGAGATCCCGATCGACCCTGCGGCGACACGACCATGTGAGCGTGTCTGAGGCGAGGCAGCTGCATAGCTGCCTCGCGGCCAAGCTGGCTGAGTGGTTTGATGGGCACCCTCGTCTGGAAGAATTTCTTGAAACATCTCCAGATTGATCACAGTCACGGGTGAGCCTGTGTCAATCTCCATCTGAAGGGGTTTGTTGCGAATCTCCAGTTACTGTGATGGGTTTTGGGTAGCTTGAGTCGATGAAATAAAACGGAGTTTCGTCTCCCGAGTTCTCTGTAGTGATATGGTTGGTGAAGTATGGCTTGTCCTTTCTTCTTGAGTTTTATGGATCTCGTTTCCTGTCACAGCAGACCATTTGAAAGTGTCCTGTTCTTCCGCATTTTTAGGGGCGAAGCTCCTTAGGGGCTAGCCATGTCCGTCCGTCCCTCCGTCCTTCTGGCGTCCGGTGCTCGTGCTCCTGCTCGTGAGCTCACGTGCTCGCATGCTCGTGTAGGGCAAAAAAAAAAAAAATGATGAAAAAAAAAATGTTTGTGCAGTCGACAGGATTCGAACCTGTGCGGGGAGACCCCAATGGATTTCTAGTCAATCGCCTTAACCACTCGGCCACGACTGCGGGACGAGTAGGGGGCTCTTAGATATGGTAGTAACTCAAGAGCTGGGGATGTTATGGATGAAACGTTGCATGTAGCCGCTCAACGTCTATACAGGAGAGGGCGCTGCGGTCAAATGCGTATATAATCGCGTTAAACTTTGCATGCATTGGCACAACGTTTATAGACGAGAGGGCGCTGCGGTCAAATGCTCAAATGCGTATATAACCACGTTCCATACCACACATTCTCTTTGTGACATAGATGAAAACGAACGAAAGGCTCGGCATGCTGCGGCTCGGCGTCTACGCAGACAAGTACCACCAGAGCTTCGCCCCAATCAACATCACTCACCACGTGGAGATGCAGTCAATTTTTTTTTAAGAAAAGGGAGAACAAAACGTCTGTTTGGCTACACCAAGAACACTGGCTCGAAATGGAACGCTTAACAAACGTCTGTGTGCGGTGTCCCAGCAAATCTCTATTTACCCGTTGGTGTTGTCTCAAACATTGCACGTCCTTACCGACCATAGTCTCGATGTTGCAGAAGAAGGACTGGGTGTGCGGTGTTCGTATTTCGGCGGAGACTGACATTGACCTTACACTCTGTGATTACATTCCGGGATGTGGGGCGTTCGCTGATCTCGCGATCCCTGAATGGGTTAATGCTTGTGTTATCTTTCCGAGTTTTTTTTTTGGGGGGGGGGGGGGGTTTGAAAAGTTATTTTGTAAGCAATTTGTTCTGTTATCTCCATCGTTTCCCTTTCGCACGCATGTACTCCGACTTCAAGGTCACGGCAATCGGGGAGAAAATGCATAAACAATGTGAAGTATCTTTCTCCCCTTCATTTTACTTTGTCACGGATGTCCTCCAACAGTAAGGTTCGCGACCGCGTCATTCGGGTAGGAGGAATGCTCACGGATTTCGGAGACCGCGTTGGGCTATTTCTAGGGGTGGGCGATCACTTGGTGCTTTTGTTTTGGAAATCTTTATTTGCCCAAAATGTGGGGTAGTCGATGACTCGGGACATTACGGTGTTTGCACATGCCTAGCAACGAGCCATCGGAGCCAATCGAAGGCTGTGTGAGTTTCCCGTAACCTTCAAAAGGAAGCGCCATGACACGCGGCAAAAAGCGTAGTCACATGCCACGTTTACAGGGTTGGATTGGCTCGGATGGCTTGTAGCGTCCGCTGCGGTCAAATGGAGTAACTACTATTAGTGTTTACTCAACAGTTGTTTACTGACCAAGCGGGACGTAATGACAAAAATCGAACAGCCGCTGAAATGCTGCTTGTTCACATAATAGCCTCGATGATAGTTCAGCTTTCTTCCATTTGATACTGTGAAACCCTTTATTTTCGCAGCCCCTATTTTTCGCGAATCAATCACAGAAGACATAATCGTAGCCACTAAATTTCACAAATTCCAGATATCTGCATTGAAACTCTTAAGGACCGAAATTTTCACGTGCCCTTAAATTTCGAAAATTTTTCAATTCGCGAAAATTAAGAGCTTGCGAACATTAAGGGTTTTACAGTAGTGCTGGAGTTCTTCGAAGCCATGCGCTTGCCTGGGCCTTTTCATATCATCTGCGACTGTACCTATAGTCAGTAACAGGTTAAGAGTTCAGGGGAAACTCCTCCCACCCCTTTCCACTTTAGTGGAGCGTACGCTGGAGAGGAGCTCACTTCTTCTCTAGTGTTCACTTTGCTAAAGTGAAAAGGAATTGGAGTAGTTTTTCCTGAATTCTTAAAGAGACACTGACAGGGTATTTATGCTTGCCAAGGTTTTTATTTGTACATGACATATGAGAGCCTAATTACCCAGAACACAGTTTGCGGCTCGAAATTCGTTTCCTTTCCGCCCGAAAACCACTGATCGAGAACTGGTCGGTTTGAGTTGTGCTCACTCTCTTCTCCGTGGTCACGTGCTGTTTTTTATGGTTCAGACACAACCCCCAAAGATAATCCTAAGTCGTGGGTCATCGAAGGCGCATACTCAATATTAAAAATTAAAAAAAAAAAGTAGTATACCCATTTTTTGTGGCTTCTAAAAAACTGCAAATACATTCATTGAAAAAAAAAAAAAAGGAAAAAAAAGTTGCACAGTGACGGGATTTTTGGTAACTTTCTCCTCCTCTCTATCTCTTCTTCCTCCCCAGTCCAGTTTCGGTTTTGAGCAGTTGCGTTTTTTTACTTTGTTAAAAGTATATGTGAAGCTGTAGAAAAATTTTGATTGGGTAGTCTTCTTACACCATAATGAATCGCCTTACAAAAAATACAAAAATATTTTTTTGGCGGGTGTCAGTGTACCTTTAACCTGTCACCGACTGTAGCCTTTATGCCTAGCGCTTTGTGCCAATTGTCGTATTTATCCAAGTATTGGATAAATACGAAAAATCAGGGAATTGTCAGGGATATTGTCAAAAAGCGAGCCCAGTCAGGAGCCGCGTTTACATGAATGCGACTTAGTCGCATCGAATCCAGTTGTCGCATTCAATGCGGTCATGTAAACGACATAATGCGCAAAGAAAGCGCATCGCATTGAAGTCGCAGACAGAGGTGGATCGAGATGGCGAGTGCGCATTCATTCAGCCCATGTAAACGGAGGTCGCATCGCATTTTGGAACGGGGAGCATTATGGGAAGGCGCTCGCTGCGGGAGCGAGTGAACAGCTGAGAACATGGCGGCGGCCAACCTCGTCGGCGGCGCGGAGAGCGGTCCCGTATGGTCGCCCGCAATTTTTTCCCGAGAACAAACGCGAGCTTT